>CM055117.1:191419980-192142480 GCA_029206835.1 Rana muscosa
TCAGGGATGGATGGTCGCACTTCAGACCGGCAAACTCTAATTCATATAGCAAATGTTAAAACATTTCCTTGGCAATAAAGGATTTGCTTGGAAAATTGGTCACGGGACACCTGGGACTACTTCCTCTGTAGACCAAAATGGTGCCGGTGTGCTTAAAAATTTTCTTATGTTTTATAGTTCCGATATCTCGTCTTCATTTTTTTGTGTACGCATAGTATAGATGCTAATTCTTACGAGTAGCTGAGGCAAAACTTTTATATACACACATGTGATATTGATGAGAAGTGGAATATAACATACTAGGATTCTTAATTGGCGGGAATTGACCGGTCTATGGTTTTTCTAGTACGAGATGCCATTCGTCGCCTTGTTTCCCCATGGATTATGGGTAATGCTTCAGTTTTTTGATTTAATACTTGATTTTGATTTATTTTTTGTACTTTTGTATATTTTCAGTTCATATTTTATTTCTTGGTAGATTATATAGATCAGGGATATGCAATTAGCGGACCTCCAGCTGTTGCCAAACTACAAGTCCCATCATGCCTCTGCCTCTGGGTGTCATGCTTGATGCTGTCAGAGTCTCGCTATGCCTCAGGCCTGGTTCACACTGGGGCGACAAACGCTCCGACATTGGAAGCTCATGTCGCATGACGTGTGAAAATCAATGTTTCCCTATGGGAGCCGTCTTAACTGGTCCGACACATGTCGGTCCGACTTTGAAAATGCTCCCTGTACTACTTTGGTCCGACTTTGATCCGACATCAGCCCATTGACTATCATTGAAGTCGGATCAAAGTCGGACCTCAGTCTTGCATGGTCCGACTTTGGCATGCGACTTGTGCTCTGCTGCTCTTGAGGGGGAACTCCAGGCCAAATTTTAAATAAAAAACCGGCGTAGGTTCCCCCTCCGGGAGCATACCAGGCCCTTGGGTCTGGTCTGGATTTGCAGGGGCACCCCTACGCCGAAAAACGGCGTGGGGGGTCCCCCCAAAATCCAAACCAGACCCTTATCCGAGCACACAACCTGGCAGGCCGCAGGGGAAGAGAGGGGGACGAGAGAGCGGCCCCCCCTCCCTCCTGAACCGTACCAGGCCGCATGCCCTCAACATGGGGGGGGTTTGGTGCTCTGGGGCAGGGGGGCGACCTGCGCCCCCCCCCCCCCCCACCCCAGAGCACCCTGCCCCCATGTTGATGAGGACAGGGCCTCTTCCCGACAACCCTGGCCGTTGGTTGTCGGGGTCTGCGGGCGGGGGGCTTATCGGAATCCGGGAGCCCCCTTCAACAAGGGGGCCCCCAGATCCCGGCCCCCCACCCTATGTGAATGAGTATGGGGTACATCGTACCCCTACCCATTCACCTGGTGGAAAAAAATTGCAATAAAAAAACACTACACAGGTTTTTAAAGTAATTTATTACACAGCTCCGGGGGTCTTCTACCGACTCCGGCGCTCCTTCTTCCGACTTCGGGGGTCTCCGGTTCTTTCTTCCGCCGGGCCTCCGCTAACTTCTTTTTAGCTCTCTTGCTAACAGAGGCCCGGTCTTCCCGTTGTCTCGTCCGGCTCTCCGTCGTCCTTCTGCCGGCCCCTCCACTAACTTCTTGGTAGCTCTTTCGCTAGTGGAGGGGTCGGTCTTCCCGTCGCTGTCGGCGTCTTCTTCCCTCTTCTCCTTCTCGATGTTGACGCGTCGCTTCTTCCCGCTGTAATACTGGCGCTCTGCTCCGCATTAATATAGGCTTCTCATGACGTCACAGTCGCATGTTCCCATGACGTCACAGTCACATGCTCTGGGGCCATGTGCCCCGGAACATGTGACTGTGACGTCATGAGAAGCCTATATTAATGCGGAGCGGAGAGCCAGTATTACAGCGGGAGGAAGCAACGCGTCAACATCGAGAAGGAGAAGAGGGAAGAAGACGCCGACAGCGACGGGAAGACCGACCCCTCCACTAGCGAAAGAGCTACCAAGAAGTTAGTGGAGGGGCCGGCAGAAGGACGACGGAGAGCCGGACGAGACAACGGGAAGACCGGGCCTCTGTTAGCAAGAGAGCTAAAAAGAAGTTAGCGGAGGCCCGGCGGAAGAAAGAACCGGAGACCCCCGGAAGTCGGAAAAGACCCCCGGAAGTCGGAAGAAGAGCGCCGGAGTCGGTAGAAGACCCCCGGAGCTGTGTAATAAATTACTTTAAAAACCTGTGTAGTGTTTTTTTATTGCAATTTTTTTCCACCAGGTGAATGGGTAGGGGTACGATGTACCCCATACTCATTCACATAGGGTGGGGGGGCCGGGATCCTGGGGGCCCCTTGTTGAAGGGGGCTCCCGGATTCCGATAAGCCCCCTGCCCGCAGACCCCGACAACCAACGGCCAGGGTTGTCGGGAAGAGGCCCTGTCCTCATCAACATGGGGGCAGGGTGCTCTGGGGTGGGGGGGCCGCAGGTTGCCCCCTGCCCCAGAGCACCAAACCCCCCATGTTGAGGGCATGCGGCCTGGTACGGTTCAGGAGGGAGGGGGGCCGCTCTCTCGTCCCCCCCTCTTCCCCTGCGGCCGGCCAGGTTGTGTGCTCGGATAAGGGTCTGGTTTGGACCTTGGGGGGGGACCCCCACGCCGTTTTTTCGGCGTAGGGGCGCCCGTTCAAATCCAGACCAGACCCAAGGGCCTGGTATGCCTCTGGAGGGGAACCCACGCCGTTTTTTTAAATTTAAAATTTGGCCTGGAGTTCCCCCTCAAGATTCATACCAAACACAGTGCCTGATATTGGCGGGGATCCAAGTCGGATCCCCGTTCATTGAAAGTCGGACATATGTCGGCTTCATGTCGCAGGGCAAAGTCGGATCCAAAGTAGGACGGATGTCGTGTCGCACAAGTGTGAACCCAGCCTCATGGGACTTGTAGTTTGGCAACAGCTGGAGGTCCGCTAATTGCATATCCCTGATATAGATGGACTTTATCTTCAGTTATTTAATTGATTACATTTTTTTGCATATTTAGTATATCTTATTTTTTATTTGTGTTTTTGAATAGTTTCTTTGTGGGTTATTTTCTTGCATATGGTTATGTATTGTTAGAATTGTTATATTCTTTGTTTTTACAAGTGTATGCTGTGTGTTTTTGGTTTATCTGTTGGATTGCAGTGGGAGTTATCATTTTGATTATTCCTCACCTGTGGTTACATAGATTTAAACCAGGAGTAGAACCCATGACCGATTAGCAATGCCTAAGCAGAGGTGTGTGTGGGGGAAAGTCTTGCAAGCAGCATCTTTGGGGTGGTTTGGAAACTGTATACACCGCTCCCAAAACACACTGCCCATTGAAATGAATGGGCAGCGCCGCAACACGGGCACTGTTAACCCTCTCTTCGGCCAATAGCAGGGGTTAAAAGCGCAGCTAAAACTAGCAGCGCTTTACCACGAACGCCGGGCGCTTTCAGTGTGAAAGTAGCCTTAATGGACTTGAAATCGACTTTTATGCTGGTTGGCGTCGCCATTCCCCTTAATTTTTTACTACTTTTTATTTAGTTTTTCTGACACCGCAATGAGGGGACTTGGGCCCCATGCACACGAGACGCTGGTAAACGCGCGTTCAGGGGCAGTTGGACGATTTTTTCAGCTGCCCCTGAACTCATTCAATGTTATCCTGTGTCCATGCACACAGTCTCGTTTTTAAGCAGTTGCGTCTGAACCCATTTTTTTGCTTCTGGAAAGACGAGGTTAGACGCAAAAGTTTTCCACGTTTCAGATGCTGTCGCGATTTCGTTTATAAGCATTTTTAAAGGTGACCTATTTTTTTACATTGCCATCTTTTTTGAGATTTCTAAACGAAAAACCATTAAAAAATATAAAAACTAATTGCTTGCATTGCGGACAATGGACAACTTGTGGCAGGTGACGTGGACAATGGACAACTTGTGGCAGGTGACGTGGACAATGGACAACTTGTGGCAGGTGACGTGCTAAATACAAGTACACTGCTGCTCTCTCAGTTGCTGCTACTCACTCTGGTCTCACAAACTGGCTGAAATGGTTAATACTTTTTTTTTTTTAAGCTTAGGGAGGGTCTTATAATGTTTCTTAACCTCTTATAGACGCAAACGTGGCTGCAATCGTGGCAAAACGGGCGTTTTTTAAACGCCGTTTCAGCCTTTAAAAACGTGCGTTGAGCAGAGTTTGCACCGGCATCTCGTGTGCATGGGGCCTTAGTAGGGGTTTCTGGTGATTGGCTGGCTGCAGGCGGCAGCCCCATTGAAAGCAGTGGTAGTCCGACAGCTTCCACAGCTAATCGCGCCCAATCACATGTAATCACTCATGGAATAATTACTTGTGAATGATTGGCCATGGATGCAGATCATTAACAGGTAATCGCTTCATGAGCAAGTACATGCAGGTAGCTTCTCTGTCTTGGAGTACTGTGAGCCTAGCCTACTTTGTCACCCCCCCCCATGGATGTGATTCAATGACTAGCTGGACTCCATAGACAGAATGATGCGAGTGTCCTGCCAAGAGAACTGTCAATTCTAGACCAAGGAGGATGCTGGAATGCGGGGAGGGCAAGTAAAAATAAATAAAAACTTGGAATGCTTTAATTTGTGTCACAACTTTTTCCATGCCTGGAAACATCATTGTAGACATTTTGTGGTTTTGTCATGCGTATTTTGTAGACTTACAATTTCCTTGGAAGGAAAAGTTGCATGGTCTTCTGTCATCCAAAACTTTATACTACGGTACCAATTTGTGGACTTTTGAGACTATTTCTATACTAAGTTGCAAAGTTAGCAGTTCAGTGTTGACCCTAGAAATACATTTTAAGTGATGGAAACAGCATATCAATACATTGTATTATGTATGCTCACATTGATGTGGAGAAATACAGAATGTTGGTGACATGGTTTTTAAATTTGTACGTTTGTTGCATGTGTGAATATGTTTTAGGAATATTTAGTGGCAGGTTGTTGTGTTCATGACTGAACTTATGATGCTAAGTGGTCATGTAAACCAGTGAAAAAGATGCCCTCAGGCCATTGATAAGGTTTCAGATATTGACCGAATGAGGCCAATTTTGACTGCTTTGTTAAAATTCACTCTTTTTTTTTTTTTTTTTTTTTTTTTTTTTATCATAATTTTTAAAGAAACTGTCATCTCTGTCCCAAAGCAGCTCCTCCTCTGACCTGCTGTTGACTCACCGACAGTCCCGTTCACTTTAACGGGACGGCTGGTGATTCAGCAGTGACACAACAAGGTGGCAGCAGGTGAGTGGATGGCTGCTAACAGGTGCTGCCATGATGGATCTGAAATGAGAGGTGCCCTTTAACCACTTGCCAACCGGCTCACGCCGATATACGTCAGCAAAGTGCCACGGGTGCGCAAAACAACGTACCTGTACGTCGCTGCGTCATTGGTGGCTAGTAGGGGTGCAACGGATCAAAAAACTCACGGATCGGCTCATTTTTGGATCGGCAAAAAAAAAGTTACACCCACCGGAATTTTCGATTTCAGTTATTTTCAACACAAAACTGAGCTTATATGCTTAAATACAGTATTTGTAAATCCAATGGACTCTTTACATGTTCAATTTTAAAAGCAGCAGCAAACCTGCTGACCTTACATGGTTGCTAATGTGACAGAACACCTCTGATTTTCACATTTAACATTTAGTTAAATGTGAAAATCAGGTGTTCCGTCACATTAGCAATCATGTAAGGTTTGCTGCTGCTTTTAAAATTTAAGATGTAAACAGTCCAATGGATTTCCAAATAATGTATTAAAGCCGATGAGCTCCGTTTTTGTGTTGAAATCGAAAACTCCGCTGGGTGTAACAAGATGTCCGCTTGGCCCCTGCACAGTAATGATAGTAAGGAGTGTGGGGTGGAGCAAGATGGCGGCGAAACGTCACTACAGCAGCCGACGCCGGGTGTACCAAGATGGCCGCCGCTCCGGAGCTAGGCCGAAGCCGCGGCCTTTCTTACGGCCGAGGCTTCCGGAGCACTCCACGGATCGCGTGGTGATCTGTTCGGATCACCACCGTTCCATTGCACCACTAGTGGCTAGTGAGCCCACGGGTCCTCTGTCCGCTGGTCTCCTGTGTTCGTAGCACGGTGAGGCAGAACGGGGAGATGCCTGTGTAAACAAGGCATTTTTGCCTGTTCTGCCTAGCAACATGACGGGGATCCACTGCTCCCAGTGATCGGGACCAGTGATCTTTGTCATTTTCTAGTGAGCCCCCCCCCCCAGTGGGAAGGTAACCCCTTGATCGCCCCCCTGGTGTTTAACCCCTTCCTTGCCAGTGACATTTATACAGTAATCAGTGCATTTTTATAGCAATGGTCCCAAAATAGTGTCAAGTGTGCGATCTGCCTGCCGCAGTCACGATAAAAATCGCAGATCGCCGCCATTACTAATAAAAAAAAATATAATAAAATTGCCATAAATCTATCCCTATTTTGTAGACGCAATAACTTTTGCGCAAACCAATCACTATACGCTTATTGCGATATTTTTGTTTAAAAAATGAAGAATGCATATTGGCCTAAACTGAGGAAGACATTTTAGTTTTTCTTATATTTTTTGGGGATATTTATTGTAGCAAAAAGTAAAAAATATTGCTTTTTTTTTCTTTAAATTGTCGCTTTTTTTGTTTATAGTGCAAAAAATAAAAACCGCAGGGGCGATCAAATACCACCAATGAAAGCTCTATTTGTGGGGAAAAAAGGCGTCAATTTTGTTTGGGTACAACCTCGCACGACTACGCAATTGTCAGTTAAAGCGAACGCAGTGACGTATCGCAAAAAAGGGCTTGGTCAGGAAGGGGCTGAAGTGGTTAAATGTAAGGATTCATTCTTGCTGGTAGTTAGTATCTTTTTAATATTTGGAAATAAAACAGGTTTCCTATTTATAATGAGCTGTCAGGTTGGTAAAACGGCGATATCATCAGAACCGATTCAATCGTACAGATTGTAGTGTACATAGATTTGCAAAACAATGTGATAAAGGAATATTCCTGAACTTCGTTTTATCTCGTGGTTACTGTTAACATGCACTTCATTGATGCATTCACACAATTTATCTCAGCTTGCAGAGCTTGGATTCATTGAGTTTACCAAAAATTTAACTATTGCAGAATATAAAGCCTCATGCTACATAACTAAGCTCCATTTCATGCTGAATAAACTTTTTTTTAATAATCTATCTTAAATAAATAAAAAAATCTTTTAGATAGATTTTTACTCAAAGCATTTTATGAAAATTTGATAATCAAAATATATATATATATATATATATATATATATATTATTGATT
Source organism: Rana muscosa (assembly GCA_029206835.1). Lineage (NCBI taxonomy): Eukaryota > Metazoa > Chordata > Amphibia > Anura > Ranidae > Rana > Rana muscosa. The sequence goes on from CM055117.1 coordinate 191,427,268, forward strand.
ATTATTTATTTTTCATTGATTTTTATCCACCCCGTTTAGCTCACATGTCCTGCTTATGTGCGTCCCATGGGCACCAAAACCTTCTGCGCGAATAGTGCGCTCATTGCGTAAATACCACCCACCCCTCCTGTAAAACCCTTGTAATGAGAACGTCCCTGCAAGGTTGTCCTCTCACTTTCCATGCACACGGTGGCTCAGTTTTTACTTTGAATGAGCCATACTCTGCGGAATGGCTGGAAGTCACCATAGGCACAGCTCATTCATGGGAATAAATGAGGCCACAGTGCTCATGCACAGTAAGCGCACCTGATGAAAGCTGTTTTGTTGCTGCTGAGGCTGTGCAGCAGCAAGGATTTACAATAAAGCCCACTGGAATGGGGATAGTGGCAAGTATTTTGATTAGAGGTCGACCGATATGGGTTTTTCACTGGCCGATGCCGATATTTTGAAATTGGGGTGGCCGATGGCCGATATATGATGCCGATTTTTGTGGCCGATATTTTAGGCCGATTAAAAAAAAAAAAAAAACCCTCACCCACTCTCTTCCTTCCTGCTTACTCCTGTTACTCTAGCACACACTTGATGTCCTCAGTACAGATGGCACTGGTTTGGAACTGGCAGGTGGCACTTGTTTGGAACTGACAGATGGCACTGGCAGGTGGCACTGGTTTGGAACTGACAGATGGCACTGGTTTGGAACTGACAGATGGCACTGGCATGTGGCACTGGCTGGCGGTACTGGTTTGGAACTGACAGATGGCTCTATTGGCACTGGCAGGTGGCACTGGTTTGGAACTGACAGATGGCACTGGCAGGTGGTACTGGTTCGGAACTGACAGATGGCACCGATTGGCAGCAGGGGGCACTGGTTTGGAACGGACAGATGGCACTAGTTTGGGACAGATGGCACTAGTTTGGGACAGATGGCACTAGTTTGGGACAGATGGCACTAGTTTGGGACAGATGGCACTAGTTTGGGACAGATGGCACTGATTGGCAGTGGCACTTGCAATTGGAACTGGGTGGCACTGGCGTGTGACACTGGTTGGCACTGGCTGGTGGCACTGACAGATGGCACTGATTGGCGGTGGCACTGACAGATGGCACCGATTGGCACTGACAGATGGCACTGGCTGTGGCACTGATGGATGGCACCGATTGGCGGTGGCACTGACAGATGGCCCTGATTGACACTGGCTGGTGGCACTGACAGATGGCACCGACTGGCTGGTGGCACTGATTGACACTGGCTGGTGGCACTGATTGACACTGGCTGGTGGCACTGATTGACACTGGCTGGTGGCACTGATTGACACTGGCTGGGGGCACTGACAGATGACACTGGCTGGGGGCACTGACAGATGGCACTGGCTGGGGGCACTGACAGATGGCACTGGCTGGGGGCACTGACAGATGGCACTGGCTGGGGGCACTGACAGATGGCACTGGCTGGGGCACTGGCTGGGGGCACTGGCTGGGGGCACTGGCTGGGGGCACTGATTTGGGTGGCACTGATTGGCACTAACAGATGGCACTAACAGATGGCACCGATTGGCGGGGGCACTGATTGGCACTGGCTTGTGGCACTGACAGATGGCGATGGCACTGGCTGATGGCACTGGCTGATGGCACTGGCTGGGGGCACTGACAGATGGCACTGGCTGGGGGCACTGACAGATGGCACTGGCTGGGGGCACTGACAGATGGCACTGGCTGGGGGCACTGGCAGGTTTCACACTAAGCCGAGTGTAATGTGTGAAACTGACAGAGAGGAGAGAGAGAGAGAGAGCTGTTAGAATTGAGCTCGATGTGGGGGTGGGCGGGCCAGCAGCTAAATTACACCAGCCAATGATTGGGCTGCTTTAGACGTAGTGGCCCGCCCAGATACCATCCCATTGGCTGGTGTAATATATCTGCTGGGTCCCGCCCACCCCCGACATCAAGCTGACACATCCTCTCTCTCTCCTCTTACTTTCAGTTTCACACACACACACACACAGCATGGCGCTTGATGCTGCTGAGTGTGGAGAAGTGTGGAGGAGGGAGGAGGAGGGGGGAGGAAGTGCAGACAGTGAAAAATATCGGCCAGTTTTGATATTAATCGGCCAAAGCCGATTTATCAAAAATGCCTAAATATCGGCCGATATATCGGCCAGCCGATATATCGGTCGACCTCTAATTTTGATAGGCGGGCTGCACTCAGGTGTGGGACATAAAAGTGTTACTAAACCCAGGACCCTGCATTCACTACATCTGGTCTCCCACAGTACACAGAACATTGAAATACAATTATTTTCGTAAAATACCTTTTTTCGCATCAGCAATTTATAGCAGTCTAGTGACTCCTATCAGTGTCTGGCCGAGCACTGGTTAACGCTTGTGAGGAGTTTTATTCTCCTCCGACTATCCTATGGGGCTGCATGACCCCTGACCCTCTGGACAGTACTGATTGGCTCTGTGCTGAATACATGCACCCTCCCAAAAAAAAAAAAAACTCCTTGCAATACGTGCCAAACTGAGCATGTGTAGAGTGCCCCCAAGACTATGTACTATTAGGAGATGAATTGTTGACCCTGGAAGAAAGGGAGGATCAGAGAAGATGTGGTCAAACAGCCTTTTTATGCAGTGCGCAGGATTATCACTTTAGGCTCCACAGTGAGTATAACTAGCGTGCTTTACTGCATATACAGACTGATTTTATTGTGGGTTTAGTAACACTTTAAAAGACCACTGTACTAAAAGTTTGGTGGTACATTAAATGTTTATTACCTTTTACTACAATAATCTAGCCAGCTTTCTTTAAACTACAGGAAGGAAATGGATATTTTAGTACACACAGTTTAGATACTTGCTCATGCTTTTCTATTTTTTATTTTTTACAGGGATGGGCCAGACCAGGTTTCGGATAGGGGATCAAGAGTTTGACTCCTTACCTGCTCTGCTGGAATTTTATAAGATACATTATCTGGACACTACCACTTTAATAGAACCTGTTTCTAAGTCCAAGCAGTCTGGAGTTATCCAGAAGCAGGAGGAAGCAGAATTAGTACGGGCTCTATTTGACTTTAATGGCAACGATGAAGAAGATCTACCATTTAAGAAAGGAGACATCTTGAAAATCCGGGAAAAGCCTGAGGAGCAGTGGTGGAATGCAGAGGATGAGGAAGGAAGACGGGGCATGATACCAGTGCCTTATGTGGAAAAGTACAAGCCTCCCCCAACTTCCGGGTCTGCTCTGATTGGAGGTAACCAGGAAAATTCGCATCCGCAGCCACTGGGTGGGCCGGAGCCAGGGCCCTATGCTCAGCCCAGTGTCAACACTCCGCTGCCTAACCTCCAGAATGGGCCCATTTTTGCCAGGGTTATCCAGAAGCGAGTCCCCAATGCCTACGACAAGACAGCATTGGCTTTGGAGGTATATAATGGGGGCAGCCATGAAGGAAAATTGTATATTCAAATTGATTTTCCTTTTAATTTCAATCATTGTTTAGGCTAAATTTAAAAGTAGTATAGATTTTTTTTCTGCAGACCGAAGTATGGCCGATGAGGAAAAGCATGTTTGATTTGTTCGTGTTGCTATTTGAAACTGATATTCAATTCTTACTATTTTTGCTATAAAAAAAAAAAGCATCATCCTGATTTTTAGACAGTTTAACAGAACTGTCAAGTTTTAATATAACTTCTTAAATGTAAGTTAGATGGCTGTACATTGAGAATTATTGTACTGTGTACAAGAATAGTTATGTATAATAATTGTATTTGTGGTTTTCTTTTAACCCCTAATTTTCATATTTATTAAGACAATATTTCCATCAAGGAAAACCCTGTTTGTGGATACTGCTCCATATATAACTTTCCATTGGAACCATGGACACGCTGTATGCAGTGCAAATGTAGTCCTGGTATGTGCCCTTAAAGCGGAGCTCCGCCGGAAAAAAAAATATTAAAAGCCAGCAGCTGCTGGCTTTTAATATTTGGACACTTACCTGTCCTGGAGTCCAGCGACGTCCGCAGCAGAGGACGAGCGACTGCTCGTCGCTCTGCTGCTCCCTCCGCCATCCTCGCTGAGGGAACCAGGAAGTGAAGCCCTGCGGCTTCATGCCCGGTTCCCTACGGCGCATGCGCGAGTCGCGCTGCGCCGTTCTGATTGGTGCTCCTGTGTTCTGGGAGCCGAGTGTCTCCCAGAACACCAAGGGAAGTCTGCGGGAAGTGACGTCACTCCCGCAGATTCCCGGAGAGAGGACTCCCGGATGTGGGTGAAAATACCTGTCTTAGACAGGTATCTTCACCCCCCTCCCCCCTGAAAGGTGTCAATTGTGACACCGGAGGGGGGGAGGAATCCAAATAGCAAAAGTTGCTATTTAGGGTGGAGCTCCACTTTAAAGAGGAAGTAAACCCGCTTTAAAAAAAAAAAAAAAACCTGGAAGACAAAGGCCTAATGAGCTAGTATGCATAGCATGCTAGCTCATTTTGTATTACTTACCTCAGATCAAAGCCACCGCAACGGTCCTCGTATCCCCCTCTGGCCGCCAACATGTCGTCCCGGAGTTACTTCCGGGTATCAAGGCTCCGGCGCTGTGATTGGCCAGAGCCGCGATAACGTCACATGCGCGCGGGACCTGCCGGTAACGGCATGGAGACTACAGCAATGGCACATAGGTGCCATTGCTTCAGTTTGCCCCAGTGCGCATGTGCCGATGACATTGGCACATGCAGGGGATATCTCCTAAATCCTGCTGCAGGTGAGTACACGCTGGCTGTGTTTCTTTATATGGGGGTTTTCTCTCCCCCCCCCCCCCCCCCCCGTTATGCTGCTCTCTGCACCTTGTACTGGTGCTTGGGGGTCACTCTGGCCTGGCTGGGGGCGCTCATGTCTGTTTTAGTGGACCCTGGGAGAGGAGCAGTGTTCTGGTGTGGCGGGTGCTTTACTTTACTGTGTGCGCCATTAGCGCTGTGAGGTGATTTTGAAAACCGCACTCGGCGGCCATCTTGCCGTGGATCAATGGCGCAGTAATACATGCGACCGGCGGCCATTTTCTTGAAGCTGCAGCGCTTTTACTTTCGGTTTCGGACTCTATCTGCGCTGCTGCTGCTTGAATCTCACAATCTCCTCGGGCTTCACTCGCGCTGCAGCGCGGTTTCATACAGCGGAACGGAGCGGTCCTTACAAGGGTTGGTGAGTCCTCTGGGTAACCCCTCCTCAGCTTCAGCGTAGCCAGTGGGTGGACTGTTATTCACTATAATAGTGTCTAAATGTCTCAGAGGGTGGCAGTATGGAGTCTAGTTCACCTGCTTCTCCACACTTGTCTGAGGCAACTGGCAGTGCTCCTGCACCTGCGGTCCCTAGCGACTAGTTGTCGGCAGTCCTGGAATCATCCTTGTCAGGATGGAAGCGGTGTGAGAGAGCAAGGGAGCTGTAAAGCGCCCCCTCCCCACACATTCTCCTGTAGGGGAGTGCTCTGTCTCAGATATGGGTCTAGCTACTGCTGCTCAGGACCCTAGTTCTGAGGATTTTCATGTTTTTGAACAGGTTATTCCCTGTGAGGAAGACCCCATTTCTGAATAGCTGACAGGGTGCTTGTAAGTGAACTCATTGATGCTGTGAGGAACACTCTCAAGCTGAATGTTGAGGCTGAGGAACCCCAGGTGGAAGCTGTCTCCTTTGGTTCCTTTAAAGCCGTTTATTCAAAAAAGGTTTTTCCATATGTGCCTTTTTTTGATACATTCATTGACCAAGTCAGGGATAAGCCACAGAAGACTTTGACGGTCCCGCGGCACCTAGCCATGAGGTACCCCTTTGAGGAGGACCTGGTTAAGAAGTGGGCTCTCCCCCAAGTGGTCGACCCCCCCAGTCGTCCGTTTGAATAAGGCTACCACGCTCCCAATGGAAAGGGACTCCTGCATTTAAGGATCCCACTGACAGGAGGTCAGAAGTGGGGAGTAGAACTATGTTTACCTCATTGGGGTCTGCCTTATGCCCTATAGACACTTGTCTCAAGACACTCGCAGTATGGGCAAAGATTTTGCACCAGACAGTACAGGAGCATAATCTCCCCTCCTGAGACCATTTCCCTGGCTCACCAACTTGCGCAGGGTTTAGTCTCTGTGTGCGATGCCACTTTGGATGTGGCCCCTTTAAAACTGGGGCCTCTATCTCTGCTGTGGTGCAGCGTCGCCTTATCTGGCTGACATGCTGGTCGGCCGACCTAGCATCCAAATAGCTCTTGGCTGACTTGCCCTTTTAAGGGAGGTAGACTGTTTGGGGCCGCCCTGGATGACATTATTGTGGATGTCACAGGGGGTAAGAGCACCCTCCTTAGTCTGTTAAGGAAAAAGAGCCCCACCGTAGGCCGGGCCCTTCCTTTCCGGCAAAGGAGTTTTTTCGTCAGAATCCACGGGTAAGCCCGCCCAGACTGAGAAAAGTGCGTCTGGGGGACATAAGCGTCCCTGGGTGCGTAAGCCTACCAAGCAAGCTCCCAAGCCGCCGCCGCATGAAGCCTTGCCCCTGCCCGACTCTGGGGTGGGGGGATGTCCTTGCAGGTTCGGTGGACCTACCGGATCTCCGACCGGTGGGTGTGCGAGGTGGTCACTACAGGATAGAATTCTGTCCCTGGCCCCCAGACAGATTCTTTCCCTCAATTCTCCCTCTCCTTCCTGCCCGTAAGGCGGCCCTCTTAGGGGCCGTACAGGATTGATCAGGTCTGGAGTGATTGTGCCGGTTCCGTCACAGGAGAGGTTTCAGGGTTTCTACTCGAATCTGTTTGTAGTCCCAAAAAAGGGATGGGGTTCGGCCAATCCCGGGCTTCAAGGCCTGAATGCCTTGGTGATGGTGCAAAAGTTTCGCATGGAATCCATTCGCACGGTGTTCGTTACACTCCATCAAGGGGATTTTCTGGTGTCCTTTGACATCAAGGACGCCTACTTGCTTGTTCCGATCTGTGCAAGTCACCAGTAGTTTTTGCGCTTGCGATCGGCGATGTCCACTATCAATTTGTGATTCTTCCCTTCGGCCTAGCCTCGGCACCAAAGGTGTTTACCAAGGTGCTTGCTCCTATTCTAGCTTTGCTGAGACAGCGAGGCATTGCTATCGTGGGCTATCTGGATGATCTTCTTCTTCTTAGAGCAGACAATGGCTCAGAATTAGAAGTGTGACTATCGCCAGTCAGACCCTTAGGGACTTCGGGTGGCTCCTGAACATTTAGAAGTCAGTCCTGGTCCCGGCTCAGCATACGGAGTATCTCGGTCTGATCCTGGACTCCTTGGAGGTTTAGGTATTCCTAACCCTGGAGAAGTTACTGACATTTCAGTCTGCAGTGCGGGTCCTGACGTCCCAAAAATGGTCCTCAACCCGTTTTTTTGCATGAGTCCTGGGACTCATAAGGGCCTCGTTCGAGGCTGTTCCATATGCCCAATCACACACACACGGGCATTACAGTAAGAGATCCTGTCCACTTGGGACAAATCCCCGTTGTCCTTGGATCTTCAGATCCAGATGAGTCACCCACTCAGGGCGTCCCTGGCGTGGTTGTTGGGGTCCCCGACTCTTCGGTAGGGAAGTCGTTCCTCCCCATCCAATGGACGGTGATCATGACGGACGCCAGCCTGACGGGCTGGAGTCTGGGGAGTCCTGTCAGCCAAGGGCTTTGGACTCCGGACGAAGCCCGTTTACCGATCAAGGTTCTGGAAATACGGGCAATCGGACTGTGCTTCTCCTCGTGGTCTCTGTCGGCCATCTACATTCGAGCGTAGACAATTGGCAGGCGGACTATCCGAGTCGCCAGACGCTGGACCAGGAAGAGTGGTCCTTACACCCGGAGGTTTTTCAAATTCTTTGCCGGCGGTGGGGCATGCCGGATGTGGACCTGAGGGCTTCTCGACTCAATCGTAAGGTGTCGGTTTGTGGCCAGGTCCAGGTATCCTTGGGCAGATGCCTCTGATCCGTTGGTGGCCCCATGGGGTCATTATCACCTGATATCTGTTATCCTCCGCTGCAGCTGCTTCCTTGCCTGCTGCGCAGGGTTGTGGCCAAGGGGATTCCGGTGATCCTCTTTGCGCCGGATGGGCCTCGGCGTCATTGGTACGCTGATCTGGTTGCCAATGAGGGATGACCTGTCTCAAGGTCCTATTTTTCATCCTGTTTTACAGTCTCTAGCTTTAACGGCATAGCTATTGAAAGCCAGGTGCTGAGAGTCCGAGGTCTCTCGTATTCAGTCATTTCGACCATGTTAAGGGCACGGAAGTCTTCCGCTAGAAAGATATATCACCGTACCTGGGAAGCTTACCTCGCTATGTGCGAAGAGCTGAACTAGCGTCCACAGACGTATTCCGTCCCCAGTATCCTGCGGTTCTTGCAGCGTGGCGTGACCCAAATGTTTGCTTGAGTACCATTTAGGGGTCAGATTTCAGCCTTGGCCGTCTTTCAGCGACCGCTAGCGGGTCATTCCTTGGTTTGCACCTTGTGAACGGGGTTCGCCATGTGCTCCCTCCTGTTAAACCTCCTCTCCCTCCTCGGGATTTGAATTTGGTGCTCTCGGTTCTCCAGGAACCTCACTTTGAAAATATCAGATATTCCCCTCTTGACCTTGTCTCCGAAGGTGGCCTTCTTAGTGGCCATTACTTCTGTCAGACGGGTGTCTGAGTTGGCGGCCTTGTCCTGCAAGTCACCCTATTTGGTCATGGATAAGGCGGTGTTGCGTCCGCGACCTTCCTTCTGCCAAAGGTGGTCTCGGCTTTTCACCTACATGTGGACATTGTCCTCCCATCCTTGTGTCCTCACCCATCGCATCCCAGAGGGTTTGCACTTCACACATTGGATGTGGTATGTGCTATGACTCACTAGTTGTGTCTCTCTGGTCCGAAACAGGGCTGAGCGGTGTCATCTGCCACCATTTCTAGGTGGATCAGACAGACTGTTTTACAGGCCTATGCCATTAAGGGGAGGGCGCCTCCCTTTCTGGTTCCGGCGCATTCCACCAGGGCAGTTAGTGCTTCCTGGGCTTTCCGACATCAACCGTCGGTTGCACAAGTGTGCAAGGCGGCGACCTGGTCGTCCGTTCATGCCTTTTCAAAACTCTATAAGGTTGATGTGGCTGCATCTTCGGCTGCTTCCTTCGGCCGCAAAGTCTTTCAGGCTGCTGTTTAATGTTGCAGCTCCTCCGTTGAGCTCTGCTGGTTTGGAGTGAAGTTTTGGTTGTTCCTTTTACTATTTGCTCCCACCCTTTTCTTATACTGCTTTGGGACGTCCCACACGTAAACAGTATGAGAGCTGTCTCGGTCCATGGACGATAAGAGAAAATAGGATTTTTGTACTCACCGTAAAATCCGTTTCTCTGACGTCCATGGACTGACACAGCACCCACCCTTCTTTTAAGGTTTGTACTGCTTGTTACGAACTGAGGCTGCTAGCTGCAGGTATGAGGGTTATGTCCGAAGAGACACCCCCCCCCCCCCTGGGCGGGGCTGTTAAGCTCTGGTTTTGTTCTAGAATGTATGTTTCTAACATTCTGCGTAGATCTTCTCCTGCGAGCAGGGACATATACCCATATATGTATGTGTTTTTAACAGGATTTATATAGCGCTAACAACGTTACAACATGAGGGCAGACAAGACAGTACAGTTAAAAAAAAATAATAATACAATTCAGTACAGGAGGAACCAGAGATGCTCTTTTGAGCTTACAATCGAAAAGGAAGGGTCAAGTGATAAAAAAGGGAATAATTATGGGGGATGAGTTGATAAAGAAGAAATGTGCGTTTCTCAGGTGGAGGTAGAATAGGATTCTGTAAAAAGGGTTTTCAGAGATCGACTACAAGTGGAAAGAACGTGAGATAGTCAGACTGATTGGGGGAGGCTTGGGAGAAGTCTTGGAGGGGAGCATGGTAGGAGGTGATGGGGGAGCTAGAGAGCAGGAGATTTTGAAAATAACCATCTGGGTGACATTTTGAAGCAAGGTTAGTGATGTTGCTGGGGGCGGGAATGGAAGTGGAGTGAACTTGAAGGGTGGAGAGAGATTTGGGTCTCATCAGCTGATATATTGCGAGGAGGTGTAGATCGAGAATAAGAGAGGTCCAAGAACAGAACCTTTTGAAAAGGGGTAGAATTGCAGATGGCAGTGTCAGACCAAAGGAGTGAAGTTTTTTTTGAGGTGGAGGGAATGGTCAACCGTATCAAAGACTGCTGAAAGGTCCAGGAGTAGGAGCATAGAATAGTAACCATTGGTTTTAGCGGTTTAGTAAATTTTGTGAGTTTTAGAAGATTAGTTTTTGTGAAATCCAGACTGAAGGGGATTAAGAAGGTTATTCTCGGAGGTAATGGCTCAGTCGTTTGTAGACCAGGCATTTGAGGATTTTGTAGGTAATTGGGAACAAGGAGATGGGATGTAGGTTAAAATGATACTAAAGTGTTGTTTTTTTTTTTTGTTGTTTTTTTCTTTAAAAATAACAAACCTTTCTATACTTACCTGCATCTTTGCATTGGTTTTGCACAGAGCAGCTCAGATCCTCCTCTTCTCGGGCCACTCTTTGGTGCTCCTGGCCCCTCCCTCCTGTTGAGTGTCCCCACAACAAGCAGCTTGCTATGGGGGCACCAGAGCTGAGATGCAGCTCCCTGTGTCCATTCAGACATGGAGGCAGGACCCGGCCCTGCCCCCGCTCTCCTTGGCTCACTGACTTTTGACAGCAGCGGGAGCCAGTGGCACCACGCTGCTGTCTCACCCAATGAGGAGGAGAGCCCTGTACAGCCAAGTCTCTCGTGCAACATTGCTGGATCTGGATGGACCTCAGGTTAGTATTGGGGGGCTGATGCACACAGGGATGACCTAGTGCATGTTTTAGAGAGTTGGGGAAGACGGCAGAAGAGAGGGAAAGTTTGAAAATGTGTGTTTAGAGTATAGGATAGAGCCAGGGGTTGGCAGTAGTAGTTCTGAGGGGACAGGTGGTTAGGTGGGCATTAGAAAAAAAAAAGTTTGGCAACCTCATCTATAGTATGAGGGACATAATGAGTGTACCTGTGGACATGGGGGGAGGTATCTGTACAGCACAGATTTCATCAGGAATTGTATCAATCTTATTTATGAAGTGATTGGTGATCTCCTGGGCAGTTGAGTTGGTGGGTGGAGGCAATGGAGAGCAAAGTAGAGAAGAGTTGATGGGGACTGGATGAGAGCGTGGTAAAATAGGTCTGCTTTGCAATGTTGAGGTAGGAATTGTATTTTTGGAGGGCAGATTTACAGTATATTGGTTAAAATCTTTCAGACTTTGGCTGGCCTGGCCTTTTTACAATTTTCTTAAATTTTTTTTAGATTTACCTTTTTGACTATGTGTAGGTCAAGCGCCTGCCTGAATGCATACAAATTGAAAGTGTTTAAGTTTGACCTCCCATTGTATGGTTTTGGTAAATTTAAAAGGGAAAATAGTACAAGAAAATTGTGTAATGTATGGCTAGCTTTAGTCTTAAAGTGATAGTAAAGGTTAATTTTAAAAAAACAAACATGTCATACTTGCCTCCACTGTCCAGTTAGTTTTGCACAGAGTGGCCCCGTTCTTCCTCTTCTGGGGTCCCACGGCGGCTGTCTCGGCTTCTCCCCGCAAGAGCTAACCCCTTCTGGGAAGCTCTCTCCCGAGGGGGTTACCTTGTGGGCGCACTCCTGTGTGATACACTCAGTGGCAATAGCCACCAAGTGTATGACTCGACCCGCCCCCCGGCGCGCACCGTCATTGATTTGATTGACAGCAGTGGGAGCCAATGGCTGCACTGCTATCAATCATCCAATGAGGAGCCGTTCGGAGATTGAGAGAACGACGCGGGATCGCGCCCACGGAGATTCGGCGCTCAGGTAAGTAAAATGGGGGGGGGCGGCGGTGAGTGCAAGGTGTTTTTTTCACCTTAATGCATTAGGGTGAAAAAAACACAAAACTTTACAACCCATTTAAGCCACAGATACTCGAGAGCCCGGCTAATTTTTTTTTTTGAGACCTGTATTTGCCAAGGTTGTAGGGGTTGGGGCCTGCTTTGGTCTCTGAGGGGGGTGTGAACATGTCCAGGGAGGCAGTGGTAACGTTTTTGGACCGGTGTGAGGAGGCAGAGTTCCAGCTGTTGCAACAGAAATGTATGACAGCATTTCTTCAGAGGGAATTGCTGTATATTGTGAGCATTGAACAATTCATTTTATGGCATATCTATATAGGAATCTAACCCGTGGAGAGACTTTCTCAGAGGGGACAACAGTATTTGAGCTTTAATCTTTTGTGCAGTTTATGGTGAACAGGAGCAAGCCTGATGGGTTTTTGAGCGCTGTCAGACCACCTATAATCTAGTGGTCCACTTCTGAGGGTAAGAGTCCTGGTTTGCCATGATGTTGGAGGATTGTTGTTTTCACTAGGGGGTCCACCGATTATCAGTGCGGCCGATATTCACTTTTTTTGAAGCATCGGTCACAAACTTACCGATGTTACCGATATTGCTTCAAGGGGTTGTACCAGGGTTATGCTGCAGGCATCACCCCAGTACCGCTCTTTAGAGAAGATCATTGGCTTTCTAACTACAACCAATGCTGTTACAAGCAGCGGGAGGGGGCATCCTCCCGCCGCTCCGCCCCGGTATCCCGTCCCACCGGGAGGCCAGAGCGACCAGCCAGGCTTTGTTCGGGTCTCCTTTCTAGTAACCTGGAAGCAATGTCATGACATCTCTTCCAGATTACTGGCATCCTATATGTGCCAGTTTAAAAAAAAAATTTGAAAGTATTCAAAAACGCTGATCTTGATGTTTTGAATACTATGAGGGATGAGTTTGGGGTCTTTATAGACCCCAGATCTAGAGGTCGGCCGATATGGGTTATTCTTATGCCGATGTTTAGAAATCGGGGCGGCCGATATTTTAGGCCGATTTTTTTTTTTTTTTTTTTTTTTTTTTTTTTTTTTTTTTTTTTTTGGCACTGCCAGGTGGCACTGGATGGCAATGGCAGGTTTCACAGCCAATAGTGTAACTGAAACCTCTATGCAGCTCCGCGGTGTCTCTAACTGTATGGAGAGAGAGGAGCTGACAAATTCCGCGCGATGTTGGAGGTGGGCGGGACCCAGCAGCTATCCAGCCAATGATTGGGCTGTTTAAGAAAGGGGCATACATACACACACATAGCGGCCCGCCCAGATCCCATTTGCAGGTTTTGGATAGCTGGGTCCTACCCACCCCCGACATCCAGCCTCAATTTTGACCTCTCTCCCCAGTGTGGAGAAGGGAGGAGGTGCGGTCAGTGTTATATCTGCCTAATTTGGATAATAATCGGCCGATGCCGATTTCTCCAAAATGGCCAAATATCGGTCGACCTCTACCCAGATCCCTCCATAAAAAGAGTACCTGTGCTGCCTATTACTGTCACAAGGGATGTTTACATTCCTTGGGACAGCAAGAACAGTGATAATTTTCACCTGCAGATTTACTTTTGTTATACACGCTGGGTGCTCCCCAGGAATTGTGGTTTCTTTTTGTATTTTTTTAATAAGCGTGGCATCTTTTTATAAATCTAAGTGTCCATTGAGGATGACGGTGGACTGATGTAGACAGCAATGACTAGGTTGGGCAAGGGTGATTTTATTTTTATTTTTTTTCATGGAGATGGTCTGAAGCAAAATAGAGAAGAGGTAAAGTGACAAAGGTAACTGTTAGGCGGTTGGAGGGAGAGGAGGTGGAAGACACGGACAAGAGTGAAACTAATTAATAAGGTAGTAATCAGAGGTGAAAAGGATTGTTGAAGAGGTTGCACAGAGTGCTTGGGTAGGAGAATAAAAGGTCAAAAGTGTTGCTATCAGAGCGAGGAGTATACAAGGTGTGTCTAAAAAGTTTGAATGGTATCGGAACAAAACGGATGATACAAACAAATTACCATTTTATTGTCTTTTAAAATGGCCATCCTTCTGGAAACTGTTAGCAAAGGCCTCTTTAGCAATTGATCGCAGAACCGCTGTCACACATTGTTGTATTGCCGCCACGTCTGCAAAAGTGTGCCTTTCGTGACGCTCTCCAGGCAGGGAAGATGGCGAACACCATTCCATCGATTGTCGCGTGGGTTCCAACTGGTCACCAGGTCTCATCCCCTGTGATGATGGTTCGCAGAAAGGATGGATTCTGGTCACACAATTAAATCTCCAGAGGTTTCCATCTGTTTTGCTTTCTGTACGTCTGTCGGCTTGTGTGGCACAAACCGGAAACGGATCTTCTGCTTGCTCAAATCTTTGCGGGCGCACCATGTCATTGCTAATGCTCAATTCCTCCACCATTAATCACTGTTGGTCGCTAATCTCGTGCCAGCTTTTGTCACACTCGCTCGAGCATGTCTGGGTTTCTGCTTGTCAACAGCCGACCCGATTGTGGCTCCTGTCGTGTTGGGGGGAAAAATAATTTGAACCAGCCATAAACACATTTTCTGCTCCTGTCTTCGGTCCCGTATTAATGCGCCATCTTTTCATGCGTCTGTCGTGGGTTTCCCCAATTTGTAGCAGAACTTGAAGTTCGCTTGTTGCTCCATTGCCCTGTGACCCTACCTCACACCAAGTTTCACAGACCACAGTGGGTTTACCCTGACGGTCATGTGTACTCCACGCTAGGTGACACTTTTGAACTTGTGTCTGGATAGCCATGTGAACGCACGCTCACCTGGCCATTGTTGCCATTGAGCGGTTGGACCATTCACTGAACTTTTTACACACACCTCGTATATGCATTGCTTCAGATCTAAGGAGGCGGCTAGACTGAAGTTTAGAAGTAGTTGGAGTGTTAGTGTTAAGTCTCATGCACACTGCATCTCAAAGAAGCTGCTCCTACAGACTTTTGGGCTCTTATTTTTTTCTGCCTTGAAACTCCCCTACATGTTAGCCAATGTGTCCATGCACACTACTGCTCTTTCATGAGTTTGGCATATGCTCTTGCAGGCAAAAATGAACCAACACCAAACTCCGGTTTTTTGAGAGGCGTTTCCAAGCAGAAGACGTCTAAGGGCCTAAAAATGTGTAAGAAAAAAAAGCTCAAACAAAAAATGAGCTGAGGGGGGGAGGGTTTGAAGAAAAAACGCTTGTGCTCAAAGAAGCTCTATACAAATGCCTTAAAGCACAAGCTGCTTTAAGGCAGAGATAAAAGCTCAAATACCTGTAAACTGCTTTTTTGAGCAGCACTGTGCATGAGCCCTAACTATCAAGGATGTTGACATCACTGGAAATTGTGGGAGTTTTAGAAGTATGGTTACCAGGCCAAGAAGTCATCAAGGAAGATTGGTGATGGTCCAGGAGGCTGGTAAATCAGCAAAGAAGCTGCTGAAAATAGACTAAAACAGTGCGCCTTGAGGGAGAGGAGAGTAGAGCCTGAAAGGTGCTTTGTGGGGATAGGACTCCAACTCCACCTCCCTTACGGTCCCTGGATCTGGAAGAGTGAGTCCAGAGAAGGCCACCATGGGATAGGGAAGCAAGAGAAGCAGAGTTGGATTCATGAAGCCATGTTTCCGTAACAGTAGGTGGATATAAGGAGTTGGTCATAAAAAGGACATGGACAGAGGTGAGTTTTTAGAGTGGGTATTCCAAAGGACACATGATCAGGAGAGGCATAGAGCTAAATTTTGTTCATTGCGAGTGCTGCCAGAGGGTGTGGGGTTATGGGTGTCTTGGCCACAGTTAAATGGAGGCCCAGGGTTTTGGGGATATCTCCAGAAGGTGGCAGAAGGGTGAGGGGAAATATGGAGTGCGAGTGATATGAAATTTCATGCACCTAGTGTTACTGTAGTATGTGGGTTTAGAATTGGCAGTAGTTGAGTGCAGTAGAGGACATACTCGCTCTCACAAATTGTGAGGTAAAAGAAAGACTTTAAGTAGAGAGGACACTGAGGAGAGGTAGGGAGCTTTCTTTCTGGCAACCCGACCATGCATCTCAAAATGTCATCTTATTGTGCGCCTCAAAACAACCACACCGTCTTTCCAGAGCAGCTTGTATTTCTCCTGAGGTTACCTGTGGATTTTTCTTTGTATCCTGAACAACTCTTTCTGGCAGTTTTGGCTGCAATCTTTCTTGATCTACCTGACCTTGGCTTGGGATTAAGAGATCCCTACATTTTTCACTTCTTTTAATAAGTGAGTAGTACTCTCTGACAGAATGAATATCAAGGTTCTGGACATCTTTTTATTTCCTTTTCCATCTTTATAAAGTTCCATTACCTTGTTACGCAGGGCTTGTAACAGTTCTTTTCTGCTCCCCATGGCTCAGTATCTAGCCTGCTCAGTGCATCCATGTGAGAGCAAACAAACCCATTGACTATTTTTATGTACAGACACTAATTGCAATTTTAAAAGCCACATTTGTGGGAATTTTTTTTTTTCTTTTTGGCCGTGTTAACCTGTGCGTGTCCGTACCATGGCCAAACATTCCAAAGTATGTGAACTTTTGATCAGGGCATTTTGGGTGACTTGTTGTCATTGTGATTTAAAAAGGAGCCAAACAACTGTGGTAATGGTTTCATATGATCGCTATCCTTTGATTATGCCAAAGAACGGTCTTTTATTAGTCATATTTTCATCAATGCCAAAATGTCATGTTTTCTATCAGGGTATGCAAACTTTTGAGCACAACTGTATACATATGCCAGCCGGGACATAAGTGCCAATTGAAGCAGTCATTGGTGCACAAAATTGTAAACGAAGCTGGAGCTGATTGTAATATGTGCCAAGTGTTACTGCTGGTAATATTTTTAGTGCTCTCTGATGGCACCTATGATCAGTGCTTCTGCCCTGTCATCAAATGAGAGGCTATCGAGGGAGAGGATGTAAATAAATTATAGCAGGGGAATACTACAATGTCATTTGAATGGCAGCTCTGGGGGTATTGATGTCACATCCAAGATTCAGTATCCTATATCAAGAATCACAGGAAGATTAAATGCAGAAAAATGCTAATTTAACCACTTGCCGACCACCCGCCGCAGATGTACTGCGGCAAGGTGGCTCGGCTGTGCAAATCAATGTACCGGTATGGCAATTTGTGCAGTAGCTTTCGTGGGCGAGCTCCGATTGGCCAGCGGGGGAGCCAATCGGCAGGTCCAGCGGCATCTGTCCACCTGCTGCCCACGATCGTTCCCCGTAGTGAGCAAGGCAGATCTCTGTTCTGTCAGGTGATGACACTGAGATCTGTCTTCCTGCTTAGCATGAAGACGGATCTGTGTGCTTCCCTAGTCGCACAGTCCCCCATACAGTTATAAAACACAAACGGGGAACACGTTAATCCCTTGATTGCCCCTTATAACCCCTTCCCTGCCAATATCGGTAAATATTTTTAGCACTGATCGCTGTATTGTCACTGGTTCCCAAAAATTGTCAATGTCAGTTGTGTCCGGTCTGTCCACCCCAATGTCGCAGTCCTGCTAAAAACCACCCATCGCCGCCATTACTAGTAAAAAAAGTCAAATCTATATCCTATTTTGTAGATGCTATTTTATATAACTTTTGCGCAAACCAATCAATATACGCTTATTGGAAACTACATATTGGCGTAAAACTGATGAATGAATACCTTTTTTTTTTTTTTTTTTTTTTTTTTTTTTTTTTTTTTTATAAAAAAAAAATTGTCGTTTTTTAGCGCAAAAAATAAAAACCGCAGAGGTAATCAAAAAGCTTAATTTGTGGGGAAAAGGACATCAATTTTGTTTGCGCAATGTTGTACCCAATCGTCAGTTAAAATAATGCAGTGCTGTATCGCAAAAAATGGCCTGGTCATTAAGGGGTTAAATCCTGCAGGGGCTGAAGTGGTTAACATCTAATCTCATGGGAGGGGTACTGCTGATAATATGGGTTCAAACCTTAGAAATACAGAAAGGAGCACCAGACCAAAACAAATCATGTGAAACAGCCAGTGCTGTTCAGGGGCAACACAGGATAAAACTTGGATGGACCAGAGAAAACAAGACTGCAGATCTTTAGTCCAGAGGTCAAAATTTTACATTGTTCACCAAATATCAAGTTTTTTTTCATAAGACTACCACCCACCGGCTTTGATCAGACCAATCCAAAAACAGCAAGAGCAAGATCTTTGGTCTGATGCGCAACTGCTTTAAAGCATATCTAAACCAAACACAACCTGAATATATTGCAGTTTTACCTGTCTTTAGATGTGTTGGCTGCGTTTTTGTTTTCACTTTTCCAGCTAAACAATTTCAGCAAGTACAGAAAATGCCTGTTTAATTTTACCAGAAATGCACTGGCTTTTTTACTTCCTGTGCGCATAAAGAAAGCACAAAACTTTCTTTCTTGTGTAATCCAATGAAGTTTTTGTAGCTGTTGACTTTTAATTTTTACACAGACTGGAGAACCGCTTTAATAAATTCAGTTTGTCCCTTCTAAAGCTATAATTGCCTTCAGGGGTGTGTTTTTATTAGACCAAGAGTGAGCAAGTTGTTGTTTTTACTTACGGTTTAGGCACATCACTTAATAGATCAAAATGGATTAGGATCAAAAATTACTGTTAGCTGGCTGGTATGGTGGTCCGCATCTCCACTTTTCCATGAATTGTTAGCCCATTGTACGAAGTATGTTCTTTGAAAATGTTAGTTTCCTTGGTCTACAGAGCAGCTGCATATGTGATTTATTTATTTTTTGCTTTGCTTTTTGGGCTCATTTTCTCCCATTTTTTCTTCCACAGGTTGGTGAACTAGTAAAAGTAACAAAGATTAACGTGAGTGGTCAGTGGGAAGGCGAGTGTAACGGAAAATATGGTCACTTTCCATTTACACATGTACGTCTGCTGGATCAACAGAACCCCGATGAGGACTTCAGCTGAGTGTGACTTGGACCAATTCCCAAAATGCGAACAATCTTGCTCTGTTTCCCTCTTTCTCCATCTGCCATTTAGATTGCCTTCCACAAGTTTCGAGATGTGTAGCTTAAAAAAAAAGTAGCAAATGCCCCAAAACCCTTTCGCTTGTGATCAGGCAGTTCCTATGAGTTTTTGGCAGAGTCAGGGTACAAGCTCGCATTTTGTTTTTTGAAAGTAGGCAATAATGAAACATCAAAGCATGGCAATACCACATGCAAATGCAGTGAACTGCACGGTTGCTTATAGCAAGGCATTTTATTTGAACAAGACATTTTTACAGGGCTTTTGTTCTTTCTAATTTTGTATAGTTTTCCAAACCAGCAGAAGTCTCAAGATCTGACATTGGACATCACCATTTTCTAAAACTGACTTTTAACGTTTCCTTTTGTAAACACTGTACGCCAATTTATTTGGCTAAATTATGCATATTGTGTGTTCAAGTCAGCTGTAAATGAAAATCAAAGAGCTGCTTTGCTATTTCCAGTATTATTTCTTTAATCCTTATAAATTAAAACCTGAACCTGCATGGCTTTTTAAAGTTTCAACACAAGGGATTTCAGTTTTTGCCTCAACTTATCTATATGCTGTGCTGCAGTCTGTTCCAGTGAAATCATTCATGTCTTCTATCCAGCACTCTGCTCTTCTGTCCCTGGCTGCTTCTCTCTCTTCCTGGCACATCTCTATGCTCCCTGGAGGCTACACTCCACTAACCTTGTCATGGTGCTTTTGCATTCCGATTCCTCCTCAGGAGTTATCTCTTTATCTGTTTTGGTTTCTTTTCTTTCCTATGGTTTTGACCTTTTTGCTGTCTCCTTTTTCTCCACACTTCCTGCAGTCCTCTATTATTATTATTATTATTTTTTTTTTTTTTTTTGGAGCAGCACTCTGGATAGTCTAACTGCTACACACATCCTTTATTGGGTTCTTGTTTGCTACACTATCCTCCTTTGCCTTTTATCCCTTGCTGCTCTACCCTCCCATCACACTACATTTGTCCCCTCCATTTCCAAGGGTTCTGTAGAGCAGCACTGCGAGTGAGAATTGGTGTCTTCAGCTATTCATTAAAGAAGCAAAACATGATGATCTCCAGTGATCGAAGTATGGGTTTCTACAGTACCATGAAAATCATTCCAGCTAAGAGTACTGAGCAACTAGGGTGTCTCTAGTGGTCTGCACTGTCATGCAGTATTCTGTGTAAGAGAGACAGCTAGTGATAAACAGCATTACACAAAGCTAAGCAATGGCAAGGACTGACAGTGTCACTGAAGAGTGCTGAAAAGGATGTTCTTTGAGTTTAGAAGACCTAATCCTGTCCACCCCCTCATTTTGAACCTTTTTATATCTTTGACAAAACCACCAACCAAAAGCTCTGTCCAATCATCGGATTGGTCATGCCTCTTCCCCACCGATTTCATTCTCATGGTTTCATTGCCATCCCAAAATAAGAATACCCCTATGGTGGTACTGTTATTACATCAACCCCATTATTTCTGGTCAAGTTTATAGTCTGTCCATTCATTGGCTGTGCCTCAATGCTGAACAGGTCAAATAATTTTTTTTTATTTTTTTAAATGAGCTTGAGTTAGAGCATCATGTATACCGTGGTCATCATTGTAGAACTTGGTCATGAAGTACTAGCCAAATTTTGTGTTGTGACATCATGTGCTTGAAAAAGAGGAGGCGTTTCCTTTTTTTTCAGCCACAATGGCACAGTATTACAGAAAGAGATTAACAGTGAACATGGTGCCAGATGTGAACTGCAACACCTATAGCAGCCTGACAAAAAGGGGGAGTAACAAAGGCAGAAAGCATCATTTAGGCCATGTCTGCAGCAGCTTCTACTTCCAAATTACTAAAAAGCTGTTTAAATTGTGTATATATATAATATTTTTTTTTTTTTTTTAGCATGTTATTTCAAATTGCACATCCCACAAGCTCTTTCCCTATATCCCTTTTGTGATTGTTTAGTACTTGTGTCAGGTAACGTATCGCTTTCAAATTCATATTTGAGAGTATGGGTGAATGTGTTTATCAAATGAGAGTACAATTACATCCTGTGTGTTTTTTTTTTTTTTTTTTTCTTCTTTCTCTTAAATTGGACTACATCGTTGCACCAATATTCACCACCTGTAGTGAATGTTTGGTTATGTGTTTTTTAAATGACAGTGGTTGATTCGAAACCAGTGAATGTTTGGTGAAAGCTAGTTTACTACATTATAAATATGCCCAAATGTGTACTTCTAAAAACAGATTTTTAATACTAATGAAAAAACTTTCTCATAAGTGAACCCTACAACTAGTAAGACATTGAGCTTCCACTAGATGGCCTTTAGAAGGTTTATTTTGAGGTAGCAGTTTCATGGGCAGGAATAACGGCACACTATATTAATGTTTGTATTGATGCAAATTTGTGTTTATTTTTATTGAAGGATTAATAAAGGCAAGTTACTGGGGGTGTTAAATCTGTGGATTGTTATATTATATAGTGCTACTATTCATTATTTTTTTTCATGTTTTAAGAAATATTTAGGTGGACTTTGTTTTATGTAGAATGTACTTTTATCATACATAAGTCTTTTCTGTGACTTGCGTTTGTATAAATGTGCAATTTTATGTTTAACACAAAGTTTTGTTCCTGTGTGTTGTCTTGTTTCTCAGATGACCTGCCACTGTTGTTTTTTTTAGACTCGGTAATGTTACCTGGATTTTTTTGTGCTTGTCAACCTGGGTTTAACAGATCATGTGAAGTGGGCAGCTAGTGTGCCTAATGCGTTTTTTGTTTTTGCCAGGGGAGTCATGTTGCTTGTTGACGCCTAGATTGGCTTGGCTAGCCACTAAACACTACTTTATTATTCTCACCCTGATCTCAAGTGCCCGGACCCACTTTTAGATTTTAAGCCAAGATTTCATGTTGGTGCTTGTTCACAAACGCAACCTTTTTAAGTGGGCTCCCAGTTCTTTGCAATTTACTGCAGCTTTTTTCCAGCCTGTGCCTTTTTGGTTTTGCAGAGATTTACTATATTACGAAAGAAAAGGGCTTCCTAAATGGTCATGAACCATGCATATGAGAAGGAATTGTAGTGTGGCACAAAGAGTTTCAAGGCAACTTGTTGGTAAAGAAATATGGAAGCTGTGTTTGCTGACTTTGAATGTGAAGACTGTCAGTCATTAAAATTAACGTTTTGCCAAGACAGTGACCACAGGTAAACATTCTTTCTCAAAAGATACTAAAGATGGGATAAAAATGTCAGCCCCTGAACTGTACTTCGAAAAAATGCAGCAAATGCTCTTCCTGTATTTTTCCTGTCGGGTTCCTTTTAATTCAGGCCTGCATTGATGGCACGTTTCAAGTGCATTCCGCTAGCTTTTGAGGTTAGTTTTTTTTTAGTCGCTCATAGTTCAGTGCGGGTGACCTCCTAAGGTACATTACCTTACTTCGAGCTGTCTTTGCCTTACTGTTGACTTGTGGGAAGATGCCCAATTTTTACAGGATCATCCATCAACGCAGGCCCTAAAGAGCCCAAAAATTATGGAATTTTTTTTTTGTCCTGTCACGTCTAATGTCTGAAACAAGTACTGAGAAATTCTAAAAGATTTTCCATAACTTTCCTGATTTAGCTGCTCAGTGGTGAATGTGCCATAATCTCATGATTTCTCATTACATTGTTATATTCTGGTGTCTCCAACAATAGGCTTCATGCTCAATAAGTTGAATTTGCTTGTATACTGTAGGCCATATCTAAATATTGGTGACCCATTCTGACTGCACTTTGTCAATCTAGTTTCTCTGGTTCAAGCTAGAGCCATGATGTAAAGCTCTTTTCTTTTTCTTTTTTTATATAAATACCGCCGAGCGTTCATGTTCTTTCAAGAGCTATGTTCTTTCCCTTTTTGGTTTTTGCTGTAAATTCTGGTTGGCCATCGGTTACATGGGTTGAGAAACATTGATTTAATATACTTATTTTTTATGCCTTTTGACACTGACTGTTAAACTGGAAAAGATTCCAGACCAAATTATCAAGTGAACCTAGTGAGCTGCAACAAACACTAATTTCTTTCTAGAACACTAATGTAAATAGATTCAAAGGAAATTGGTGCTCTGCTCAGCCACAAATGTATAAACCAAAGTCTTGTGTGACTTTATGTATGTGGTTACAGAACAATGGGCTCTTCCAGTTATTAGTTTGAAGCACCTTTTTTTTTTTTTTAATCACCTGCAAAACTGAATGTTTCTATTACTGATCATGCAATGTCCTTGTATTGTATATTGTAAAACAAAGTGGCAATACTATTGTACATGTTCAGATTTAAGTTGAGTCTTATGAACCCATAATTCTTAGAACGTATGTTGCCAAAATATTGCCTAGGTTTTCATACAGCACTATATACTCTAGCAATATTTAGCTTGTTTAATGGCTTTGCTTTTTTTTTTTTTTTTTTTTAATTCCCCATTCAGAAAGATGTAGCAATATTCTACTTCACAATATGCTGTCTGAATTGTGATGGTTTAATATGTACCATCATTTTTATTTTTTTTCGTCTCAAAGTGCCATTGACAGTTTATATCCATTCTTTTTCACTAGAAGTTTTGCAACATACTTCAGATTAAAGCTGGCCAAACATGTGGCAATTTAATAAAGGAATCAAACTTTTTTTTCTTTTGCGTTTGTTTTTTTGTCAAAGATCTAAAATAATAGTTTTGAAGGACCGCAAGATCAAAATTGTTCCAACCAAACCTGGTGACAAAATTCAGCTTCTCATAAGGTGTTTTTTTTTGTCCCCAACCCCCCCCCCCCCCCCCCCGCAAGGGTGGTAGATTGCTTAGGCCGGCCATAGACAGTTTGAATATCAGCCAGTTCAGCAGGAACTGTCCAAGATTCGAACCAGCATGGGCATGCCGAAATGTAGGAAGTTGATCAAATTGGGTACCACCAGCCTGCCGGATTTTACATGCGATTTATCGTTGGTGGCTAGCATAGTTTTCCCCTGGCGGGGATGGCTAAAAATTTACAAATGTATAGCAAACCTATATCCAGGCTATACAACTAACAGCTGCCTAATTCACAATACCCTGAAATCAGTGTGCTGCTATTGAGGTTATTGAAAACAAGTGGTTAAACTGCTCAGTAGCATAAGATTAAAATCTCCTGTAGAGATGAGCCCTAAACCAGTCACTGGATTCTGGACAATTCAGATATTGTAAGTTTACCTTTTGGACACAGTTACCTTTTTATATTACAAAGGCAATCCTCAGTCTGGATAGTGTATGCCCCCCCCCCCCCCAACACAGCTGCACATTTGTAATGCACAGCAACTGCTATTTTGTGGGGGTAAAATTTATAGCAAAATTGTATTTTTGGTTTGTACTTTGAGCAGAAATCGCCCAGTTTCTACTTTTTGGTCTACTTCTAATAATGCCACCTTTCAAAAGGTGGATTTAGGTCTTTTTATTAAAGGTGTTGTATAGATTCAGTTTATTTGTAATTAAAAATATAAAAGTGGCCTAAATCTCTTCTGGGGTCCCCCAGCAGTGCTCCTGGCTTCTCCCCGCATGGAGTGCCCCTTCTGAGACCCGCTTTCCAAGGGGGCACGCTCCTAAGTCCTGCTGTGTCCATTGACAGACAGCAGGACTCGACCCCGCCCAGCGGCTCCCATGTCACTGGATTTGATTGCAGCTGAAGCCAATGGCTGCTGCTGCTAACAATCTGTCCAATGAGGACCCGAGACAGCAGCTGGAGCTGCTGGGCTCATTATCGTCGCTGGAAAGATCGGGTTCAGCTAAGTAAAAGGGTGGCTGCTGCACTACAGAAGGTTTTTCACCTTAATGCATTAAGGTGAAAAACCACAAGGGTTTAAAACTCCTTTAATCTCTCAAAGGGCAAAAACAGGCAGTCTGCGTAAACATTTTTTTTCTTCTAATTTACACTGTGCCAGGTTTTTAGCTTGTGCAAGCTTAGTATGCGTTCAATGTTTTTAGTATATGTTGTTCTAGCATAGAGGAATAGCTTCAAGTGATCCCCCACATTTTATATTATCTAGGGTGACTGCATGTTCAAACTGGGGCATAGCATATTTAGTTTTTTCTCAATTTTACCTTTGTAATGTCATTTGTGGTGATCCAGTAGGAGTAATCAGGAAGTCTTTGAATGCATTTAGTAGTAGATCATGACTGGTTTCATATTACTGGTCGTCTGACTTTTTGTAGAACTGTTTCAATACTTGATACTGACTTGGAACAATTGTGATGCTCAGGAAAGGCAAAGTAACAAGAGAAGACCTTATTCTGAGTTGGTGACTTGTGTGGTGAAGCAAGAGGGTCATCTCAAAAGTCAAGGCAAGTAGCATTTGTAAAAGAGTAGGAAACATGTTTTCTCTCAGGAAAGCTTTCCTTTATATTACTAAAGACATGGCTTCATCTGCACAGTGTGTAGTTAAAGGAAAGCCATGAAATTTAAGTATTTAAAGCAGAACTGGCAGTTGGAAAAAACATTAAGCCTTTATCAAAGCCCTTACATCTTTTGTTGAACAGAGATGGTAAAAGATCATGAATTTTGCCATATTTTCAATTTTTTAAGGGCCCCTGCTTAACAAGACTCATACACACAGTGCCAGTTAGGTTATACTACATTGTACTATACTGGTAATGTTACTATGGTAGTTTGCCGCCTGAAGGAGAGAACAGTGTGTCCCATCAGTGTGGTGCGCCTTCATTTTTCAATCAGAAGATTGGAGGTGAAGTCTAAAACCATTGTATTTATGCTGTATTGCTTAGTTGGTGAAGGAATGCAAGGTCACCCACTGGGCTATGTTTAGATTTGTTACCAGGATAAATAGGCATCAGGATTTCATATTCTTGTGGCTGATAAAACATTTCACATGTGAGACCAGCTGTGTTTGTAGCTATTTGCTTGGAGTTAAAGTGGTTCTAAAGGAAAGGGGTGTTTTTTTTTTTTTTTTTTTTTTTGAACCTGAATGCATTCCATGTCCTGCATGCAGGCACCCTTTGCCCCTTATACTTGAGCCTGTTCTTGATGCAGGAAAGCAGAGGCTCTGCCTGCTCGTTTCCTCCTCATTGGCTCCTTTTTACTGTCAATCACTGACAGGGGTGGGGCCGATTCCTGCTTCAATGGTGGCAGACCGCAAAGCCTGGGACTGAGCCCACTCAAGTGGCTTTCTATGGGGGGCACTCGGGAGGGAGGAGCCAGGAGCACCAGTGGGGGACTCGAGTAGGATTGGGGCTACTTTGTGCAAAACTTGCACAGAGCACATGGTTATGACAGAAAAAAAATACATTTAAGCCTCATACACACGATCGGATTTTCCAACAACAAATATGTGATGGTAGAGTTTTGTTGGAAAATCCGACAGTTTGTATGCTCCATCGGACAATTGTCGGAATTTCCAACAACAAATGTTTTATAGCATGCTTTAAAACTGTCCGACAACAAATGTGTCTTGTCGGATCATCCGATCGTGTGTACACTAGTCCGTCGATAAAAAAAATCCAAAGTACCAACACTCATGCTCCGAACCAATGCTACCCATAAGACAACATTAGCAGAAGTTGCCCAAAGGGTGGTGCTAAAGAGCAGAAAAACCCATGTAGTTTTGTGTATGTTGGCTGAAAAAGTTCTGCCGTCTGTATGCAGAACAAGTTCAAGGCCAACGTCCTTCGGACAAAATTCCACGGCTTTGTCCGATGGAAATCCGATCATGTGTACGAGGCTTTAGAATCTTAAGTACACGTGGGCATTTTTTAAACTTGGCTATAAACACTAGTCTTAAACACTTTCACGCATTTAATGCATGTGGAACACAGCTCAGACTCTTGGTGCTTACAGAATTCCTGCTTTTCAAGCTACAAGGCACTTCTATTAAGATGTGTATTCAGCAATCCCAATCTGGTGCTGAAAGTTGTTTAAAGTTTCAAGAACGCTGCATTAGACTTTTTAAATAGACCACATTTGGCAAGTATTCATGAGCTATTTCAGTTTTAATTTACTTGCATGCTCACCATGACCTGTAATATGGCTTGAGTAAGAACACCCTTGTCTTCCCTATGAGATGGCGCTCTGTGCCTGAGAAAACTTGGTGTGTAAACCTATGCCAGTACTGACTTAGAAAGTCAGTATTTGTATACACATAGGTGAGTTCCACCTGCGTTTTTAAAGAAATGGTATAATATTCATCAAGTCCAAAGTGGTATGGTAAAAGGTCAAATATGGCATTTAAGTCAAACATACAGGTTTTATTCTTGGTGGTGTTATGAAAAACCTGAAACTAGTAAGGAGTCCATTTGGGCTGAGAAGCTCTCTGCATTCTTTCATGCTTTTTGGGCATAGCCTAGTTACCCAGACTGCATTCTGTCTGTGCTATATAAGCTCTTTTAACTGGGGGGCCACCTCCAGGAACAGGTTTGAATCAATGGTAGATTCTGCCCAATCATTGCATTCAATATAGGGTGTTGGCATAAAGCAAAGCTATGCCAGTGATGTAAGCATGTACTGAGCTTCTGGGACGAATATGTTCTTTCTGACTTGGTGGTTGGAAGGTACCCACATTTTACATTGTATGTGTTGGGGGACACATACCCTGTATATGCTTTATTGCCTTTCCTGGCAGTGTTGAGAGCTATTGCATCAGCTTTCCTGCCAGCATAATTGTGAACATTATGTGCTGTCAACTATAAAACAAAAGGGATATGGTGGCAATATGCAGTAGTTTGACAGTTACTGCATGTGCTACCACATAGATTGCACCTACTTTTGGTTCTAAATCTGTTGTCTAGGGCCACTAAAACTTGTAGAGCTTCATGTTGAACATTTTCTTGAATTTGTTACTGTACTGCACATTCGTTAATGAAAAGTGTTTAAAAAAACTTGTAGAGGTACATATAAAATTCAAACACTAAAAACCTGAAATTTCAGTTTGTTTTTTCAGCTTGCACAATCTTGCTGATTTTTACCTTGCAAAATTGAACACAAATATGGAAATAAGCTGTGCAGAAATTGTCAATTTGTTCAGACTGAAAGTGTCATATAATGGTCTCTTGCTGACTTTTTGATTTTTACAGATGCAGCAACCTAAAGTATTTGTCTGAACATACTTTTAGTAGTATTTTCATCACATTTCAGTTTGCTTTTAAATAAAGAAAATGACAGCAGGATTATTTTACAATGGTCTACAGGCACTTTTTTTTGTTATGTTTTTTTTCTTCACGTTCATGTACTTGAATCTAATACACTTAGGGACAAGTTTAGACTGAGCTCTGATTGTTTTGTAATATGCAGATCCCTTGCCATTTACCCTACAGGTACTGTTTAGGCCATTGCTATCAAAAAAGGTGCAAATATGTATTGAGAACTGCCAGACTGTTTCAATGAAAACCTATTCTGCTGTCCTTGTGTTTTTTTTTTTTATTATTATCCGGGTAATCCTGTGAGCATTTCGTTATCTTTCTCTGAAGGCTGTAGGCTTTTTTTTTTTTTTTTTCATATTTGAAAATTTAAGAGCGTCAACCTAGAGAACTAGGTAATTAATGGCTGTACTGAAGGGGGATGTTAAATTAGAAATGGCTGATGTAATCAATGTTAATGAGAACATAAATCACTGACTTATATAGTCCATTTATTCATTACTTTAGTGTTATTTTTTTTGAACAAATCAGCTGCTGCATTCCTTACTAATGTCAGATCTCAGCATTTTATCACTAATATTTTATATTGCAAAGTGTCTGGGAAATCTCTAAACTATTTTTATTCCAACTCTAACCATGTGTAAGAATAAAAAGTAAAGATACATTGCATCTCTAATGTTTTTGTTGTGTTGCATAGAAGGGGCAATGTAAAAAAAAACAACAAATGTGCCATTGTATATTAACACTATACACTTTTCCACCAGTACCAAACTTTTTATAGCATGTATGTATATTCATAATATGCTTAGTAAATAAAGATATGGATAAATACCATGTGTGGTGTGTGTGTGTGGTTTTTTGTTTTGTTTTTTTTATCCCTAATTTTCTGTGTTTATTTGTATTAGTGGTGCACCAAAATATAAGCCTAACGGGCACTGACGAGGTGGGGGACCACTATATACAATATTGATAGACAGAGCAGGTAATTATAACATGTTCATAAAACTTTTAACAAAAAATAAAATGTTTGTACAGGACCCAGGCTGTATATTCATAGACTGAGTTATAGACTGGTACATTCAGGTAATTGGGTCCCCCCGATGTCACCCTTACAATTTTACTCCAATCCATGAGTCCTCAGGTTTCTTGCTAGTGACCTAAGGTGATGAACCTTTTCCTTTATGGCAAAATTTGCTCTTTATTATTTGTACTTTGAGACTTCAACTGTACACTGTCTTCTAATACAATAGGTTCCGGAAATTGCTTGCACATAAATGGAAAGTGGTTCAACTCTAGTGGGGGAAAAGGTGGAGATTGCCAACATCCCTAATAATGCATAGAAAAACAAGAGAAACCCTCTAGTGAGACTTTTAAGGCAATAGCTCAACCCAATTGAGCCAAAAACAGTAAATTATCAAGAAAATATTTATTACAAAATCTTTAAAACAAAATCAATATGTAAAGGCCCTTGAAAAAGGACTGTATATTCCAATTGGCATAACAAGGTTAAAAAAACAAACAAATATAAAACAACCACTAGTTATAACACTCTTGTATAATATACATAGTGAAGCTCTACGTGTTTTGAGGTTTTGGATGTATATCCTCTTCGTCCGGAGCAAGTGGTGTTGAATTGTTTAAGTATATAATGTATGCATACACAAATAGAATGGGTCCATAGACATAGAATATGAACATTATCGACTAACTGACAAAGCAGAAGGCAGACATTTGGATAAATTATCTCAAAATTACAAAGCCTGAAAACAGAAAGGAGGGATATGTACCGGTAGGGTAGAGGAAGAAGAGAGGCTGTATCTGTGGCGGGTGAAGATTGGACCGATTCACTGAGCAATCAAATGCAAAAGGAGTCCAAAAGGGAGAGCTGTGGATGGAGCACACACTGAACCCGAACTCAAGCGTCCATACCCATAGGGCTTTCATTGCATGCACATAGGACCATAAGTCTGCAAAGCAACACCTTCTATTAGGAAGACATTCTCTATTTGTCCGCAGGACCTCACAATGGACATCTTTTTTTCAAGTCCGCCATTGTGCGATTGATGGGACATCTGCTCACAAGTGTTTACACTCTCAAGGATGAATCGCCGCCTGTGGTTTTCATGTGCCTACTCCACCAGGTTGGTGAAAGTTTCTCGGGCATCCAAGCTGACTTCCTGGAAGCGAGAATCGGCCATTTTGCTGGATTTGCCTCTGGTCAGCTTGACAAAGCAATCTAGGTAAATATCACATCTCCTGGATTTCTCCAAATGTCAAGCCGACTTCCTGGAAGTGAGAATTGGTCACTTTTGCTGGATTTCCCCGTGTCTTCTCTGCTCAGCTTGACATGGCAATCTAGGTAAAGATTGCTTTCCTGAGATTTCTCCCAATAGAAGTGAATTCCGAGTCAGCTTGACAAGGAAGTCTAGGTAAAGTTCACATCACCGGGGTTTCTCATAATACTATTTAAATAAAATAAAAAAAATGTGGTGGCAATAGAAAAAAAAAAGCCGTGGGGGGGGCCCCCCAAATCCATACCAGGCCCTTTGGGTCTAAATTGTATGGGGAACCGCAAAAAGTTCAAATGTTGTGGAGTCCTCCCAAAATCCATATCAGACCCTGAAGACTGGTATGGATTTTGAGGGGAACCCCAACACCAAATTAAAATAAAAATGGTGTGGGGGGCCCCCTAAAATTCATACCAGACCCTTATCCGAGCATGCAGCCTGGAAGGCCCGGAAAAGCAAGCACCCTCCCCCCCAACCTGAGCCATACCAGACCACATGGAGGGGTGCTTTGAGGCAGGGGGGGCTCTGCCCCCCCCCCACCCTAAAGCACCTTGTTCCCATGTTGATGTGGACAAGCGCCTCTTTTCCCACAACCCTGGGCAGTGGTTGTGGGGATCTGCGGACAGGGGGCTTATTGGAATCTTGAAGCCCCCCTTTTACGGGGAAATCCGCATCCAATTCACACTAGTGTGAACCTAGCCTAAAGTTGTGAAAAGTTCTAAAATTATTTATCTGTCTCCCTTTCTTTCTTTCTTTTTTTTTTTTTTTTACATCACAGAAACCTGATATTTTAACGGGTGTGTTGACTTTATATCCACTGTACATCTATGCACCAGCCCAAAACTGTGATAGTTTAGAGGGCAGTATACAGAGTCAGACAGTCTACAGGGGTCAGCGGAGAAGCGCACATAAAGCAGACTCTTCCAATAATTTGTATTGCAAAGTTAACATGGTACAAAAGCAGAAACGTTGTCAAAGAGCCAAAGCATCCCCCTATACCATTATGAGCCATAGTGTAGTGACCGAGGAACAGCAAAGTTATAAGAAACTTGGCCTAACATTCAGGCTCTGTCTAAAAGAGCAACCACATATTTAAGGCTGTGAGCCCAGAAGTAGCTGGTTACTAAAGTAAGAGGAAAAAACGGGTATGACTGGAAATAATTGTTAAGTAACATTCCAATAATCTGTAGGACATGCACATCCATATACATGGTGAGGTGGGTGTACCCCATTGTCATGAAATAACCCTGAAGTCTCATAGCATGCCACCTCACCAATGAGGAAGTAAGAGGGTTAGGGAGGGTTTGTGGTCCCTCATCAGCAACCTAACAGATTAGTTAGTTCAGAACAGAAACAATAAAAAGGAAAGTAGGTAGGGGAAAGAGGAAATGAAAGAGAGTAAGGCAGGGTTAGTCCCCTCGGCCTGGGCCCCAATCCCCGGAGTGGTCCAGCAGCTAGGGGGCCTGGAGGTACGCAATCCAGGGGTTCCATACTTTTTCAAACTTGGCTTGTGTGACAGAACCCACTGTCACTGTGTGTTTTGGAAGGGACTGTGGGCTGGCCTTCTACCCACAGATTATGGCCCAGAAGAGACTGAGAGGCTTGCGGACAAACTGGCATTGAGATAATGTAATGTAATGCTACATCCCTTCTCCCCCATCCCCCCCCCCTCTTGTTGGTTCAGGGCATGTAGACAATGGTCTGGACTGGAGACATCTCTCTGCAGGGGATGTGTATTGAGGGGCTGCCTGCTTACCATAATCCCTTTATGTTTAACTGTAGTCTCTGTTTCAATGTACAAGTGTTCAGTTCCCATTGGTTCTTCCTTGTCCCCTACCCCCCTCTATGACAAGGCTAAGGGGAGTGTCCCTAACTGTGTGTAAAAGTGTATGTTTTGTATTTAATAAAGAGTTGATGCTCTGCATGTTTAACCCTCAACACCTGTGTGGATTGTCTCGTGATTGAGGGGTTAAGGGCTGGTTATGGCAAATCTGCAGGCTGCGGGTGCGTTTGAAGGACAGGAGACACAGGTCTGGCGGATGTGCCCACCTGGGGTATCCAAGATTTGTCACAGCTTGTTTTATCTTTATGGATACTGGTCAGTTTTTTTTCATTAACCATGTTACAAGATATTTTATGTTTCACCTTCGTGACACATGAAGCGGACTTTATTATCTGACTTGCTGCAGCTTCTGCAGCACAGTGTGAGTAGGAATCAGTTAAACCTGGGTTCCTTTTATGGAGGGTTTGACAAACCTTACTAAAGTTTGGGTGCCCTACAAGCCCTGTACACTGCCCTACAAGCTACTGACCCATTTACACTGCTGATCCTCTGACCTACATCCTACTGACCTCTGTGCACTGTACTACATTCTACTGATCTCTGTATACTGCCCTATAAACTACTATAACAGTTTTGTTCTAATGCAAAGACCGTACCTTGTAATACATAGAAGCTGAATCCGTGGCAGTGGGTGCTAAAAGATCAGTAGAATGTAGGGCAGTATGCAGGAGTCCGTAGGATGTTGGGTCATTTGTGCCAAGCTGGCCAGGAAGAAAATAGCTGGGATTTCCAGGGGGGTCAGTTTGGGCTTGGGAGAAGTCCTGGGGAAGTGATCTTTACCGAGATTGTCAAGTCAATATCCCCTATGATAGCAATAGGTAGTGACAGGTACTCTTTTTTTTTGAAAAAAATGGGGTCTATTAGACCCTAGATCTTTCTTCTGCCCTCAAAGTATCTGACCACACCAAGATCGGTGTGATAAAATGCTTTCCCAATTTCCCAATGGCGCTTTTTATATTCGGGGGGGGACATTCCCTCCCACTGCTTGTAAAAAGCAGTCCAGAGGCTAATTAGCTGCTAGGATTGCTTTTACATGAAAGCCGGCCGCTGGCTGAAAATAATGATACCAAGATGATACCTAAACCCGCAGGAATCATTCTGGTATAACCATTCAAAGTCCAGCAACATACCAGTACGTTGCTGGTCCTTGTTGGACATGTATTGTAATCTTTTTTTTCATGCAGCCTGTTGGCTGAACGAAAAAAAGAGATTGATCGGTGGGTATGCCCACCATTAGAATACCTCTCTTCATTCACCCACTTCTAATGATGGGCATACATGCACCATTTATATATGCCGAAGCATGGGGGGCATCATCCCGCAAAAGTTATGCCGCGTACACATGGTCGAACTTTTCCACGGGCAAGCCTCCGTCGGAATTTTGACCGCTCCAAAATCGCTCCTGCTGCCCCCATGCTTTGGCATATATGCTATTTTTTTTTTTTAACTGTGGTGGTGAAATCACCTCCTACAGCACTGGAGTCGCAGGGATCAGTTCTGTCTCTGCGAACACTGCAGTTATGTGTGTTGTGTTTTGTAAGTGACCGTGATCGATCGATACTGCACTTGGGTGGCCTGGACTGGACGGAGGGGCAAAACGTAGGTGCTAGCAGGTATCTGGGCTGATCCCGCTAACACTGTGTTTTTGGGAACCCTAAACTGCTGGGAACGCTAGTATAGATCTGATCAGATATTGATCTGTTCAGATACTATACCACTAAGGGAGGTGTATGCTTTGCGCGTGGGTGTTAGCATTACTGGCACTAACCTGATGCTGCCTGGGGCGACGCAGACCCTCTCTGACTCTAAAACCTAATTGATATCACCCACCGGGCGATCAGGGGGTTAAACCTTTATTGGGTTATATACGGCGGGTGCCCTGACACTATAAAAAGCAAACTAACCAGCGTCACCCGTAACACTTATACGGTGATCACTGGTGAAAGAGTTAACTAGGGGCAATCAGGGGGTTAAAACCTTTATTAGATAATATATGGGGGTACCTGACGCTATAAAAATCTGGCGGCGAACCTAAAAAAAATAACTGACTACCTAGCGGCACCAGCATAACTAATACAGCGATCAGAAAAACGATCGCTTAATGACACTGGCAAAAGGGGGTGAAAGGGTTACCTGGGGGGCGATCAAGAGGTTAAACCTTTATTAGGTAATATTTGGGGGTACCCGACGTTATAAAAACCTGGCGGCGAACATAAAAAAAATTACTGACTACCTAGCGGCATCACCCACACTAACACACCGATCAGAAAAACGATTGATTAGTGACAGTGGTGCTAGGGGCTGAAAGGGTTACCTGGGGGGCGATCAAGGGGTTAAACCTTTATTAGGGGGGGGGTTAGGGGGCTACCCTGGACCTAAGGGACCTACACTAACTGCCCTGACACTTTTACAGTTACAAATGTCACTGATTGCATTTATCAGTAAATAAATTATCACTGCAATCGGTGACACTGTGACTGGGGGGGCGATCGTGTGCCTATGTGTCCTGGTGTCAGTGTACTGCTTGTGCACTTACTTGATGTCTTCTCTCCACGGCGCTCCGGTATATGTGAGCGCCGCAGGAGAGATGACATCACTTCCTGCTGCTTCCTCTCTGCCTGTGTTTACATTACACAGGCAGAGGAAGCATTTGATTCGCCGGGAGCGATCGCAAGGGGGTGGCCAGAAACCAATGGCCGCCCCCTCATCACGGATCGCTCCCAGTCCACTGTACCGGAGGGGGGTCCGATCGGACCCCCCACCCATACGAAGGCAGTCACGTACAGGTATGTGATTGTGCCTGTCCGTGCCATTTTACCGACGTATATATACAGTGGGTGGTCGTTAAGTGGTTAAATCTTAAACCCGTGTCATCAGCCAGGGTCACCTGTGTGAATATCCTTTTCTTTCTTTCTTTCCTTGATTTCGCTCTTATCTCGCCTTAAGAGATGTCTGACCCCCCCCCCCCACCCTATGTTCACCCCCCCTTCCCCATATTCCTTACCCAGTCATGGGCTGTTTTGGTCAGATACTGTGAATATCCTAGTTTGCATTATCCATAATGTGTCCCATGTCTGGGCTCATCTGGTCATCGGGAAACTGCCTCCCGAACAGCTGTGAGTGTTTATTGTATAGCTCCGCATACGTTATTATGTTTTGGGTCTCGCAGATAGTTTTTTGGATCCCCCCCCCCCCGGCTTCGCACGCTGACACTATCGCTATACAGTGCCATTTCTTTGTGCCTCTCATACTGTATATTACCGGGGTATTTCATATGTTTACCACACCGTATGACCCCTTCTGTCTGATTTTCAATATGTATCTCTGCTATCTGTATTGACTGTTAAATGCACTTTCTTTGAAGGAATTATAAAAAAAAGACCGACAATTTTTGAAAAAACAAACCAATATTTTAGATTTTCTGCTATAAAACCATAAAAAAAAAAAAAAATCAAATGGCTTCATAAAAATTAGGCTAATATGTATTCTGCTACATATTTTTAGTAAAAAAAAAAAAAAAGCCTAATGAGCATATATTGATTAGTTTGCGCAAAAGTTATAGCATCTACAAAGTGTGTGTGTGTGTGTGTGTGTGTGTATATATATATATATATATATATATATGTATATATGTGTGTGTGTGTGTATATATATATATATATATATATATTTATTGTGAGGGGGTTAGCTCGGCAGCGGGTGTGTGTGACCCCCGAGATGGGCTCCCCACACAAAAACAGGCCCAGCAAACGGTGGTTGTGGTTTTCAAAATCATAAAGGTGCGGTTTATTTTCTATTTACAGTGACAAAACACAGCAAAGCAAAAGAAACATAAACAAAATAAATCCTGGTCAACTTGACCTCTGACTAAACATACAGGTTTCCTAACTAACAACTGGGATCAGCCTAGTGCTGTCCTAGTCCCTAAGTCCCTGGTTTTAAATGTCCAAGCAAATATCCACACAGGCTTTGTCTCACCGCACAGGGGTTCACTCTCCCTAGACAGTCCACACAGGTCTGGTTCCAGGCATGAGCTAACATCTAATGAAGCTGGGAGTTCTTATAGAGGCCTAAATGAGCTGACAAGCTTCAGCTGGTCTCATCAACTCCCTGTCTGTACGACGCCCCACACTCTCCCTAGAGGTATGAGTCATCCATGAGCCCACTAGCCTTATACAACTCTCCACCTAGTTGTATAAGTCGGCGTAAAGCCTGAATCTGGGCGAAATATATCTACCTCCCTGGATGCAACCAGGTGACTTTACCTTCCTGCTGTCACATACCCCCCCCCCTCTTGTTTTAACCTCGGGGTTGGAACACCAGCAATCAGGCATTCATGTACTCGAGACAAAGCATCCACATTCCCCATTTGAACGCCAGGGCGATGCTTTACTGTGAAGTTGAATTCCTGGAGGGCCAGGAACCACCTATTCACTCTTCTATTTGTTTCTTTGCTTTGAGCCATCCACTTTAACGGAGCGTGATCCGTAACCATGTCAAAGTGCCTACCTAGCAGATAGTACCGAAGGGAATCTAGAGCCCACTTCACCGCTAAACACTCCTTTTCAACGGTGGCGTAATTTACCTCATGGGACTTCAACTTCCTGCTGAGGTAAATGACTGGGTGCTCTTCCCCGTTCCAGACCTGGGACAATACTGCTCCTAACCCCACATCTGACGCATCACTTTGTACGACAAAGTCTTTAGAGAAGTCGGGTGAGTACAACACTGGCTGGCTACATAAGGCTTGTTTCAAGAATTGGAATGCTGCCTCAGCCTCGGGGGTCCATTTAATCATGACCGACCCTTTCCCCTTCGTCAGGTTGGTTAGGGGCACAGCCTTAGAAGCAAAGTGGGGAATGAATCGCCGATAATACCCAGCGATTCCCAGAAAGGCTCGTACCTGCTTCTTGCTGTTGGGACGTGGCCAACTCTGGATGGCCTCGACTTTGTTGAGTTGGGGTTTTATTACTCCCCTCCCAATGGTGTACCCAAGATATTTGGCCTCCTCCTGCCCAATGGTACACTTCTTGGGGTTAGCCGTAAACCCCGCTTCCCGAACAGAGTCCAGGACTGCTTGCACTTTTGGCAGATGTGAGGCCCAATCTGTGCTATGGACAATTATGTCATCCAGGTAAGCCGCAGCATACTTCCGATGGGGCCTCAGCATCTGGTCCATTTTCCGCTGGAATGTGGCCGGCGCATTCTGTAACCCGAACGGCATTCTTTTATATTGGAACGCCCCGTCTGGGGTTACAAATGCGGTTTTCTCTTTGGCCGACTTGGCCAGGGGGATTTGCCAATACCCTTTTGTGAGGTCAAGAGTCGTCATGTATCGGGCTGTTCCCAGCCGGTCGATCAACTCATCTATACGTGGCATGGGGTAGGTGTCAAATTTTGTAACTTTGTTCAACTGTCGAAAATCGTTACAAAATCGCCAGCTCCCATCCGGTTTAGGCACCAACACAATGGGACTAGACCAATCACTTTGGGACTCCTCTATCACCCCTAAGTTCAGCATTTTCTGTACTTCCTCCCGTATTGCCTCCCGTCGGGCCTCTGGGATCCGATAGGGTTTTAACTTCACCCTTTCACCAGGCGGGGTAATGATGTCATGCTCTACCCCAGATGTTTGTCCCGGCAGCTCAGAGAATACCTCCTTGTTGCAAAGCACAAACTCCTTAACCTCCTGTTGTTGGGGTTGTGACAAGGTGGCTGCTATTCCAACCTCCGGAATCACGCAACCAGTTTGAGCTGGTGACCAAGTGTCTGCGACTAGGGACTCTCTATCCCTCCAGGCTTTCAACAGATTAACGTGATAGATCTGTTCGGGCTTTCGCCTTCCTGGTTGTCTGACCTTGTAATTCACTTCGCTCACTTTTTCCATTATCTCGTAGGGGCCTTGCCATTTGGCAAGGAATTTACTTTCAACCGTAGGGACAAGTACCAGTATCCTATCCCCCGGGGAAAAGGTACGGGTCTTGGCTCCACGGTTGTACACTCTCTGCTGTGCTAACTGCGCTTGGGCCAAATGTTCCTTCACGATGGGCATTACCTGTGCAATTCGGTCTTGCATCAGGGCGACATGCTCAATCACACTCCTGTGGGGAGAACTCTCACTTTCCCAAGTTTCCTTGGCAATATCCAACAGCCCTCTTGGGTGTCTCCCATACAGTAACTCAAAGGGGGAGAATCCCGTAGAGGATTGGGGCACCTCCCTAATAGCAAACATCAGATAAGGAAGTAGACAGTCCCAATCCTTTCCATCTCTATCCACCACTTTCTTCAACATTTGTTTTAGGGTTTTGTTGAACCTTTCAACCAGCCCATCGGTTTGGGGGTGATACACAGATGTACGTAATTGCGTCACTTTGAACAATTTACACAGCTCCTTCATAACCCGGGACATAAAGGGTGTACCTTGGTCCGTAAGCAGTTCTTTACAAATACCCACCCGGCTAAACACAAGAGATAGCTCTTTGGCTATGGTTTTGGCCGAGGTATTTCGGAGAGGGATCGCTTCTGGATAACGGGTGGCATAGTCCATTATAACTAATATGTACTGGTGCCCCCTAGCGGACTTGATTATAGGACCTACCAAATCCATGGCGATCCTCTCAAACGGGACCTCAATGATGGGTAGAGGGACCAGCGGGCTACGGAAATGTGGCATCGGGGCCGACCTCTGACACACAGGGCAGGAGGAACAATAATTTTCTATGTCCTTCATCACCCCCGGCCAATAGAATCTCTGTAATACCCTCTCTCGGGTTTTCTCTGTCCCCAGATGACCTCCAAGAATGTGCCCATGGGCCAACTCCAACACCAACTTCCTGTAAGGTTTGGGCACCACAAGCTGCTCAACGGTTTCTTCTGCCCTTTTTGCCACCCGATACAGTAGGTCCTTCTCTACGCTGAAGTATGGGTAAGTGCAGGTATTATCTGGGTTCACTAACTCGCCATCTATTTTCACTACGTTTTCCCGTGCCTTTATTAGGGCGGGGTCTTTCAACTGTTCTGTGGCAAAGTTTTCCCTGTGAACCTCAAGATCAGAAAACTCCACAGACGGTAGGTTTTCGTCTGAGGAGGTGGGCTCCTCTCCAGTTTCTTGAGTCTCCCCTGCCAATACTGATCAGGGAAATTCTGGAGAGTCCTCACCACTCTCAGGGGAGTTCTGGCTATCACATTCCTGGTACATAGGGGCACCAGTGGGGGGCTCAGGATCATCCCACAGTTCCCAGAACTTCGGAAAATCCCTTCCCACAATGGCGTCATGCGGTAACTGAGATACTAAGCCCACTGGATGAGAGAGGGTACCTTTGGGGGTCTCGAAACACACTGTAGTCACTGGATACTCTCGGGTGTCCCCATGCACACAAATAACAGCTACCTTGCTATTCCCAGAGACCTCTGTTTTAACTAACTCAGCCTTTATCAGGGTCACAAGGCTACCTGAATCCAGCAATACCACAACATTTCTACCATTAACACACATTTTGCATAAATGTTTCTCAGTTCCTCGAATGGCAGTGCATGCGACTGTCGCACACAGCGACTGACGTCTGCCTGTCAGAAAGTCACACTGCATGGGTTCCTCCACAACCGGGCAATTGGCTGCAATATGTCCCGCTTGCCGGCAGCGGTAGCAAACGATCCTTCTTGCGGCCTCTTGAGCCGCTGATTTCCCAGGCTGTTCTCGCCAAACTTGGGGTAGAGCTCCCACCCTCTCACTCTCTCCACCCTCACCCCTTGGAATCCTCTTATCCGCCCCTGGGGATGGTCTGGTCTTAGGGTGGAAAGTCCGAGTGTCTCTGGAAGAGGCCGTCAGGTTCTCTGTAGCCAAGTATTTCTCCACACGATCCACAAGACCATCGGCCGTCTCTGGGTCTCCATG
Organism: Rana muscosa; assembly: GCA_029206835.1. NCBI lineage: Eukaryota > Metazoa > Chordata > Amphibia > Anura > Ranidae > Rana > Rana muscosa. The sequence goes on from CM055117.1 coordinate 191,467,270, forward strand.
GCTTACCCACTTTTGGATGGCAGTAGGAAGAGCTCTCAAAAACCGATCCATTACAACACGTTCCACAATCTTTGGTGCGGACAAAGTCTCTGGCTGTAGCCACTTTCTGCTCAGGTGAATGAGATCATACATTTGAGACCTGGGGGGTTTTCCAAGCTGGAAAGTCCAGTTATGCACACGCTGAGCCCGGACAGCCTGGGTGACACCCAGCCTTGCCAATATTTCAGCTTTTAGCATCGCATAGTCTTTTGCTTGGTTAGGCTCTAGGTCATAGTAAGCTTTCTGCGATTCACCAGTTAACAGAGGAGCCACCAGTCCAGCCCACTGCTCCTCAGGCCACTTTTCTCTTTCAGCGGTCCTTTCAAATGTGGTCAAAAATACCTCTGGATCATCCTCTCCAGTCATTTTTGTCAATAAACGACTCACCCCAAAGGACGCGGTATTAGTGGGACGGCTTTCCTCACTGGTCTGCGGACGTTGCTGCATTGCTGCTTCCATCTGTTGTTGTAGTCTCTGCTCTTGCTTCTGTAACAGGTCTATGAAGCGGGCCTCAGATTGCTGCTGGGCTTGTTGCTGAGCCTCCAGACTCTGTTGCAAAGTTGCGTTTGTCTGCTGCTGGGCTGCAAGGCTCTGTTGATGAGCTTGCTGCTGGGCTGCAAGGCTCTGTTGATGAGCTTGCTGCTGGGCTGCGAAGTTCTGTTGTTGAGCTGCAAGGCTCTTTTGCAAACCTGCATTTGTCTGCTGTTGATTGGCATTTGCTAGAGCCAGCTGCTTCAGTATCTCCTCCATGCTGGCTTAAAAAAAAACTGCCACTGGTTCTCCACCAACTGTGAGGGGGTTAGCTCGGCAGCGGGTGTGTGTGACCCCCGAGATGGGCTCCCCACACAAAAACAGGCCCAGCAAACGGTGGTTGTGGTTTTCAAAATCATAAAGGTGCGGTTTATTTTCTATTTACAGTGACAAAACACAGCAAAGCAAAAGAAACATAAACAAAATAAATCCTGGTCAACTTGACCTCTGACTAAACATACAGGTTTCCTAACTAACAACTGGGATCAGCCTAGTGCTGTCCTAGTCCCTAAGTCCCTGGTTTTAAATGTCCAAGCAAATATCCACACAGGCTTTGTCTCACCGCACAGGGGTTCACTCTCCCTAGACAGTCCACACAGGTCTGGTTCCAGGCATGAGCTAACATCTAATGAAGCTGGGAGTTCTTATAGAGGCCTAAATGAGCTGACAAGCTTCAGCTGGTCTCATCAACTCCCTGTCTGTACGACGCCCCACACTCTCCCTAGAGGTATGAGTCATCCATGAGCCCACTAGCCTTATACAACTCTCCACCTAGTTGTATAAGTCGGCGTAAAGCCTGAATCTGGGCGAAATATATCTACCCCCCTGGATGCAACCAGGTGACTTTACCTTCCTGCTGTCACAATATATATACACACACAATGTATGTGTGTGTGTGTGTATGTATGTGTGTGTATATATATATATATATATATATATATATATATATATGTGTGTGTGTGTGTATGCATATATATATATATATATATATATATATACACACTGCAATTTGTATTTATTTATTTATACTAGTAATAGCAGCGATCAACGACTTTTAGCAGGACTGTGATATTGCAGCGGACAAACGGACACTTACTGACACTTTGTGGGAACCAGTGACATGAATACAATAATCAGTGTTAAAAATATTCACTGTGACTGTACTAATGACACTGGCTGGGAGGGGTTTAAACATCTAGGGCGATTAAGGTTTAACTGTGTGCCTAACCAGTGTTTTTGTGTAAACTGTGTGCTGCTTTTTCTAAGGGAAGTGATGGATTTTTTTTTTCTGCTATGCAGGGAGACAAAATCCATCACTTTCCCCCTATCACAATGGAGCTCTGCCTTGTTTACATAGGCAGAGCTCTGTCATGTGTCTCTGCCCGACGATCGGCGGGTGCCAGGGGACATCCATTGCCCGGAAGATCAGCTTCTGCTCTGTACGTGTGTGCTCCTAGGTGGAAGTGTAGAATCATGTGTAAATATACGTGATCCTGTAGCAGTATATACAGTTGTGCTCATAAGTTAACATACCCTGGCAGAATTTATGATTTCTTGGCCATTTTTCAGAGAATATGAATGATAACATGGTTCGTGTTCGGCTGAAGCCATTTATTATCAATCAACTGTGTTTACTCTTTTTAAATCATAATGGCAACAGAAACTACCAAAATCACCCTGATTAAAAATTTTCATACCCTGGTGATTTTGGCCTGATAACATGCACAAAAGTTGACACAAAGGGGTTTGAATGGCTAATAAAGGTAACCATTCTTACCTGTGATCTGTTTGCTTGTAATTAATGTGTGTGTATAAAAGGCCAAAGAGTTTCTGGACTTCTGACAGATCCTTGCATCTTTCATCCAGTGCTGCACTGATGATTCTGGATTCTGAGTCATGGGGAAAGCAAAAGAATTGTCAAAGGAGCTGCGGGAAAAGGTAGTTGAACTGAATAAAACAGGAAAGGGATATAAAAAGATATCCAAGGAATTGAGAATGGCAATCAGCAGTGTTCAAACTCTAATCAAGAAGTGGAAAATGAGGGGTTCTGTTGAAACCAAACCATGGTCAGGTAGACCAACTAAAATTTCAGCCACAACTTCCAGGAAAATTGTTTGGGATGCAATGAAAAACCCACAAATAACTTCAGGTGAAATACAGGACTCTCTGAAAACATGTGGTGTGGCTGTTTCAAAATGCACAATAAAGAGGCACTTGAAGAAAGATGGGCTGCATGGTCGAGTCGCCAGAAGAAAGCCATTAATACGCAAATGCCACAAAGTATCCCGCTTACAATACGCCAAACAGCACAGAGACAAGCCTTCTGAGGAGACCAAAGTGTAGCTTTTTGGCCACAACCATAAACCTTACATTTGGAGAGGAGTCAACAAGGCCTATGATGAAAGGTACACCATTCCTACTGTGAAACACGGAGGTGGATTGCTGATGTTTTGGGGATGTGTGAGCTACAAAGGCACAGGAAATTTGGTCAAAATTTATGGCAAGATGAATGCAGTATGTTATCAAATACTGGAGGAACTTTTGCATTCATCAGCCAGGAAGCTGCGCATTGGGACGTACTTGGACATTCCAACATGATCCAAAACACAAGGCCAAGTCGACCTGTCATTGGCTACAGCAGAATAAAGTGAAGGTTCTGGAGTGGCCATCTCAGTCTCCTGACCTCAATATCATTGAGCCACTCTGGGGAGATCTCAAACGTGCAGTTCATGCAAGACAGGCCAAGAATTTACAGGAACTGGAGGCTTTTTGCCAAGAGGAATGGGCAGCTTTACCATCTGAGAAGATAAAGGACCTCATCCACAAATACCACAAAAGACTTCAAGCTGTCATTGATGTTTAAGTGGGCAATACACGTTATTAAGAACTGGGGTATGTAAACTTTTGATCAGGGTCATTTGGCTAGTTTATGTTGTCATTATGATTTAAAAAGTGTAAACACAATTGATTGATAATAAATGGCTTCAGCCAAACACTAACCATGAGTGAAAGAAAAGTTTTTGTGTTATTCATATTCTCTGAAAAATGGCCAAGAAATCATAAATTCTGCCAGGGTATGTAAACTTATGAGCACAACTGTATACCGTATATACTCGAGTATAAGCCGACCCGAATATAAGCCGAGGCACCTAATTTTACCACAAAAAACTGGGAAAACTTATTGACTCGAGTATAAGCCTAGGGTGTCCATCTGCATGCCTCACTGTGCCCATGCCTCACTGTGTCCATGACTAGGCTGACGTTTAACATAGGAGTCTATGGAAGGGGTGCCCGGGTTTGAAAAATCGGTGCTCCCCGGCCGTAGATCCCCCAGACAACAAACTTTTACACTTGTAGAGGAGAAATGGGGCTACATGTGTGCAAAGTTTTGGGTCCAGGGGAACTACCAACGGCCGGTACCGGGTCCCCAAAGTCACCAGAGAAATTACAGTTTAACATGGGAGTCTATGGGAGGGGTGCCCGGTTTGAAAAATTGTTGCTCCCCGGCCGTAGGTCCCACGGACAACAATCTTTGTACACTTGTAGAGGAAGAGTGGGGCTACATGTGTGCCAAGTTTGGGGTCCAGGGGACCTACCGCCGGTCGGTACCGGGTCCCCAAAGTCCAGGAGATCAGGCACAAAAAGGTGACTCGAGTATAAGCCGAGGGGGGCATTTTCAGCAAAAAAAAATGTGCATTAAAAATCGGCTTGTACTCGAGTATATACGGTACTATAGGGCAGTCGGAAATTGGTTAAAGTGATACTAAGCCCTGGTTCACACTGGTGCGTTTTGACATGCAATTTGGCATGTCAAATCGCATGTCAAAACGCCGGTATTTGCCGCAAATTGCCGGCAATGGCACCGTCCTAATCGGTGCGACGCCGCACACTGCACCGATTTCAAAAAGTAGTTTCTGTACTACTTTTTGCGATTTCGGCCACGATTTACATTGACATCTGTGTCAGATGTCTTTGTAATCGCGGCTGAAATCGGGACTGCCAGCGGGAGTGAAATCGTGCGAGTTAAACTGAACTCGCACGGCTTCACTCCCGCAGCCCAGTGTGAACCTGGGCAAAAGGCTACAATTTTTTATTTTTTTTTAAAGGTAATACTTACCTGTTCTGTGAAACAATATTGCACAGAAAGGTTGCTTTCCTCCTCTTCTGGCAGTACCCTGCCAGCACTGTAAGTTTCTCTCTCCTCTGGGTTCCTCTGTAGCAAGCTGGGTGCTAAGGAGGCACCCATGTGTGCTTGCTCCTGAGCTGAGCTGTGTGCGTCTATAAGCATCCTATGGCTCCTACTTCCCTCAGTGTCGCCAGGTAAATTTGGTGTTAGGGACATGGGTGTATGACAGGGAGTGGGACATTCTTTACTTTTAACCACTTCAGCTCCAGATGGTTTTACCCCCCTCCTGACCAGGCCATTTTTTGCGATACGGCACCAACTAAAATCGATGTTCCTTTTCCCACAAATAGACCTTTGTTTTGGTGGCATTTGCGCTTTTTATTTTTTGTGCTATAAACAAAAAAAGAGCGATAATTTTAAATAAACAATCTTTTTTACTTTCTCCTATAAAAAAAACATTCTCAATAAAAAAAAAATTAAAAATCAAATTTCTTCATCAGTTTAGGCCAATATGTATTCTGCTACATATTTTATTTTATTTTTTTAAATCCCAATAAGCGTATATTGATTGGTTTGCAGAAAATTTATAGCGTCTACAAAATAGGGGATAGATTTAGGGACTTTTTATTGTTTTGACTAGTAATGGCGGCGATCTGGGATTTTTAGCGGGACTGCGACATTGCGGTAGACAAATCTGACACTGAGTGACACTTATTGGGGACCAGCGACACCAATACAGTGATCAGTGCTAAAAAATTGCACTGATTACCTTATAAATGACACTGGCAGGGAAAGGATTTACACAAGGGGCGATCAAAGGGTTAAATGTAACCTAGGGAGGTGCTTTCTATCTGTGTCAGGCAGTGTCACACTGAAGGAAAAGAGATCCGTGATTCAGCTTAGCTGAATCACAAGATCTCTCTTTCCCTTCCTGACAGATCCGCCGTTTGCCTTGTTTACAGAGGCAAACAGGTGATCCGTCTCTCCTGTGAACGATCGGCGGGTCGACCGCTGGACCCGCCGATTGGCTACCGCTGTGTCCAATCACAGCGGGAGCGGCGCTCTTAGGGCACACGCGAGCGCCCAAAACCGCGTGCACGAAATCACGTACCTGTACCTGATTTTGCGCAGCCGGGCGACTCTGCCACAGTATATATGACAGCAGGACCCGCCGTTGTGCGAATACGCTGATCTGCAGCTGAATGGCTGCAGTCACTAATAGAGAATTTTTTTAGTTCAGGACCAGACCACTATTGTAAAAAAATATTATATTTTGATACCTTTATGTGCGTAATACTAATAATTACTATATTCAATATATTAATACCTTTTTATTTTACATGCTTGTATTTATATTTTCCTTCACAATTCAAGCTATTAAATTGTTAGTTGCAGATAAGAGGTGTCTGTAGATAAAAACAAACTGCAGCTTTATTCAAAGTTGAATAACGTCCTTGCTATAGGTGTAAGCTATAGGTGTACGCTATTTATATACCTCCTGAAGGCTGCATGAAAAAATCCCAGGATGTTGCTAAGCGTGGCCCAGCTGTTACTGTTCACACTCACAGGAGCGATCTCTCAAACGCTAAACTCAGAGCTACTGCATCGGGGGGGGGGGGGGGGGAAAGTGTGCGTGAGGGGGTAAGAATCAGAGAAAAAGCTTGCTCTTGTGATGGTGAAGATGAGCTGTAACAGCTAGACTTCTCCTAGCTTGCTCCTAGGAGTTTTCCAGTCGGGCTTCATGAGGGACAAAAATGGCCTACACCAGTGACAGAACTACTAGGGTTGCAAAGGTCGCACTTGCAACCGGGCCCTGGAGTTTCGCTACTGTGGGGGGGGGGGGCAAAATGCCAGACTGTATCCCCCCAGCGGCTGCATGGCTCTGAGCTGCGAGTGTCTCTCTCACAGCCCAGTTCTGACAGTTCCCCCTGCACGGACAGGAGAGGAGAGAGAGCTGATCAGCTTTGCCCACACTCCCAAGCAGTGCTTTGCCTCGGAGAAGGGGAAGTTTGAAGCCCAGCAGCCAGAGGAGGAAAGGTGCTGACAGATGCTCACCATCCATCCACAGTGAGTGAAGTCTTCTCCTCCCTGTGCCTCTACAGTGTTCAGGTTTTGGCTTGAAGAACAGGTGGCAACCCTACCCAAGAAGGCAGGAAGGGGGCCTGCTGCCGGAGCGTAATAAAGGGCCCCTTGTGATGGGAGTAAAGTTTCCCAGGATCAATGGGAAGGCCCCTGGGATTGGAGGGAAGAGGGGCGTCAGGGGGGCCCTTCATGGATTCTTGCACTGGGGCCTTGAAGGTTCTAGCTATGCCTCTGGCCCACACCTATAGTAAGGGAATTTTTCAGCTTTAGTCAAAGCTGCACAGTTTGTTTTCATTTACAAACGGACATCCCTTATGGGCATAGGCTGTTTTTCGATAAAGGGAAACTATGCCTTTAGGCAAAACTATAACACTGCCAGGGGTGCTTATGAAGTTGCAACAATGTTTAAAATGGCACTAAAGGCAATTTTGTTTTTATTTTTGTTTTGGACAGAGTGGGTAGGGATTAGAACCACTGTCTGTGTTCCGTTAGGGAAATTTACCCTCTCTATTTGTCCTGTTATCATTGAAAATTAAAGTAAAAAAAATTCCCACATTTTGGGTTGGCATTGGAACAGTAATAGAGGGGGTAATCTTCCAATGAGGACACTAGCTTTGGTGACAGTCCAGGATTCCCTCACTTTGTAAGGAATTTTCTCCCCTTTCCTGTTTTGGCTATGGGACAGGAAGGAAAGGGACATCTCCAAAGTGGGACACAGAGTGAAAAGAAAACCTGGCAGGGGTCCATAACCCTTCCTTACTCCATCTAAGCTGGGGAAAATTTGTTTGCCTTTAGTGACACTTTAACCGATTGCCGACCAGCTGTCGTCATTATACTGCGGCAGGTCGGCACGATCCCCGAACCGTCGTAGCTGTACGTCGGTCCCTTTTAAGCGGGATAGCAGACGCGCGCCGCCGGAGGGTGCCGATGCTCGTGACCGCCGGCCACGAGCGATCGCGGACAGGAGAGTCAGAACAGGGATGTGTGTGTGTAATTATTATGGATTTAATGTGCTAATTATGCACAGAGCAGCTGGCAAGGCACACTTGGGCTCTGTTTACACTATTGCAACCCCAAAGTTGCGTGATTTACAGTGCGACTTTGCAATGCGTTTTTTTTTTTTTTTGATGTGATGTCATGTGAGAACAATTTGCATCAAAGTCGGAACAAAGTAGTGCAAAAACCTTTTTCTCTTATCATCCATGGACTGACACGGTGTCTCTTTACACTTTACACGTGGGTTATGTCCCTGCTTGCAGGAGAAGACCTAGTCAGAATGTGAAATGTTATACATACATTCTAAAAGCCAGAGCTGAACAACCCCACCCAGGGGGCGGTCCCTCCGGACATAACCCTCCCACTACAGTCAGCAGACTTCAGTTTTTTTCTGCCTAGCAGAAGGAGAAGACGTGGCTCTCTCAGGAGCCAGTCTCCTGACCTATTTTTATTCCTTTTCTGGAATTCTTTTTTATTTTTGAGAATTTTCTATCAACTGTCGGCTGAGCAACAGGTTGGGTACAAGATATCCTCGTAGTCTTCCCTGTCCGACCATCGAGCGTGCTGATCCTCGCCTTGTGTGCGTGAGACTCAGTTCACGACAGGCCCCATGACTCCAGGGGTGGCCGGGTTTGCTTTCATGCTCCCACGGTCCTCTCAAGACTGAACAGTTCCTGACTGACTGTATCTTTCGCGGTGGACTGGGCCGACAGCTACTCAGTACTGCACTGTGACAGTCCTGTCAGAAACACACCAGTGGGTCCCTCAGGGGACGGGTAAGTAGTCTCTCCTGCCTGCAGGTGAGTACAAAAGGCTGTGTGTTTCTCTGTGGGGGATTTTCCCTGTCTCCCCCTGTATTTCATTGTCACTCTCTGTCACCATTGCTGGCGCTGTGCTGTGTGGGGTGCCTGGGGGTCACACTGTTCTTGGAGGGGCTAATGCTGGTCTGCAGATATGCTTGGGGCCTTTTTTTTTTTTGTGTGTTTTGGGGCCTGAGCGCCGAGTGGCGCTGTGTGTGTGTGCTGTTTTTTTCACTTTTGCTGAGTCATGGCAGCCATCTTGCCGCGGATCGCCTCAGTGAAGTGCGGCGGCCATTTTCTTGTAGCCCGCGCGCTCTTCAGCACTAGTTTTGGCCTCTAGCGCTGCTGTAACAGCGCGAATCTCCTCACAATCTCCTCACAGCTCACTAGCGCTGACACAGCACGGTACAGACAGCGGAACTGAGCGGTCCCTGGTCCGGTTTGGTGAGTCCCCTGGGCGCCCCCTCCTCAGTCAGCACAGCCTGTGGGTGGACATTTTATCTGAGGAGTCTCAGAGGGGGGCAATATGGAGTCTCTGTCACCAGCTTCCCCTAAATGTCAGTGGACAACAGGCAGTACTTCAGCACCTGCGGTCCCTAGGGACCAGTTGTGGGCAGTCCTGGAATCATTTCTGACTAGGATGGGAGCTGTGTGCAAGCGCAAGGGAGCAAAAAAGCGCCCTCTTCCCACTTTACTTCATGAGGGCAGTGCGCTGATTCAGATATGGGCCTAGCCACTACCGCTCAGGACCCTAGTTCTGAATGTATTGGATGGTTTTGAACAGGACATTCCTTATGAGGAAAACTCCAGTTCTGAGTCAGTAAATGACAGGGCGCTTGTTAGTGTACTCATGACTGCGGTGAGGGACACTCTCAAGCTAAAATGCTGCGGATGCAGAACCTCAGGCGGATACAGTCTCCTTTGGTTCTTTTAAGGCCAGGCCTTCTAAAGAGGTTTTTCCATATGTACTTTCTTTGACCAGCTCATTGATAAGGTCTGGGAAAAGCCGCAGAAGAATTTTTTTATGGTCCCGCGGCGTTTTGTCTATCAGATACCCCTTGAAGATGCCCTACTTAAAAAGTGGGCTTCTCCCCCAGGGTCGACCCTCCAGTCGCCCGGTTGAACAAGGCCATCACTCTCCCGATGGAGAGGACTCCTGCATTTGAGGACCCCACTGACAGGAGGTCAGAAGTGGTGAGCAGAGCCATGTTTGCCTTGTTGGGATCCGCCCTACGGCCTGTAGTAGCGGCGACCCTTGTGTCTTAAACACTTACAGGTTGGGCAAAAATTTTGCACCTAGCTGTACAGGAGCATAATCTTCCTCCAGACACAGTTGCTTTGGCCCACCAACTGGTTCAGGGCCTGGTTTATGTGTGCGACGCCACGTTGGACGCGGTCCCTTTAATATCCAGGGCCTCTGTCTCGGTGGTGGTATTGCGTCGTCTTATCTGGTTGAAGTGCTGGTCTGCTGACCTAGCCTTAGGAAGCTCCTGACGGATCTACCATTTAAAGGTGGTAGACCTTTCGGTGCTGCTCTGGATGACATCGTCATGGGAGGTAAAAGCACTCTTCTTCCTTAGACTAGCAAGGGTGAGGAGGCCCGCCGCAAACAGGGGCCTTCCTTTCCAGCAAAACGGGGTTTTTTTCGCCAGTCAGTCCACGGGTACGCCCTCTCAGACTGACGGCAGTGCGGCTGGTGGGCACAAGTGCCCCTGGGTGCGTAAGCCGAACCAGCGGCTCCCAAGCCCGCCTCCACGTGAAGTCTTGCCTCCGCCCGACTCTGGGGTGGGGGGACGACTTTGCAGGTCATGAATCGGTGGTCCTCCCGAATCTCTGACTGGTGGGTGTGCGAGGTGGTCACCTCAGGATACAGGATAGTATTCCGATCCTGGCCCCCAGACAGATTCTTTCCCTCAAATCTTCCTCTCCTTCCTACCTGTCGGGCAGCCCTCTTGGGGGCTGTACAGGATTTGATCAGGCGGAGTGATTGTGCCGGTTCCGTCACAGGAGAGTTTTCAGGGATTCTACTCGAATCTGTTTGTCGTCCCAAAAATAGGACGTGGTTCGACCTATCCTGGACCTCAAGGCCCTGAATGCCTTCGAGAAGGTGCAGAAATTCCGCATGGAATCCATTCGCACGGTGATCGCTACACTCCACCAAAGGGATTTTCTTCTGGCGTCCTTGGACTTCAAGGACGCCTACTTGCATGTTCCGATCTGTGCAAGTCACCAGAAGTTTCTGCGCTTTGCGATCAGCGAAGTCCACTATCGATTGTGGCTCTTCCTTTCGGCCTAGCCTCGGCACCAAGGGTGTTCACCAAGGTGCTTGCTCCGGTTCTAGCCTTCTGTTACAGCGAGGCATTGCTGTCGTGGGCTATCTGGACGATCTCCTGCTAAGAGCAGAAAGTGGATCAGACTTGGAGGAAAGGTGACTATCGTCAATTAGACCCTCAGGGACTCGGGTGGTTCCTGAACATTCAGGAGTCAGTCCTGGTCCCGACTCAGTGTCTGGAGTATCTAGTTCGGATTCTGGACTCCTTGGAGGCAAAGGTCTCCTACCTCTGGAGAAGTTGCTGACACTTCAGTCTGCGGTGCGGGTGCTGACATCCCAAAAATGGTTGTCAATCCGTTTTTTGCATGAGAGTCCCGAGACTCGTGGTGACCTCCTTCGCGGCCGTTCCGTATGCCCAATCACACACCAGGGCATTGCAGAAGGAGATCTTGTCCACCTGGGACAAATCCCCGTTGTCCTTGGATCTTCAGATCCAGGTGATTCACCTGGTCAGGGCGCCCCTGACATGGTGGTTGAGATCCTCGGCTCTTCGGTCCGGAAAGTCGTTCCCCTCCCATCCAATGGACGGTACTCACGACGGACACCAGCCTGACGGGCTGGGGTGGAGTCTGGGGAGTCCTGTCGGCTCAGGCCTTGGACTCCGGACGAGCCCGTTTACCAATCACTGTTCTGGAAATACGGGCCATCGGACTGTGTCTCTCCTCAGGTCGGAGAGAGTACGGGGTCGCTCCATCAGGAGCCAGTCGGACACCGCCACGGCGGTGGCGTATGTAAACCATCAAGGGGGAACTCGGAGCTTAGCTGCGGCTTCCGAGGTAGTCCGTATCCTGAAGTGGGCCGGAATGTAGGCCATTTTACATTCTGGGCATAGACAATGGGCAGGCGGACTATCTGAGTCGCCAATCGCCAGACACCGGACCAAGAAGAGTGGTCCTTGCATATTTCAACTCCTTTACCGACGGTGGGGCACGCCGGATGTGGACCTGATGGCCTCTCGACTCAATCGTAAGGGTCGAGGTTGTGGCCAGATCCAGGGATCCTTGGGCGATGCCTCGGATGCGTTGGTGGCCCCATAGGGTCCTTATCGCCTGATATAAACTCTGGCGATCCTAATTGTTCCGGATTGGCCTCAGCATCACTGGTACGCTGATCTGGTACGTCTCGTCGTTGACGTTCCCTGACGGTTGCCGATGAGGGAGGACCTTCAGTCTCAAGGTCCTATGTTTCATCCGGCTTACAGTTTCTGGCTTTAACGGCAGGGCTGTTAAAAGCCAGGTGTTGAGGGACCGAGGTCTCTCGGACTCGGTCATTTTGACCATGTTAAGGACACGGAAGTCTTCCTCCAGGCAGATCTATCACCGTGCCTGGAAAGCTTATATCGCCATGTGCGAAGCGCTGGACTGGCGTCCTCGGACGTATTCCGTCCCCAGAATCCTGCGTCCTCTGCAGTGTGGAGTGACCCAAAAGCTTGCTTTGTGTACCATCAAGGATCAGATTTCGGCCTTGGCCGTCTTCTTTCAGCGACCTCTAGCGGGTCATTTTCTTGGTTAGCACCTTGTGTTGGGGGTTCGCCATGTGCTCCCTCCTGTCAAGCCTCCTCTCCCACCGTGGGATCTGAATTTGGTGCTCTCGGTCCTCCAGGAACCTCCTTTTGGGAATATCCAGGATATTCCCCTCTTGTCTTGTCTCAGAAGGTGGCCTTTTTAGTGGCAATCACTTCTGTTTGACGAGTGTCTGGGTTGGCGGCTTTGTCCTGCAAGTCGCCATATTTAGTCATCCATAAAGATAAGGCGGTGTTGCATCCGCGACCTTCCTTTTTGGCCAAAGGTGGTGTCGACCTTTCACCTACATGAGGACATTGCCCTCCCGTCCTTGTGTCCTCACCCATCGCATCCCAGAGAGTTTGCGCTGCACATATTGGAGGTGGTACGAGCCTTACGGGTGTACCTGTCTGCTACTGCTTCTATTCGGAAGTCCGACTCACTGTTTGTGACTGTCTCTGGTCCATAACAGGGCCAGGCGGTTTCGTCTGCCATCATTTTTAGGGGAATCAGACAAACCGTCATTCAAGCCTATGCTCTCAAAGGGCGGGCGCCTCCCTTTCCGGTTACGGCGCATTCCACCAGGGCAATTGGTGCTTCCTGGGTTTCCCGACATCAAGCGTTGGTTGCACAAGTGTGCAAGGCGGCGACCTGGTCGTCTGTTCATGCCTTTTAAGTTTTATAAGGTTAATGTGGCTGCATCTTCGGATGCTTCCTTCGGCCGCAGGGTGCTGCAGGCCGCTGTTTAAAGTTGCGACTCCTGCGTTGAGGAGCTCTGCCTTATTGGAGTGAAGTTTTGGTTTTTCCATTTATACTGCTCCCATCCCTCTTGACACTGCTTTGGGACATCCCACGTGTAAAGTGTAAAGAGACACCGTGTCAGTCCATGGATGGTAAGAGAAAGTAGGATTTTTTGTACTCACCGTAAAATCCTTTTCTCTGACATCCATGGACTGACACGGCACCAACCCTTCCTTTTAAGTTTGTACTGCTTTGTTACGAACTGAAGTCTGCTGACTGTAGTGGGAGGGTCATGTCCGGAGGGACCGCCCCCTGGGTGGGGCTGTTCAGCTCTGGCTTTTAGAATGTATGTATAACATTTCACATTCTGCCTAGGTCTTCTCCTGCAAGTAGGGACATAACCCATGTGTAAAGTGTAAAGAGACACCGTGTCAGTCCATGGATGTCAGAGAAAAGGATTTTACGGTGAGTACAAAAAATCCTATTTTTGGAGTCGCTGCGAACAGAACAGGGACCATTGAAATACATGGGTTTTGACTTGTCATGCGACTTCACATGTGTTAAGTCGCACAAGAACTCGCAGTAGTGAAAACAGAGCCTAACACTGAGAATTGGCACTTTCAAAATGAAGATCTATGCACTAGATCTATAGAAGTAAAAAAGTACCTAGGGTCCTGAGATGAGTGTTATCTTTAGGCAATAATTCTTTTTCTTTAGGTCTATTGATGATATTTTATAATTTGTTTATGCAAGGGTCTAACTTTTGGACCCAATTCACACAGCTATGAATGCTAGTCTGAAGAATAATGCATGCAGCAGGCATTTCAAGAACAAATCACAAGTTTTGAACAACTTTAAGCCCTTAAGCATACTTAGACCAGATAAAACTCTGCAAATATTCTTGCCTACCCCATTTACAAAGTGGCTGTTCAAAGATGTATTAACTGCAAATTCGGACTTCTAGGAGCATGATCCATGCTTACCATGAACTCAGTATGCTGCCTCTTCCACCAGTACCATGACCACCCATGATGCAATAATCCCACACCTATGCACCTAATATTCTTCTATAAATATTGTTGGGAAATAATGTGTTTTACTCTTCTTTTACTAGAAAGACAGGCAAATCTGTAAATGAATGAAGTAGAGAACACTTTTTTGGTTCTACTAAAGAGCCCTTCACCTCCAGTCAGGGAGTGTTGAATCCTGATTTTTATTTATTTTTTACCAAAAAATTTAGAATACATATTGGCCTAAACTGATGAATTTTTTTTATTTATTTTTTTGGATATGTATTATAGCAAAAAAGTTAAAAAAAAAAATTTTTCTCAAAATTGTTGCTCTTTTTTGTTTATAGCGCAAACAATAAAAACCGCAGAGGGGATAAAATACCATATTTGTGGGAAAAAAATTATGTCAAATTTATTTGGGTACAGCGTCGCACGACCGCGCAATTGTCAGTTAAACCGACGCAGTGCCGTATCGCAAAAAAAATGGCCTGGTCATTAAGGGGGGAAAATCCGTACGGTCCTTAAGTGGTTAAGGAATGTAAAAATATAATAGCCAATTTTGAGTAGTCTCTATCTTTTTGGATCAGTTTCTCAATAGTAATACATAGAAACCTAAATATGGAAAAACACAGAATCGTCGGGGGTGATTTAAAGTATAACTAAAGGCAAAACATTTTTAGTTTTTGATAAAGTAAAGAGGGATTAGCACCCCTGTCAGGTTTATATTGCTCTCTGTGCCCACGGTAGGAAGATTCACCCCCTCTATTTGTCCTGTTTACCATTATCATTGAAAGTGAAAGAAAATCCCAAATTTGGGGTTGTCCCCAGAAAAGTAATAGGGGAAATCTTCCAATGAGAACACTAGTTCTGGTGACCTGGGGGTCCCCAAGGGATTCTTTTAATTTATAGGGTTTTTCTCTCACTTCCTGTTTTGGTTATGGGACAGAAGTGAAGGCAATCTCCCCAATGACAAACCTGTCTTTTTTTTTTATTGGTGGAAGAAGGGTATTTATACAGTATCTCACAAAAGTGAGTACACCCCTCACATTTTGCCGGCAGCAGTCATGTAGCCCCAGACCATGACACTCCACAACCATGCTTGACTGTAGGCAAGACACACTTGTCTTTGTAATCCTCACCTGGTTGCCGCCACACACGCTTGACACCATCTGAACCAAATAAGTTAATCTTGGTCTCATTAGACCACAGGACATGGTTCCAGTAATCCATGTCCTTAGTCTGCTTGTCTTCAGCAAATTGTTTGCGGGCTTTCTTGTGAAGAAATCTTTAGAAGTGGCTTCCTTCTGGGGTGACAGCCATGCAGACCAATTTGGTGCAGCGTGCGGCGTATGGTCTGAGCACTGACAGGCTGACCCTCCACCCCTTCAACCTCTGCAGCAATGCTGGCAGCACTCATACGTCTATTTCCCAAAGACAACCTCTGGATATGACGCTGAGCACGAGCACGAAACTTCTTTGGTCGACCATGGGCCAAATTTTACATTTGTTGCCAATGGTTTAGACATTAATGGCTGTGTGTTGAGTTATTTTGAGGGGACAGCAAATTTACACTGTGATACAAGCTGTATACTCACTACAGTGAAACCTCGGATTGCGAGTAACGCTAACCGCAAGTTTTGCAATACAAGCACTGTTTTTTTTTAAAATCCTGACTCGGTTTGCGAGTGTTGTCTCACAAACTGAGCAGGATTCAAGCCACAGCGGTGTGCAGAACCGCATTTGGCCTGAGGTGGGGGGGGGCGCCGGAGCTGATTGGAGCCGTTCGGAAAAACTCGGAAAAACTAAATTCCCGAGCCTTTCTGAGGTTTTACGAGTTCAGCCGAGCCTTTCCGGGTATTTACGAGGCTCTCCGGCGCCCCCCACCTCTGGCCACATGCGGTATTGCATGCCATAGAAGTCAATGCCGAACAAATTATTTTCATTTCCATTGACTTCTATGGAGAAACTTGCTTTGATATTCGAGTGCTTTGGATTACGACCATTCTCCTGGAACGGATTATGCTCATAATCCAAGGTTCCACTGTACTTTACATTGTAGCAAAGTGTCATTTATTCAGTGTTGTCACATGAAAAGATATAATAAAATATTTACAAAAATGTGAGGGGTGTACTCACTTTTGTGAGATACGGTATATGTGTGAGATTTTTTTTAACTAATTTCATTCAATATTTGACATATATAAAGATATTTTGTATTGACTTAATATAACTTTTTGATATGCCAGGCGTGTCCTGTGAAAGCAGGTTCCCTTTGACTGGTATTCTAGTCATCTTTTTTCTTATGTATTAATACATACACACTGACTTGTGAGTTGGCATATTTCTACAGTTTAAACAGTTTTACCTCTTTATTAGCACTAAAAACTGAAGGGTGTTCTAATCCTTCTCCACTGTATCCATCCCAATGAAACTCACATTTTGATGAAATAACTCATGCTTTAATTTAGTGGCGTTTTTTTTGTGAATGTAGTAGCGTTTTTTTGTGAGTTGCAAAAAAAGTTTATAGTTATTTTATCTCAGATTTTAAATAAAAGAGTAAAATAACTCTTTGTGAATTGAGCGCACTGCCACATGTTTCTGTATAGCCAACAGTATTAAACTTTCGAGGTTGATACCAGGGGGGTCAGGATGGCAGTTGAATAGAGTATGTTAGCTACCTTATGGGAGGGTGCCTTCTTTATACTGGAGGTGTATTTTAAGGACTTTAGATTACTGTTTCAGGTTAAAGCCCCGTACACACAGACCGAATGTTGGGGAGACAACGGGCGGTTTAAAAAAAAAGGGCTCTGACATTCAGCCCATATGTAAAGCCCTGTACACACGATCGGTTTTACCGATGAAAACCGTCCGATGGATTTTTTTCATCGGACAAACCGATCGTGTATGGGCCCCATCGGTCTTTTTTCCATCGGTTTTAAAAAATAGAACATGTTTTAAATTTTTCCGATGGATCCAAAACCGATAGCAAATTCCGATCGTCTATGGGCAAGTCCATCGGATAAAAAACCCACGCATGCTCAGAATCAAGTCGACGCATGCTCAGAAGCATTAAACTTAATTTTTCTCGGCTCATCGGAGTGTTTTACGTCACCGGGTTTGGAACGGTCGGTTTTTTGACTGATGGTGTGTGGGCAAGACTGATGGAAAACAGTTTCATCGGATATCCGATGGACAAATCCATCGGACTAGAATCCATAGGAAATCCGATCGTGTGTACAGGGCTTAAGTTGGTCTGTCAGACAGAAGCTGGCCGTTCGGTCAGCTCCTGTCAGACGTGCATGCTGGAAGACCAGCAGCTGACCGACTCCTAATCAGCGCTCTGAGCCAATAGCAGTGAGAGCTAATCGGAGTGTTCTGGCGGCGGGGGGGGGATCACTGAGCTAACCTTACACGGTTAGTACAGCGGCTCCAACGGTAGCTGTCAGTGTGTACCTGGCCTAATATTAAACTATTCCTGTGTGTATGAGGCCCCACAAAAACAGAAAAACAATGGCATTTTATTTTTGGTGAAAGAAAATTGTGACAAAGCTGTTTTTTGGCATGGTATTGTACTGGCATTAACAGGTTAATTTAATTTGTTATCGCTCTATTTTTTCTTTTGAAGGAGTCAGCAGAGAAAAGTGGAGACATGTGAAACACTGCAGCATACAGACAGAAACAGAGATCATTGCAGAATTTTCACGAAAAAAAGAGGTACAAAAGACAAAACCGGTATATCATTATTTGCCAGAAGAAGAAGCAGGTGAGAGTTCCCAATGCAGACGGAGTATAATACCAGCACATAAGTAGAAGCAGCAAAGGAGATGCGTAATTGCGAGATTACAGGTATTAGCGCATCATGAAAGGATATCCACAGCAATGCAAAGAAGAAAATGACAAAGGGCGGGCTCTCCAAAAAAGGGAGGGGCTAGTCCCAATCATAGGGAACCAAGTGCTCTCTACAGCAGGGGTCTCAAACTGGAGGCCCTCCAGCTGTTGCGAAACTACAAGTCCCATGAGGCATTGCAAGGCTGAGAGTTACAAGCATTACTCCCATAGGCAGAGGCATGATGGGACTTGTAGTTTCGCAACAGCTGGAGGGCCGCCAGTTTGAGACCCCTGCTCTACAGCCTAGTACACACTGCTGTTTTTTTTTTTTTTTGTTAAACCCAGCGGGCTGAACAAAAAAAAAAACTGACAGCTCAGGTTGGAGCCGCTGTACTAACAAATCGGAGTTAGTACAGCGATCTCTCCTGCTGTTCTATTGTGTTCTGACAGGGGGACAGCCCCCCTGCCAAGACACTCCGCTCAACGCTCTCAGCCATTGGCTGAGAGCGCTGATAGGGAGCCGGTTGGCAAACCTTTTTCGGTCATGCCCTTTCGACAGAAGCTGGCCATTCGGACGGTTTCTGTCAGACTGGCTGTAGTACACGTGGGCCGAATGTCAGCCGGTTTCTATTGAACCAGCCGATGCCACCCGACATTTGGCCCGTGTGTACGGGGCTTTAGTCCCAAAGAGCATTACCAGACAAAAAGTAAAAACTCATATATAGTGAATAGTTGGCATCATATAAAATGTATGTGGAGTCATCCACAGGAAAAAGAAGGAAAGCACCAGACAGGAGCAAATTAAAAAAGAAGGCAGGACCCGTCCAGCCACCACTCAAGGTCAGCACCGTAGCAGCCAGCACTAAGGAGATTGAAAATATTGTATCCAAGGATTCTAGACTCTCTCATACCTCGGAGAGGTATCCCTGAGTATGCTGACCAGCTTTTCGTTTGTCATGATCCAAGTAAGTTTGCGCTTCATCACCGCCAGATCAACCAGTGGCTTTTTCCAAGCGGATTGAGGCTAATTTACATAATAAATTATAGGTGTGTCTTTCGCGCTACTCAAGAGTAAAATGTGGATGTAACTGAGGTTCAGTGTTCAATAGCTGCAAAAACTGTCAGTGTTCACCTTACACATGTAGTAAATAAATAGTAATAGTGATCTCGCACTAAAGATTAAAGGGGTGTTCCAGGCAACACCGTGCAAAAAAAAAAAAAAAAGAAAAGCCAGCAGCTACACATACTGCAGCTGCTGGCTTTTAATAAATGGAGACTTATCTGTCCTGGTGTCCCTCGATGTCGGCACCGCAGCTGATGTTTCACATCAGCTGTCGGTGCTTCCGTCGCCATTGCGGGTAAGGGAACCCGGCAGTGAAGACTTTCGGCTTCACGCCGGGAACCCTACTGCACATGCGCGAGGCCCGCTCCTCTCTCCTATTAGCCCAGCGGCCAGGGGAGGAGGAGGAGGGAGCCTTGCGTGACTTCACCGCCGCGGCCGGACTCCAGTAAGTGGGTAAGGATACCTGTCTTTGACAGGTATCCTGTCCCCCCTCCCCCCCGAAAGGTGCCAATTGTGGCACCGGAGGGGGGGGAGGAATCCGATAAGCGGAAGTTCCACTTTAGGGTGGAGCTCCGCTTTAATACAACAATATGAACCGTGACACATATAAATAATTCCAAATAAAGTGCAAAAGACTAAATAAAGTGCAATAGTGCTGAATGCGTCAAGGACTGACTAGGTCCATGAAAAAACAAAATAGCAATATAGTGAGACACAGTGTCAGCAAAAATCAATCGTGCAAATAGTGCAAAAGTTCAACATGTGCAAATAACGCAAAACAGTTCAATAGTGCAATTGGTATGTTGAATGATGATATGAAATATTTCTTTAAAGTCCAAGACAGGTATTTCAAATGAGTGCTCAATCCTCTATTGGATCAGATATCTCAACAGCAGTGTTGTTTTCATCCGTAATCTAGTTACAATTGGAATATTGAACCATGGTGGGAATCCTACACCAGTCTCCCAGAACTCTCACCTCTATACTGAATAATCTGGCATTTAGGATATACTCATCTCTCCTCTATTCCTTCTCCACTGTAGATATTGCTGGCTAGTATCCTCTACCACTCACGCTGGTCTCCAGGGTGTCAGCTATCCTGAGGGGAAAGGAGGGGGGAGCAGGGGGAGACTCCAGCCAGGAGCGGAGGGCAGGGAGAGAAAGAAGCCTCTAATGGTGTAGTATGTTTGTATGTGTAGCGACCTCACCTCTCACTCCCTCCTTCTCTGTCAATGTCTATGGCTCTCGTCTAGGGGACCAGGGAGGAGAGTGTGACGCACCACCAGCTCACATCTTCCAGTGTGTAGAGGGGTGAGCTATAACCAATTACCTTCGGGTCTGTGCCCCTGGCCAGAGCCAAAGCTCCCCTTGAGGATGATCCTTTAACTCCCAGAAAGCCAAGTTCCACACCATTGAAAGTCCAACACTTATTTATTCTTTTAGAGCAATAAATAGTCCTTTTAGAGCAGACCAGTTAGACAACGAACAGACAGGATGGTGAGGAAGATCCAGGCACAAACATGAACTTGTTACTCTCCTGTTTCGGTATGCGCAAACAGGCTTGGCGCACGGTCGCTGCCACCGACCGTGAGGGTGGTCGCTGCCACCGACCGTGAGGGTGGTCGCTGCCACCGACCGGGTGAAATAGGACTTACGGTCGCTGCCACCGACCTGGGTTTCAGTTGGGTCGCTGCCACCGACCATTAGAACGTGGACTACCTTCTTGAGATGCGGCCCCTGTCAGGGGAGTCATCCATCTGGACGGTCACCAGAGGCCTCCACCGTCACCAGCCAATGCTGCGCTGGATCTCCGGGAAGGTCACCTCTCTGGTCCCCCTCGCCCTAGATTCGGGTGTCCAATACCGGAGGACACCCTAGGAATCCTCCATCCCTTGCAGGACCCAGTCGAAGGTACTGGGCCCCAGGCCTCCAGAGAGTACCTCACCCCAGACTAGAGGTGTCTGGGGTGGAATCGCAGCTCCATCCCCGGGCCGAGGGCGCCCGGAGTCCACGGCCAGGCTGAAGGTGCCTGGGCGTGGACCCCGAGCGGAAGATGTCCGCCCCTTTTATCCCCTCTCCCAGCATGCACAGCAGGTTCCCCGCCCCGCTGTACCACTGCTGCGAGAGGACAAAAAAGGGTACAGACTTACAATGGCGGTTCAACCCCGGCCTATGGCGACAGCGCCACCTACAGGCCGCAGGGAACTGGATACCCTTGTATCCTCCACTGGCATAAATTGGTCCATTGAACCCTAACAATAGCTGCATCTGAGCCATTTATCACTCAGATGCCTCCCCTAAATGTAACCACCCGCTACATATATATAAAATACTTTATTAAAACAAGATTGGACTCTTACATCACAGTGTAATAAAATGGGCAGTAAGGATAAATCGTGGCGTTGTGAGCGCCGTCTTACTTAGCCTCCCCGCTGCTTCCGATCTGTGGCACCTCAAATCTTCCCTACGGTGTTACGTCACGTACCTTGTGACTTCTTCAGGGGTTCCCTGATCTTCACTGACAGGTCCGCAGGAGTCCTGAATGGCATCTGTCAAAAGGTGATATTATCCTTTAACATGCAGGCTAGATTCTCATCACAACACTATTCCTAAAAACAAAATGTGAATTTAAAATCCTGTAAGAAAACACATCTGCAATGGACACATTCTCATGAGATTTCGAGTGCCCATGTTTTCCCAGGAGGCACCGGTGAAACGTCACTTCCCTCCCAGCAACGTAAGATCTGGGATCAATGTGTATATTTTTAAATCTTTTTTGGTGAAATGTTTTTAATTAATTGTATAGTTTTTTTTCCCAGCAATTTTTTCTTTGCATGACAGAGAGGGGAGGAGATCATGATGGGTTGGCAGGGAAGCGGGCCTTTCATTTTTCATGGAAGTGTCTTTTATATCCGCCTAAAGTTCAGCTAGGCTGGTTTTTCTAAGGGAGTTGAGAATAGTCTCACAAAAAAAAGTAAAGAATCACTTCAATTATCCAGTAATGTGCAGATGAAACAAATAAACAACAATTTGCTTGGTTTTAGATTGTATAATTAAAGTGAATCCTGACTCTTTTTTTTGGCAAACATTCTCAACTCCTTTAGCAGATGAGCCTACCGCCACACAATCAAGACCACCGCACTATCAGGTTAAAGGGCCAACTTTTGGTAAGTAAGAAGATGCGGGAAAAAAAGAGTGCATTGAGCCCTGACGAGCGTGCCTTCTTATCTATTGCAACCCCAGACGCTCACACCCGCTCAAGGAGGTTCAGAGGCCCTCTGGATCATCTGGATTTTTTCAGGGCAGAAAGTGACACCTCCAGTCCTGGCAGACTCCAGTACAAAGGGCACAAATATACGCTTAAGAGAACGCACACAGCTTCTCCTCTGAGGGCTCAGTGCCCAAAAGGCAAATGTTGGTCATGTGGAGACGACCCTATGCCTGGAAAGCTACTTTGCAGCAACTGCTTTAGACAGCTTGCCAGAGACCAGGAGTATGAGAGTCAGCAGGTGTCAACCTTGCTCAGCAAAATAGTCCCCAAACCCCTGGCAGAATTTTCCGGTCATCTCGGACAACCAGGGACAGAAGTGGACAAACAGTTTGGGCCCTACACCAGGTCTAAACCAAGCCAATCAATCCTCTCTAACTGGAGGGGTACCAGGCACTTCAGGGGTGACTCCAGCCCAGAAGATTAGGCAGGCTGATTCCCCAGACCCAGTATTACAGCCAACCTTTCAGGCAGAGGGAGATGATATTGCCTCCTCGGCGGAGGATTCTGAAGGTTGAGGCTTTGTTTTTACGCTAATATCACCATTCGTTATGGCAGTAAAGCTACACTGGAATGGGAGGATCCGGAAGAAGGAGAAAACCTGTTATCACACACCATACAATCTGATTTTTAAATTGTGTGACAATCGCTGCACAACACGCATTAGGTGCCGTTATCCTTTCAGGGCACCCCAAAGGCCATGTGATTCTGCTGTGATAGTCACATGGGAGAATGCGCCTTTAAAAACATTGTGCAAAGCTGGTCGCCCTTAAATAGGAGCAGGGGCTTCTTTTTGCACACATAGGGCAGCCAAGTGAATGGGCCGCCCCCATGCGAGTTGCAACATTGTGTACAAATCGCTCTTTGAGAATCGCATAGCAGAAACACTGGTCCCCTCTAAGTAACAATATCAAATGCCTCTGAAAAGTGACCTAAGCACAGATTGCTTTTCAGTGCAATAGCAGATCCTGCTGCAAGTGTGAACAAGCCTTAAGCCTCGTACACACGGCCGAGAATCTCGTCTGGAAAAAACTCGTAGTTTTTCTTGACGATATTCTTGGACAAGAAACTTGTCCCGGCTGAGTGTACACACGCTCATTTCAAAAGAACCCGTAGTTCTTTGAATGGAGCGAACACGGTGACGTCATCGACTACGACGAGCGTGCACTCGTGACATTCGATGCCGTCGCCGCCATCTTGCTACACCCTACCTATGCCTAGGAAGCTACTGCGCATGCGTCAAAGTCATTTCGAGCATGCGCAGGTTTCCACGGCGACAGGTAAGTGTACACACACTCGGGTTTCTCGTCGAGAAACAGGCTGACGAGAAACCCGACGAGAAAATAGAGAGCAGGTTCTCTATTTTTCTCGTCAAGATTTTTGTCGGTTTTCTTGACGAGAAAACTGAAAGTTGCGTACACACGACCGATTTACTCGGCAAGAAAGCTCTGCCAGCAAGTTTCTTGCTAGTTCTTGCCGAGAAACTCGGTCGTGTGTACGAGGCTTTAGAGTTCCATAGGAGGAACCTAAAGAAACAGGTAGCTACCTTTTCCTCTTATGACAGAAATAAGAGGCCTTTTTTAGGAGGAATGGGAAAAGGGAGAGAGAAAATCCTCCTCAACCAATAGGTTGCAGAAGTTGTATCCACTAACGGAGGAGGATGCGACTCCTTTATCTAACCCACCAATGGTGGATGCGCCAGTCACCAGACTGACCAAGAATGTGACTCTTCCTCCTTTCACGATATCCTTGATTGACGCATTGACATGGACTTTAGAAAGTTTTACCTTACGGCAGGTGGTGCTTGTAAAACCCACCATTGCTTTAACATCCGTAGCAAGTGCTATGCGAGTGTGGGCACAGAACTTGGAGTATGCGATTAAAACCAGCTGCCAAAGAGAAAAGTCATTAAGGCTCTTGATGAGATAAAACTCTCAGCGGGCTTCACAGGTGAGGCAGCTATAGACATCATTCGATGGTCATCCAGAGCCATGCTCGGCTCAGTCACAGCCAAAAGAGCACTGTGGCTAAAATCCTGGAAGGCTGACCAATCCTCAAAACAGAATTGCTGTAAACTGCCTTTTCATGGGAAGGCGCTGTTTTGCCAAAAAACTGGAAACTACCATCTCCAGGGTTACAGGAGGAAAATCAGGTCTTCTGCCCCAAAATCGAAGGGCCAGAGGGGGCAACCATCCAGAGGAGCGCCAAACAGGTACTGGGATTTCGGAGGCTTTCGCTCCATACAAGGACTTCAGAGGGCGTTGGAGGGGTACACAGTCAACCTTCGTAAGATCGCAGAGAGCTAAGACCCTTGCCGCTCCCCAAGATACCCAGAAGCCCTTTTAACGCCAGGCCTGCCCAGGAGGCAGTTGTAGCCAGGTGGCTCAAAATGACCCAGTTCCGGCAAGACCACTGCCGAAAAATGGTGCTTTCAGTCCACAGTGGTGCAAGGCCATGTAAAAAAGGAAATGGCTGCACATCCAGGAATTCCAATTGCCTTTTATTGTTCAAAGTGATAACACCAAAGACACCAACACGAGGTTACAGACGCTGTCAGGGACGTGCTGGGCTAGAACCTGGGACCTCTTCTGTGTCTGGCATTGACTCTTCCAGCGGAGCTATCTGAGATGCTGGACAGTTCCCTGCCTGATCTGCTGGATAACCTATCTGATCCATTAGACTACTCTGCTTGGTGTCTGATTACTGTTGAACTCTGAACCCCTTGCTCCTCCCATGTACTTCCTATAAAATACATTCCAGAGATGTTGCCCCTTGCGGTTTGATCTGCTTCTGTTCCTGATTCTGTGCTTGTATCCTGTTCCTGTGTTTGACCCGGCTTCCTGACCACACTTCTGTCTCCAGTCCTGACCTCGGCTCGTTTGACCCTGCTCAGTTATCTGCCAGTCTGCCTGTTGCCAAGATTCGGCCTGGACTTTGACTACTCTCTGCCTGCCACTTGTGATGTTTACCTTGATGTGTATGACCCGGCTTGTCTGACTCTGCAAACCTGCACCAGCTTACCTGCATCCTCTGCTCTGCAAGCTGCACACGCTGACCTGCATCCTTTGCAATGCAAACCTGCACCTGCTGACCTGCATCCCTGCTCTGCAAACCTGCACCTGCTGACCTGCATCCCTGCTCTGCAAACCTGCACCTGCTGACCTGCATCCCTGCTCTGCAAACCTGCACCTGCTGACCTGCATCCCTGCTCTGCAAACCTGCACCTGCTGACCTGCATCCCTGCTCTGCAAACCTGCACCTGCTGACCTGCATCCCTGCCCTGCAAACCGGCACCTGCTGACCTGCATCCTCTGCTCTGCAAGCTGCACCTGCTGACCTGCATCCGCTGCTTCCGGAACCAGCCGTTCCAGTCTCCACTCGGCTCCACCACTCCAAGCAGTGAGGATCAGACAGGCACCCTTACCTCACCGTGCTCTTACCACCACTGTCCCCACTCCAGTGGTCTCCGAGCCGGGGTTGTACGGGAGGTCCCTCTCCGCACGTCAGGCTCACACCCAAGGTACGTTACAGTATCAAACCGCCATGCCTGAGCCTGCAGGAGATACCTTGCCTATGGACAATGTCTATCGACACCTTACAGCTCTCACTCAGATCGTGAAGTCTCTGCAGGGCAGCCATGTCCGAATGGATAAGCAGACACAAACTCAAGCCACCTCTGCAGATTCACCTCCAACCCCAACTTCCTCTATTGGAATGTTACCATCTCCTGAGCCCAGGCTCCCTGTTCCTGAGAAGTTTTTCGGGGATCGGAGTAAATTCTGTGCGTTTCGCAACGCATGTGAACTTTACTTTTCGTTGCTACCTCTGACTTTTTCATCTGAAGCCACCAAGGTGGGCTTCGTTATCGCTTTGCTGCAGGGGGAACCTCAAGCTTGGGCCCATCACTTACTTGAAGTCCGCCATGTAGTTCTAGACTCTCTGCCCTCTTTTCTTGATGCCATGGCCCGACTTTATGACGATCCACAGCGGACTTCTACTGCCGAGGCTGCTCTCCATGCGCTCCAGCAAGGCTGCCGAGCGGTCGAGGACTATGTGACTGATTTCAGACGCTGGAGCGCGGATACCCAGTGGAATGAGGTGGCTCTGCGGCATCAGTTCCGTCTTGGTCTCTCTGAAAGCCTGAAGGATGAGTTAGCACGGGTCGGTGTTCCTGATGTTCTAGAGACTTTAATTAATTTGTCTATCCAGATAGACCGACGACTCCGGGAGCGCAGAGCAGAAAGGTCTACCCAACAGCTCCGCCCAGCTTGGATGCTACCCCGGATACGAGCCCCTGTGTACCCTGCCAGTGCCAGTATGGTTCCAACTGAACCCTCTTCCCTCAACCAGACCATCAAGCCAGGGCAGCTTGGACTAATGAAACATTCCCTATCGGCCAAGGAACGACTTCGTCGGCTGCAGAATTATCTATGCCTGTATTGCGGTGAACCCGGTCATTATGTCTCTTCTTGTCCTGCTAAGCTGCGCAAGGTCCTGGCTACCTCTTCTCCCAACTACTCACCTCCATCTACCAATGCTACTCACCTGGCTCTTCCTATCTCTTTCCAACTACCAGGGAGGACAATACCAGTAACTGCAATAATCGACTCAGGGGCATGTAGTTGTTTTGTCGATCTAGACTTTGCAGCAAAACAACACATCCCACTCCAACCTAAGACTCAGGGACTTTCCATTTTCCTGGCAGATGGGTCTCGCATCAAGTCCAGAGTAGTGACCCAGGAGACCCCTCCTTTGCCTGTGATCACCTCCATGGACCATAAGGAACTATTGACTTTGGATGCTATTGCATCTCCCATGTTTCCAGTTATCCTGGGTCTACCCTGGCTTCAGGCACACAATCCACAGATTGATTGGGGAACCGGAAGTATTAAGTTCCAGTCACCATACTGTCAACGCCACTGCATGCTTCCACGTCCCAGCACCTTGGGGCCTCTGTTATGCCTGGATTCAGATCCAGAGATACGAGCTTCTGTACCCAAACAATATCATGAGTTCCTGGACGTCTTCAGCAAACGAGGGGCCGAAGTCCTCCCGCCTCATCGTCCTTACGATTGTCCAATCGAGCTTCTTCCCGGTGCTGAGATTCCTTTCGGACGGATCTTCCCCCTATCTGAACGGGAGCTTGAGGTACTGAAAGAATACGTTGATGAGAACCTTAAGAGGGGTTTCATCCGTCCTTCCACTTCTCCAGCAGGGGCAGGAATCTTCTTTGTGGAGAAAAAAGACCATTCTCTTCGGCCCTGTGTAGATTACCGGGAATTAAATAAAATCACGGTCAAGAACCGGTACCCTCTGCCTCTGGTACCTGAACTTTTTCAAAGACTCAGGACTTCCTCTGTGTTTACCAAACTAGACCTGCGGGGGGCGTACAACCTGGTACGCATTCGAGCAGGGGATGAATGGAAGACTGCCTTTCGTACCAGGTTCGGCCATTACGAATACCTAGTAATGCCCTTCGGCCTATGTAACGCCCCTGCCACCTTTCAGCATCTAGTCAATGATGTTTTCAGAGACTGTCTGGACATTTATGTAGTTGTCTATCTTGATGATATTTTGATTTTTTCCTCCTCTCTTGAGCAGCACCGGAAACACGTCAAGAGTGTACTCTGTCGTCTCCGCCAGCATGGACTGTACGCAAAACCAGAAAAGTGTGAATTCAAGCGACAGAGTATCCAGTTCCTTGGCCTAGTGATCTCTACAGAGGGATTCAAGATGGACCCACAGAAGGTTTCAGCCATTCTGGATTGGCCTGCACCTTCAGATAAAAAGGGGGTGCAGCGCTTCGTTGGCTTTGCCAATTTTTATCGGAGGTTTATCAAGGGATTCTCTGCTATTATTTCCCCGATTACGCAGCTAACGAAGCAAAATGCTCGATTCCAGTGGACATCTGAAGCACAGGCTGCTTTCACAAACCTAAAAATACTTTTTACGTCTGCTCCTATTCTAAGTCATCCCGATCCTGCCCTACCGTATCTACTTGAGGTAGATGCCTCAGAGACAGCGGTTGGAGCTGTTATCTCCCAGCGCCAAGGTCTCAAGGACTTGATACACCCGGTAGCCTTCTTCTCCCGTAAGCTTACCCCATACGAGAGGAATTATGATGTTGGAGACCGGGAGCTCCTGGCCATTAAATCTGCCCTTGAGGAGTGGAGGTACTTGTTGGAGGGAGCAGCGCATCCTATACTCATTTACACAGACCACAAGAACCTAGAGTATCTGAGAGCTGCCAAACGTCTGAGACCACGCCAGGCATGTTGGGCACTATTTTTCTCTAGGTTCTCGTTCCACATAACTTACCGGCCAGGCTCCAAGAACACCAAACCAGACGCTCTTTCCCGCATGTTTGATGATCCAAAAGAGGTGTCAGCTCCAGATACCATTCTATCTGAAGGCAACTTCTTACTTTTACAAACTAGCCTGATGTCTGTCTTGAAGCAAGCTTCTACAGGTGTGTCTTGTCCCTCTGGAATCACTCTGGTACCCAAGGACGGGTTACTTTGGAAGAATGACAAAATCTTTGTGCCAGAAGAAGTTCGAGTCACAGTGTTAAACTTGTGTCATGATCATCCCCTGGCAGGCCATTTCGGAATGCATAAAACCCTTGAACTGATTCAACGCACGTTTTGGTGGCCGGATCTTGAAAAAGACTGCAGGGAATATGTAGGTTCATGTGCCACCTGTATCCATAGCAAGACCACTAGAAGCAAGGCCTGGGGTCTGCTCAGACCCTTACCAGTCCCTGACCGTCCCTGGAAAATGATTGCCATGGACTTCATAGTGGAACTCCCCCCGTCTGAAGGTTGCACAGCCATCTTTGTAGTGGTTGACCGTCTATCCAAGATGGCCCACTTCGTGCCTCTCAAAGGCACGCCCTCTGCCATGGAAACTGCCCAGGTCTTCATTAGGGAAGTAGTAAGGCTACATGGGGTCCCTGCGGACATCGTTTCGGATAGAGGGGTGCAGTTCACCTCTCGCTTTTGGAAGGCTTTGTGCAAGGTCCTGAAGATTGAGTTGTCCATGTCCTCGGCCTATCATCCCCAAACTAACGGGCAAACCGAAAGAACGAATCAGACGCTCAAACAGTACCTCAGATGCTTCACCACCTTCGTTCAAGACGACTGGGTAGCTTTACTACCCTTGGCAGAGTTTGCCTTTAACAACGCCAGTCATTCGGCTACAGGTTAATCGCCATTTTTTGCCAACTACGGGTTTCACCCGACCTTCTTACCTGATCTCATCCCTGATTCAACAGTCCCAGCGGTCCAGAGTATTGTTGATTTCCTGACCCGTAACAGCAGGATATTGCAGGAAGCCATGACTAAGGCACAAGCAGCCAATAAAAGGATCTTTGACAGGAAAAGGAGAGGGGAATTATGCCTGCAACAGGGTGACCAAGTATGGTTATCGACCACCAACCTTAAGATGGCTTGCCCCGCAAGGAAACTGGCACCCAAGTTCATCGGTCCTTTCCCAGTAAAACGGAAATTAAACGAGGTCTCCTATGAACTTGCCTTACCGGAGTCGTTGAAGATTCACCCAGTCTTTCACGTTTCCTTGCTGAAACCCGCAGTGCCCGACCCGTTCCCAGACAGGGGATCGGGACCACCCAAGCCTGTAATCATTGACGGTGATGAGGAGTTCGAGGTGGAGGCTGTCTTGGACTGCCGAAGAAGAGGGAACCAGCTTCAATTCCTGATAAAGTGGAAGGGGTACGGTCTGGAGGAGAACTCCTGGGAACCCCAACAGAACATCCACGCCCGAGAGTTAATCCAGGCCTTTTTTCGCAGTCACCCCCAGAAAAGAGCTCTATTGGGCACCCAGAGGTTGCCCTTAAGGGGGGGGCACTGTCAGGGACGTGCTGGGCTTGAACCTGGGACCTCTTCTGTGTCTGGCATTGACTCTTCCAGCGGAGCTATCTGAGATGCTGGACAGTTCCCTGCCTGATCTGCTGGATAACCTATCTGATCCATTAGACTACTCTGCTTGGTGTCTGATTACTGTTGAACTCTGAACCCCTTGCTCCTCCCATGTACTTCCTATAAAAGACATTCCAGAGATGTTGCCCCTTGCGGTTTGATCTGCTTCTGTTCCCTGAGTTCCTGATTCTGTGCTTGTATCCTGTTCCTGTGTTTGACCCGGCTTCCTGACCACGCTTCTGTCTCCAGTCCTGACCTCGGCTCGTTTGACCCTGCTCAGTTATCTGCCAGTCTGCCTGTTGCCAAGATTCGGCCTGGACTTTGACTACTCTCTGCCTGCCACTTGTGATGTTTACCTTGATGTGTATGACCCGGCTTGTCTGACTCTGCAAACCTGCACCAGCTTACCTGCATCCTCTGCTCTGCAAGCTGCACACGCTGACCTGCATCCTTTGCAATGCAAACCTGCACCTGCTGACCTGCATCCCTGCTCTGCAAACCTGCACCTGCTGACCTGCATCCCTGCTCTGCAAACCTGCACCTGCTGACCTGCATCCCTGCTCTGCAAACCTGCACCTGCTGACCTGCATCCCTGCCCTGCAAACCGGCACCTGCTGACCTGCATCCTCTGCTCTGCAAGCTGCACCTGCTGACCTGCATCCGCTGCTTCCGGAACCAGCCGTTCCAGTCTCCACTCGGCTCCACCACTCCAAGCAGTGAGGATCAGACAGGCACCCTTACCTCACCGTGCTCTTAGCACCACTGTCCCCACTCCAGTGGTCTCCGAGCCGGGGTTGTACGGGAGGTCCCTCTCCGCACGTCAGGCTCACACCCAAGGTACGTTACAGACGCGTTTCACACATACATCTTGTGCTTAATCATTACCAATGGCAAGGCCATTATTGGTTGTTCAAATGGCAGCCTCCAGAACTACCTCAAGAGGCTGAATCAATTTATACGGATAGACTCAAGATGGAGTCTCTCCATACCATAAATCCAGGTCATTCAACCAGGTTACAGGAGGATTTCAGTGGACTTACAATATACCTATCAGCATGCCCCGATCCTTCAGTCATACCAGCAGTTCCTTAGTTTCAAGTTGAAGGGCAGGCATTACCAAAACCAGCTGGAGGCTACGCAGAATATGCTCTACCTAGGGGCCCAATTCAATACTCAGGTAGCCTCAGTTCTTTGCCACCTCAAACTCCCTAAAATCAGGGAGACCTTCCAGCATCCCAGTTCATGAGTCCTCTCAGGACAATGGCTTCATGTATTCCGATGATCCTCTGGGCTCACTGGAAACTCAGTTTTCCAACAAGGGAGATGGGAGAGTTCGTCTAGCCCAGCCAATCAGGATCACCAGCCGGAGGCACCAGAGTTTCTGGTGCTAAAAAAAAAAACCTGCTAAATGGCTTAGTCTATTAGGGCTGCAGCCATGGATCATTGTTGCCACAGATGCCAGCACAGCAGGGTGGGGCGCCACCTGCGAGCATCTCAATATCCAGGGCAGTTGGGAATTTCCCACTCAGGGCCTAGTTTCCAATATTATGGATCTCCTACCAGCATTCATGACATTGAACACTTTACTGCCACACATACAAGGTCTGCCAGTCCTACTCCGTCTGGACCACACGGCAACAGTGTCCTATATACAGCGACAAGGTGAGTGAAACACACAGCCAATCCCTCTTGAGAGAGGTATAACCGATCATGACATTGGCACAACAATATCTCCCAGGTTTGAGGGCCATATATCTTCCAGGCTATCAGAATTTGGAAGCGGATTGTCTATCCGGACAATTCAAGGATCCCAACGAATGGTCCCTTCACCCCGAAGTGTTCCAAAGGGGGGGTTCCCGCAACTGGATCTGTTTGCCTCATTAGCCAACTACAATGGGAACCGGTTCCTCTCACGCTATCCTCATCCATTAGTGGAGGGGACAGATGCCTTTACCAATCCTTGGGTTGGACAACTGGCCTATACCTTCCCTCCAATTTCTTTAATCCTGAAATTCCTGAGGAGATTTTTGACAGTCATCACAGGTTTTCCTTACTGGCCTCACAGACCATGGGTCTCTCTGGCAATGGGTATCAGCGTGTATACACCGACCACTCTGCCGGTGACTCCTCATCTCCTCTTGCCTGAGGGAGATACACTACATCTGCAACCATCACGACTAACCTTAGCGGCCTGGAAATTGTAAGGCAGAGGTTACAAGAATTAGGATGTTTTCCAGAGGGGATTAGAACTTTACAGAGTTCTATGAAAGGGTCAATCAATGCCATCTACTCCAGAATATGGATTAGGTTCACAAGCTTTGCAGCTGGATGTCAGTTTGACCCTAGTGACCCGAATTTATCTCAAATCCTGTTTTTTCTGCAATCTGAATTGGATTTGGGGCTCAGTTTGCTTAAGGTGCACATTTCAGCCATCTTGCCTTTTACCCAAAAGAAATGGGCAGCAAACCTGCTGATGGATCACTTCATGAAAGAGGTACTTGGACTACGCCCTCCCAAGAGAAATGGGTTCCCTCAATGGGACCTGGCAGTAGTCCTCAATTTTCTAGCAAACCCTCATCGTACTCTGACACAAGACTGTTCTTTATGTGAGATCTCCTTAAAATCGGCTTTAATATTAGCCATAATTTCATGGGGAAGAGTGTCGACTCCAAGAATTTGGGGCGGCAGAACCTTATTCCATGTTCTTCCCAGACAGGGTTGTGCTGAGACCATTGGATAATTTTGTTCCAAAAAGTGGCATCGATATTTCATCTTTCCAGTGAATGGGTGCTTCCAGCCTTCCCAGCGGAATCAGATGCTGATCTGCACAAGATGGACATTCCAAAAGTCCTCAAAGCCTATCTCCAGGCTACTTCTACATTCAGAAGTTCTGACAGAATTTTTCATGATGAAGATTTAAAGAGTAAGGGGCTTCGGCCAGAACCATCTCGGCCTGGATAGTAAAAATATTCACCAGGCATGTAGAGCCGGGAAGGATCCTCCAAAGGTGGTTAGAGCTCTTCACTCAACCAGGGTGACGTCATCTTCTTGGACGGCACAGGCAGGATTGTCTCTGGAGACAGTCTGCAAAGAGGCTAGCTGGTCATCACATCATACATCCTTAAAACACTACAGGGTGGATCCAGCAGTTCTTACTACAGTAGAGTTTGGGAGGAAGACTATACAAGCTTCTATGTCTATTGTCAAAATAAGGACTAAGTTTGTAGCATTAAACCCTCCCCCTCAAAAGCTCATCATTTATCATATGTATGCTGCCATGTCTGGTGTCAGGAAAACGGAAAATTGTATCAAATACTTACTGTAATTTTCCTTTCCTGACGCCAAGACATGGCAGCATACGAACCCTCCCTCTGATCTTTTTGCTTTATATGGAGAATGGGGAGGGTAGCTCTCAGTCAGACTTTTATAGAGAGTTAAACGAGTCCTGTGGGTGGATATAGGGGCGGAGCTATATCATATGTATGCTGCCATGTCTTGGCATCAGGAAAGGAAAACTACGGTAAGTATTTGATACAATTTTCCATTTTTACAGGGATTCTAAAGGCAGAAGCTTTTTTTTACCCTAATGCATCTTCTGCATTAAAGCAGAGATCCACCCAAAAGTGGAACTTCCGCTTTAAGGCCTCCTCCCCTGCTCCTGTTTGTGAAACTAAGCTTTTGGGGAGGAGGGGGGAGGCAGGTACCCGATTTTGACAGGTACCTGCTCCCACTACCATTCTGGACTCCTTAGGCATTCGGAAGCGGAAGCTCACCCTCCCAAAGTCTTCTGGGACACATGACAGGTCCTAGAAGACTAAAGGACCAGTAATAGAGCACGGTGCCGCTCACGCATGGGCAGTGAAGCACCCGGCTGTAAAGTCACAGCCGGGTGCCCATAGTAGAGATGCCAATGCTACCAAGGGAGGACACAGGAAGAACAGAGCATGGGTGAGCACACCGCTGGATTGTGGTATAGGTGTGTGACTATTTATTAAAAGTCAGCCGCTACACATTTTGTAGCGGCTGACTTTTAATAAATAAAGAAAAATATTTTGGGCAGCATAGTGGTGTAGTGGGTAGCACTCTCGCCTAACAGTAAAAAGGGTCGCTGGTTCGAATCCCAACCACGACACTACCTGCCTGGAGTTTGCATGTTCTCCCTGTGCCTATGTGGGTTTCCTCCCACACTCTAAAGACATGCTGGTAGGTTAATTGGCTTCTGTCCAAAATTGGCCCTAAAATATGAATGTGAGTTGGGGGCCTTGGATTGTGGGCTCCTTGAGGGTAGGGACCGATGTAGGTGTGTGATGTATGTGTGGAGCGCTGCGTAGGTTGACGGCGCTATATGGGTACCTTAAATAAATAATAATATAATGAGACACTATGTACAGGGATAGTGAGAATTGTAGACACGCACCCACTCTCACTCAAGTTGAACTGGATGGACTGGTGTCTTTATTCAACCTTACTAACTATGTAACTATATGACTGGTACTCCGCTCTAAGGTAAGAAAACCTTCTGTATGCAAGGGGCGGGCCCTTATACTTAACTGAGCCCGATCTCAATCCAGCACTGTGCCTCTCCCCTCTCAACCTCCTGCCAGAGAGGATGTGGTATCTGAGGACCTGCAGTGCGCTGATCTCGTTGCACCTGCTCCATTCATTCTGTGGATCCGTACTTCCTTCCCAGGACTGGACTGCATTATTGTTGCTGTCAGTATATTTATTAAAATGTTCCGGACTGCCTCCCTATGTGTCAGAGCAACCCATCCAACACACTTATGCCGCGTACACACGATCGGAATTTCCGACAACAAAACCGTGGATTTTTTTCCGACGGATGAAAAATTAAGAAACCAGCTCCCAAATATTTGTTGTCGGAAATTCCGACATTAAATGTCCGATGGAGCCTACACACGGTTGGAATATCCAACCAAAAGCTCACATCGAACATTTGTTGTCAGAAATTCCAATCCTGTGTAGGCGGCATTAGTGTCATAATCAGGGCTCAGGCTCGAAGACCAGTTTCTATAGCAGTAGTGGAACTACCAACAAACAGCAGGATAGGTACACAGGTAGTCACCCTGGTGAATGACGTGGGCTCATCTGAGGTGCGGAGTCTAAGTACTAACTGGTGTTCACCAGAGCTCCTGATGGTGGAGAGGGATTTTGCTTTGTGTTAGTGCCAGGTTGTGGTCCTCAGGATTGCGCCACCGGGAGATAAGCAAGCTAGGGTCCAGAAGCGGATAAGCAGGTAGGGATCAAACAGAAGCGTAGTCAGTTAACAAGCCATAGGTCGATAACGAGTAGTTGCGGGTTGGGATTTGGAAGAAGCATAGTTGAGGAATAAGCCAAGGGTCACTAACGAGCGATAGCAAAATATGGACAGTAGCTGGGAAGAAAGGAGCGAGTTACTGTCTGGAGAGAGCATAATTATCTGGAAAACAGGAAGCACAGAGACATGGCTTAAATCAGGAAATTCATGGCAGGAGAAAAGAGTTCAGGGTTCAAGACAAACAAGGTTCAAGATAGATGGAACTGTTCAGCATTCCGGGTAGCTCAGCAAGAAGAGATATTGCCGGGAATGCAGCACCCACCATTGCCAGTAATGCACTCACCATTGCCAGGAATGCAGCACCCACCATTGCCAGGAATGCACTCACCCACCATTGCCAGGAATGCACTCACCCACCATTGCCAAGAATGCATTCACCCACCATTGCCAGTAATGCAGCAACCACCATTGCCGGGAATGCACTCACCCACCATTGCCGGGAATGCAGCACCCACCATTGCCAGGAATTCACCCACGATTGCCAGGAATGCTGCACCCACCATTGCCAGGAATGCAGCACCCACCATTGCCAGGAATGCACTCACCATTACCAGGAACACACTCACCATTGCCAGGAATGCAGCACAGACCATTGCCATCAGTGCAGCCTTGGAAGAGACAGGGAGGGGGCAGGACGAGTGCCAAAGATTACCTACAGGAGAATCTCCTGTTTACACAGATGCCTCTTTAATAGAAAGTCCCGCCTCCTTTGATTAACACAACAGTCATCCAATGGCAGCGCCGGAGATGGGACTTCCTATTACAGAGGCTGCCGTGTAAATAGGAAATACTCATCCTGTATGCACGGCACTCATCCAGCCTCCTCCCTGTCCCTTCCAAGGCAGCCAGCCTATATATCTTTTGTGGCCCCGACACTGGGAGATCGTCGGGGGCCACAAAAGATATATATATATGTTTAGATAACCAGGCGGGCCGTTCAAAACCGGGCCGGACTTTGGACATGCCTGGACTAGAAGTTAGGAAGGAATACTGAATGTTGAATGGTGGTAATAAGAACTGTGTTGAACTGTGAAGATGTAATGGATGAAGCACCTTTAGGAAACGACAAATTCTGTTGTTTTCAAGCTTTGCCTGCTCTAAAAGTTTTTCAAAAATATAAATAAAGGGGAGCATGCAGTACTAGTGTCTTAAAAAGCTGTCAAGTTAAAGTGGAGTTCCACCCAAAAGTGGAACTTCGGCTCATCCGATTCCCCCCCCCCCTCCGGTGCCACAATTGGCACCTTTCGGGGTCAGGGGGGACAGGATACCTGTCTCTGACAGGTATCCTTTCCCACTTCCGGGAGCCTCAGCCGCGGGTATTGACGTAACGGCTGGGGCTCCCTCCTCCTTCCCCTGTCGCCGGGCCAGTAGGAGAGGGGAGCAGCCTTGCACATGTGCAGTAGGGTTCCCGGCGTGAGGCCGAAAGGCTACACTGCCGGGTACCCTTACCCGCAATGACGGCGGCAGCACCCGGCAGCTGATGGAAACATCGCTGGACTCCAGGTAAGTCCTATTATTAAAAACCAGCAGCTGCAGTATGTGTAGCTGCTGGTTTTTCTTTTTTTTTCTTTTGGGGGCGGACCTCCGCTTTAACACTTTAAAAGTCAGATGGGGCCCACACACGATCGTTTTTTCCGATGAAAAAAGTCCATCTGACTTTTTTCATCGGAAAAAACGATCGTGTTACAGGGCATTACTGTCCTGAGCCCCCTATAATGCCGTGTACACACCATCATTTTTAATGTCATTTTCAAAAACAACGTTTTTCTCGACGTGATTTTTCTTGTTTCCTATCAAGCCTGTCTTGCATACACACGTTCATTTAAAAAAACGCTTGAGCAAAGCGCAGTGACGTACAACACGTACGACGGCACTATAAATGGGAAGTTCAGTTCGAATGGCGCCACCCTTCATGTTAGTAAAGTTTTTTGAGCGACGATTCGCGCTTTTCAGCCTTGTGCTTTTCAGTCCGTTACAACGTGACGAATGTGCTCCATTACGAACGCTAGTTTTACCAGAACGAGCGCTCCCGTCTCATACTTGATTCTGAGCATGCGCGTTTTTTTTCCCCTCGTAAAAGCATACACACGGGTGACCGGATGCTGCTGTGAGAGGTGAGCAGCCCGCCCGCACCTCGTACCTTGCACCTCGCTCCATGACACACGCCGCAATGAACGAGTAATTCGGCGGGAGGGGGCAGGGGAAAGAGAGAGGAGATATGAGAGGGATGGCCCTGCCTATCTGACCTGCTGACCATCTGCAGCGTGATTCGGGAGGCTTTGGCTTCGGTGCTGGGGACGAAGCAGCTGGCTGGACGTGGACGCTGAGACTCACGAGCCCTGTTGTGTCATCCTGCGTAGGCTGAGATTCAGTCTGCGTGTCCCGTGAGATCATCCAGACTCATGCTTGCATGACGCGATCAGCTGATCAGCACGACCAGAGACACAAAACACCTGACACTCGCTGGAAGAACTAGCTGGAGCTATCTTCCTGGACCCTGTATTACCGCTCTGCCTGTACCGCATCTCATTACACTACCTGGCCGACAGTCCACCATGAGCACGCTGGTTCTACTCTGCCCAAGCCAGGTATTGTTGTTCCTAGGATGAGGGATGTCGTGGAAGCATTTTTCATCATAAATTGGAGTTGGAGGTGAGCAAAAGAAACTGTTGTATATTTAACGTGCATAATCTTTTGCGTCTGCGTTTGTTATAACTTTGTGAGGAAGAGGCTGGGGAAAGCAGACGTGAGGAAGCCTGTAAGAACCTCAATTAGCTGATAGAGCTGGTGGGGGACTAAGCTGTGGAGGGCTACAACAGAAGTAGCTGGAGAGATACAGTTAAAAGGATAACAACACATACAGAACAAATATAAGTATACACCTACAGAGGAGGAGGAGGGAGGAGGAAAAGAGGAAAAAAAAAAGAAGGAAAATGCCGGGTACACTGTCGGTGATGACCAGGAATGCACAGCTACAGTCCCAGCCCCAGCTGCCCCAACTTCAGCCCCAGCCCCAGTCCCTGTCCTCACGGGGGACTAAAACAGGACAGGCAGCGGCAGCAGCCAAATTGGAAAAATATGCACATGTTTCGGGAAGCACAACAGGCCATACACCAACAAAGGGGCAAGGGGCTCAACAAGCGAACTCCCAGCGGAAAAGCCTGGGCCAAACATCAAACACAGAGACAGCAGGAAAGGCAGCAGGTGAGCGGGGGGTCAAAAGCTAAGGCACCGGAAAAAGTGACATGGGAACAGTGATGGAGGATGAGCCCTCCATGAGAGAGATCCTATCCGCAATTAACAACTGCAAATCCTCACTAACTGAAATATTTGACCAGTTGAGGGGGATAAAAGAGGAAATGTCAACACTAAAACATGATGTCCAGGGGGTTGGGGAGCGCACCTCCGCCTTAGAGGAAAGACTCAGTCAGGTGGAAGATGATGTTAACCCTATGATAAAGGATATGAAATGAATGAAAGAACAGCTGAATATGTGCGCCAACAAAATTGACGACAAGGAAAAATATAAGGGTACTGGGTCTCCCCGAAAAGAGCGAAGGTAGTCGCCCCACTGAATTTATGGAAAACTGGCTCCTGGGAGTGTTTGGACAGGATTGCTTATCAAAGCATTTCTCAATTGAGCGGGCCCATAGAATCCCTTTTAGAGCCCCAGCTGAGGGCGGATGCCCTAGACCCATTTTTATTAAACTCCTGCACTTCTCGGATAAAATTACAATTCTT
Source organism: Rana muscosa (assembly GCA_029206835.1). Lineage (NCBI taxonomy): Eukaryota > Metazoa > Chordata > Amphibia > Anura > Ranidae > Rana > Rana muscosa. The sequence continues at coordinate 191,506,601 of CM055117.1, forward strand.
CAAAAGGTAAGAGAAATGAAAGAGGTATTGGTTAACGGTACAAGAATTTCATTTTATCCAGATATTTCCCCAGAGCTACAGAGGCAAAGGGCTAAATTTTTTGAGTGCAAACATAGACTGCAGGAAAAGGGGATTAAATATGCAATGTTCTACCCGGCACGTCTGCGGATAACTGTAAATGGGGAAAACATATTCTTCAACACGCCTGCTGAACTGATGTCCTGGATGAACACAAAAGAATGGGAGACATAGGAGGATGGAAATGGTCATTGACTTCAATATGCAGAACTTAGACTCTCTTCCCCCCCCCCCTTCCTTTTTTTTTTTTTGGATTTAGGAGCGGGGTGGGGCGGGGAAAGGGTTGATGAAAGTGTTTCTATTGTGGAGAGTGGCACAAAGGTGGAGAAATAATGCTATATGTCAAGAAATATGGAAGAGAAACACTAGAGAAAGGAATGCACAAAAAACACTAGAGGAAGAACTAATAGGGGGAGGGGGAGGGGGAAAGGTTTCACAGCAAAAGGAGAGTCCGGTCACTATAGAAGCCCTCTATATGGGCCCCAAGCGGGGCAGGTGAGGGGGGGGAAGAGGGGAGGGGAGGGTGGGTTGGAGGGGGGGGAAGGGGAGGGAGGGGAGAGTGTGTGAGTGGTACACAGCAATGATTGAACCCACCAAAACATGTTTTTCTGGGGTAAGGGAGGGGGCGGGAGGGGGGAGGAAGGGGGGAAGTGGGAAGGAAGGTATGGTTGTACAGGGTACCAGAAAGAGTAGATTCACAAAAATTACGTTTATGTAAACAGATATTATTAAAGTATACACTGGTATGGTGGGAGGTACACTAAAAAGGGAGGAAATAAAAAGGGGGGATGGTGATGTATAATAGAGAGAAGAGATCCCCAAATCAGGGCAGAAGCATAAAGGTGTGTTCATGGAATGTCCGAGGGGTAAAAGACCCAATAAATAGACAAGCAATTTTTTCAACAGCCGATACTAATAACATTAAAATACTATGCCTGCAGGAAACACACCTGGACAAAGGAACTGTCAACACGTTAAAACACAGGAAATATCGAACTCAATATCATTCCACGCACACCTCTTATTCAATGGGTGTGAGTGTGTTGATAGACTCAGGTATGGTGTTTTCCTGCAGCCATAGTAAGATAGATACCGAAGGACGCTATGTGTTCCTTCATTGCTGGATAGAGACAAGGGAATACGTGGTGGCAAGCATATATATCCCCCCTCCGTTTGGCACGGAAATTTTGTGGGACCTGATGGAGTTTGTCGTGGATAGGACGGGTGTGCCTGTAATGGTGGCAGGTGATTTTAACATGACTATGAATAAAAAAACGGATAGGTTCCCGGTAGGTCCCCCCTCTGGACAGACGGTCGGTAGCCCTCTTCTCCAATTTTGTGGGGAGATGGGATTGATTGATGTGTGGAGGAGGAGACATCCAGAGGAAAAACAATTCTCCTGCCACTCAAGGACACACTCGACCCTGTCCAGGATAGACCTTGTACTTTGCAACAAAGAGGCGTTGGGTGAGCTGGGAGAGGTGGTATATGAACCAAGAAGCATCTCGGACCACTCCTCAATGATCTTTGAAATAAAGATAAACAGAGGGCACAATAAAAGGGATTGGAAGCTAAATCCATTCTGGCTAGAGGTAATTAAAGAACCGGAGGGAATATGTGGCAGTTTGAAAGAATTCATAGCAGTAAACACTGGTTCCGCCGCGACGGGAGTAATTTGGGACACCTTGAAAGCGTTTTTGCGGGGAATTCTGATTCAAAAAATATTGTTTATTAAAAAACAAACGCGCGCCAAGGAATCCGCGGCGAGTGAAAAGGTGAGGAGGTCAGAGCTTAGCTATATAAGCAACCCAACCACGGAGGAACGTAAGAAATGGCTGCAGGCGCAGGAGGAATATAAAAAAAGAAGAAGAAGAAAGGCGGAAAACAAAAAATTATTTCAGAAACAGAATTTTTTCGGTGAGGGTGAAAGAGTGGGGAGGATCCTGGCGCTAACTGCTAGACCCCCCATCTGCTATCCCGGCGATTTATGACGAGGAGGGGGAAATTAAGAGGGGCACACCAGAAATAACGGAAGTGTTTAAAAAATACTATCAGAATCTGTATAGCAGTACTTGGCATAATAACAGAGAGGGGGAAATGGATACCTTCTTCGTAGGCCTGAAGATACACCGGCTGACAGGGGAAGACAGAGAGGGGTTGGAGGCACCACTCACACTGGAAGAGATACAATTGGCAACAAAAGAAATGGCGGGCCAAAAGGCACCAGGTCCCGATGGCTTGCCAATAGAAATAAATAAAACCTACAGTGAGGTGCTGCTCCCAAAACTGTTGGAGGTATTCAACTGGGCGGCCGAGGAGGGGAAAATGCCAGAGTCCATGGAAGAGGCAACCATCATAACACTACTGAAGGAAGGGAAAGATCAACTGGAGGCAAACTCATACAGACCGATATCTCTTTTGTGTGCAGACACAAAAATCCTGGCCAAAATATTGGCAACAAGGCTAAATAAGATAGTCTCAAAACTGGTACATCCTGACCAGATGGGATTTATTCCAGGCAGGTCAACCAGCTCTAATATAAGAAGAGCATTTTTAAATATCCAGTTGCCAATAGAAGAAAGAGGGGCGAGAGCAATTTTGTCCTTGGATGCCACAAAGGCATTTGACAGCCTTCAGTGGCATTACTTGTGGAAGGTGCTAGAAGAGTATCAGTTTGGCCCTAAATTTACTCAATGGATTAGGATATTATATGAGAACCCCAGGGCAAAGATAAGGATAAACGGCGAGTGTTCAGATTGGTTTCAATTGGCGAGGGGGACAAGGCAGGGGTGTCCGTTGTCGCCCCTGCTTTTCGCCCTCACCATGGAAACACTAGCCATTGCGATAAGGACATCCAACCGGGGATAAAGGGGTTTAAAAGGAAGTTAGGGGAGGAGAAAGTCGCATTGTATGCGGATGATATTCTGCTTTTTCTGGGGGACACGCAGACCTCACTGGAGACAGCAATGAATATTATAGGGGAATTTGGCAAATTCTCGGGGCTAACAATAAATTGGGATAAATCTGCACTCTTGCCGATAGATCCTCTGATAGGGCAAATAGACCAAGTGAAGGTGGTGACTCAAATAAGATACCTAGGAATAAATATGACAAAAGACCCTGGGCAATATATAGCTGGAAATCTAGTGCCATTATTGACAAAGCTGAGACAAAAATGCAGGGTCTGGAACCGACTTCCCCTTTCAGTATCTGGTAGGAGCAACTTGGTAAAAATGGTGTGGATGCCGCAAATCTTATACATCCTACATAACTCCCCAGTATGGATCTCAAAACAGTGGTTTAGGAAAATAGAAGGGGTATTTAAGGAATTGATCTGGAGGGGGGGAACAGCAAGGATCTCACTCCGAGCCCTACAACATCCTAGGGAGAAGGGGGGACTGGCCCTCCCGAACCCCAGATATTACTTTTTAGCAGCTCAGCTGCAGCATATGAGGGGTAGCAATCGGAAGGTAGGAAGAGAAGCGGTAAAAAGCTTAGTTCTGAATGACACAAGCCACGATACGGAAGTGGAGGCAGTTGAGGCAGACTCATTTTATTCTAAATGCCCCACTGTTCAATTAATGGTCAAATGCTGGAAAGAGGGCAAGAAGATCTTATGCGGCGTACACACGATCGTTTTTCATGCCATTTTTTTAACCAACGTTTTTCTCGTCGTTTTTTTTCATGTTTCCTCTCAAGCCTGTCTTGCATCCACACGATCATTAAAAAAAACGCTCGAGCAAAGCGCAGTGACGTACAACACGTATGACGGCACTATAAAGGGGAAGTTCCATTCGAATGGCGCAACCCTTCATGTTAGTAAACTTTGTTGAGCGGCGATTCACGCTTTTCAGCCTCGTGCTTTTCAGTCCGTTACAGCGTGACAAATGTGCTATCTCCATTACGAACACTAGTTTTACCAGAACGAGCGCTCCCGTCTCATACTTGATTCTGAGCATGCGCGTTTTTTTTCCCCTCGTAAAAGCATACACACTATCGTTTTTCACGTCGTTAAAAAAAACGACATGAAAAACGACATGAAAAAATAGAGCATGTTCGAAATTTTTAATGCCCGTTTTTCACGCCGTTAAAAATGCTCTGGAGCATACACACGATCGGTTTTAATGGGCATTTTAAAAAATGGCATTTTTAACGGCATGAAAAACGATCGTGTGTACGCCGCATTAGGATATACAGGCTTCTCCAAATTCTTTCCCATCTGGGACAATAGTAACCTGCAGGAACTTAAAGCCATGGGAAGGGTCGAGGAGTGGGATAGACTAGGCATACACTTGCTGGAGCAACTATTTGTGACCGGCAGAATAAAAACATTCCAAGAAATAAGGGAGGACTACGCAGTCCCAAATAGATCTTTCTACAGATATTTACAAATCAGGCACGCACTGAACGCACAGCTCGGACATAGCTCACCGGAATGGAACGATATGGCCCTCTTCCGAAGCTTAGTAAACGCAGAGATTGCTAGAGGAGGAATCTCAACTATCTACGATTCCTTAGAAAGGGCTGACCAAAGAGAGGCATTGGTTAACAAAAACAGGGATAAATGGGAGAGGGACGTGGGCCCAATCTCACAAGAACAATGGGAACGAATACTAGCAACAGGGCCCGGACTGTCAATTTCACCCTCCCAGATCATGTCCCAGCTCTATCTGATACACAGGGCGTATTACATGCCCCAAAGAATGTTCCAGTTCGGCAGGAGATCAGACTCAGGCTGCCAGAGATGTGGGGAGGACAGAGGAGACCTAATACATATGGTCTGGAGATGCCCCAAGTTATACCAATACTGGAAGCAAATAGTTGAAAAGATAAACATAGTATTTGGGACATCTCTGCAGCCGGAGGCTAGGCTATGTGTGCTAGGTCTTCTGGAAGAGAGGGGACCTTCAGTGGATGAGCGTACAGCAATAAGGAGATGCTTGTTTCAGGGAAGGAAACTTATTGCACAGAAGTGGCAAGCAGTAAAACCCCCTACAGCAGCAGAATAGGAGGAGGTAGTATCTGATACCATAGTAAAAGAAGAATTTATATACACCAGAAGAGGTAATAAAAAGAAATTTAATAATATATGGGATAAATGGATAGGAAGAGAGGCACGGTGGGTGGGGGGTGGACGGATGGGGAATGGGAGTGAGTAGTAGAACGTTTGTATTAATATATGATAAATTATACGCACATTGTAATATAGAAATTAAATGGATGCATGTATAAATGTTATGGAAAAGAAATAAAGAAAAAGTATTTGATAAAAAAAAAAAAAAAAAAAGCATACACACTACCGTTTTTCACGTCGTTAAAAAAAACGACGTGAAAAAATAGAGCAGGTTCTCATTTTTTTTAGGCCATTTTTCACGTCGTTAAAAATGCTCTGGAGCCTACACACGGTTGTTTTTAATGCCCAATTTAAAAAATGGCATTTTTAACGACGTGAAAAACGATCGTGTGTACGCGGCATTAAGGCTGCTTTCACATTGATGGGTGTGGTGCACTTTCTCTGTTGCTAAGAAAGTATCCCAAAAGGACTGGACAAACCTGTTGTATATACTTTTGCAACACCCGAATACAGAAAAACAAGCTATTTCTATCTTCCTTCTATCAGCAGCCCTTAGCTTATTTATCCACAACAACTTTTCCTTATGTGTCTACGGACGCCCTTAAATTCTTTGCAACTGTCTTGGAGGACAATCAAAGCCACAATGGAATGTGAAATGATGCTCAGATTTTTCACCTTTTATGCATACAGTATCTCCACATCAATCTTATGTCATGGGCTTACCACACTCTCCTAGTTTTCTGGCATGTGGTCAATCAAATGCGACTTACATCATGCATTTTAAGCATGTCCCAGGACTAAACAATTTTGGGTGGCAGTACTAAGATAAGCCAATTCACACCTGGTTAAAGGGGTTGTAAAGGTTTGTTTTTTATTTTCTAAATAGGTTCCTTTAAGCTAGTGCATTGTTGGTTCACTTACCTTTTCCTTCGATTTGCCTTCTAAATATTTTTCTTCTTTGTTTTCTTTGTCTGAATTTCTCACTTCCTGTTCCTCCTCAGTAAGCTGTTCAGTAAGCTGTTCTGGCTGACTCCACACCACTCGGATGATGGTATTGAAGTTCAGTGAGGAGAAACAGGAAGTGAGAAATTCAGACAAAGAAAAAAAACATTGAGGCCTGGTTCACACTGGGGCGACAAACGCTCTGACATTGGGAGCTCATGTCGCATGACGTGTGAAAATCAATGTTTCCCTATGGGAGCCGTCTTAACTGGTCCGACACATGTCGGTCCGACTTTGAGAATGCTCCCTGTACTACTTTGGTCCGACTTTGATCCGACTTCAGCCCATTGACTATCATTAAAGTCGGATCAAAGTCGGACCGCATTTGGCATGCGACTTGTGCTGTGCTGCTCTTGAGGGGGAACTCCAGGCCAAATTTTAAATAAAAAACCGCCATGGGTTCCCCCTCCAGGAGCATACCAGGCCCTTAGTTCTGGTCTGGATTTAAAGGGGCGCCCCTACGCCGAAAAAACGGCGTGGGGGTCCCCTCAAAATCCAAACCAGACCCTTATCCGAGCACGCAACCTGGCCGGCCGCAGGGGAAGAGGGGGGGACAAGAGAGCGGCCCCCCTCCCTCCTGAACCGTACCAGGCCACATGCCCTCAACATGGGGGGTTTGGTGCTCTGGGGCAGGGGGGCGACCTGCGGCCCCCACACCCCAGAGCACCTTGCCCCCATGTTGATGAGGACAGGGCCTCTTCCCGACAACCCTGGCCGTTGGTTGTCGGGGTCTGCGGGCGGGGGGCTTATCGGAATCCGGGAGCCCCCTTCAATAAGGGGGCCCCCGGATCCCGGCCCCCCCACCCTATGTGAATGAGTATGGGGTACATCGTACCCCTACCAATTCACCTGGTGGAAAAAAATTGCAATAAAAAACCCATACAGCTTTTTAAAGTATTTTATTGCACAGCTCCGGGGGTCTTCTTCCGACTTCGGGGATCTCCGGTGTCGTCGCCGCGCTCTCCGGTTCTTTCTTCTGCCGGGCCTCCGCTAACTTCTTTTTAGCTCTTTTGCTAGCGGGGCCCGGTCTTCTCCGTCGCCTTCTTCTTCTCCCGCTCTCCGGTTCTTTCTTCCGCCGGGCCTCCGCTAACTTCTTTTTAGCGCTTTTGCTAACGGAGGCCCGGTCTTCTCCGTCGTCTCGTCTGGCTCTCCGTTGTCCTTCTGCCGGCCCCTCCACTAACTTCTTTAGCTCTTTTGCTAGTGGAGGGGCCGGTCTTCCCGTCTGCGTCTTCTTCCCTCTTCTCCTTCTCGATGTTGACGCGTCGCTTCCTCTCGCTGTAATACTGGCTCTCCGCTCTGCTCCACATTAATATAGGCTTCTCATGACGTCACAGTCACATGTTACGGGGCACATGGCCCCGGAGCATGTGACTGTGACGTCATGGGAACATGTGACTGTGACGTCATGAGAAGCCTATAATAATGCGGAGCGGAGTGGAGAGCCAGTATTACAGCGAGAGGAAGCGACGCGTCAACATCGAGAAGGAGAAGAGGGAAGAAGACGCCGACGGCGACGACGGGAAGACCGGCTCCTCCACTAGCAAAAGAGCTAAAGAAGTTAGTGGAGGGGCCGGCAGAAGGACAACGGAGAGCCGGACGAGACGACGGAGAAGACCGGGCCTCCGTTAGCAAAAGAGCTAAAAAGAAGTTAGCGGAGGCCCGGCGGAAGAAAGAACCGGAGAGCGGGAGAAGAAGAAGGCGACAGAGAAGACCGGGCCTCCGTTAGCAAAAGAGCTAAAAAGAAGTTAGCGGAGGCCCGGCAGAAGAAAGAACCGGAGAGCGCGGCGACGACACCGGAGACCCCCGAAGTCGGAAGAAGACCCCCGGAGCTGTGCAATAAAATACTTTAAAAAGCTGTGTGGTTTTTTTATTGCAATTTTTTTCCACCAGGTGAATGGGTAGGGGTACGATGTACCCCATACTCATTCACATAGGGTGGGGGGGCCGGGATCCGGGGGCCCCTTTATTAAAAGGGGCTCCCGGATTCCGATAAGCCCCCCCACCCTCAGACCCCGACAACCAGCGGCCAGGGTTGTCGGGAAGAGGCCCTGTCCTCATCAACATGGGGGCAGGGTGCTCTGGGGTGGGGGGGCCGCAGGTCGCCCCCCTGCCCCAGAGCACCAAACCCCCCCATGTTGAGGGCATGCGGCCTGGTACGGTTCAGGAGGGAGGGGGGCCGCTGTATCATCCCCCCTCTTCCCCTGCGGCCGGCCAGGTTGCGTGCTCGGATAAGGGTTTGGTTTGGATTTTGTGGGGACCCCCACGACGTTTTTTCGGCGTAGGGCTCCCCTTCAAATCCAGACTAGACCCAAGGGCCTGGTATGCCTTTGGAGGGGGAACCCATGCCGGTTTTTTATTTAAAATTTGGCCTGGAGTTCCCCCTCAAGATTCATACCAAACACAGAGCCTGATATTGGCGGGGATCCAAGTCGGATCCCCGTTCATTGAAAGTCGGACATATGTCGGCTTCATGACGCAAGGCAAAGTCGGATCCAAACTAGGACAGATGTCGTGTCGCACTAGTGTGAACCCAGCCTTAGAAGGTAAATCAAAGGAAAAGGTAAGTGAACCAACAATACACTAGCTTAAAGGAACCTATTTAGAAAATAAAAAACAAACCTTTACAACCCCTTTAACTACTTACCTTTAAATCTAGAATGGGCACTTTTTAGCATAATAGACATGCTTGGAACCAGGGTTTCCAAGGGCAGTAAGCATCTCTAAAAAAAAAAAATATATATATATATATATATATATATATATATATATATATATATATATATATATACATATATATATATATATATATATATATATATATATATATATATGGAAGTGGATTTATTCTGACTCTTTATTTATTTCTATATTCATAGCAAAGTTAACATACGGTATGTGTTCCACATACAGTGGGTAGTGGCCTCATTAAATAAATAATTTCTGGTCCACAATTTTTGTTTGATACATGGGAATCATTTATTCAAACCTTAGCTACTGACACCCAACAATTGACAGACTGTTAGAACACTGTTTCCGCTGTACTCAACCAGACTACCTATGAACAAGGCCACCATTAGAAAACACAAGGCCCCATACAACCCACCTGACAGGGCCTCATACCCTACAGCAGGGCTCAAAATTTCAAGTCCTGAGCTACTAGCCAGGCCTTAGGAGTTAATCGCCACCAGTTGCCCCACCCAAACCCTGAACTGCCCGCCCCTAATCACGCCCTTGTAAATTATCTCATGAAATTACACTGTTAAATGCATTATTCAGGATTAAGTTACAAAAATAAATAACAACAACAACAACTTTACCAATATTAACCCCGCCAAAATCCAGCACATCTATTCTTTCAATATTCTCCCCAATCCATCATACCTATTCCACCCCCCCGATCCATCATACCTATTCCACCCCCCGATCCATCATACCTATTCCACCCCCCAATCCATCATACCTATACCACCCCCCCAATCCATCATACCTATTCCACCCCCCCCAATCCATCATACCTATTCCACCCCCCCAATCCATCATACCTACTCCACCCCCCCAATCCATCATACCTACTCCACCCCCCCAATCCATCATACCTACTCCACCCCTCCCCAATCCATCATACCTACTCCACCCCTCCCCAATCCATCATACCTACTCCACCCCCCAATCCATCATACCTACTCCACCCCCCAATCCATCATACCTACTCCACCTCCCCACAATCCATCATACCTACTCCACCCCACCCCAATCCATCATACTTATTCCACCCCCCAATCCATCATACCTATTCCACCCCCCAATCCATCATACCTATGCCTCCAATTCACCCCCCCCCCCAATCCATCATACCTATTCCACCCCCCCCAATCCATCATACCTATGCCTCCAATTCACCCCCCCCCCCCAATCCATCATATCTATGCCTCCAATTCCACCACCACTCCCCCCCCAATCTATCATACCGTATGATACATTGGGGGGGGAGTGGGGTGGAATTGGAGGAATAGGTATGATGGATTGGGGGGGTGAATTGGAGACATAGGTATGATGGATTGGGGGGTGGAATAGGTATGATGGATTGGGGGTGGAATAGAAGGCATAGGTATGATGGATTGGGGGAGGGGGGAATTGGAGGCATAGATTCATACCATCATACCTATTCCACCCCCCCCAATCCATCATACCTATATCACCCCCCCCATCCATCATACCTATTCCACCCCCCCCCCAATCCATCATACCTATTCCACCCCCAATCCATCATACCTATGCCTCCAATTCACCCCCCCAATCCATCATACCTATTCCACCCCCCCAATCCATCATACCTATTCCTCCAATTCACCCCCCCAATCCATCATACCTATGCCTCCAATTCCACCACCACTCCCCCCCCCAATCTATCATACCGTATGATACATTGGGGGGGAGTGGTGGTGGGGTGGAATTGGAGGAATAGGTATGATGGATTGGGAGGGGGGGTGAATTGGAGGCATAGGTATGATGGATTGGGGGGGTGGAATAGGTATGATGGATTGGGGGGGTGGAATAGGTATGATGGATTGGGGGTGGAATAGAAGGCTTAGGTATAATGGATTGGGGGGAGGGGGGAATTGGAGGCATAGATTCAGACCTACATTTCCATCCCCACTTCCCAATTCATTTTATCTATGCCTCTAATTAATCCCCCCCAAATCCAGCACATGCTTTCTCTCAATCCCATGCCCCCCTCCTCCTTCCTCCCAACACACATCCTGTTTAATCCCCCATTGTACCAATGCCTCCAGCACACTGTCATATTTACCATTCAGCAGCCACGAGGATCAGTCAGGGGGAAAAACAGAGGGCGGACCGAGATGTGCAGCAGGAGGGAGGCGGAGAGGGGCGGTCCCAGACGGCTCTTTATGACTATTGAAGTGCACTGTCTGTGTAACTGGGTGAGGATGTGCGGCAGGAGGGAGGCGGTGCCAGGCGGATCTTTATGCCTATTGAAGTGCACGGTCTGCGAACTGGGCGGGGATGTAAAGCAGGAGGGCGGCGTAGAGGGCTGGTCCCAGGCGGCTCTTTACACCTATTGAACAGCACGCTCTGCGAGCCTGAGCAGGGATGTGTGGCAGGAGGTGGAGTTGGGTGGTCCCAGGCTGACTGTATGTATTGCAATGGCCGCACTGCGAGCCTGTGCACGGCAAGGGCACTGGCTACACATTCCTGAGACAGCACAGACCTGTCATTACTCGCCCTCCTCATTTGTTTACTCGCCAAATGTGAGTAGGCGAGTGCAAATTTTGAGGGCTGCCCTACAGCAAACCCGACGGGGCCTACAAAGCAAATAAGCCCAGATTTAACCCTTTATCGGCATGCCAGGTATAAAGCACTATATGATATACCAGAGCAGTGATGGTTAGGCACATGGAGCCACATTAGGTGTCAGATTCCCTCCAAATCTTTGACATACAGCTAGAGCTGCGCGATTAATCGTTAAAGAATCGAGATCGCGATTCAACTCTCCTCACGATCTTAAAATAGCTTTTTCCCGATTCTATGTAACAAGTGCAGAGAGTTCTCTGCTCACTTCTGACAGCTGACAAAAATAAATAAATCTAGGCAGCCTGCCAAGTTTTATCACAACATTGCTTAGGTGGCGATAAAGAGAAACATTGTATCTTCTGTTCTTTTAGATTGGGGGTCAGCAACATGTAGATTGCAATCTACTAGTAGATCACGGACAGGTGATTGGTAGATCACAGTCTGGACTTGCTGACCCCCCATCCCAGAGCATCAAACAGAGTGCAATGCAGAGGAACTACTTGTAAATTTGGAGCTGTATTAGAGAGCAAGAGCCGCATAAGCGGATGCCTCCTCTGTAGTGCTGGCTCCTGTCCCATGCCGAGTGATACCAACTGCACTCCACCTCTTATCCCGGCTAGCAGTCTCCAGCAGCAGGAAAGAAGAGATCAGGTCAATGTGAAGCAATACACTGGAAATATTGGTAGTTGTAGGGGGATTGGCGCTGCTTCTCCGCTGTAGTGTGTTAGTTGGCTCAAAGGCCTATCCTTAGTGGTATGACCCTTATTCAGGGTTGTATCTCCTTAATACAGGTGCTTGGTATTATGAGCAGATGTGTAAATCTAATAGCAACTGGTTTCCTATCGGTGGGGGGTTACTATGTGTTTCACCCAACAGTGCGATATTACAAGTGTAGATAACAGCTAGGTTCCTATCGGATGAGAGTTACCAGTAATTTCAGTCATCAAAAAATAGTGAAAATGTAGTAAATAAGATAAAAGTGTTTCCTACTACGTGATCTCTACTGTAATTAACGTAAAGGCCTCATGCATACACTGTCTGTGTATATAGACCTTATATATATCTCAACATTAAGTTGCTTGTGCCAACAATAGAGTTATGTGTCACTGCTCCAGGTGGGAGCTGCCACATAACTTTTCAAGTAGCAAACAATCCTTTTCAAGTGGCAAACAAAGTGACAGTGATTATTGTTCCTTGCAGTGAATAAACCCCAGTGGAGGGTGTTCGAAAATTAATACAAAATTAGATAAACCAAACTTATATAATGTTCATTATGCCTGAAGGCAATAAATGGTGATGTTTGTGAAGAGACTGTTTTCAAAGACACATTCTAATGTGACAGTTCAAATAACTCCGTGACTTTTGTGATGCCTGTTTGTCCTCAGGCAGAAATATGTTGTGACTTTGGTGCTCCCCTCTCCTTTAGGACCCCACTCACCAGATTGAAGCTCCCCTGTAGGGGTATACGGCACGTCTGGTGATGTCCTTTATGCGATCTGTGCACTCCTCTTTGTAGCTGTGCTGTTCCTCAGGGGTATCCGATCTTTCGCTACTCCCCACTTCCTCCCAAGTTGGGGAAGTCCGTGTAGTTCCTCAGGAAAAAAATCAGGATGGCGCTCTCATAGCGTAATTCGTTTTATTTAAAATTTTTAAAAAATAGATAAAAACAAAACAAAACAAAACTATCCCTGATTAACAAAAAAGGGGGGGGCAGCAGCTTACGCACTCCAATTTGTGCGGATAATTAGTATTTATTAATACACTGGAAATCACAACGTGGGTGCAGTGCAGTTTACCTGCGATTAGCCATAGACTTCTATTATATCCTGCAGGTGTGGTGCACTTTCTGAATGCAGGAGTTTCGGTGCGCTTTCAGAAAGTGCACCACACCTGCAGGATATAATAGAAGTCTATGGCAAAGCACAGCTAACCTAGGAAGGATGCAGATGCACAGCACTGCACCCACGGTGTGGGTAAACCGCAGCACATCAGTGTGAAAGCAGCATTATAGGGGACTCAGAACAGTAAGCGTTCATTTATATTTGTAGTTTGTGGGGTGGTAAAAACAGATAGTTGTGTGTTTTTACCACCCCTGCCCCAGCTGAACCCCCTTTAGCTGCAGTAACCAGGGGTGTACACGTCACTTTTGCAGCAGAAGTTATACACCCTGTCATGGTTGGTGGATGTAGCATCTGCCAAGCATGACCCATTAAGTGAATGAGGCCGCTCTGCAAATGCCCTGAAACCTTGTACAGTACAGCAAACAAGGGGTTAAAGCCGGCAGCATTGTGTTGCTGTCTCACCACATGCTTTAAGCAAGTTGGACTTCGCAGAAGCATGCAGTTGCGGGAAGCTTGCAGAGTGGGCCCATTTACTTGAATGGGCCACGCTTGGCAGGTGGTAGCACCCACCAAAAGCAACAGTGGGCTTAATTCCTGCTGTGGCATGTGTACACCTTTGGCTGCTGCCTCAGCAGCTAAAGGGGAAAGGGATTGGTGGTGGTAAATCTGCAACTCAACTGTAGAGTTTTACAACCCCCCAACTTTGTGTGAACAAGCCCTAAGGGTGCCACTGCCAAATGCAACTAAGGGCTCATTTACAAGTGCAGCAGGTACTGCTACTCCTCTGAAAAGCGATCCTATGACCTGATTTACACCCATGATTGCCGCGCAATGCACGCAATTGTGACACGGTAGTACGACAATCAGAGGTTTAAATCAGGTGTGAGGAGGCGACACTGTGCCCAGTGATCTTTGACTTCTCCCATGTTGTTCAGGTAGATCTCCACCTCTTTAAGGTTGCCTACCCCTGTTTTAGATCAAAGGAATGAACTTCGCTCTGTAAATGAGGTCAGCTTAACCACTTAAAAAGGAACTTCAGTCTGCTCACATAATCTGTAATAAAAACATCTTTGCCATTCTGAAGCTTCCATTCAACAACTTTGCATATTATTTTATATATAATGTGATTCTGTACTTGCCAATAAGTTGCAGAAATCTCCCTCCACTGAGTCTGACTGCAATAATTTTAACTGTGGCCAGCTGAAGCTGCTGCCTGTTCACTTCCTGGATTTACACAGACACAAAGAGGCACACCTCCAACTCTGCAGCTCTCAGTGGCCCTCTTATGACTTCCTGGCAAACTCTTACGAGAGAGAGAGAGAGAGAGAGAGAGAGAGAGAGAGAGAGAGCTGTGCATGATGTCATTAGCCTAGGCTTTTTAGCAGACAAGAAACAGGAAGTGGGCTGTATAAGGTATTTACTGGCAGAAAATAAATGTGTTACTATCCAAAGTTAAAACAACAAGGGCAGAAGATTTATTAGATGGAAAGATGAAAAAATGACTGAAGTTCCACTTTAAAGACTAAACCTTTTTCTGACACTTGTTGCTTACAAGTTAAAATCTGTATTGTTTGCTAGAAAATGACTTGGAACCCCTAAACATTATATATATATATATATATATATATATATATATATATATATATATATATATATTGTGAGGGGGTTAGCTCGGCAGCGGGTGTGGGTGACCCCCGGGATGGGCTCCCCACACAAAAACAGGCCCAGCAAACGGAGGTTGTGGTTTTCAAAATCAAAAAGGTGCGGTTTATTTTCTATTTACAGTGACAAAACACAGCAAAGCAAAAGAAACATAAACAAAATAAATCCTGGTCAACTTGACCTCTAACTAAACATACAGGTTTCCTAACTAACAACTGGGATCAGCCTAGTGCTGTCCTAGTCCCTAAGTCCCTGGTTTTAAATGTCCAAGCAAATAGCCACACAGGCTTTGTCTCACCGCACAGGGGTTCACTCTCCCTAGACAGTCCACACAGGTCTGGTTCCAGGCATGAGCAAACACCTAATGAATCTGGGAGTTTTTATAGAGGCCTTAAACGAACTGACAGGCTTCAGCTGGTCTCATCAACTCCCTGCCTGCACGACGCCCAGCCCTCTCCCTAGAGGTATGAGTCATCCATGAGCCCACTAGCCCCAGCTGGGCTTATACAACTCTCCACCTAGTTGTATAAGTCGGCGTAAAGCCTGAATCTGGGCGAAATATATCTACCCCCCTGGATGCAACCAGGTGACTTTACCTTCCTGCTGTCACATACCCCCCCCTCTTGTTTTAACCTCGGGGTTGGAACACCAGCAATCAGGCATTCATGTACTCGAGACAAAGCATCCACATTCCCCATTTGAACGCCAGGGCGATGCTTTACTGTGAAGTTGAATTCCTGGAGGGCCAGGAACCACCTATTCACTCTTCTATTTGTTTCCTTGTTTTGAGCCATCCACTTTAACGGAGCGTGATCCGTAACCAAGTCAAAGTGCCTACCTAGCAGGTAGTACCGAAGGGAATCTAGAGCCCACTTCACCGCTAAACACTCCTTTTCAACGGTGGCGTAATTTACCTCATGGGACTTCAACTTCCTGCTGAGGTAAATGACTGGGTGCTCTTCCCCGTTCCAGACCTGGGACAATACTGCTCCTAACCCCACATCTGACGCATCACTTTGTACGACAAAGTCTTTAGAGAAGTCGGGTGAGTACAACACTGGCTGGCTACATAAGGCTTGTTTCAAGAATTGGAATGCTGCCTCAGCCTCGGGGGTCCATTTAATCATGACCGACCCTTTCCCCTTCGTCAGGTTGGTTAGGGGCACAGCCTTAGAAGCAAAGTGGGGAATGAATCGCCGATAATACCCAGCGATTCCCAGAAAGGCTCGTACCTGCTTCTTGCTGTTGGGACGTGGCCAACTCTGGATGGCCTCGACTTTGTTGAGTTGGGGTTTTATTACTCCCCTCCCAATGGTGTACCCAAGATATTTGGCCTCCTCCTGCCCAATGGTACACTTCTTGGGGTTAGCCGTAAACCCCGCTTCCCGAACAGAGTCCAGGACTGCTTGCACTTTTGGCAGATGTGAGGCCCAATCTGTGCTATGGACAATTACGTCATCCAGGTAAGCCGCAGCATACTTCCGATGGGGCCTCAGCATCTGGTCCATTTTCCGCTGGAATGTGGCCGGCGCATTCTGTAACCCGAACGGCATTCTTTTATATTGGAACGCCCCGTCTGGGGTTACAAATGCGGTTTTCTCTTTGGCCGACTTGGCCAGGGGGATTTGCCAATACCCTTTTGTGAGGTCAAGAGTCGTCATGTATCGGGCTGTTCCCAGCCGGTCGATCAACTCATCTATACGTGGCATGGGGTAGGTGTCAAATTTTGTAACTTTGTTCAACTGACGAAAATCGTTACAAAATCGCCAGCTCCCATCCGGTTTAGGCACCAACACAATGGGACTAGACCAATCACTTTGGGACTCCTCTATCACCCCTAAGTTCAGCATTTTCTGTACTTCCTCCCGTATTGCCTCCCGTCGGGCCTCTGGGATCCGATAGGGTTTTAACTTCACCCTTTCACCGGGTGGGGTAATGATGTCATGCTCTACCCCAGATGTTTGTCCCGGCAGCTCAGAGAATACCTCCTTGTTGCGAAGCACAAACGCCTTAACCTCCTGTTGTTGGGGTTGTGACAAGGTGGCTGCTATTCCAACCTCAGGAATCACGCAACCAGTTTGAGCTGGTGACCAAGTGTCTGCGACTAGGGACTCTCTATCCCTCCAGGCTTTCAACAGATTAACGTGATAGATCTGTTCGGGCTTTCGCCTTCCTGGTTGTCTGACCTTGTAATTCACTTCGCTCACTTTTTCCATTATCTCGTAGGGGCCTTGCCATTTGGCAAGGAATTTACTTTCAACCGTAGGGACAAGTACCAGTATCCTATCCCCCGGGGAAAAGGTACGGGTCTTGGCTCCACGGTTGTACACTCTCTGCTGTGCTAACTGCGCTTGGGCCAAATGTTCCTTCACGATGGGCATTACCTGTGCAATTCGGTCTTGCATCAGGGCGACATGCTCAATCACACTCCTGTGGGGAGAACTCTCACTTTCCCAAGTTTCCTTGGCAATATCCAACAGCCCTCTTGGGTGTCTCCCATACAGTAACTCAAAGGGGGAGAATCCCGTAGAGGATTGGGGCACCTCCCTAATAGCAAACATCAGATAAGGAAGTAGACAGTCCCAATCCTTTCCATCTCTATCCACCACTTTCTTCAACATTTGTTTTAGGGTTTTGTTGAATCTTTCAACCAGCCCATCGGTTTGGGGGTGATACACAGATGTACGTAATTGCGTCACTTTGAACAATTTACACAGCTCCTTCATAACCCGGGACATAAAGGGTGTACCTTGGTCCGTAAGCAGTTCTTTACAAATACCCACCCGGCTAAACACAAGAGATAGCTCTTTGGCTATGGTTTTGGCCGAGGTATTTCGGAGAGGGATCGCTTCTGGATAACGGGTGGCATAGTCCATTATAACTAATATGTACTGGTGCCCCCTAGCGGACTTGATTATAGGACCTACCAAATCCATGGCGATCCTCTCAAACGGGACCTCAATGATGGGTAGAGGGACCAGCGGGCTACGGAAATGTGGCATCGGGGCCGACCTCTGACACACAGGGCAGGAGGAACAATAATTTTCTATGTCCTTCATCACCCCCGGCCAATAGAATCTCTGTAATACCCTCTCTCGGGTTTTCTCTGTCCCCAGATGACCTCCAAGAATGTGCCCATGAGCCAACTCCAACACCAACTTCCTGTAAGGTTTGGGCACCACAAGCTGCTCAACGGTTTCTTCTGCCCTTTTTGCCACCCGATACAGTAGGTCCTTCTCTACGCTGAAGTATGGGTAAGTGCAGGTATTATCTGGGTTCACTAACTCGCCATCTATTTTCACTACGTTTTCCCGTGCCTTTATTAGGGCGGGGTCTTTCAACTGTTCTGTGGCAAAGTTTTCCCTGTGAACCTCAAGATCAGAAAACTCCACAGACGGTAGGTTTTCGTCTGAGGAGGTGGGCTCCTCTCCAGTTTCTTGAGTCTCCCCTGCCAATACTGATAAGGGAAATTCCGGAGAGTCCTCACCACTCTCAGGGGAGTTCTGGCTATCACATTCCTGGTACATAGGGGCACCAGTGGGGGGCTCAGGATCATCCCACAGTTCCCAGAACTTCGGAAAATCCCTTCCCACAATGGCGTCATGCGGTAACTGAGATACTAAGCCCACTGGATGAAAGAGGGTACCTTTGGGGGTCTCGAAACACACTGTAGTCACTGGATACTCTCGGGTGTCCCCATGCACACAAATAACAGCTACCTTGCTATTCCCAGAGACCTCTGTTTTAACTAACTCAGCCTTTATCAGGGTCACAAGGCTACCTGAATCCAGCAATACCACAACATTTCTACCATTAACACACATTTTGCATAAATGTTTCTCAGTTCCTCGAATGGCAGTGCATGCGACTGTCGCACACAGCGACTGACGTCTGCCCGTCAGAAAGTCACACTGCATGGGTTCCTCCACAACCGGGCAATTGGCTGCAATATGTCCCGCTTGCCGGCAGCGGTAGCAAACGATCCTTCTTGCCGCCTCTTGAGCCGCTGATTTCCCAGGCTGTTCTCGCCAAACTTGGGGTAGAGCTCCCACCCTCTCACTCTCTCCACCCTCACCCCTTGGAATCCTCTTATCCGCCCCTGGGGATGGTCTGGTCTTAGGGTGGAAAGTCCGAGTGTCTCTGGAAGAGGCCGTCAGGTTCTCTGTAGCCAAGTATTTCTCCACACGATCCACAAGACCATCGGCCGTCTCTGGGTCTCCATGGCTTACCCACTTTTGGATGGCAGTAGGAAGAGCTCTCAAAAACCGATCCATTACAACACGTTCCACAATCTTTGGTGCGGACAAAGTCTCTGGCTGTAGCCACTTTCTGCTCAGGTGAATGAGATCATACATTTGAGACCTGGGGGGTTTTCCAAGCTGGAAAGTCCAGTTATGCACACGCTGAGCCCGGACAGCCAGGGTGACACCCAGCCTTGCCAATATTTCAGCTTTTAGCATCACATAGTCTTTTGCTTGGTTAGGCTCTAGGTCATAGTAAGCTTTCTGCGATTCACCAGTTAACAGAGGAGCCACCAGTCCAGCCCACTGCTCCTCAGGCCACTTTTCTCTTTCAGCGGTCCTTTCAAATGTGGTCAAAAATACCTCTGGATCATCCTCTCCAGTCATTTTTGTCAATAAACGACTGACCCCAAAGGACGCGGTATTAGTGGGACGGCTTTCCTCACTGGTCTGCGGACGTTGCTGCATTACTGCTTCCATCTGTTGTTGTAGTCTCTGCTCTTGCTTCTGCAACAGGTCTATGAAGCGGGCCTCAGATTGCTGCTGGGCTTGTTGCTGAGCCTCCAGACTCTGTTGCAAAGTTGCGTTTGTCTGCTGCTGGGCTGCAAGGCTCTGTTGATGAGCTTGCTGCTGGGCTGCAAGGCTCTGTTGATGAGCTTGCTGCTGGGCTGCGAAGTTCTGTTGTTGAGCTGCAAGGCTCTGTTGATGAGCTGCAAGGCTCTTTTGCAAACCTGCATTTGTCTGCTGTTGATTGGCATTTGCTAGAGCCAGCTGTTTCAGTATCTCCTCCATGCTGGCTTAAAAAAAAACTGCCACTGGTTCTCCACCAACTGTGAGGGGGTTAGCTCGGCAGCGGGTGTGGGTGACCCCCGGGATGGGCTCCCCACACAAAAACAGGCCCAGCAAACGGAGGTTGTGGTTTTCAAAATCAAAAAGGTGCGGTTTATTTTCTATTTACAGTGACAAAACACAGCAAAGCAAAAGAAACATAAACAAAATAAATCCTGGTCAACTTGACCTCTAACTAAACATACAGGTTTCCTAACTAACAACTGGGATCAGCCTAGTGCTGTCCTAGTCCCTAAGTCCCTGGTTTTAAATGTCCAAGCAAATAGCCACACAGGCTTTGTCTCACCGCACAGGGGTTCACTCTCCCTAGACAGTCCACACAGGTCTGGTTCCAGGCATGAGCAAACACCTAATGAATCTGGGAGTTTTTATAGAGGCCTTAAACGAACTGACAGGCTTCAGCTGGTCTCATCAACTCCCTGCCTGCACGACGCCCAGCCCTCTCCCTAGAGGTATGAGTCATCCATGAGCCCACTAGCCCCAGCTGGGCTTATACAACTCTCCACCTAGTTGTATAAGTCGGCGTAAAGCCTGAATCTGGGCGAAATATATCTACCCCCCTGGATGCAACCAGGTGACTTTACCTTCCTGCTGTCACAATATATATATATATATTTTAGCAGACACCCTAGAGAATAAAATGGCGATTGTTGCAATATTTTATGTCACACTGTACTGTGGCAGTGATCAGGGACACTGGGACTGTTGTGGCAGTAATCAGGGGTACTTGGACTGGTGTGGCAGTGATCAGGCACACTGTAACTGGTGTGGCAGTGATCAAAGACACTGTAAATGTTGTAGCAATGATTTAGGACTATATGACTGGTGTGACGATGATCAGGGGCCCTGGAACTGGTGTGGCAGTGATCAGGAACACTGTAATTTGTGTGGCAGTGATTAGGAATAGTATGACTGTTATGGCGGTGATCAGGGACACTGTAACTAGTGTGGCAGTGATCAGGGACACTAACTGGTGTGGCCGTCATTACTTTAGGGACAATATGACTGCTGTGGAGGTCATCAGGAACCTTAAGACTGGTGTGGCAGTGATCAGGGACACTGGAACTGGTGTGGCAGTGATCAGGAACATTGTAACTGGTGTGGCCGTGATCAAGGGCAATATGACTGCTGTGGAGGTTCTCAGGAACACTGAGACTGGTGTGGCAGTGATCAAGGGTACTGGGACTGGTGTGGCGGTGATCCGGGATGCTGAAACTGGTGTGGCAATGATTAGGGACAATATGACTGTTGTGTCAGTGATCAGGCACACCAGGACTGGTGTGGTGATGATCAGGGGCCCTGGGACTGGTGTGGCGGTGATTAGGGACACTGTAACTGGTGTGACAGTGAGTAGGGACAATATGACTGGTGTGGCGATGATCATAAACCTTAAGACTGGAGTGGCAGTGATCAGGGACACTGTAACTAGTGTGGCGGTGTTCGGGGACATTTTAATAGGTGTGGCGGTGATCAGGAACACTGTAACTGGTGTGGCCATGATTAGGGACAATATGACTGGTGTGGCAATGATCAGGAACCTTGAGACTGGTGTGGCAGTGATCAGGGGCACTAGCACTGCTGTGGCGGTGATCAGGGACACTGTAGCAGGTGTGGCAGTAATCAAGGGCACTGGGACTGGTGTCACGGTAATTAGGGATATTGAGACTGGTGTGGTGGTGATCAGGGACACTGTAACTGATGTGGTGGTGAATAAGGACAATATGACTGGTGTGGCAGTGATCAGGAACACTTTACCTGGTGTGCCCATGATAATACTGCTGTGGTGGTGATCAGGAAAGCTAAAACTGGTGTGGCATTGATCAAGGACACTGGGACTGGTGTGGCAGTGATCAGGGAAACTGAGACTGGTGTGGCAGTGATCAGGGACACTGGGTCTGGTGTGGCGATGATCAGGGGCCCTGGGACTGGTGTGGTAGTGATCAGGGACACTGTAAATGGTGTGGTGATGATCGGGAACATTGAGACTGGAGTGGCAGTGATCAGGGGGACTGGGACTGCTGTGGCTGTGATCAGGGGAACTGGGACTGCTGTGGCAATAATCAGGGACACTATAACTAGTTTGGTGGTAATCAGGGACATTGTAATAGGTAAGGCGGTGATCAGGGACCCTGCAACTGGTGTGGCCATGATTAGGGACAATATAACTGGTGTGGCAAAGATCAGGAACCTTGAGACTGGTGTGGCAGTTACCAGGGGCACTGGAACTGCTGCAGCAGTGTACAGTGACACTGTCACTAGTGTGGCGTTGATGAAGGACATTGTAGCAGGTGTGGCAATGATCAGGGGCACTGGTGTGGCAGTGATCAGAGACACTGTGTCAGAAACCATAAATCAGACCGAGACAGAAGTGCAGTTAAAAATCACACTTGGTTAATAATAAGAATAGTAAAAGGTAAACAGAGCAACGTAGTCAAATCATAGGAAGAGTTTGGTAACCGGAACGGATAGTCAGACAAGTCAGAACGTCAGGGAGCCAGAGATTAGCGTACTTCAGGACAGGCCAGGAATTCAGGAAACCGGAGAATCAGCGTAGTGGAATAGCAAGCAGGATCAGGAACCAGAAGGGACGTCAGCCAAGCAAGTCTTCAACAGATACACAGGAGAGAGTCTCTGGGTGTGTTGACCAAGGCGAAGGCAGAGAGGGACTGAACTGAACAGCTTAAGTAACAAGCAGGACTGACGAATAGGATATCATCATCATCAGTGTCACTGTGGAAAAGATTGGAGCTGACAATTAACCGACAGCTGATTGGCCTGCTCTGAGAAGGAAGGGCTGAGCCCAGCCTTGACACACTGTAACTGGTGTGATGATGATTAAGGACAATTTGACTGGTGTTGCAGTGATCAGGGACAATATGAATGGTGTGGCCAGATCAGGAACCTTGAGACTGGCATGGCAGTGACCAGGGGCACTGGGACTGCTGCAACAGTGATCATTTACACTGTAACTAGTGTGGCAGTGATCAGGGACATTGTAGCAGGTGTGGCAGTGATCAGGGGCACTGGTGTGGCAGGGATCAGGGACATTGTAACTGTTGTGGTAGGGATTAGGGACACTGAGACTGATGTGGCAGTGATCAGGCACACTGTAACTAGTATATCAGTGATATGGGGCACTGTATATGGTGTGGCACTGATTAAGGAGAAAATTACTGGTGTGGCAGTGATCAGGGACACTGGGACTAGTGTGACAATGATTAGGGGCCCTTGGGCAGGTATGGCATTGATCAGGGATACTATAAATTGTGTAGCAGTGATCAGGGACATTGTAACTGGTGTGGCAGTGATCAGGGATACTGGGACTGGTGTGGCAGGGATCAGGGGCACTGGGACTGGTGTGGCGGTGATTAGGGACGCTGAGACAAGTGCACACCAGTTACAGTGTCCCTGATCATAATATGAAAATAGTTCATCTACCCCCCCCCCCCACAGTGCCCACAACTTATAAATCTACTTTTATATTAAAATATTGCCACTATATACTAGGGGTGCAACGGATCAAAAAACTCATGGATCGGATCGATCCTCGGATAAGAGTCACGGATCGGATCATTTTTCGGATCGGCAAAAAAATAAAAAAGACAAGTCTTGTTACACCCACCGAAGTTTTAGATTTCACAGTTAGGCCCCTTTCACACGGGACGGATCCGTGAAGATCCGCCCCGTGAACCTCCGCTTGCTCAGCGGGGATCGCTCTGCTGATCCCCGCTGAGCCGTCGGATGACAGGGCGGTCCCTGCACACAATGCAGGGACCGCCCTGTCAGATCTCCGCTCTCCCCTATGGGGGGATTGGATGAACTTGGACCGTCTGTCCGTGTTCATCCGATCCGCTCTGCAGACGGATAGAAAAATAGGATTTTCCTCTGTCTGCAGAATCGGAGGATTGCGGACCCGGGTGAGATCGGGTGTCAGCGAATGTTCATCCGCCGACACCTGCGATCTCATAGGGACCAATGTATGTCCCTTTTTCATCCGTAAACAGATGGATGAAAAAGTGGACATATGGTCCGCATGTGTGAAAGGGGCCTTATTTTCAACACAAAATGGAGCTTATATGCTTAAAGTGGTTGTAAATCCACTTTTTCAACTTGCACCTACAGGTAAGCCTAGATTAAGGCTTACCTGTAGGTGCAAGAAATATCTCCTAAACCTGCACGGTTTAGGAGATATTTACTAAAATGACAAGCGCCGCTGTCTACGGCGCATGCGCGCCGTAGAAAACGGCGCATTCATGGGGTTAATCCCATTCACAAACTCGGCTACTTCCCAGCAATCGCTGGGCGTAGCCGAGTGGGACGCCTCCCGCGCGCATGCGCAGAGTGACGTCTCCACCGCTCCGGCCAATCACAGCGCCGGAGCGGCGCTGTGATTGGCTGGTGCGGCGATACCCGGAAGTAACATTCCGGCTATCGCCGCAGTGATATCTGCGGCTGAACAGAGGGACGAGGACGGCTTCGGGGGCCCCGATCTAAGGTAAGTGGAACATAATGAGCTATTATGCTAGTCATAATAGCTCATTATGCCTTTCTTTAACAGGTTGTAAAAAAAAAAAAAAAAAAGTGGGTTTACAACCACTTTAAATACAGTATATGTAAATCTGACGGACTGTTTACATGTTCAATTTTAAAAGCAGCAGCAAACCTGCTGACCTTACATGGTTGCTAATGTGACAGAACACCTCTGATTTTCACATTTAACTTAACGTTAAATGTGAAAATCAGAGGTGTTCTGTCACATTAGCAAGCATGTAAGGTTTGCTGCTGCTTTTAAAATGTAACATGTAAACAGTCCGTTGGATTTCCAAATAATGTATTTAAGCTTATAAACTCAGTTTTGTGTTGAAAATAACTGAAATCTAAAACTCTGTTGGGTGTAACAAGATGTCCGCTTGGCCCCTTCTCACTATCATTACTGTGTAGGAGTGTGTAGTGGAGCAAGATGGCTGCGAAACGTCACTACAGCGGCCGCCGCCGGGTGTACCAGATAGCCGCCGCTCCGGAGCTAGGCCGAAGCCGATCCGAACAGAGTGACCCATTCGGATCATGGATCGGTGACGATCCGTTGCACCACTACTATATACCTTTTTAGCCGATCTGTATACCACGGACAGTAATAAACTGCACAGTTTCTCTAGTGCTGAGTGTTCAAGTAGGAGGAGATTTCCACTGCAGCCTGTATACACGCCCACATGTGTGATATCAATATCATGTGACCTGGCTAGTTTAGCTCAACAAGGAAATATTCTCTACAGCATAAAAGACACAACTGAGCATGTGCAGGTCGGCTACCCTGCCTGTGTTAGCTGGCTTTTCCCAGATAGACAGTGCAGGGAGGGAAGGATCGTGTATACAGGATAAAACAGCCTTTTTACACAACTGGGCAGTATATCACCAGACCTAAAACCTATTGAGCATTTGTGGGAAATCCTCAAATTGAAGGTGGAGGATTGCAAGTTCTCTAACATCCACCAGCTCCGTGATGTCATCATGGAGGAGTGGAAGAGGACTCCAGTGGCAACCTGTGAAGCTCTGGTCAACTCTATGCCCAAGAGGGTTAAGGCAGTGCAGGAAAATAATGGTGGCCACACAAAATATTGACACTTTGGGCCCAATTTCGACATTTTCACTTAGGGGTGTACTCACTTTTGTTGCCAGCGGTTTAGACATTAATGGCTGTGTGTTGAGTTATTTTGAGGGGACTGCACATGTACACTGTTATACAAGCTGTACACTCACTACTTTACATTGTAGCAAAGTGAAATTTCTTCAGTGTTGTCACATGAAAAGATATAATAAAATATTTACAAAATGTGAGGGGTGTACAGAGGCGGCTCTCTAATTAGGCAAATTAGGCGGTCGCCTAAGGCCTCGCAGTCACAGGGGCCTCGCGGCCACCTAATTTACCTGTGATCAATACTAATGTCGGCATCATTGGCTCTCTCTATTACCCCTCTCTCTTTCTCACCTTCCCCTCTCTCCCCCCTCTTGCATTGGCTGAATATGTCTGATGGATGAGGAGGGTGCCCTGGAAGTGGTGCTGATCACCTGTGTGCTAGATCCGTGCATTTTCTGCAGCCATTTTTCTTGCTTGAATTATTTTTCCCATTATGGGCGTGAGCGGGGCCTCATGTCTAAGTTTTGCCTAAGTCCTCCTAAAGCCTAGAGCCGCCTCTGGGGGTGTACTCACTTTTTTGAGATACTGTAGGTCATAAATGAGTTGACTGAAACTGTTTCAATGTTATACTGCTCTTTTTTAACAGACATTTTTTTATTTATCGAAAAACAAAGTGAAGACAACATTAAGAACTGTAATGCGGCGTACACACGATCGTTTTTCATGCCATTTTTTAAACCAACGTTTTTCTCGTCGTTTTTTTTTCATGTTTCCTCTCAAGCCTGTCTTGCGTACACACGATCATTAAAAAAAACGTTCAAGCAAAGCGCAGTGACGTACAACACGTACTACGGCACTATAAAGGGGAAGTTCCGTTCGGATGGCGCCACCCTTCATGTTAGTAAAGTTTGTTGAGCGACGATTCGCGCTTTTCAGCCTCGTGCTTTTCAGTCCGTTACAGCGTGACGAATGTGCTATCGCCATTACGAACGCTAGTTTTACCAGAACGAGCGCTCCCGTCTCATACTTGATTCTGAGCATGCGCGTTTTTTTTCACCTCGTAAAAGCATACACACTATCGTTTTTCATGTCGTTAAAAAAAAAAGACATGAAAAACTATGCGAAAAAATAGAGCATGTTCGAAATTTTTAATGGCCGTTTTTCACGCCGTTAATAATGCTCCGGAGCATACCCACGATCGGTTTTAAAAATGCCATTTTTAACGGCATGAAAAACGATCGTGTGTATGGGGCATTAGGCACACAGTTCAGCAAAGTACAATAGTTAAGGCAACATTGTGTATAGCCGAAATAGATAGGTCAAACATAGCACATATCTACGTGAAGGCCAAGCATTAGAATTCAATACATTAGGATGTAACAGGGTGAAATCATAAGGGAGCGGGATACACCAAATGAGGGAGGGGGGCAGAGAAAAAACCATGGTACAGATCTAGTACAGCAAAATATATACCAATCTCTCAGCAATTTAGTCCAATACTAATGATTATTAGGTAGCCTGGGGTCTAGACTTCACCCATTCTCTCCAGATTTTAGTAAACTTTGTAGGACATTTATGGCTCATATAGGTGAGTTTATAAAGGGGCAAAACCGCATCTATAGTTGCTCTCTATTGTGAAACCGTGGGAGGATCCGCATGTTTCCATTTCAGTAAAATGGTCTTTCTGGCATAGAAAGTTGTGTAAAACACAAACAACTGTTTATGCAGAACTGGGCTTACAGTATTGCATATTCCCAAAAGCAGCACCCTAGGATCAAGATCCACATTCAAGCCACTCACCATATTAATTTCAGAGACTACATCCTTCCAAAAGGAAAGATCAATGATTTACTCCAATTGATCTTGATGCCTGAGAAAACCCTGAAATGGTCTATAATAGCCAGAGCCGCATCGAGGGAGGCTGAGGCATCAGGTAGATATAACAGAGAGTCAACTGCCTATAAAGACATTATTTCCCACAGGGGGCCCACCGACAGTCCAGGTACAAGTGGGGAGGATCGTAGCAGAATAGCCAGGGGTTCCATTGCCAAGGCAAATAGCCCAGGGGACAATGGGCAACCCTGTCTAGTGCCCCTGCCAAGAGCAAACTGTGGGGATAGGATACCATTCGTTCTGACTCTAGCTGTGGGGGACCTATAGAGCAGCTGTATCCAGGCAATAAAGTGGGGACCAAATCCAAACTTTTTCAAAATTTTCCACAGGAAGGCCCACTCGATGGAGTCGAAGGCCTTCTCTGCGTCAAGTGAGGCTACACTTCCGGAAGAGGAGGCATCTTTAAGGTGGTCAATAATAGTATAAAGTCGACGGATATTGATATCGGTACCCTTGCCGGGCATGAACCCCGTCTGATCTCCATGTACCAAAGACAGGATCACAGAATTAAGGCGATTCGCAAGTACCTTGGTAAATAGTTTGGCATCCACATTTAGCAAGTAGATTGGGAGGTAGGATGCACATAGCTCGGGTCCTTCCCCGGCTTGGGCACCACAACAATCACCGCTTCTGTCATTCTCCAACACTGTCTGCAGCAGGGCATGGAAATGGGAAGCTATATCGTCACCATGAGTCTGTAGAATTTGGCAGATAGGCCATCAGGGCCTGGAGTCTTTGCTGTCTAGAGTGAGGAAATCACAGCCTGGATATCCTTCATAGTAAAAGGAGCATTGAGATGTTGGCGAGATGACAACAAGAGTTCTGAAAAATCTATAGTATCTAGGAACCCAGTCAAACTGTCAGTGTTGTAAGTAATTCTTGAAGAGTATAGGTGTTCATAAAATGATTTAAACTCAGCATTGATCTGGTCAGGGGTGGAGTAATGTGTTTCATCAACACTGCTGATATGGGCAATGTGAGTAGTATCAGAACGTTCTCTAGCAAGCCAGGCCAGGAGTCTACCAGTTCGTTCCCCTTGTTCAAAAATCCTTTGCGTTTGAGACAAAAGGATTTTCTGAGACGTAGTGGTTCGAGGAACCGCTATTTCTTTATATAGGACTTTCAGGTCTCTACAGATGTCAAATGACCTAGTGGACACATATTGATCTTCCAGCTCTCTAGCTCTGTTTTCAACCTCTTCAAGAGTCTGGGATGTCTCCCTCCTAACCTTCCCAATAATAAATTGATTTTGACCTCTAGTGTGGGCCTTAAAGGCATACCATACCACAGCTGGGTTTGCCGTACCTTGGTTACGATGCCAGAAGTCTGTTATTTTGGAGGCCATCACTGGCGTTACTCTCTCATCTGACACCCAGAATCTAGATAGGCGCCAAACACAGGGACTAAATGTGTTATCTGTCCTAAGCTTTAGAAGCACAGGGGCATGGTCTGAAACACCACGGGGCAGAATGGAGACAACAATAGAATGAGACAAGAGGGGGTTGCTTACATAGATGAGATCTATACGGGATAAGGAAGCATAGGTGCTAGATTGACAGGCAAACTGACGTTCTGTCAGGTGTCTCCAACGCCACATGTCACACAACCAATACGTTTCCGCCCATCGAGTCAGGGGAGAGTCTACACTGGAGCCAAAATTAAGTCTATCAATAGTGGGGTTAGGAGCATAGGCGTGCGCAAGGGGTGTGCCAGGTGTGCCTGGGCACACCCTAATCCTGGGTTGGCAACCTGTCAATGGTGTGCAAGTGATAGGTAAACCGCAATCCTTACTTGCCACCCCGCAGCACCTGGACAGGAGAGGCGGCGGGGGTTGGAATTTAGTGGAACCGATCTGTATTTTCCTCCTGCAGCAGTTGAAAGTAGGCTTCTCCTCGTCTCCCTTTTGTCAACATTCAGCTGCCATAGGAGGAAAATATAGGGGATCGGTACTAATATATGCAACCCCTTCTTTCCCTGTTCCTCTTCCTTCTGTTGTCTGGATCCCCCATGTGCTCCCTTGCTCCCTCTTCCCCCCATTGTTTCAGGATGGAGAGCTGGGAAGAGGCCGGTAAATATGTTAAACGCATGTGTGTTCGAGCTTTGGGGTGCACACCCTAATGCAATAGGCTGTGCACACCTATGGTTAGGAGGCATAATAAAGTCACCCACCAATACAATAAGTGCGGCCGGTTACTGGGCCACAATTGGTGGCAATTTGAACAGAAGGGAAATGTTAGCTGGTGGAGGAATGTATAAACCCACAACCACCAGGTCAAGGTGATTACACGCGCATGGATCACTACATATCTTCCCTCAGCATCCAGGTGGTGATCAAGGAGGTGAAAATTCTGGGATTTATGAACCAAAACTTTGACTCCCCTGGAATATGAGGAGTACGTGGAGTGGTAATAAGAGCCAACCCAAGGTTTTTTTAAGTGCAAGCGTACTGCTGCCTACCAAGTGGGTTTCTTGCAGAATGCAGGTATGAGGGTGATATTTTTTCAAGTAAGTAAAGACAAGGGAGCGTTTAATCTTATAATTCAGACCCCTGACATTCCAGGTAATTACGGATATAGATTCCATGTCGGACTTGGGGTATAGATAAATGTACTCCTGAGCTCCACCTGAAAACCTTGTATAACAGACATACAATATACCATAAGCATCAAGTAACAGTTTAGTGAGGGGCTGAGTAAATAAGCCCCTGTTGCCCCAGCAGAGATAGAACAAGATTGCATGCCTTAAAAGGAAAGGCAAGATAACAGAAAAAAACATTTGAAAGCAAAACTATCAAACCCCCCCCCCACCCCGCGCCCCCCCAAACCAGGGTGCACTCTGATCCCATAACCAAACATGGCAACTGCCAATTGGGGAAGTGCATTATGGAGCACCAAAGATGATAGGATTAAGAAGCTATCGCAGTTCAAACCTAGGAGAGTCTGCCTGTAAAAATGGGAAAAAGGAGAGATGATTCCTGCAGATCAAAGGTTCACCCAGTGAGTTCAGGAGGCATAAAACATGAAACGTCTTGCAAACATGAACAAGGCCCATCGAGCGACAGTGAGAGCCGCATGGTGAGTAAGCTGTTAGACACTCCAGAGGCCTGTAACAAGGACAGCCATCCAGGGATTTAGGCCTCACTTAATCCTCCAGACAAGAGGTCGGTTAGCGTAAGGCATTGCGAGGGCCGTGATAGAGCCCGTTCCTCCCATAACAGCAGGAGTTGGGCAAGACCACTAGTTCACATGGTAGGTGAAGCATAGCTGGGCAAATAAAGGAGCAAAAGAGGTTTTCAGCCTCTAGAAAGATTATCCAGCCATCTAAAAGCATCTTCAGGGGATGTAAAGAACCGGACCGTCTCCCTATCTTGCAGCTGGGCAGGGAAAAACATACTGTACTTCACCTTTCTGTTCCAGGGGTTGAGTTTAACTTGATCAAAGGCAAGACGTTGTCTTTGGGTGTCGACATAGTAGTCCAGGAAAATTATTAGTTTGGTAGCCTCATAGTGCAGAACATCAACCTTCCTGGCCTCTCTCAACACCATGTCTCTGTCCCGGAAATTAAGGAGCTTCAGTATGAAGGTGATTGGCGGGCTATCCAACGAGCCATGTGTCGCAGGCATCCTATGCGCCCTCTCTACCACAAAGTGGGCCGAGAATGGGGCCTGAGGGAGATGGGAATGAAGAAGCTGTTCAGTAAAGGCTGTAGGGTCAGACCCCGCTTCCCCCTCAGGTAAACCCACAATTCGGAGGTTATTTTTCCTATTTCTGTTTTCAGCATCCTCCGCCCTCGATTGGAGTGACTTTACCTTAGTTTTTAAGGAGTGGAGGTCTGCCGTATGATCTTGGAGCCGGTCCTCTGAATCTCCTACCGGCGTTCCACCTCCGTCACTCGGGTGCGGACCTTATCCATATCTTTGCGGATAAGAGCCATCTCTATCTGTACGGAATCAATTTTCCCGGTGGGGGTGGATTTGCAGTCGGTGATCGCCTACATAAGGGCAGTGAAGTTGTTGTGTTCCAGCTCATCATCTTCCATCTGCGACGCCATGTTGGAGCTATTGACGGGGGAGGCTGGCACAATGCTCGGGGAAGGCAAAGGTTTTTCAGGCTTCTTGGAGGCAGATGCTTTTCTGCCTTTGGTCATACTATGCCTGGTAGTCTAAGTGGGTAATAGCGGTAGGTTTCGATGAGCGATCTGCAGGGAAAACAGCAGGAAATGGCAGACGATGCCGGAGCTCTGTTAAGGTGCTGCTGCTCCGGTGGCCATGCTTAATGCAAAAGTTTTCCATAGTTAACTACTTGGTTAAATTATTACTATTTGTTTGATGAGAGTCTTTTCAGTAAAAATATTCCGCTGACATCTGCTGCTCCATAGAGGACAATGCAGGGTTCGATCAGGTCCGCCCAAAAAACTGACAGACGGACCCGATCGCATGAAAGGGGGCCTAAGGGTTTACAACAGACAAGTCCAAAGTCCGGCCCGCGGGCCAATCGCGGTCCGCGGCCCGGTTTAGAATGGCCCACCTGGTTATCTAAACATATATATCTTTTGTGGCCCCCGACGATCTCCCAGCGCCGGGGCCACAAAAGGTATACCATATTTATCAGCGTATAACACGTACTTTTTTCCCCTTAAAATCAGGGGAAAATCGTGGGTGCGTGTTATACGCCGATCCCTGCTGAGGGGAGCGAGCGCCGCCGAAATAGCCCGAGCCGAGTGAACTGTGTACTCGGCTAGGCTCGGCTCCGCTCGCAGTCACGCCCAGTCCCGCTATTGGATCTGTGTTATGTCCATCATAGGAGCTGGGCCAAGGGGCGGGACTGCGAGAGGAGCCGAGTACAGCCGAGTACATCCGGCTCTAAGTATCTCGGCGGGCGGCAACATTTAAAAATGATAAAGCTTAATTTTTGGGCACAGCTGCAGATGGACACTTGGGACAGGCTGCAATGGTGAGTGCATTCCTGGCAATGGTGGGGCTGCATTCCTGGCAATTAGAGTTAATTTCTGGCAATGGTGGGGCTGCATTCCTGGCAATTAGAGTTCATTCCTGGCAATGGTGGGGCTGCATTCCTGGCAATGGTGGAGCTGCATTCTTGGCAATGGTGGGGCTGCATTCCTGGCAAT
Organism: Rana muscosa; assembly: GCA_029206835.1. Taxonomy (NCBI): domain Eukaryota; kingdom Metazoa; phylum Chordata; class Amphibia; order Anura; family Ranidae; genus Rana; species Rana muscosa. The sequence goes on from CM055117.1 coordinate 191,539,316, forward strand.
GGTGGGGCTGCATTCCTGGCAATGGTGGGGCTGCATTCCTGGCAATGGTGGGGCTGCATTTCTGGCAATGGTGGGTGCAATGGTGGGTGAGTACATTCCTGGCAATGATGGGTGAGGGCATTCCTGGCAATGATGGGTGAGTGCATTCCTGGCAATGGTGGGTGAGTGCATTCCTGGCAATGGTGGGTGCTGCATTCCTGGCAATGGTGGGTGCTGCATTCCTGGCAATGATGGCTGAGTGCATTCCTGGCAATGGTGGGTGCTGCATTGCTGGCAATGATGGGTGCTGCATATGGGCACTGACCCTTATTTTGCTTCACAGTTCTTTATTTAAAAATGTAATTTTTTTTCCCTGAAACTTCCCTCTTAAAGTGAAGGTGCGTGTTATACGCCAATAAATATGGTATATCCAAATAATATGCCTGAGCTCATCTCTTTACTCACACAGCCACAAAGGCAAGAGAATTCTTGTTGGGCAGTGTATTAGTGCTCGAACGAACACACTTAGACCGAATTTTAATGGTTCAAAGAATGTCAGGCAAAATGGTCGGTCCTCGCGCATGTTCACTTCATCAAATCTGGCCCTCTTTGAAAAAAGTTTGGACGCCCCTGGTTTACAACCACTTTAATGTTTGATTCTCACATGACCGTAGTCCCTGCACGGCAAAAAGCACTCCCACAAGTTGTGAGGCTACTAGGCCTCACTTAGCAAAGTCCTGGGAGTATTCCAGTCAGGCTTCATGAGGTACAGTACGTAAAAGACTTACACCTACAGCAAGGGCATTATTTATCTTAAGTCAGAGCTGTATGGTTTGTTTTTATCTACAGACAACTAACCCTTTTAAAAAACAAAAACCTGCCATCTAGGCAGGGGTGTTGTGGGTGCCTATCTAGGAGATTTTTGGACAGGCTTCAGAAAGGCCTAGAGGTACAAGCTTTTTTGAAACTAGAGCAGTCTTCTAATGTACTGAGGGCCACTGGAACGCATGGGCAATTTTATTGTAAAGGTGAACTAACCCTCCAACCTCATCCTTTGCATATTTTATATGCAAAAATGTGCGCCAAATCGCATGTCAACACACGAAGGACACACACATTAACACTGCAACGCACTGGCCTGCTACCAAAAAGAAACGCACCTCTATGCACACACATAGCTCTCAATGGGCCCTAATAATTGTTAGTCCACTTAGGTTACTTGCTGCTCAACACATTTCTATTGATATGTAAATGAATAATGGCAACACCAGCGATATTTGTACTAGGGGGTCGACTGATTATTGGCGGCCGATACTCACTTTTTTTTAAGCATCGTTATCAGTCACAAACTTACCGATGTTACCGATATTGCTTCAAGGGGTTTTACTATGGTGGCATCACCCCAGTACAGTTCTTTAGAGCGGACAGTCAGCTTTCTTGTAATAACAACCAATTAGTCTCAGCAGCCGCTCGGCCCTAGCGACCAGCCGGTATGTCCGCCGGCTGGCTAAAGACCCGAACAAAGCCAGATTGGCTTTTTTTGGGTCCCAGATCTAGTAACCCGGAAGCGATGTCATGACATCACTTCCAGATTACTGGCATCCTAATGGCACCAGTTTAAAAAAATATAAATGTAGCGACCTCACCCCTCTCACCCCTTCTCATTCACGGCTTGTTTGTCTCGTCTAGGGGTTAGTACTGGGGGGAGGGATGAGATACACCACGGCCCATGTCCTCCAGAGAGACTGGAGGTGAAAGCCAGAACTATCGGGTTTGTGTGTATGTCCTAGAGTCAAATCCTTTACTGAATGACTCCCCTTTGCTTCCAGTAACTGAAGTTCCACACACTGAAAACGGTCCAACTCGTATTTTTTCTTCTCAACAAATAGTCATTCAGCACAGACAGGTTGGGACCCAATGAACAGTTCAGTATTTGTAGGGAGTAGGTCGAGGCACAATCCTTTTTTAGATAGAGCTAACCACTGTGGTGTCACCAATGGCGAATAGTCACTGCCACTGACTATATTGAACAGAACATGGATTACCTTCACTAACGTAGCCCCTATCAGGGGGAAGACATCTGTCCAAGACAGTTACCGGAGGCCTCTCCATCACCAGCAATGCTGCGCTGGACTCTCCGGAGAAGTTCCGCTCACCGGCCTCCTCGTCTCAGACACAGGCACCCAAGGAGTTAGGGCCCCCTCGGATTCCTCCACCCTCGCGGAACTCAGTCGAAGGTACTGAGCTCCAGGCTTCCGCCATAGTACCTCACCCCAGGCTAAAGGTGCCTGAGATGGACTCCATCTCCCGTTCCGGCCAGGTTGAGGGCACCTGGGCCCGGAACTCCGGAACGCCAGCACCCAGGCTGAAGGTGCCTGGGTGCGGCCGCGTCCTCCGACTCCGAACTCTAAACCCAAGGTCAGGGCGTCCGCCCCTTTTATCTCCTCTCCCTTTGCGTCACAGCAGGTTCCCCGCCCTGCTGTACCAGCGCCAGGAAAGGACAAAAAGGGATGCAGTCTTGCAGTGTTCAGCTCCGACCCAGGGCAACAGCGCCACCTACAGGCCGCAGGGAACCTCACACCACCAGAGTCCTCCAAGAACCACAAAAGGGTCTCAGATTCCCTAACAATCAGTGCATCTGGGTTACACTACCACCCAGATGCCTCCCCTAAATTCACATAGGAACGAACAAGTCTTCTGGACTGCAGCACTCCAAAAAATAAAAGCCTTTATTTTAAAATAAGGAATCCAAAAAAAATTTGACCTGTGTGCCGTGATGTATAGCATGTATTTTGGATTCCTTATTTTAAAATAAAGGCTTTTATTTTTTGGAGTGCTGCAGTCCAGAAGACTTGTTCGTTCCTGTTTGCTGTCAATAGCATTGCTTGCACCCTCGGCTGCTGGGAGGAGGTGATTTGAAGGATTTCCACACCTGAGCGGCTCCCTTTCTCCTGTCCCTAAATTCACATACCCGCTACATAAAGTATTCAAAAATGACGATCTGGACGTTTTGAAAACATTCAAGTGCAGGAGGAGTTTGGGGTCTTATAGACCCCAGATTCCACCATAAAGAGTACCTGTCACTGCCTATTATTGTCACAAGAGATGTTTACATTCCTTGTGACAGCAGTAAAAGTGATAAAAAAAATGTAAAAGGACGGTGTAAAAAAAAAAAAGTTTAAATCTACAGAATATCGGCACCTGATCGGTAAGGCTGAGCTTAGGCATGCCTCCCAACCCGCATGGATTCAGCGGGACTTTCCCGCATAGGCAACGTTTTCCCACAGTCCCACAATAGAGTTTGTTTTCCCGCACAGCAAGAGGAGGCAGTGGAGAGGAGGCAGTGGAGGTAGCACGGAAGGAGGAGGTAAGATGATATCCCCCTGCATATCAACTCTAACATTGGGCGATCGGCGGCAATATCCCGTGGACCTCCGCTCACAAACATTGATGTCCCCAGTGAAAAAAAACAATGCACCCCCCCCCACAACTTTTGTGACAGGCAAAAACAAAATTAGAGTGAATGTCCTGCAGTGGAATTTTTAAATGTTGGGAGGTATGGCTTAGGTGTGTTCACAAGTCCACGTGCCCGCCAGGAAGCTGACACTCCGCAGCGCTAATCACGGGCAGTGGAACATTGCTGCACAGTCTCGGAAATGTCTCACTACCTGTGATTAGCACTGCGTAGTGTCAGCTTCCTGGCGGGCATGTGGACTTGTGAACACGCCTGAGCTCAAACTTACAGGCAGCGGAAAAATCATTATCTGCCCTGAAAAAACAATATTGGTCGACCCCTAATCTGTACCCCATCTCCACTCCTCCCGGGATTGGCCCACATTTCAGAATTGGCCAGATATAGTCACCAGCTCTCCCCTGACTGAGAAAAATGTAATAACAGGAAGTTTATAAGAGCATATCTTTATTTGTAGGTGTCATGTCTTTATACTACATGTTTGTGCACATTGAGGCTGGGAGCTTTGCACACAATGTCCCTGAACAGGACACACGCCTTGTCTCTCTCTCACACACCCACCCCCAACGCAGTCTTTACAAGTGACACCCAAGGCCGTGCCCGCCGCGATCCCATTTAAGGGATATTCGGTTTTAGCCGCGCCCACACCCCCTGCTGACGCAAGAAGCTCGCGCCACGCCTCCTTCTGCCGCGCCTGCTGCTGTTGCCAGGGAGCCGTTGCCATAGAGCTGAGCGGTTGTCCGCGTGCGCAGGCGGAAGTTCCCGGATCAAGGAGCCGCCATCTTTCCCGGGCTCGGCTAGAGAGACAGAGGCGCTGCTGGGAGACGGACACCTACAATCGGCTTCCATCCGCCCAGTAGATCACCCCTAACAGCCGCTAGCTACCGCCATGGATGATCGAGAGGACCTAGTGTACCAAGCCAAGCTGGCCGAACAGGCTGAGCGATACGACGGTAAGGAACGAGCGGCTTTTCTTCCCCCTCTGTCGCTCTCGTAGGTCGGCGGGCGGAGAGAATGGAGGCGAGACAAAATGGCGGACGGTGTGAGGAAGAGAGGAGAGCACAAAGGAGAGGGCGGTCGGGCGGCGGGGGGCTGTTTTCCCGGTCGGGGGGTGAAGCCGGGCTCGGTGGTGGGGGGAGACTGACACCGGCGGGGGAGCTCTGCGGCGGAAGGGCGGCGGGCAGGAAGAGAGACGGCTGCAAAATGGCGACCGCCGAGTAGGGCGAGACCCGGGGGAGGAGGAGGGCCGGCCGGCGGCTGGAGGGGGCCTCTGAGCCGGGGATAGACTGGGCGTGGACCGCATCAATGTCACCACAATGCAGCGGTGACACCAGCGAGGTCACCTCCCCCCCCCTCCCCCAACACACATCAACCTGGGGGGAACTACAAATCCCAGCATGCCTTGCACAGCCCCAGTGGGCTCCTGTCTTAACAAGCCAGCCCTTTTTTTTTTTTTTTTTTTTTTTTTTTTTTTTATATTGCAGTCATTGTGTGCCAGCCTTTGTTTTATTAGTGATGAGGGTGGTGGCACCCCACTCTCTCTCCAGTTCCTCCATTATATATATTTTATAATCTTGGGGGGGGCCCGTGTACGACGTAGGGGTGTCGCCCTGATCTCGGGGTCACTGTGGCCATCAGTGGGAGTTTCCCCAGTCTTTGGCCTTGTCATGGTGATGACGGGGCGGGATTAGCTCTGTGGGAACCTCCGCCCAAAGCCACGGGCCCCTGATTTCATTCATTCTCGTTAGACCAGTCCCTGATCGTTGTGCGGGGACATCTCATGGGAAAGGGTGCGTCCTGCAGGGTGGAGGGCGAGCCAGCCTTATCCCGGAGCCCTCCGCAGCCTACCTACACCAATGGCGGATTGGCACGTCTGGTGGATCAGCATTTGTTAATTACGTTGATGTTTAACTATCGCTGTGCCGCTTTCCTACATACATAGGTAGAACACGGAGTGCTGATTCCTCCCTGTCACAAGGCTCTTTATCCTTTCTATAAAAGGGATGCGGTGTGCAACTTTCATGCAGAAATTGCATTTAGCTTTCTCCTGTATTTGTTTTGCAACAGTGTTTTTTTTTTTTTGCCTGTTAGAGGTCAAGGTTAAAGTGGATCTTCGCCCCTGTGTGTTAATTTTTGTTTTCTTCTTCCTCTTGGGTTATTCTCAAAAGACAGGCTCTCAGGTATGGAGAATCCCACCGTTCTGCAATCTGCTGTGCTGCCATCTTCTTTGCTTATGTCATCGAGAGTCGGCTGTCTCTTCTGGGTCCTTGCAGCCAGCTCCCTGATCTAGGTCTATTTTATAGCGCCATCAATCTACACAGCGCTTTACAGATAGATATATATTGTACAGTCACATCGGTGCCTCCCCTTAAGGAGCTTACAATCTCAGGTCCCCAACTCCCTTTCCTACATAGACTAGGAAAGCATGTATTTGGAGTGTGGGAGGAAACGGGCGTACCCGGAGGAACCCCACGCAGGCACAGGGAGAACATACACGCTCCAGGCAGGTATTTTTCGTGTTTGAGATTCGATCCAGTGTTCTATCGAATACTGCCCGCCATCGAAAAATGTCTGCGTATGGGTGGTACAGAACGGCACTCCAGCTGATTTGACGATCAGCTGTTGTGAAGACTCATGCGCAGATCGTAGGAGGCAGTATTTGACGACCTGCTAAGGGAGAATGTAATTGTCACATTCTCCCTCGCTTTTGGGGGGGCTGGTTGTGGGTGTCTTTAATGGCGGGTTTTGTGTTTTTAACCCACCATTAGATACAACCAAAACATGCCGTTTATCACACTGAACCCGTTGTGTAACAGAAAACGCTGCGTTCATTACAGGCAAAACCCGCCCCGTAACAGCAAGGCAGAATCGTGCAAGTACGTTCTCCCTCCGCTGTTTGCATAGCGTTTGTTAATGCCTCCGATGTGCCCATGCGCTGTTGTCACGCCAGCTGCTCAACATATCAGCTGGAGTGATGTTTGTTACTGCGCGTGCGCAGATCCATTGGAGGCATTTTTTGACGTGACAGGAGTTTCCCAGGATGCTGCGGAAGTCACTCTGGTCTATGTGAGCGAGGCAGAAGTATGGACTACAATTTACATCATATCTTTCAATTTTTTTGTGAAAAGGGGAAGGAAGAACCAATATTCAAATGGTCTTCGACTTTACAATAAGCTGTAATTGTTCATTAAGGTTTACGTGTACACATTACTTGTTATGGATCATGCACTGCACAAGTTATTCTAAAAAATACTGTCTTGCAATTTTAAGCCCTAACATTTTAATATCAGTTATACAAGCTGCCCTCAGTACTTGCCTTGTGTGCTGCCTCTTTCTCTACAAAAGCCCACTCCTCCTTCCTCAGTTTAGTCTTAAAGTGATTGAAAAGTCTCGTGGGTTTTTTTTTTCTCTATAAAAACAACAAACGTTATGCTTGCCTGCTCTGTGTAATGGTTTTGCACAGGGTAGCCCAGATCCTCCTCCTCTGGGGTACCTCTTCGGCTCTCCGGGGCCCCACAGCAAGCTGCTTGCTATGGGGGGCACTCGAGCTGAGCCACAGCTGTGTATCCAGACACTGAGCTGTGGTGTGGCCCCACCCCTTTCTCTCCTGATCTAACTTGGACAGGAGCGGGAGCCAATGGCTGTGCCAATCAGGAGGGAGAGCCCCAGATGGCCGAGGCAGTGGCGGACATCGCTGGATTGAGAGGGGGCTCAAGTAAGTATTAAGGGGAGCTTCTGCACACAGAAGGCTTTTTATCTTGATGCACAGAATGCATGAAGATAAAAAAAAAAAAAAAACTTTTGCCTTTACAACCATATTAAGCTTGCTGCCCTGGGCGGCTTCACAGAATCCCATGGAGCCACCTTTTCCCTGTGCACTATTGGGAGAGAACGGCTTTGAGTGGACGCTATGTCTACGCCAACATACTTGGGCAGATGGAGGATTAGACTAGGCCATGATGTGCTTAGAATTTTGAGACCTGGAGGGCATAAGAGGAAGATCAGGGAAACATTTTGGGAAGTAATGAGTGCTTACTTCCCATCCAGAAGTTCAGCAAAGTGGTGCACAGGAGGCCAGAGACTGCTTTGATGAAAACAAAAAACGTAACTTCTTAAGGATCAGTTCACCTTGAAGATGTTGCATATTTCACCCGTTTTAAGGGTGGAACATGCAACATGTTTTGCGGTCTTACAGCCTCTCCCTGACCTGCTGCCTCTAGTGACAGTGAGCGTGGGATCTTCTCCCCCCTATCTTGCTATCACAATTTAAGACCAGGACTGTGGCCCTGCAGGGCTCTGCCCACCCGGGCCATTTCATTCATTCAGAGTTCTATGTATGGGAGAACTACATGTACCAACAGCCTTTGCGGCTGTCTGCTTTATAGTTCTCAATGAACTACCAGGGGGCTGTTGAGCACTCTGGCAGTCCTATATTTCTTCTGTCCTTGTGTATGAGGTACAAGCAGACTGCTAACACTGACAGTCTGCAGGAGTCCTGCATTGCACATATGATCTGCTGATTCTGGGAGCAATGCTTTGCAGGCTCCTAGTAAAAAGATGTTTGTTTATTTTTTACAAAGGTGAACTTCTGCTTTTTTAAAGTGTAAGTTCACCTTTACAGAAAATCTGCAAGGTGAACTTGCATTGGATCCTCACTCTTCTGCCCCCCCCCCCCCAATTAGTCTGCTTCCTATACATACCCTTTTTATGAGATATGTCTAGGGGCTTAAGCTGCAGGAATTTCAAATCCCCTGAAGCAATGACCCGATGTGTCACAGCGGGTAATTTCACGACTCCAGGTCCGTGGGACTGGTGAGGGGGTCCAGTGCAAGTTTAAGTACTTAAAGCGGAGTTCCACTTGTTTTTTCTGTTAAGTCAGCGGCTACAAAAAGTGTAGCTGCTGACTTTTAGACCCATTTCACACTGAACACCGCCCCGTGCTAGTGGTGAAGCAGCACTTGTTTTGGCAGCGCTTTACCGGCAGGAGTGGGGCGCCCCCCCCTGCAACCGCACCAGTGTGAAAACGCCTGAAAAGAGCCTCAGTGTGAAGGTAGCCTTAATAAACACACACACCTGTCCCATGGAACTCTGCTGTAACATACATTTTAATATTGGATACAGAAGCTGCCCTCAGTACTTGCCTTATGTGGAGATGCCTACGCTGTGATACACCGGTAGCCAGGGAGGATTAGATGGGATTGTGGTTTTCTGGAACTATCAAATATATAGGTCTTGAGGGGGAGATCAGAAAAACCTTTTGGGAAGTGATGAGTGCGAACTTGTACAGGGAAGTGGCGCATAGGAACAGAGGAGGCTGCGTTGATGACAATTTTTATTTTCTGGTCTCTTCTTTAACCACCTATTATTGTCCTCTGCTCAACTGGCCCATTAAAATGTAATTATGATATCAAAAGGCTTTGCTTCTATTTCAAATACAAAACCTATTTTGCCTCATGCTGGCCATGCACTTTGGGGATAAATTAGGAGAACTGTAGTGAACTGTTGACCATTGAAATAAGTGTTTCAGATGAAGGTGAGAAATCTGTTTTTGCTCCAGGTTTTCTGTCTCTGTTCATGTGGAGCTTCCACAAGAGATGGAACTCTGAAAGCTGTGCTCCAAAGAAAGCAGAGGACTATTAACCAGTATTGCCTGTGGTCTTTGTGGCTGTTTTTCCCCATTATGGATCTATTATGCCTTGTTTTGCGATGTTTCTATATGGAGGCAGCCATCTTGGTGGAGGCAGGGATTTGCTTCCTTCTGCCAGTCTCTAGCAAGGAGACCATGGAGTTGCAGAAGTTTGACATCTGCTAGTAGCAGATCTTGTACTATTTTTTTAGACCGTTTACACCTTCACATACCAGAAGGTGCACAGCTATTTTTTTTTTATTTTTTAGGTGAAATTCAAGGCACTTTTTTTGTTTTTGGGTACAGTATATTGTAATGCGCGGCGTAAACTGTTGGCACTATATAAATCCTGTATAATATTGGGGATGCACGAATGGGTTTTTTGGTGCGGATACCGAATTTTAAAAATGCAAGATCCCGAAAACCGATACGGAAACGGCACCGATACCGAAAGTGACTGTTTTAAAAAAAACTGTTTTTATACTGGGGACATGGTTACACCATTTATATTTACTTGAATGGACTGTTCCGCAAGCAGTACTGACTGCCGCACAGGACAAGGCATTCGTTTTTGTATAGTGGCATTTTTGTTTTGCGCTGCAGCACATGTAATCCCTATACAGCTGAGGAAGGGGGTTAAAGTGTGGCTTGCCCACTTTTTACCACTTCCTAACTTTTCAGTTGACCATTTCTCAGGGACATGGTACAGGAGATCAATGCAGCCTCACCAGTGCCCATCATTTGCAGCCTACCAGTGCCCGTCATGCTGCAGCCTGCCTGTGCCTCACCAGTGCATATAAACACACATATAAAACACACACATGCAGACGCACGCACACAAACACATATATAGACAGCCTTTTTAAAAATCGTCAGCTGCAGCACCGTACCTTCACTCTCCATGCCGGGTACTGCACTGTAGGGGGAGGCAGAGAGCACAGCACACACTGCTAGACACCTGTCCTTGCTTTTTCTTTCAAAGAAAACACAGCGCGACTGAGCTCCTGCACCGCACCGATTTACACATTGGCTGAGGATCGAGGAAGCCCTGTTCCCTATGCAGCCACCGCTCGGGGAGGGTGCACACGGAGACCCTACAGGCCGCCTGCAGCATGGGAGGGGAGGAGGAGAGATTAAGGACGGGTGCTCCAGAAAGACACCCGCGTGATGGGCGGCACCAGGGGCGGGGCCCTGCCCAGCAGGCCCGACCCCCATTTTCGGCGTGGATTCTATTTCGGCAAATTGCCGAAAAGGCCATTTTCGGCCTAAATGTTTCGGCGGCCGAAATTTCGGTGCGTCCATAATAATAATACAGTTAACACCTTCTATATGTTCCTTAAACTCGAATTCCCTATGTTTTAGTTCCACTTTAAGCCCTGGTTCACACCAGTGCAGTTTTGAATTTGCGCAACTTCAAAGCACTGTGATTTCTTGTGCAGCTTGCTGATAACCGAGACTTCATTTAACAGATGTCAATGCAAGTCTCACTAAAATTGCACAGAAATTGTGCAGGAACATTTCAAAGTCGCTGCTACTTGAGTCGCAGCCAATTGAACCGTTCCGTTCCTGCAGATGTGGTGCGACTTGTCATGCGACTTTGAGCTCACATGACAAGTCTCACTGGGCTAAAGATTGTTTTACCTTTTTTAAAGAAAAAATAATAAAGGCATATAGTTTGCAGGTTAAAAGTGTGTTTTTTTACACAAGTCCTGGCAAAGTATTACATCTGTGATCAGTGATTTAAGTGGGTGCACTGTCAAGCTCCTGCAAATGCTTCTTACAGCTCCCCACCCATACCACTGTATGGGATTTCAGTTACTGAGCTGTAGGAAGCATCAATATACCAAGTGCACTGATTGGTACAATTTTAGTCCATTGATCACTACAGGTTTGTCTGCCATGGTGGCAGATGAGACTTGGAGTTTCAGTCACAGCTGCATTGGTTTTAATGTGACAGAGGTAGTGAGGATTGGGGTAGTTGGCAACATGTTAAGTTTTATACCCTGAGTACAGGTGTAACATGTTGCTAAAGGTGGAGATAGGAACTCAAGCACTGATTGCAATATTGGGTAGTGTATAAGGCTTTCACTGTTGGCAGATTTATGTTGTCACTAGACCTTTTTAAAAAAAAATCATATTCTATGCTTTATTCTAATATCTTTTTACATGTTAAGAGCAGTGTTGGTCAGTACATCCCCACATTTTCGTTTTCAGTGTGCAAAGTTTTGAAACTTCCTATTATGAGCGTGGCTGCATTCGGTCTACATGGCCCAACTGAATGTGGGAATATAGCCACCCTCTTTTGCTCACTTCTGAAATGGACTGAAGTAGTATGTGATGACACGTCGTCCAGTGCCAAGAACAAGATAGTGGCACGACTCACTAACTGAACAAATAGTCAAACTCCACTGCAATTTCTGAGTACTTGCAACTGTGGTAATGTTCTGGTGCACCTTCAAGGACAACGCTAATTTTGAGGTTTACACATCTGCTCCACCCATGGACTGGACTTGCAAACCAATGAAAGTTGGTCTGTATGTTTTGGTACCTGTTTTGTAGCCCTTTCATCTCATGTTGGGGTTTGTATGGGGGGGGGTGGCATGGGTGACACTGTTGAAAGGACAGACTGCATGTAGCTTTGGTTAGGAATGGCTGGTCTATGTTGGCAGAAATAACATTTTTTTTTTTTTGAGCTGCATATCCTGCTGCAGTTAAAGGATAACTTTATGCTGTCAGGAGATGCATTATTTTTTACCTCCAGCTGACTTTTGCAGCTCTGATAACTCTTAGTTGGGCATGAACTATAAGGCCTCATGCCCACGGACGTTTTTACAGCTGCGTTTTTTACAACTTAAAAACGCCTGTGCATGTTTTTATATTTAAAAAAAAAAAAAACGCGGAGCTGAAAAACACAATCGCCTTTTCTGCCTAATTCTGACGCTGAGGAACGCACTGGTCCTGGGTTTTGTTTTACAGCTTAAAGCGGAGTTCCACCCTTTTTTTATGTTTATTAAAAGTCAGCAGCTACAAAAAGTGTAGCTGCTGGCTTTTAATAAACACTTACCTGCTCCACTGTCCAGCGACGCGTCGCCTGGAGCTCCGCTCCTCTCCCCCCTCCTCCGCCGGCGCGTCCATTCAGTGTGGGCAGCCGGCCGTGACAGCTTTCGGCTTCACGGCCGGGCACTCACTGCGCATGCGCGAACGGCGCAGCGCTCTGTAAGTGGACAGGCGATCGCCTGGGACCTGTCACGTCCCAGGTGATCGCCTACAGAGAGGAGCCGCCACAAGGCGATATGACATATCGCCTAGGCGGCTCCAGGGCGGAAGGAGGAAGTGGGACAGGAAGTCCCACTCCTACTGAAGCCCCCCCCCCCCAAAAAAAAATTACATGCCAAATGTGGCATGTAAGGGGGTGAGGAGTGGAATAAAAAAAAAAGTAAAAAAATTTGGTGGAACTCTGCTTTAAAAACGCCTATGCTTTTTGCAGCTCAAAAACGTCTAGGTGGGCATGAAGCTATAGACTAACATGGACAGGCGTTTTTAAGCTGTAAAAAAACGCTCAAACGCAGCTGTAAAAACGTCCGTGGGCATGAGGCCTAAAGCTGTCAGGAAGTCCACTAGTAGGAAGTAGGACTCCTTTACACTAGTGCTGCCCTCTAAAAGTTAGAGGTGCACCGAATGGAATTTTTGGTACTGAAAATTCAGCAAATAAGATTTTTAAAAATATAATTGTATTCGACTTTTTTAATCAATATCATGAATTTTAAATGAATATGAATTTATTGTCCGCATTATCGGCGCACCTTCAGAGCAAGAAAAATGTATCCCTTTAAATTCTATGGTATGTCTGTACACTGGTCCGTTGCACTTCCATTGTGGTGTTAAATCTTGCTTGCTGCATTTTTGGTCAGTTTAAAAAATAAAATAAAAACTACAGAAAAGCAGCTCCTCGTTGAAATGCATTGAAAATGCAGCAAGAACGCATCAATAACACTCTTGTTATGATGTTGGTGTGGTTTTTGAGTTGCATGACCTATGAAAAACATACCATAAGCACAAATGCCACAAAACACAATGTTTCGGCCACCAAAATTTCAGCGCATCTCTACTAAAGTGTTCTGCGGTGGATCATTTTTTTACAAAGTGTTTGACAGGCAGGGGTCCCTGTTTTGATTCCTAAAAGGAATAACAGATTTGCACAAGGTTGTAACACCATTCCATTTACTTGAATGCACCGTGTCCAGCAAGCAGTACTGACTGCCGCACAGGACAAGGCAATCGTTTTTGTATAGTGGCATTTTTGCTTTGCGCTGCAGCATGTGTAACCCCTATACAGCTGGGGAAGGGGGTTAAAGTGTGGCTTGCACACTTTTTACCACTTCCTAACTTTTCGGTTGACCATTTCTCAGGGTTGTTTTGGGCAACACTTGCATGCAATGGGTTTAGGGAAGAGTTTGTTGGAAGGGCCTTCAGTTTGGGGTGATTTGTGAACAAAAAAGTTAACTTGCTCCTTGAAGCCTGAACACTTGACTCTTAAAACAAACTCATGAATTTAAGGTGGATGTAAACCCACTCTCATCCTTTCTAAACTACTGCCATAGTGCTGATCTATGGCTGTAGTTTGGTGGGTGGAGTCGTGATGTCAGACTCCCCGCCCACCTCTACACTCCCCTTGTCAACATGCATTTTCTCCTGTGCTATGATCGCTAACATCCAGTCAAAATCCAGAAAAGTTACCACATGACTTCAGAAAAGGAGTGGGGGTCTAAAGCTAGTGCACGAGATATGTAAATAACCTGTCACTCAAAGCAAGGGGGCGGAACGGACAAAGGTAACTGTCCGTTTTATCTCACTGAACAATAAGAGGATTGCTCGGAGCTGGATTAACTCTGTGTCAAGACCTGGCACAAATGATAGGAAATCTTATACTCTACATTGTGACAGCAAAAAAAAATAAAAATCGGGTTTACATCCACTTTAACAGTTTTAGTAAATGATTGCATTCTTGGCATGCTAGGAATGTGAGCTGTCACATTGATTGTGCTGTCAACCACCCTTGTAAACCATCAATGGCTGGTGTCATAACTGATCGAATGTGCAGCACCATGGCAACTATAGATCAGAGGCCAAGATGGCAGCTTCCTGAGCTGAAAAGAATGGGCGGGTTTAGTTCCACTTTAACTAACTGTTAAAGCTGCATTTTAGTGTGTGTACACACACACACACACACACACACACACACACACACACACCCTTTGTTCAATACTTTGTTGAAGTACCTTTGGCACCAATTACAGCCTCAAGTCTTTTTGAGTATGATGCTACAAGCTTGGCACACCTATTTTTGGGCAGTTTCTCCAATTCTTCTTTGCAGGACGTCTCAAGCTCCATCGGTGCACAGCCATTTTCAGATCTCTAGAGATGTTCAGTCTGGTTCACGTCTGGGCTCTGGCTGGGCCACTCAAGGATATTTACAGAGTTGTCCCTTAACCACTTTATCTTGCCTGTGTGCTTAGGGTCGTTGTCCTGTTGGAAGATAAACTTTCACCCCAGTCTGAGGTCCAGAGCACTCCGGAGCAGGTTTTCATGAAGGATGTCTCTGTACATTGCTGCATTCATCTTTCCCTCAATCCTGACTAGTCTCCCAGTTCGGCTGAAAAACATCCCCACAGCATGATGCTGCCGCCACCATGCTTCATTGTAGGGATGGTATTGGCCAGGTGATGAGTGGTGCCTGGTTTTCTCCAGACATGTTCCATCTCTGTTTCATCAGACCAGAGTTCTGATTCCTTCAGGTGCCTTTTGGCAAACTCCAGGTGGCCTGTCATGTGCCTTTTACTGAGGTGTGGCTTTTATCTAGCCTCTCCACCATACAGGCCTGATTGGTGAAGTGCTGCAGAGATGGTGGTTCTTATGGAAGGTTTTCCTCTCCACAGAGAAATGCTAGAGCTCTGTCAAAGTGACTATCGGGTTCTTGGTCACCTACATAAGGCCCTTCTCCCCTGATCGCTCTGTTTTGGCTGGGCAGCCTGCTCTAGGAAGTGTCCTGGTGGTTCCAAGCTTCAATTTACGGATGATGGAGGCCACTGCTCATTGGGACCTTCAATGCTGCAGACATTTTTCTGTGCCTCGACACAATTCTGTCTCGGTGGCTACAGCCATTGCTTGGACTTCATGGCTTGGTTTGTGCTCTGACATGCACTGTCAACTGTGGGACCTTTTTTATATAGACAGGTGTGTCTTTCCAAATCGTGTCCAATCAGCTGAATTTACAGTGGACTCCAATTCAAGTTGTAGAAACATCTCAAGGATGATCAGTGGAAACAGGATGCACCTGAGCTCAATTTTGAGTGTCATGGCAAAGGCTGTGAATACTTATGTACGTGGGTTTTTTTTTTTTTTTTTTTTGTGTTTCGCAAAGATTTTCAAACAACTTCTTTCACATTGTCTTCATGGGGTATTGTTTGTAGAATTGTGATGAAAATAATGACTTGAATCCATTTTGGAATAAGGCTGTAACATAACATGATGAAAAAAGTGAAGCACTGTGAATAATTTCCGGAAGCACTTTATATATGCGTTCAACTCTGGATGAAACTGGAGACGCTACCAAGAGGCCTACAGCAACTCTAAAGCAATTGCAGGAATTTTATGACAAAGCGTGGTCATTGTGTGCATGTGACATCATTGACAAATTCTCTACAAATGTGGCTTGTATGGGAGAGTTGCAAGAAAAAAGCCACTCTAGGCCACATGCAGTCACCACTGAGCTTTACCAAAACACACTTTTTTTTGAAGATTGAGGCCACATGGAAAAGTGTTATGGTCAGGTGAGACCAAAATTTTATTTGGCCTCCACACCAAACGATGTGTCTGGCAGGAAATCCAATATAGCTCGCAATCCAAATAACACCATTCCTACGATAAGCATGGAGTTGGCAATATCCTGTTATGGGGGTTCTTCTCTTGCAGCAGGGACTGGAGCACTTGTCAGGATAGAAGGAAAAATGTATGGAGAAAAATACCTTCAAATTCTTAAAGGGAAATCTCCTGCCCCCTGTTAAAGTTGTCAATGGGAAGGTTTACCTTCCAACATGGCAATGACCCAAATCACACAGCAAAAAATGACTACACAGTGGTTGAAGGAGATAAAGGTGAATGGCCACGTTGGAAATCTGTAGAATGACTTGACTGCAGTCCACAAATGGTCAGTTAAATTTAACTGAACTTGAGCAGTTCTCCAAAGAATAGTGGGCAAATATTGCAAAGTTGGAGATGTATCCCAACAGACGAAAGGCTGTAATTAACCACTTACCAACCGCGCCATAGCTGAATGACGGCTTCAGCGCGGCTCTAACTCTGGGAGGACGTACATTGATGGCCTCCCAGAATTGCACCCCCTGGGGGCGCGCACACGGGAGTATCCGTGACAGGCGCATCGTGGTAAATGGCCGCTGACAGTGGCCGTTTACCACGTGATTGCTCTGTCCAAATGACGGAGCGATCACTTGTAAACAGACCGGCATCATGTCTGATTCCTCTCTCCCCTCTTTGTACCGATCGGTACAGTGAGAGGGGAGAGATCAGTTGCAGCAGCGCTGTGGGCTGGATCTGTAGTGCCCACAGCCGCTGCTCTGTGACAATTGCAGGAATAATCCATCCATACTCGCAGCCAGGCCTCTGTCATGCTCATTCCCTCTGTCATGCTCATTCCCTCTGTCATGCTCATTCCCTCTGTCATGCTCATTCCCTCTGTCATGCTCATTCCCTCTGTCATGCTCATTCCCTCTGTCATGCTCATTCCCTCTGTCATGCTCATTCCCTCTGTCATGCTCATTCCCTCTGTCATGCTCATTCCCTCTGTCATGCTCGGCCATCCACATTTATGGCTCCACCATGCTCATTCATGCTCATCCATGCCACATCAGTTCTCATCCATGCCATTACAGTGCCTCACAAGTGTAATTGGTAGTCAAATTAGATTTGAGAAATGTATGCCCCTAGAACACCTGATTGTGCTCCCTGCATGTTGGGCCTCTGTATGTGGGCACGCTGTGTAAAAGTCTCACACGTGTGGTATCGCCATACTAACATAACATAATAGAATGTGTTTTGGGTTGTAATTTGTGGTATTTATATGCTTTGTGTGAGAAATAACCTGCTAATATGACAATTTTGTGTGTGTGTGGTTGAGAAAAAAAAAATCTTTGTTTGCAAAGAATTGTGGGGAAAAATTACAGCTTCAAAAAACTCACCATGCCACTTACTAAATACATTGGAATGTCTTCTTTCCAAAAAGAGGTCATTTGGGGGATATTTGTGTTGTCCTGGCTTGTTAGGGTCTCAAGAAATGAGATAGGCCGTCAGTACTTTAGGTGTGATCAATTTTCAGTGATTGGCACCATAGCTTGTTGCTTGTGGACTCTTAACTTTCACAAAGACCAAATAATATACACTAATTTGGTTAATTTTTACCAAAAATATATAGCAGAATAAATTATGGGCAAAATGTATCAAGAAAAATTACTAAATTGCTAAATTTTATAACAAAAGAAGAAAATGCATTTTTTTTTTTTTTTTAACAATTTTCATTTTTTTCATTTATAGAGCAAAAAATAAACCCTGCGGTGATTAAATACCACCAAAAAAAAATCTCTTGGTGTGGTGGGGAGGAGAGTACAAATTTAATATGGGTGCCATGTTGCATGACTGAGTAATTGTCATTCAAAATGTGAGAGCACTGAATATTGGTCTGGTTAGGAAGGGGGTTTAATTTTTAAGTTCCCGGTGGTTCAACAAAATACCGACACAAAGGGGTGATCCTATTTCCAACTTGGTTGGTTCTGTTTTTGAATAGTTTTTATTTATTCTGACAGGTTGATGTTATATCTTTCACTTGGATGCTATAAGTTGCACGGAGTAAATACAGCTGGATAAAACACAAACTGTCTTCATCTCAGGCTGTAAAGCAACACAATTTGATTTTTGAAAGGAGGGTGGGGGTGATCCTCATCTATACCCGTTGTGTAAAGTATCTCACAAAAGTGAGTACACCCCTCAGATTTTTTGTAAATATTTTATTATGTCTTTACACTTTGCTACAATGTAGTCAGATAATTTCTTCAGTGTTAAGTAGTTACCGTACAGCTTGTATAACAGTGTAAATTTGCTGTCCCCTCAATGACTCAACACACAGCCATTAATGTCTAAACCGCTGGCAACAAAAGTGAGTACACCTCTAAGGGAAAATGTCCAAATTGGGGACAATTGGCCAGTTTCCCTTCCTGGTGCATGTGACTGCAAGTCTCTGGTGTGACTGGGGAGCAGGTGTGTTATATTTGGTGTTATCACTCTCTCACACTGGTCACTGGAAGTTCAACATGGCACCTCATGGCAAAGAACTGATCTGAAAAAAATAAATAGAAATTGTTGCTCTACCTAAAGATGGCCTAGGCTATAAGATTGCCAAGACCCTGAAACTGAGTTGCAACACGGTGGCCAAGACCATACAGCGGTTTAACAGGACAGGTTTCACTCAGAACAGGCCTCGCCATGGTCGACCAAAGAAGTTGACTGAGTGCATGTGCTCAGCGTCCTATCCAAAGGTTATCTTTGACAAATAGACGTATGAGTGCTGCCAGCATTGCTGCAGAGGTTGAAGGGGTCAGCCTGTCAGTGCTCAGACCATACGGCGCACACTGCATCAACTTGGTTTGCATGTCTGTCATCCCAGAAGGAAGCCTCTGCTGGATTTGTGAAGAAATCTTTAGAAAACGGTTTGCTAAAGACAAGCAGCCGAAGGGCATGGGTTGCTGGAACCACGTCCTGTGGTCTGAGACCAAGATGAACTTATTTTGGTTCAGATGGTGTCAAGCGTGTGTGGCGGCAACCAGGTGAGAGTACAAAGACAAGTGTGTCTTGCCTACAGTCAAGCCTGGTGGTGGGAGTGTCATGGTCTGGGGCTGCATGAGTGCTGCCGGCACTGGGGAGCTACAGTTCATTGAGGGAACCATGAATGCCAACATGTCCTGTGACATACTGAAGCAGAGCATGAGCCCCTTCCCTTCGGAGACTTGGCTTCAGGGCAGTATTCCAACATAACCCCAAACACACACCCCAAGCCAACCACTGCCTTGCTAAAGAAGCTGAGGGCAAAGGTGATGGACTGTCCAAGCATGTCTCCAGCCCTTAAACCCTATTGGGCATCCTCAAATGGAAGGTGGAGGAGCGCAAGGTCTCTAACATCCACCAGCTCTGTGATGTCATGGAGGAGTAGAAGAGGACTCCAGTGGTAACCTGTGAAGCTCTGGTGAACTCCATGCCCAAGAGGGTTAAGGCAGTTGGATGAGGAGAAAATTCTGGACAGCCTCACTCAAAATCAATGCCTTAAAAAAAAAAAGATGGTAATCCGAAAAATACCAGTCACAGGAACTAACACGTTTCACACTTTCAAAAGTGCTTATTCATAGCTATGAATAAGCACTTTTGAAAGTGAAAAGCAGATGGGTGTCCGCTGGAGGCAAAGCCACCGTCTACTTTCTAGTAAAATTTTGTCTTTTATTAAACACTTCCATTAACAGTTCTGGGGGAAAAAGTGAACCCAAAAGCTAGTTGGAGTCAGTGGTTTGAACACCCTGGAGTCCATTTAATGAAATAAGTTTGGAGGTGTGATTTGGAGTTACGGTACTTTGAGAAGACATTCAAACATTTTAAGATTGCTGTTCATAGGAAAAATCTGCTAATGTGAACCATGCCGCACAAAAAGGAGCTCTGAAGACATGCGATCAAAAGCAGTTGAAGAAATTTTGAAGTGTTTAGGCATCCATTACTCAGACAAGCTGTCCTATAAATGGATACTGTTGAGCACTGTGGCTACTCTTCCTAGAAGTGGGTGCCCAGCCAAGATGACTCCCAAGACACAGCACAGAATCTTCAATGAGGTAAAGAGAAACTCATGAGTAACAGCTAAATGCTTGCAGACATCGCTGGAACTGGCAAACAACCCTGTTCATGAGTCTAGCAGACACAAGTCTTTGAACAAGCAGAGTGTGTCCATGGCAGAACACCACAGAGGAAGCTGCTGCTTTTCAAAAAAAAATTCTGCTCGCCTAAAGTTTACCAAAGAGTGCCTTGGCGAGCTGCAATGCTTCTAGGAAAATGTTTTGTGGACTGATGAAACAAAACTTGAATTGTTCATTAAAAATATTCAGCACTTCGTATGGCACAGCTTACCAACATCAAAACCTCATCCCAATAAATTATGAGGGGAGCATCATGATTTGGACTTGATTTGCTGCCTCAGAGCCTGGATCACTTGCCATCTTTTAAGGGATGAGTTACCAAGAAATCCTACAAGATGTCGTCAGGGGTGGCTGTCCACCAGTTGAAGCTTAGTAGAAGTTGGGTGATGCACCAAGACAATTTACCTAAGCATCAAAGTAATTCTGGCTTCAGAAAACGGACGCCTTTTTAGAGTGCCTGAGAGAGACCTTGACCCCATAGAGATGCTATGAAATGACCCCAAGAGCCATTCATGCCAGACAGCCTACAAATGTGTCAGAATTTTAGCCGTTTTGTAAACGGGAGGAAAGTTTGGCTAATCTTCAACGGTGTGCAGGTCAGATCCATTTCTATCGAATGGGCTTGCTTGAAGTCATTGCTGCTGCGAAGGTGGTTTAACCAAAGGTTCTTGTTGTTTTTTTGTTTGTTTTTTGGGTCACATGACTCACACTGCTTCAAGAGACATTTTTAGGTGCTTCCCATTAATTTTCAATGGAGAGGGGCACTTTTGTAAGCGCTACAAAGTTGCTGCTTGCAGGAGTTTTTCGCCTCCCTGCCAGCGCACCGGCCCGCCCCAGTGTGAAAGCATTAATTTTAATGGAAATAGGTTTTCGTGGGTGCCATGCGCTGCAGACTGTCGGTGTAAGCTGTCTTGCTCATACAGAAATGCAGTTACACACTGTCGGGAAGAAACGATGAACTACCAGAGTGCTCGACAACAGGTGGAACATGTAAAGTTCACACACTTGCTTAAAATACTGATCCTTTTCAAACACGCCTATAGTGTTAATGTGCATTAATAGGTGCGGTTGATAAGTGTTTGAGTATTAAAAACGCTCCCCCAAAATGCCCTATGCATTTTTGGCTTGTTAAAACCACAGCATGAGCCTACAATAGCTGGTTAAGGAGTGGGCCGACTTTCCGTCCTTAACAACCGATGAGTTATTGGCTGTCAGCGGGCTTCCCCACTGATGGATGTAAAAAAAAAAAAACATTGGCTGCAATTAAAAGGCGGGGGGTCGTTTCCCCCCCCCCATCCATACCTGGTCCTTCTGTGACGTGTCTTAGAAAACTGCAAGGAGGGGGAGAGGAGAGCTTCTGTTAAAATCGCCTAAGCGGGAGTGGGTACCTGTCAAAACTTTTGGGTGGAGTTCCGCTTTAGGGCCGGTTCACACTGCTGTGAATTCTATTGCGAATTTGATCCATTGCGATTGCTCAAATTCGTAAGTCATTTTACTAACCTAGTTTTCCATCAGTGCTGTTCACATCAATGCATTGCGAATCTAAGCTGTGTTAAAGGGTCCTGTGCGAGTTTGATCCATGTGCGATGCCAATTCAGCTCTATAGACTGGCATTCCCAGAAATCGTGGCCGCGAATCGCGTGATTTTGAAGTCGCAGTAGTGTGAACCGGCCCTTTAAAGCATGTTGTTTGTGTCTATTGTGACTTGGATGAGGATCGGGTCATATTTTTATGGTGAATTGCTGCAGAAAACCAGCTACCCATACCTATTCAAGATTTATTTTGTACCATCAGTGCTTTACAAAATGAAGACAGACATTAGTTACAATACAATTTTTGGTACAAGGAGAATCAGAGGGCCCTGCTCATTGGAGCTTACAATCTAAGACTTTCATGCCACTGTACATACAGTTGGACTGCTGTAACTATGCAATCATTTGCATATCTAGAATTCGGCTTAGACATTTAAAGCAGTGATGTAAATTGCCATTAAAACAGATTAATTTTCGCTGTGTGCTGCGGTTCTCCTAGTGAAATGTGGTGTTCACCTGGAAATGACATTAACACAGGGGCTTGGTTTCTTGGCAGTGAAGTCGAACTGCCTGCAGATGATTACAGAAGTGCTTCCCAGTTAGAAATAATTGTGTCTACATGAACAGTTCTATTTCTAATTGCAGTATTCTGCATTGTGCCCAAGAATGCTTTATTTATAGTAAATTTTGTTTTCTGTAATGCAGGAGCATGAAAATATCAAAGTATTAAGCGTTAAAACCGACCAGTGTGTCCCAATCTGATTGTAGAATCTCTGTACAGTCTGTAGAATATCTGTAGTCTTTAACCACTTCAGCCCTGGGAGGATGGCATGCGACGTTGTACCCAAACAAAATTTACGTCCCCCTTCTTTCTTTTCCCACAAATCTTTCTTTTGGTGGTACTTGATCACCTCCTGCGATTTATTTTGTGCTATAAACAAAAAATAAAAAATTCTATGGACTTTTTTTTTTATTTTTACTAGTAATGGTGGGGATCAGAAACGGAAGTAGGAGCGGGTAACTGTCAAAATCGGGTACCCGCTTAAAGTGATTGTAGAAGATCAATCTGTAATAAAATCCAATTTAAAATTGAACTAAAAAGCAAAATGATTTTGTGTACAGTGGAACCTCTGATTGCGGTTAACGAGCGTTTCGCAATACGAGCAATTATTCAAAATGAATAAAAATCCTCGGTTTGCAAGTGTCTTGCAAAGCGAACAGGATTCAAGCCTCTGCAGTGTGCAGTACCGCATTTGGCCGGGGGTGCCGTGGCCGTTCGGAAATACTCCGTTCCCAAGTGTTTCTGAGTCTCTCTGGCGCCCTCCCACCTCCTGGTTGCATGCCATAGAAGTCAATGTGGAACAAATTATTTTAGTTTCCATTGACTTCTATGGGGAAACTTGCTTTGATATGCGAGTGCTTTGGATTACAAGCATTTTCCTGGAACAGATTATGCTCATAATCCAATGTTCCACTGTAGATATGAAAAAATCAGATGGCTTTTTTGAATGTAACTGCTTTTAAAATAACATGTTGGATTACCAAACAAGAATGCATGTAAATGATGCATGTTAGTCACCCTAATTCAGCAAATGATCTATTTCATGTACACACACACACACACACACACACACACACACACACACGCACGGTACGGAAAGTATTCAGACCCCCGTTAAATTTTTCACTCTCTTATATTGCAGCCATTCGTTAAAATCTTTTGTTCATTTTTTTTTTTTTTTCCTCATTAATGTACACACAGCACCCCATATTGACAGAAAAACACAGAATTGTTGACATTTTTGCAGATTTATTAAAGAAAAACTGAAATATCACGTGGTTTTAAGTATTCAGACCCTTTGCTCAGTATTTTAGAACAGCAAAAATCACCAGCGCTAAAATTGGTGGAGGGATGTAAAAATCCTCAATGTCAAGAAGTGCAGGAAAATAAACGGGATGTGAATCCAGAGCAGCAGGAAAAAGAATTGTACCCAGAAGTACCGAATGTACAACGTTTAAAAGACTAAAATCCAGCGCTCATGGAACATACACAATGACACATGTAGTCTCTTGGTTGTAATAAAGAACTTAGTCCATTTATTTATCAGAATTATATGAAGAATCCAATTTGGATTGCATTCTTTATATAATTCTGACAAATGGACTAAGTTCTTTATTACAACCAAGAGCCTACATGTGTCATTGTGTATGTTCCATGAGCGCTGGATTTTAGTGTTTTAAAGTTGTATATTCGGTACTTTCAGGTACAAATTTTTTTTTTCCTGCTGCTCTGGATTTTAGTGTTTTAACTCGGTATTTAGTATTTGCACCCTTTTGATCTAATACAGCCATGAGTCTTTTTGGGAAAGATGCAGCAAGTTTTTTTTCACACCTGGATTTGGGGATCCTCTGCCATTCCTCCTTGCAGATCCCTCTCCAGTTCTGTCAGGTTGGATGGTAAACATTGGTGGACAGCCATTTTTAGGTCTCTACAGAGATGCTCAATTGGGTTTAAGTCAGGCCTCTGGCTGGGCCATTCAAGAACAGTCACGGAGTTGTTGTGAAGCCACTCCATTATTTTAGCTGTGTGCTTAGGGTCATTGTCTTGGTGGAAGGTAAACCTTCGGCCAGTCTGAGGTCCTGAGCACTCTGGAGAAGGTTTTCGCCCAGAATATCCCTGTACTTGGCTGCATTCATCTTTGCCTCGATTGCAACCAGTCGTCCTGTCCCTGCAGCTGAAAAACGCCCCACAGCATGATGCTGCCACCACCACGCTTCACTGTTGGGACTGTATTGGACAGGTGATGAGCAGTGTGGTTTTCTCCACACATACCGCTTAGAATTAAGGCCAAAAACTTCTATCTTGGTCTCATCAGACCAGAGAATCTTATTTCTCACCATCTTGAAATCCTTCAGGTGTTTTTTTTATTTTTTTTTATTTAGCAAACTCCATGTGGGCTTTCATGTGTCTTGCACTGAGGAGAGGCTTCCGTCGGGCCACTCTGCCATAAAGCCCCAACTGGTGGAGGGCTGCAGTGATGGTTGACTTTCTACAACTTTCTCCCATCTCCATCTCTGGAGCTCAGCCACAGTGGTCTTTGGGTTCTTCTTTACCTCTCTCACCAAGGCTCTTCTCCCCCGATAGCTGTTTGGTCAGACGGCCAGCTCTAGGAAGGGTTCTGGTCATCCCAAACATCTTCCATTTAAGGATTATGGAGGCCACTGTGCTCTTAGGAACCTTAAGTGCAGCATACATTTTTTTTGTAACCTTGGCCAGCTCTGTGCCTTGCCACAATTCTGTCTCTGAGCTCTTCAGGCAGTTCCTTTGACCTCATGATTCTCATTTGCTCTGACATGCACTGTGAGCTGTAAGGTCTTATATAGACAGGTGTGTGGCTTTCCTAATCAAGTCCAATCAGTATATTCAAACACAGCTGGACTCTAATGAAGGTGTAGAACCATCTCAATGATCAGAAGAAATGGACAGCACCTGAGTTAAATATGAGTGTCACAGCAAAGGGTCTCAATACTTAGGACCATGTTATAGTTCAGTTTTTTATTTTTTTAACCACTTCCTATCCGGGCCATTGACGGCCACAAGGTGGCTCTACATTGCCGGGAGGCTGTCAATTGACGGCCTCCCGCCGCGTCACTCAGGTGCCGATGCGCGTGCTTGGCGGCCGCAATGTCCACCAGGTACCCGCGATTGGCAGTCACAGAGCCAGGGACGTGGATCTCTGTGTGTAAACAGAGATCCACGTCCTGTCAGGGAGAGAGCAGACCGATGGTGTGTCCCTTGTACATAGGGACAATCATGTTGCCTCCCCCAGTCAGTCCCCCCCCCCCCCCACAGTAAGAATCACCTAGCAGGGAACACAATTAACCCCTTGATCGCCCCTAGTGTTAACCCTTTCCCTGCCAGTCACATTTATACAGTAATCGGTGCATATTTATAGCACTGTTCGCTGTATAAATGTGGTCCCAAAAATGTGTCAAGTGTCCGCAGTCCTGACAAAAATCGCAGATCGCCGCCATTACTATTAAAAAAATAAATAATAAAGTCCCCTATTTTGTAGGCACTATAAAGTTTGCGCAAACCAATCACTATACGCATATGCTCTTCTTCTTTTTAATTTTATTTTTTTATTACCAAAAATATGTAGAATACCTATTGGCCTAAACTGAGGGAAAAAAAATTGTTTATTTAAAAAAAAAAAATGGGATATTTATTATAGCAAAAAGTAAAAAATATTGTTTTTTCCCAAAATTGTCGCTCTATTTTTGTTTGCGCAAAAAATAAGAACAGCAGAGGTGATCAAATACCACCAAAAGAAAGCTCTATTTGTGGGCAAAAAAAGCTGTCAATTTTGTTTGGGAGCCACGTCGCACGACTGCGCAATTGTCATTTAAAGTGTAACAGCGCTGAAAGCTGAAATTTTGCCTGGGCAGGAAGGGGTTATGTGCCCAGTAAGCAAGTGGTTAATAAATCTGCAAAAATGACGACAATTCTGTTTCTGTCAATACGGGGTGCTGTGTGTACATTGAGGAAAAAAATGAACTTAAATGATTTTAGAAAATGGCTGCAATATATCAGAGTGAAAAATTTAAGGGGGTCTGAATACTTTCCATACCCACTGTATATGTATGTGTGTGTGTGTGTGTGTATATATATATATGTGTATATATATATATATATATATATATATATATATATATATATATATATATATATATATATATATATATATAAATTTTTTTAATTATGGCTGTTTATGATGTGGAGCCACCACTGTATGCTTATTTCCCCTCACATTGTCCGCTTGGGTTCTTTTTCAGTGCCTATAGTGTTTCCAAGCAGTGGTTTCTTTAGGTAAAATGTATGTATTTAAAGGAAACTGTCACAAGATATATGAAGGTTACCTTTTTTGCTAACCACATAAAAATGCTACTTGCCTATCATACTGATACTTTGGCAAATACTTGCCTGAACCCGATCTCAGTCCAGTGCTTTGCACCTGCTTTGACATTTTTCCCTGTCGTGCTGTAGCTTGTTTGGTTGACATGGAACAGTGCAAATTGTCCCCAACAATTCTTTAACCACTTCGCATCCGGGCCAATTCTGACACTTCGCTCCTACATGTAAAAAGCCTCATTTTTTTTGCTAGAAAATTACATATAACCCCCAAACACAATATATATATATATATATATATATATATATATATATATATATGTATATGTATATGTATATGTGTGTGTGTGTGTGTGTGTGTGTGTATGTGTGTGTGTATATATATGTGTATATATATATATGTATATATATAATGTTTTTTTTAGCAAAGACCCTAGAGAATACAATGGCGGTCATTGCAACTTTTTATCTCGCACGGTATTTGCGCAATAATTTTTTTAACGCATTTTTTTGGGAAAAAAAAAACGGTTTTGTGAATTAAAAAATATTAAAACATTAAAGTTAGCCCAATTTTTTTGCATAATGTGAAAGATGAAGTTACGCCGAGTAAATAGATACCTAACATGTCACCCTTCAAAATTGTACACGCTCGTGGAATGGCGCCAAACTTCGGTACTTAAAAATCCTCATGGGCGACGCTTTAATTTTTTTTATTGGTTACATGTTTTGAGTTACAGAGGAGGTCTAGGGCTAGAATTATTGCTCTCGCTCTAACGTTCGCTACGATACCTCACGTGTGTTCTGAACACCGTTGTAATATGTGGGCGGGACTTGCGTATGCGTTCGCTTCTGCGTACGAGCTACCGGGGACAGGGGCGCTTTACTTTTTTTTTTTTTTTTTTTTTTTTTTTATTCATTTTACACTTAACTTTTTTTACTTTGACAGTTAGAAAAAAAAAATGATCACTTTTATTCCTATTACAAGGAATGTAAACATCCCTTGTAATAGGAATAAGCATGACAGGTCCTCTTTACAGTGAGATATGGGGTCAATAAGACCCCACATCTCACCTCTAGGCTGAGAAGCCTGAAATAAAAAATAAATCACCGCTTCCTAGCCGAAGCGGCGCCGTTTTTTTGAATGCAGAGGCCGGGCGTGACGTCATAACATCGCGCCCGGCCTCCGAACGATCATAGAGACTCCGGCGACCATCTGGTCCGCCGGAAATCTCTATTGTAAGAAGCCGGGGCCGGCGGATCCTGTCACCGATCGCTCAGGTGAGTCGGTAGAAGCACCGGAGGGGGGGGGGCGTCCCCTCTCGCTGCCTGTAAGAACGATCAAGCGGCGGAACAGCCGCTATGATCATTCTTACGGTACAGAGAATCGCCGGCTCTAAAAAACGATATCTGAATGATGCCTGTAGCTGCAGGCATCATTCAGATATCCCGGCTCAAAGTCAAGGACGTCCATGAACGTCCTTAGGCACGAAGTGGTTAATCAGATCATTTTAACGCTTGTGGGGGGGTTAGCTCAAATGGAGATCGCCTTCCCTGGGGGAAAAAGGTAGTCCAGACAGGTCTAAAAGGAGTTAAGTCTCTCATGGTTTTTCACCTTCATGCATGAAGGTGAAAAACCTGTTCTGCAGGAGCCCGGGAACCAGAAAAGGAGGATCGGGGCCGCTCTGTGCAAAACCCTTGCACAGAGCAGGTACGTATAGCAGGTTTGTTCTAAACCTTTACAATCACTTTAAAATCTGACTTGTAACCAGCTTTATTTTGTTTAAGTTGCATGAAAAACCAAACCAACAAACATTTCAGGTCTCTTAACTCGCAGGTGCAGGGCTTCTCACGGTCACCTACTGACCAAGATCTTTCAAACTTTTTATTTTTTTCCCTCACAAAGCAAACTTCAGTAACTCTCTCAGGTTTGGCTTCCTGAGTCCCAAGTTGAGAGCAGTCTCTTGCTCTAGGTCTGTTTTCGTTATACCACCTGCTGGTGGTCACTAGTGGGCCACTAAATCTGGTCCGAAACCAACCTTGCCACGGTGGCCCGAAAAACCTGGAGCGGATTCCATCTTAGTTTCCTGCATATGAACGCATGCAAGGTGATACGAAACGTCCATCAGTCACCTCGCCTTTCATGTCAAAAAGACCATTCTAGTGTAACTGTGTAATTGTACTGTCATCGTAAGCCCTGATGAGGTGTGTAGCATCAAACCATGGTGAAGAATTTACAGCATGCTTCTTATTGGCTGCTATGTGTGTGTAAAATGTGCATAATGTTTTTCAGAAATGGTTGAGTCTATGAAGAAAGTGGCCGGCATGGATGTGGAATTGACAGTAGAAGAAAGGAATTTGCTCTCCGTTGCATATAAAAATGTGATTGGAGCTCGAAGAGCGTCCTGGAGAATAATCAGCAGCATTGAACAGAAAGAGGAGAACAAAGG
The DNA here is from genome assembly GCA_029206835.1 of Rana muscosa. Classification (NCBI taxonomy): domain Eukaryota; kingdom Metazoa; phylum Chordata; class Amphibia; order Anura; family Ranidae; genus Rana; species Rana muscosa. Next base: position 191,568,305 of record CM055117.1, read on the forward strand.
AGGAGAAGATAAACTCAAAATGATCAAGGAATATCGGACAATGGTGAGGCTTCATTATATATACACAAACGCATGTTATCCCGGGTAGAATTGTTACATTGCTAGAAGCCACCAGAATGTACACAAACCTTTACATTGAACTGATGACTTTCACAGCAAAGATGGGTAGCTGTCCACTAAATCTAGAGTACTGGCTTTTCCTTTGACCTCACTTGTTTTCAGGTTGGGCCAGTAACAGCCAGGCAACTGGGATTTTCAGAGTGAGGTCAGCAATGGCAAACCTTGTTGGTTCTCACAGTACAGCTTTACATTAATACTGCTGTAAGCTACGGTTTCTGGGTTTATGTACAATGTAGTGAATGACTGTGCATGGAAAGAATGGGGTTCAGAAGAGGGAAAAGTCTTGTGAGGAAATGAATCACAGATGTGTCTATGCTCACTATACTGTGCACACAAAATGCAGCATTTATAGTAAACTGGCTGAACTGTGTTGTGTAGGCCCAATATTAATCACCTGTTCTTTTCTATAGAATGGAAGCCACTGTACAAAATGTAATCTTTTTGCTTTTTAGGTTGAGACTGAATTGAAATCTATCTGTAATGACATTCTGGATGTACTGGACAAGCACCTCATTCCAGCTGCAAATAGTGGGGAGTCTAAAGTTTTTTACTATAAAATGTAAGTAACATGTTTTGAATTTTTTTTCAACTTTGTGAAATGTAAATTTTTCCAGCCTGGAAATACTGTCTGCTGTTGGCGCACACATTCCTTCCCCGAAAACTGATACATTTAACCGCCCCATAGCGGCCACGCTGTGCAGATTTGCACGATTTTGGGCACGAGGCGACATGCTCCCACTGATTTTACACACCTGGTTCCGCGGACCCGATCTCTGCCGGCACCCGCCGATTGTTCGTTACACTGACAGAATGCCAGTCTGCCTATTTTAAACAGGGCAGGCTGTCATTCTGTGAGTACAGAAGACATGGATCCTGTGTTTCTGTGAAGCACCAATCCGTGTCTTCCAGTAGTAAAAGCACCCCCCCAACTACACTTAAACATTAGCTAGGCACACATTTAACCCTTTGATTTGACAAAGAACAACCTGAAAGCTGCACCAGGTTTAATCTACCCCAGTGTGATACGATGCTTCCGCAAGTTATGAACTGGGATGCCATCTTCAGGTAATGTGACCAGAATTGGAGAGTAATGGAACCTGCTTGGCTTATTGAAGTGTATTTCCCAGAATCCTACAGATTTTGTTTTTGATAGATGAATTGTGTCCAGTAATAAACTATACTAAAGGCCCATTCACACCACATGCAGTGCTTCCCCCCCCCCCCTCTTCTGCGTCAACTTATGGACAGATTATATGGGTTCCAATGCATAGTTCACACCAGTGAAAGTGCGTTCCAGTTCCAAAAAAAGTACAGGCTGCTTTTTTTCCTGCACAGAACTGTATTGGTACTCGGTAAAAAACATATAAAAAATGCAACTAAAAACGCACATGCAGAAACGTATCCAGAGCGGATCTGGAGGACATTTTTGTGATGTGAATGGGCACTAAGGGCCTGTTCATGCCAAAATGTGTTTTTGGAAAGGTGTGTTCGCATGCAGTTCCAACATTTCAGCGGAAAACGCTGCCCTTCCAAGAGCATTTGGGTGTCAATTGTTAATGGCACCTCAAACCCTCATAAGCTGCCTTTGCAGCCACCTTAATCACACTGTACTGCAGCACCATGTAGTTTGGTGCAGTGCGTTCTGAAAAAGTAGTGCTTGCACTGCTTTCTGGTGCATTTTGCAGCCAGCCCAATCAACTGAATTCCGACAATACCCATAGTGTTTCATACTGTAGAGACTGCTGAAGTAACTGGAATAGAGGGGCAGGTAGGAGGCATGTGCCATCAGAGGTTCTTAAAGCGGAGTTCCACCCAAAAATGGAGCCTCTGCTTATCTGCTTTCTCCTCTGCTGATGGCCGGTGCAATGCAAGGCTCCTGCAACAAAAAATAAATGCACAATTTTTTTGCCTGCAAAAAAATGTGCATTTTATAATTTTTTTTTTCTCACGTGAACGTATCCCCTTTTAACTGCTTTGATAAGCGGACACAGGGTCACTCTATAGAGGAATTGAACTCTGGAATTTGTGTCCAAAAAATGCAAACCGAGGGCAGGACTACTCCCCTATTTGCTTTATATTTGAGGCTTACCAGTCTCTATTAAAACGACAGTGAAACTGAAGGTAGTACTGTGAAAGGAAAAAGGGCTGAGGAAAAGCCTCCTTTTATATTGGCTTGCAGATGGAGAATTTAATGCCATCCTCAAAGATGTATCTGACCTCCTGTAGCTTAAGAGGTCCATCCTTGAGACTAAGCATTCCATTTGGATATACAGGTGGTGGAGAAATCGGTGTTGGCTTGAAGAAAGAAGTTTAACCTTTTATTTATGGACACAATTTGACTACAAACTTTATTATTTGAACTGTTTTAACAGATTTTAATATTCTTTGAATGCATTATTATCACAATTTAGCATGCACTGATATGTTTTAGAATTGTTCATACGGTTGTGCTCATAAGTTTACATACCCTGTCAGAATTTGATTTCTTGGCCATTTTTCAGAGAATAACAAACTTTTTTTTTTTTTTTTTTTTCTCTTTCACTCATGGTTGGTGTTTTAACATCAATGATAGCTTGAAGTCTTTTGTGGTGTTTGTGGATGAGGCTCTCTTTACCTTCTCAGATGGGAAAGCGTCCAGTTCCTGTAAATTCTTGGGCTGTCTTGCATGAACTACACGTTTGAGATCTCCCCAGAGTGGCTCATAGATGCAAGCTGCGCATGGGACGTACTTGGACATTCCAACATGACAATAATCCAAAACACAAGGCCAAGTCGACCTGTCATTGGCTACAGCAGAATAAACTGAAGGTTCTGGAGTGGCCTTATCAGTCTCATGACCTCAATACAGGCATGCCCCACTTTTAAGTACACAAATTTTTTTTATTTCGCTGGAGAGTGCAAAATCAGGCTGACTTTTGCATAGAAACCAAGGAGCTTCTAACCTCGGCTTTGTTCAATTAAGCCTGGTAATAAAACCTGGAAGCTCATTGGTTTCTGTGCAGAAGTGAGCCTGATTTTGCACTCCAGCGATAGTAAATAAACCCCATTGTGTACTTAAAAGTGGGGTATGCCTGTAGCGTTTATGGTTGTGGCCAAAAAGCTAAATTTTGGTCGCATCACTACAAATGACTTTGTGCCAGAAGGTTTGAGGCTTGTGTACTGTAAGCGGAATACTTTGTGGCATTTTCATAGTAATGGCTTTCTTCTGGCAACTCGACCATGCAGCCCATCTTTCTTCAAGTGCCTCCTTATTGTGCATCTTAAAACGGCCACACCACATGTTTTCAGAGTCCTGTATTTCACCTGACGTTATTTGTGGGTTTTTCTTTGCATCCAAAACTATTTTCCTGGCAGTTGTGGGTGAAATTTTAGTTGGTCAACCTGACCTTGGTTTGTTTTCAACAGAACCCCTAATTTTTCACTTCTTGATTAGTTTGAACACTGCTTATTGGCATTCTCAATTCCTTGGATATCTTTTTTTATATCCCTTTCCTGTTTTATACAGTTCAACTACCTTTTCCTGTAGATCCTTTGACCATTCTGTGTGCTGTATTGGGAATAATTTTTTATATGTATATGTGTGTGTGTGTGTGTTTTAGGGAGTGATGCACAATTTTCTATACTTTTTATTTTATATTTATTATTTTTTTCATACATATTTTGTGTGATGGATTTTTTATCTCATTTGGGCTGCAGGGGGGTAAAAAACGGAAATGCTCAATAGCATGTGTACTTTAAAACTCAATGTTGACGTTCTCATAACGTATTTCACAATAAAGAGGCTTTTTTTTTAGATGTAATTATGATTGGAATAAAGTTTCACATAACGTATCTTATATTTTTAGGAAAGGAGACTACCACCGATATCTGGCAGAGTTTGCCATTGGCAATGACCGGAAGGAGGCTGCAGAGAATAGCTTGGTAGCTTATAAGGCTGCAAGTGATATTGCAATGACAGAACTTCCTCCAACACATCCTATTCGTTTAGGCCTCGCACTCAATTTCTCAGTGTTCTACTATGAAATTCTTAATTCCCCTGACCGTGCATGCAGGTAAGTGACGCTGACAAAGGAGACTTCATTTTATTTTTTATAGTTTATTGCTTCCTACTGATTTGTGCTGCGCATGTGTGTTAGTGTAAGTTAATGAACAATACAAAAAACACAAATCGAAAACCAAGCCCATACACTAATACAAATGTCTAGATAATTCAATAATATAAATACATGAACAGGTTTAGGAGATATTTCAAGCACCTACAGGTAAGCCTTAATCTAGGCTTACCTGTAGGTTAAAGTGGTTGTAAAGGGTTTACAACCACTTTAAGGCTGATGTCTCTCTGCTCATGTGCTGCTGTATAAATGACTCGTTCAGGGCCAAAGTTTTAATTGGCGGAGGAGGCAAAATATGGTTATACACTTTACATGTTGGCCTTGAGCAGCTGCTTCCTAGGGAATGACTCAAATGAGTCATTCACTAGGTGGGAAATTGGCCATACAATCTGCAAGCATCTCAGCTGTTCACACTGGATGTAAAGTTAAGATGCAGCACGGACATCTTTTTACGCAGGATCTTTGCTACCAGTATAGATCATGTGCATGAGGCCATATTTTTCTGGGTTGCATGACCTAACATGCTGTTGGGCAGCAGCCTTGCATACCGGGCCTGATGGGTGTAGACTTAATTCACTTTGAAGTGTATGCCGATATTGGTGTCTCAGTTCAGTGGGCTTTTTTTTTTTCTTGGTTTATATGAATCGTAACCAGAGCAGAGGACTTAAGGTAGCTAATATATTTGTAAACATTTAAACAACCCTCTTTGCCATCTCTACTTTATAGTGGGCCTAAACTTTGAGTGTAGATTAATGCGCTAGAATTGTGCTGACAATATCACCAGCACATTATGTTCAGACAGGACATTTTAATGCCACCAACAGAAAGTGGTGATGATTAGATGCCACTAAGGTCTTGCTCAGGTACATAAAGGCTTTCAGTGATGCTGCTGCCTGATGTGGCTATTGGTGGCTTTGAAACATCCCCCTCTGACATAGTGTGTGTGTGTGTGTGGCTTTAATGATGCATTGTTGCAACAGACAGTAAGCATGCTCTCGGCACATAAGTAAGGACCACTAAGCTGCACATATGTGTCGGCATGTTGTAAAGGAGTTGAGGAGATCCACTGTATTGTATGTGCATTTGTCCTGAGATGGATGCAGAAAATGTGTAGTCATTTATCATGTTGTTGAAAATTTGTTATTCATGACATTGCAATAATGCAAAGCGGCAAAGACTTGTAAACTTCACTAACAATGGCCTGTTTTAATAAAGGTTGGCAAAAGCAGCATTCGATGATGCAATTGCAGAACTGGATACACTGAGCGAAGAAAGTTACAAGGACTCCACGCTTATCATGCAATTGTTACGTGATAATCTGACACTATGGACTTCAGATATGCAAGGAGATGGTAAGTGTCTTTGTACATTACAATGTTTTCATTCTGCATCTTATGTTGAAGTTTGGGAAGGCTAAATGTCCTTCGAAATGTCTCCCATCAACCAGAAGTGCTGGACGTTCTTGATGGCTATGCTGCGACACTACCATCCAGGCAGGAATATTCTGAAAATAGTATTGAGCATTAACACCTATACAAAAAAACTTCAAGAGATTTCCTTTTTGTAGATGACAGTGGTTTTTACCCATAACTACAGACCTTCACTTGGACAAGCTAGCACCCTTCTCGCAGATGTACCCTACTAAAATGATTTCTTTATGCTCACATACTGTCCATTAATCTCATATCCTTCTGCTTTCCAGCTGTGATCTTTGTTACATGACTGTTTTCTAAATACTGCCTTATAACGTTCTCTTCCTTGAATGCCAAATCCACCCAATTTTCTCAGCTTTGAGTTCACTCATTTGCATTTTAAAGGCTTTGAGGGTAATGACTTCTAGTGGATGTTTCTCTGCCTCCAACAAAGCTGGGCTCCTTAAAGGAAGAAACCTGCACTGAAAGAAATGAGATGTCATTGCCTACCATCATCCAAGATTTCTAGTTGTCTGACTGTCCTGGTTTTAGTAGTTTGTATTGGCGAGTCAGGAAAGTCAGCTGATGATGCAAGGACAGTCTACATAGTTGCTCAGTGTTTGCTCTTTTATAGAGAATTTGGTGGTTGACACCCTTTAACTTTTTTGGGATATAAGCCCAGGCTCTGAGTTTTCCTGGTGGCAATCGTGCAAAAGCAAAGTAAGTTTTAGGCAAAGTTCAATGTTGGAGCTGATTGGTAATTGTAAGGCCAAATCTTGTGAGCGCCAGAGCTTGGGTAGGATTTTACAGTCTCTACATGTATGGCTACACTGTAGGACAGAGGCACTATTGAACCATGCCTTTAAAATTTTATGGCGGAAAAAATAACTAGAATGTCAAAAGCTGTAAAACTTTATCAAAAGCAACTTTCAACTTCATATACTTGGGAGCTTCTCATGGATATTCAACCTTTCATTGAGCTTCTTTTTATGTTGTAGTAGTGACACTACATATTCTGAGACCTCAAACGGCCTCAAGTGCAAAGCGGTAATGTCGCTGACACTGAAGACATGCGTTCAAAGTTGAGGTCGGCCTTCGTCCATCACTGGGCTGCTATCTTTTATTTTTCTTATGCTTTTAACATCACCACATGATCTTGTTCTTCCCTTTTTTATGTAGATTCCTAAAGGAAAATCCACGTGTCCCTTTCCTAAATATTCTTTGTAAGTTGCTGTAATGACTTCCTCACAAAGCAGCCTTGTTTTTCTGTGTCCCTCTAACCATTGCATCTGTCTGCTCTGTGTGATCCTTCCACTGAAGCTGTTCAGTTGTAGCATTAAATGGGGATGTTCCCATGTAGCTGTTTGGGCATGGAATCGCCACAACTGACATCCTTAATTGTGCTTTTTACTTGTTAAACGGCTACAGACGCATGCCTCAGTATAAAAGGTCAATTTGCTTTTAAGACCACTAAAATTTGATTATATTGTGACTTGGTGTTTCTGTCTGGATACTTGTGTTGACCCCTTTTCCCTCCTAATTAAACATTGCATTAACATTTACTAACGCTATAAATTATGAATGCTATCCTTTTGGGAAAATGGCCTTCTGTGTCGCAGGCTCTAGTGATTTGGATTTTTGTGTGCAGTCCTCTGCGGTTGCCTTCTGTTTTTATATGTAGATTATTTTTAACACCTGTTTGATGGACTAATCATATGAAAGTTGCATGAAGAACAAAGATCGTGGAATTTGGAATATTAAATTTTTACTTCTAATTGTATAGTGTGTTATAGCTCACTTAAAAGAGGTGTGTGTGTTTTTTTTTTTTTTTTGTTTGGCTGTTCATACTTACTTTGGTGGATGGAGCATCAGGCTGATGCTGCAGCTGTCCCAGTGTCTCTGCACTGAGAACCGAGCCACTGAACACCGCCTATGGCTCGGTTCTCACTCCTCCCTGAGCAGAGCGATACTGACTGTCAATCTGCATCGCTTCTGCTCTACTTCTCAGCGCTCAGTTGAGCAGTGGAGGAGCGGCTTGCTGAGATTACCATCAATCAGGGCAGCTGGGGGATCCCAACTTGGAAGTCGGGATGAGGTGCTGCCCCGACTGATGGCAGTGATGTCAGCGGAGAGGACTTCAGACCGCTGTCCGCTGAAAATGGGTCACAGGAGTGCAAAATGAATTGCACTCCTGTGACCCAGAGGTGAAGCCCAGACTCAAAAGCTCAGGCTGGACTTCTCTTAATCTCATAAAAGTGATGTTAAATGTATGTGCTGTACATTTAAGTTTTGGCTTGAGGTATGGTCCTATAGTACAACTAAAGACTCCTCATGTTCGGTTACTGTGAGATTCGCATGCCCCATAATGTAAGCCAGGGCTTGACAAATTTGCTTAGAATCTAGGAGCCAACTGAAAAAGTTAGGAGCCAGTTTATCGGCTGCCCAGTGCCCAGAACCGCATGTCTGGGCCGTTGGGCAATAAGAATTGCTCACGCCTGATCCTAAGCGAAAAAAGACAGAATATTTAAAAAGACAAAACTTGTTTTTGTTTTTTATAAGATTTTGCAAATAAGTTATTTTTCTCCTTCACTTATGTGCGCTGATAGGCTGTACTAATGGGCACTGACAGGCAGCGGCTGTGTTGGTACAGTGGCTGCGTTTTGATTTTATTATTTTTTTGTTTGTTTGTGCCCCCCCAAAAAGAAATTGAGCACCAGCCGCCAATGACTTGGGCAGTAGAGTTCTGCCACTGTGGTCAACAAACAGGCCTACTCGCCTGTGCTATACATACACATAGGCTGACAGAGCATGCTGGGGCTTGTAGTGCACCATACCAGGGAAATCCCAGCAGGCTGCTGTGTTGGTAGGGGGCACTGGAGGTGACAACACTCTCTCTTCATTACTGACCCTCCTGTGTGCTGCTTTCTTTTCAACCAGGAAGGAAGGTTGTCCTGGATAGCTGTGGATCCCCTGTGGAGGGTTGCAAACTTGCATCATCCATGGTACATACACGCTGATCTTTCAAATCCACTATCTAGCTGCTGGACTTTCCCTTTTGCAAGGCACGGAGCTGACAGGGATTGGAATGTGGGCGGGGCTGCTGGTACACACAGGAGGAAAAGATCTCCCTCTCCTGTCTGAGTGTCCGTACGAGGAGGAGGGGGGGCCGGCTGTCAGTGCAGGGTCTGGGCAGTGTGACAGAGTAGACGCTCTCTGCTCATAAATGCAGCCAGCAACCCTGGAGTGATATCCCGGGCTTCTGGATGTCGGGGGCGGGCAGTGAGAGCAAGCCGCGCTCATCACAGCATTGTCCACCAGAGGGCGCTGGTTCGCAGAAAGCGTGTATTTTCTCTCCAGTAGGCCACAGAGCTGGGGCCTCAATTTTGGCCAGGACGCGATTTCCAGTCGCAATTGCGACCTGGTGCCTGGGTTTTGTCGATCCCTGATGTAAGCAGAACTTTTTACATTCCTTGACTAAATCCTTCATTGTGGCACACACAGTGACAGCAATCTGGTCATATTTAACTGCTCTGTACAGTGGGAATTCTTTCTCCTCACAGGGATCTCATCAGAATTGGGTTAGAGGTGTAGATATACGATAGGATTCATATCGCTGTATGTGGTTTAGGTATATGGTCCAAACACAGATTAGTGTTTGTATATCGCTGCCATGTGGGAATTATGTGGATGCGCATAGGAGAATCCCAGACCATCTCCAGGTGGCTAAACTAATCCACCAATCAGATGTTTTGTTGGTCTTTTCAGAGTCTTGCAGAAAATTTATTTTGCTTTTAGGTGTTTTGAATGCATGTACGTGTTTGTTTTTTTATGTCTGCTGTAAATGTACATTGCTATTCTAGAAGATACTTGGAGACTTTAAAGCCAAAGTTTAGATCAAAAAAAATTTGCACAAGGGACGTTCCTTTTAATGTGAAGTGCTTGTAACTGCTGTTGAAGTCCAAAGTCCCCTGCCCCCCTCCCATACCCCACAGCCATAATCTTTTGGTGCTGATGGGGGTTAAAGTGGTTATAAAGTCAGAGTAGAACAAAGTATACTAAATTGTGTAAATGTTTGTTTAAAATGATGCAGCTAAATACCTTATTTTAGATTGCCTCTGTGCTGTCACATGACCTCCCACCGCACTCCTCCCTTGTTCTAAGGGCTACAACGGGAGGGGCTGAGATCCACCTCTGATGTCAGCTGGGAGGTCCCGTGACTGATGTGCTGTCCACTCAGCCCCTCCCGCTGTAGCCCTTAGATCTGGGAAGGAGAGCAGCAGGAGGTCACGTGACCACGCAGAGGTGATCTGAAAGAAGGTATTTAGCGGTATAATTAAACATTTACTTTGTGTAGTATATCTTGGTATAACAGAGGGGCAGTAATCAATGGTACACACTAACTTTACTGCCGGGATACCAATTGCGGCTGGAGGGGCAGGGAGGAGAGTGTTCATATACCAGAGCTGACAGGGAGGGGGGGAGAGAGACTGCAGGATGATAGAAGCATGTATACTGACCACGGTATCGTAGATTGGAGTGCTGATTACTGTGGTCAGTTTACATAGGGGGACACGGGAACATGCAGGATCAAGCAAGGTATTTTACAGCATAGACTGTAAAAGTTACAGATTGGACAGCACAAGCACTATGCGGTTTAACCTGCTCTAACCTCTTGCCGACTGCCCTACGACATTTACTGTGGGGAGGCGGCTTCTCCTGGGCAGAATCGCTTACCTGTACGTGATTCTGCACTTCTGGGACTTGTGTGCATCGCCGGCGACCCGCTCCTGCTGTGATTGGCTCCCACTAAGTCCAATCAGCAGGTCCGGCAGATGCAATGTCTGCCAGGATCCACTGATCGTTGGAGACACAGGCAGAACAGGGATCTGCCTATGTAAACAAGGCAGATTCCCATTCTGTGACAAGGGAAGGCAGTGATATTGTATTTCTGCCAAGCAGAAACACAGATCTCTGTCTTTTCACAGTACAAGCACCCCCCCACGCAGTTAACAAGCACTACCTAGGAACACATTTTAACCCTTTGATAACCCCTGATGTAAACTCCTTTTCTGCCAGTACAGTGCAATTTTTTTTAGCACTGGTCCCCAAAAAGTGAGATGTCTGATTTCTGTCTGCTGCAATAGCTCCATTCCGCTATAAATCACTGATTGCTGCCATTACTAGTAAAAATATATATTTCATAGTTTGTAGACAATAACTTTTGCGCAAACCATTCTACGCTTATTGATATTTATATATTTTCGCAATAAGTGTAGATTGGTCTGCGCAAAAGATATATTTTGTTTACGAAAACCAGAGGTGATCAAATACCACCAATTTGTGGGGGGGGGGGGGGGGGAAAGGACGTACACTTTGTTTGGTTACACCGTGCAATTGTCGGTTAAAGCGACGCAGTGCCACATCGCAAAAATGGACTGGTCATTAACCACCTCAGGCCCGGAAGATTTGGTTGCTCAATGACCAGGCAATTTTTTTTGCAATACGGCACTGTCGCTTTAACTGATAATTGCGCGGTCGTCTCTGTACCCAAACAAAAGTGACGTGATTTTTTTTTTCCCCTCCCTCAAATAGAGCTTTCTTTTGGTGGTATTTGATCACCTCTGCAGTTTTTTTTTTTTTTTTTGCGCTATGAACAAAAGGGCGTCAATTTTGGAAAACACTTTTTTTTTTTTTTTTTTTGCTATAATCCGTTTTAAAAAATGCCGATTTTATGTACTCTACATATTTTTTTCATCGCGCCCGCCGGGTACTCGCAGCGGCTCGGACTCAAGCGCCCCCTAGTGGTCAAAAGGCGAAGCGCCGCAAGATAACGTTTTGCCCAGGGGAGCCAACCTGCCACAGTAAAACTGCGGCGGCTGGTCGTTAAGGGGGCAAATCCTTCTGGGGCTGAAGTGGTTAAAGAGCAACGGTCAACTCTGTCCTGCAGCTCCTCCTCTGACCCGCTGTTGACTCACTGACAGTCCCATTCACTTTAATGGGGCAACTGGTGATGCAGCAGTGACACAACAAAGTGCGTGGCGGCAGCAGATGAATGGATGCCCGCTAACAGCCGCTGCCATGATGGATCTGAAATGACAGGTGCTCTTTAAATGTAAGGACTTATCCTTGCTGGTAGTTGAAATCTTCCTATTTAGAATAATAAGCTGTCAGATTAGTAAAACGGCAATATCGGAACCAATTCAATCATTACAGTTTGAAGTGTACATAGATTTGCACATCAATGGAAGAAAGGAATGTTGCTGAACTTTATTTCATTTATTACTGTGAAGTTGTGTGAATGCATCAATGCAGTGCATTGATCTCAGCTTGCAGAGCTTGGATTCATTGAGTTTACCAAAAATTTAAATATTGCATAATATACAGCCTATATAACTAAGCGCCATTTCATGCTGAATAAACTAAATTTATTTATCTTAAAGCGGAGCTCCACCCTTAAGTGGAACTTCCGCTCATTGGAACCCTCCGGTGTCACAATTGACACCTTTTCAGGGGGGTGAAGATACCTGTCTAAGACAGGTATTTGCACCCACTTCCGGGAGTCCTCTCTGCGGGAAGCACGTCACTTCCCGCAGAATACCCGTAGTGACACTCGGCTCCCAGAACACAGGAGGACCAGTCAGAACGGCGCAGCGCGACTCGCGCATGCGCCGTAGGGAACCGGGCAGTGAAGCCGCAAGGCTTCACTTCCTGGTTCCCTCGCCAAGGATGGCGGTGGGGGCAGCAGAGTGACGAGCGATTGCTCGTCCTCTGCTGCAAACGTTGCTGCACTCCAGGACAGGTAAGTGTCCAAATATTAAGTCAGCAGCTGCAGTATTTGTAGCTGCTGGCTTTTAATAAAAAAAATTTCGGCGGAGCTCCGCTTTTAAATAGAAAACTATCTTTGGATACATTATTACTCCAAAGGCATTTTACTAAAACTAATTTTGATAATCTAAAAAATCGGATTAAAAAAACCCATTGATTTATACCCTGCTGGTATTCAGGTACAGTGGATATAAAGTCTACACACGACTGTTCAAATGTTAGGTTTCTTTGATGTAAAAAAATGAGACAGTGGTTGGGGGGGGGGGGGGGGTGTAGTAGCGTCTTTCCATCTTAAGAAAGTGGTGGTGGATAGATTTGAGTACGTTTTTGGGAGGGATTTATCTCGGGGCAGAACCAGATTATGTGAAGGAGTTTCGATGCCAGCAAGTGTTATTCATAAAATGTAATCCACAAATTCAACAGACTGGCAATATCATTTAATCCCTAATGGAACATGTATAAAGTGATTTGCATATTTTTTTTTCTGATGACCATCTCGGTAATGGATCTTTTAGATTCTAAATTGTCACAATTACTGGTTTATTCATGTAAATGTTTGTTTTTTCCAGGTGAAGAGCAGAATAAAGAAACACTGCAGGATGTGGAGGATGAAAACCAGTGAGACATTAAAAGCCAAGAAGAGACCCTCTCTAACCAACTGCCCCTTCCCTCCAAATATCCCGTCTCACTCTGAGGACCATCAAAATTTGACTTTTACACTGGTTCTCAGGATTTAGGTTCCTGCCCAGTTGGGTGTATCATTTTTACACAGTTTAAGAATTCTAAAAGGCAAGAGTGAATGACTGTGGATTTTGCTGCTGCCAGCCATCTTAGGTTCTTTTAAGACACTAACAGGACTGCATAGAGGCTTTTTCAGCATTAGTTTGTCTCCGTGCCATCCAGCACTATAACCTCCTTAGAAACACATAGAACAAGCAAGACGTTACTCCGTAGGGCAGACCAGAGTCAATCGCACTGTAGAATTTGTGTGGTGGCTTTTTTTTTTTTTTTTTTTCTTCTAAATGTTTGAAACTGAACTTCATTCTGTTGTTTAAAATGTGGTTATAGCTTGATGTTGCAGATTGCTTCAGAATGTCCTTGTAGTGGTTTTTGCTTTAAAAGTGTTTTCAAAACTGTGCAAAAATGTCGCTGAAAACTCTGGTGCTGGTATCACGTCAACAATCCGTGTTTATTCATTCTTGCCTCCTTTTTACTTTCCCTCCTCAGAGCAGGTTAGCATTGGAGCTGGTGTTGAATAGCCTGCATGCGTGTTTAAATTTTTTGTTTTTCTATCTCCCGCCTCTGCCCTCCTTTCTCTTGCTCAACCTCTTTTGTTCAGTATGTGTAACTTGAAGCTAATTTGTACTACTGGATATCTGACTGGAGCCACAGATACAGAATCTGTCATTGTTCTTACTGAAACACAGCATGGAATTAACATTAAACTTAAATAAACAAAACCTAAATTAAAAATGCCAAATATTACCGTTACTTGATCTCTTATTGTCTGTGTAAAGATATTGTATTAGTAGTCAAAGTAGCCTTAAGGACCAGCTTTCATTTTGTTTTTCCTATATTCCTGTGACAAATGATTCATCCTAAACTGTCTTGGTATTAAAGGTTAAGTTCATTTTTTGAACATGTTTGATTATGCAGCCAAGGGGCCTCTGTAGGTTAAATGCTGTGCGGCATAGAAAAATGTTGCTTGGTTTAAATTCCATACCTGTAGGCCTTGAGCAGCCCCCCAGAGCCTGCTTGAAAAATCCCACGATAAGCTGTCATCCCAGCCTGCTTAAAAGCTAGGAGACGCAATAGTGCCCATCCCCAAAATCACAGGAGCAAGCCCTCCCCCTTGATCAAAATGTGGGAAAGTACACTTTACATGCATAGATGTGTGGTGCTGGAGGAGAACGCTAAACATGATGTCCTAGTTTCTAGGCAGGATGGGGCTGATTACTTACAATGGGAATTTTTGGGCCAAGCGTTGGGGTTACTGCTCATTGCCTTCAGGTATGACATTCAATCTAAAACATTTTTCTAAGCTGCCGGATGCATTTTTTTTGGGGGGGGGGGGGGGGGGGTGGAGGCGTTCTGACTGGTCCCTTTGCTCGCATAACCATTTTTATTTAAAAGGTGAACTTGGTCTTTAAGTAAATTCTCTGGTGAAAACAGAAATTGGTCTCGGCACATAACTTGGTGGGTTTTTTCCTTTTACTCCCCCCCCCCCCCCCCCCCCCTTTTCACAGGAGCTGCTCTGTTGGCAGCACCATCTGTTGGTGAATCTGAGTTTTTGTTTGGCCCACCCAATTTGCATAGCACTAACCGTAGTGGAAGGGGCCCTGGTGTCTGGGGGCGGGGGTGGACTACAGTGTATTAGTGTATTTTTATTTTTTTTCTCTATACTGTGCTAAGAACATCCATTTGATTCCCCCCACCACCACAGAACACCTTTTTAGTGGGATGCATTTTTTCCACAGAACAGCCATTTTATTTTGTTGGCTAAACCTTTTCAGTCCATGAGTTTTACCAGAGGTTGGTGATGGTAGAGATGTCACTAGTTTATTGTAAACTAATTGGCTGAATGAGAGCTGTCCTATTCACCCACCGTATAGTCGCTGTGTATGTGAAGGGTCCACTGCAGCTGTGTTTTTTCAAATAACATCTGTGTGGTTGTGTTCTATTTTTGGCTTAACATAGCAGAAGGCGGCAGATATGCTCACTGCTTGCTACATGAGTATTTAAACATTCATGAGAATTTGCCAAACCATGTCATTTTATTGAAGTATTGATTGTTGGAGGGAGTACAATAGATCAGTAGAGTAACGGCTTAGCTTTTAGTCTCTCAATGGTGTATTTTTTTTTTTTTTTTTTTTTTTTTTTCTCAAGATACAATATTGCCCAAGTGTAATTGGCTTCATAAAAAATAAAGACATCCATAAAATAACTATTTCACTTTTATTTTGTCAGGAAAACCAGTTTGTCTTTAAGACACTTTGGTAATGTGTGTTCTGCATCATGGGAGAAGTATGAAGGCTGCCTGTGCTGACCAGTCTGGAAAATGCTAGCTGCTTGGCTGTTGTGCGTATCCTCAATCGGTACACTCTGGCTGGGTTCACTTAGCGAATTGTATGTCAGTTTTCACTGCGAATAAAAAAAAGGTTTTGATGCGGTTCTGATGAGAATTTGCAAGGCTCAGGACTGGATTTTTGTCACAGCTGCTGTTTTTCAGTGCTGGCCCATACATATTAGATAAAGGATGTCAACTCCTGTAGGAGAGCGATCCATGCGGAAATCCTGAACACATGAGCGATTCAGAAGTGTTCCCATAGATCTCGATAAGCCTAGAATTCGCACCTGAACGGCACTGCTCAGAAAATGCACAAAACTTTAAATTCGCACTGTGGATGCATCGCATATGTGAACAGTGTTGATGTACCATATAAGCCGAGGCACCTACTTTTACCACAAAAAATTGGGAAAACGTATTGACTCAAGTATAAGCCTAGGGTGTCCATCTGCGTGCCTCACGGTGTCCATCCTCCCTACCTGATCTCCGGCGCTGTGTGACTAGACTGACATTTAACATGGGAGTCTATAGAAGGGGTGCACGGCTTTGAAAAATCGCTGCTCCCTGGCCGTAGGTCCCCTGCACAACAAACCTTTCACACTTTTCTATATGAAGAGTGGGGCTACATCTGTGCCAAGTTTGGGGTCCAGAGGACCTAGAGCTGGCCGGTACCGGGTCCCCAAAATCATCTTAGAAATTACCGTTTAACATGGGAGTCTATGGAAGGGGTGCCTGGCTTTGAAAAATCTGTGCTCCCCGGCCGTAGGTCCCCCGGACAGCACACTGGTAGAGGAAGAGTGGGGCTACATGTGTGGGGTCCAGGGGACCTACGGCTGGCCGGGATCAGGCACACAAAGTTGAAGATGGACACAGACTTGCGTATAAGCCGAGGGGGGGCATTTTCAGCACAAAAAAGTGCTGAAAAACTCTGCTTATACTCGAGTATATACGGTATATCAATGTTACTTCACATGTCATGCGGATCGGATGCAGTTCAAAACGCATATATATATTAATAAATATATATCACATACGAGAACCAAGCCTAAATGAAAGGCCTGGAACAAGTATGCAGATGAGGGCTTTAGACTTTCTGGTCTGCAATATAGCAGGGTCATGACGGCAGTGGGACAATGTAAGCCAGGCAATTGGTACTTTTTAGGTAAACTCTGGCAGGTACCATTTTCCTCTCTGGACAGGTTTACTTTAATCCTAATACAAAGTTTTCACATGGTGCTTTCAGTGCCACTAAAGGCAAAACCTTCTTTTCTCTTTATCGTCCATGGACTGACACAGCTCTCATACTGTTTACGTGTGGGTATATGTCCCTGCTTGCAGGAGAAGACCTAGGCAGAATGTTAGTAGTTAAAACATTCTAGAACAAAACCAGAGCTGAACAGCCCCGCCCAGGGGGCGGTCCCTCCAGACATTACCCTCCCACCTGCAGCTAGCAGCCTGTTTTTTTTTTCCTGCCTAGCAGAAGAAGACGTGGCTCTCTCAGGAGCCAGTCTCCTGGAAGATTTTACTTTTAATTTTTTATTCCTTTGGGAATTTTTATTTTTGAGACCTTCAATCAACTGTCGGCTGGGCAACAGGTTGGGTACACTGGTATCCTCGTAGTCTTCCCTGTCCGACCATCGAGCGTGCTGATCCTCGCCTTGTGTGCGTGAGACTCAGTTCACGACATAACCCATGACTCCAGGGGTGGCCGGGCTGCTTTTATGCTCCCGCGGTCATCTCAAGATTGAAAGTACCTGACTGTATCTTTCACGGTGGACCGGGCCGACAGCTACGCAGTACTACTCCTGTGATAGGTCTGTCTGAAACAAGCCAGTGTGGGTCCCTCTGGGATGGGTAAGTAGTCTCTCCAGATGCAGGTGAGTACATGCTGGCTGTGTTTCTTTATATGGGGGTTCTCCCTGTCTCCCCCTGTTATGCTGCTCTCTGCACCCTGTACTGGTGCTGTGTGGGGGTGCTAGGGGGGGTTGCTCTGGCCTGGGGGGGCGCTCAAGTCTGAACTCTGGGAGTGGAGCCGTGTTCTGGTGTGGAGTGCGAGTTTTTATTGCGTGCGCCATTAGCGCTGTTTTTTAATTCAAATAGTGCGCTCGGCGGCCATCTTGCCGTGGCTCAATTGTGCAGTTATACAGGCGCCCGGCGGCCATTTTCTTGTAGCCGCAGCGCTTTCACGTTCGATTTCGGCCTCTAGCGGCGCAAATTTCCTCAGTCTCCTCACAGATTCTTCACTCTCCTCAGGCTTCACTCGCGCTGCAGGGCGGCTTATACAGCGGAGCTGAGCGGTCCCTAAGGGTGGTGAGTCCTCCGGTTATCCCCGCCTCAGTGCAGCCAGTGGGTGGACTGTATTATTCACTAATAGTGAATAAGGTCTCAGAGGGTGGCAGTATGGAGTCTGGTTCACCTGCTTCTCCACACTTGTCAGAGGCAACTGGCAGTGCTCCTGCACCTGCGGTCCCTATGGACCAGTTTTTGGCAGTCCTGGAATCATTCCTTGTCAGGATGGAAGCTGTGCGAGCGCACGGGAGCTGTAAAGCGCCCCCTCCCCACACATTCTTCTGTAGGGGAGTGCTGTCTCGGATATGGGCCTAGCTACTGCTGCTCAGGATCCTAGCTCTGAGGATTTTAATGTGTTTGGACAGGGCATTCCTTGTGAGGAAGACCCCTGTCTTGAACCAGCAACTGACAGGGTGCTTGTAAGTGAACTCATTGATGCTGTAAGGGACACTCTCAAGCTGAATGTTGAGGCGGAGGAACCTCAGGTGTTAGCTGTATCCTTTGGTTCCTTTAAAGCCGTTTCTTCAAAAAAGGTCTTTACATATGTGCCTTTTTTTTGTTTTGTTTTGATACATTCATTGACCAAGTCTGGGATAAGCCGCAGAAGACTTGACTGTCCCGCGGCGCCTAGCTTTAAGGTACCCCTTAAGGAGAACCCGGTTAAGAAGTGGACTCCCCCCCCCCCCCCCAGTGGTCGACCCCCCCCCCCCCGGTCGCCCGTTTAAATAAGGCTACCACATTCCTGATGGAAGGGACTCCTGCATTTAAGGATCCCACTGACAGGTCAGTGGTGAGTAAAACTAGGTTTACCTTATTGGGGTCTGCTTTACGCCCTATAGTGGCGATGCTTGTCTCAGACCCTCACAGGATGGGCAAAGATTTTGCATCAGACAGTGCAGGAGCATAATCTCCCTCCTGAGACCATTGCCCTGGCTCACCAACTTGCGCAGGGTTTAGTCTTCGTGTGCGATGCCACTTTGGATGCGACCTCTCTAATATCAGGGGCCTCCTATCTCTGCTGCTGTCTCCTTATCTGGCTGACATGCTGGTCGGCCGACCTAGCTTCCAAAAAGCTCCTGGCTGACTTGCCCTTTAAGGGCGGTAGACTGTTTGGGACCGCCCTGGATGACATTATTAAAGATGTCACAGGAGGTAAGAGCACCTTCCTTCCCCAGTCTATCAAGGGAAAGGAGCCCCACCGCAGGCCGGGCCCTTCCTTTCCGGCAAAGACGTTTTTTCATCAGTTAGAATCCATGGGTAAGCCCGCCCAGGCTGAAAAAAGTGCGCCTGGGGGACAAAGGCGTCCCTGGGTGCGTAAGCCTACCAAGCAAGCTCCCAAGCCCACCACCGCATGAAGTCTTGCCCCTGCCCGACTCTGGGGTGGGGGGACGTCTTTGCAGGTTCTCGGTGCGGTGGACCTCCCGAATCTCCGACCGGTGGGTGTGCGAGGTGGTCACCTCGGGATACAGGATAGAGTTCCGCTCATGGCCCCCAAACAGGTTCT
Organism: Rana muscosa; assembly: GCA_029206835.1. Lineage (NCBI taxonomy): Eukaryota > Metazoa > Chordata > Amphibia > Anura > Ranidae > Rana > Rana muscosa. Next base: position 191,587,634 of record CM055117.1, read on the forward strand.
TTCCCTCGAACCTCCCTCTCCTTCCTGCCCGCCGGGCGGCCCTCTTGGGGGCCGTACAGGATTTGCTCAGGTGTGGAGTAATTGTGCTGGTTCCGTCGCAAGAGAGGTCTCAGGGGTTTAACTCAAACCTGTTTGTTGTCCCGAAGGACGGGGTCCGGCCAATCCTGGACCTCAAGGGCCTGAATGTCCTATGTGAGGGTACTAAAATTCCGGATGGAATCCATTCGCACGGTGATCGCTACACTCCACCAAGGGGATTTTTTGGCGTCCTTGGATAGCAAGGACGCTTACTTGCATGTTCCAATCTGCGCAAGTCACCAGAGGTTTCTGCGCTTTGCCATAGGCGAAGTCCACTATCAGTTCCTGGCTCTTCCCTTCGGCCTAGCATCGGCACCACGGCTTTTCACCAAAGTGCTTGCCCCCGGTTCTAGCTTTGCTGAGACAGCGAGGAATTGTTATCGTGGGCTATCTGGACGATCTTTCTCAGAGCAGAAAATGGCTCAGAATTGGAGGAAAATGACAATAGCCAGTCAGACCCTCTGGGACTTCGGATGGCTTCTGAACATGCAGAAGTCGGTTCTAGTCCCGACGATTGGAGTATCTGGGTCTGATCCTGGACACTTCGGCAGCGAAGGTGTTTCTACCCTCAGAAGTTACTGACGCTTCAGTCGGCAGTGCGGGTTCTGACGTCCCAAAAATGGTCGTCAATTTGCTTCTGCATGAGAGTCCTGGGACTAATGGTGGCCTCCTTCGAGGCGGTTCCGTATGCCCAATCACACACTCGGGCATTGCAGAAGGGAATTCTGTCTGTTTGGGACAAGTCCCCATTGTCATTGGATCTTCAGATTCAGGTTAGTCACTCTGTCAAGGCGTCCCTGACGTGGTGGCTGAGATCTTCGGGCCGGGAAGTCGTTCCTCCCCATCCAATGGACGGTGGTCACGACGGATGCCAGCCTGATGGGCTGGGGAGGAGTGTGGGGAGTCCTCTCAGCTCAAGGGCTCTGGACTCCAGACGAATCTCGTCTCCCAATCAACGTCCTGGAATTGCGGTCGATCAGACTGTCTCCGCGTGGTCGAAGAGGCTACAGGGCCCCTCGGTCAGAATCCAGTTGGACAACGCCACGGCCGTGGCATATGTCAACCATCAGGGGGGCACTCGGAGCTCGGCTGCGGCATCCGAGGTCGCCCACATCCTCAGGTGGGCGGAAAGAAGCGTGCCGGCGCATTTGGCCGTCTACATTCCGGGTGTAGAAAACTGGCAGGTGGACTATCTGAGCTGCCAGTCCCTGGGTTGGGGGAGTGGTCCTTTGTTGGTGGAGGGGCACTCCGGATGTGGACCTCATGGCATCTCGACTCGATCGCAAGGTGTCGAGGTTTGTGGCCAGGTCCAGGGACCCCTGGGCGGATGCCTCGGATGCGTTGGTGGCCCCGTGGGGTCAGTATCACTTAATTTATGTCTACCCTCCGCTGCAGTTGCTTCCTCGTCTGCTGCGCAGGGTAGCGACCGAGCGCATCCCGGTGATCCTCATTGCCCCGGACTGGCCTCGGCGGTACGCCCACCTGGTATGTCTCATCGTGGACGTCCCTTGGCGTCTGCCCTTGAGGGAGGACCTTCTGTCTCAAGGTCCTATCTTTCATCCTGCTTTACAGTCTCTGGCTTTAACGGCATGGCTATTGAGAGCCAGGTGCTGAAGGACCGAGGCCTGTCGGATTCGGTAATTTCGACCATGCTTAGGGCAAGGAAGTCTTCTAGAAAGATCTCACACCGTACCTGGAGCGCTTACATCGCTATGTGCGAAGAGCTAGACTGGCGTCCACGGACGTACTCTGTCCCCAGAATCCTGCGGTTCTTGCAGCGTGGTGTTGCACAAAGGCTGGCTTTGAGCACTATTAAGGGTCAGATTTTGGCCTTGGCTGTTTTTTCTTTCAAAGACCCCTAGCGGGTCATTCCTTAGCGCTTTTTGTACACGGGGTGCGCCATGTGGTTCCACCTGCCAAGCCTCCGCTCCCTCCTTGGGATCTGAACTTGGTGCTCTCGGTTCTTCAGGAACCTCCTTTTGAAAATATCAGAGCTATTCCTCTTTTAACTTTGTCCCAGAAGGTGGCTTTCTTAGTGCCCATCACTTCTGTTAGACGGGTGTCTGAGTTGGCGGCTCTGTCATGCAAGTCGCCTTACCTGGTCCTCCATAAGGATAAGGCGGTGTTGCGACTGTCTTTCCTTCCTAAGGTGGTTTCGGCTTTTCACCTTTTAATGACATTGTCCTCCCGTCCTTGTGCCCTCACCCATCGCATCCTAGAGAGTTTGCGCTTCACAATTTGGATGTGGTGCGTGCCTTGCGGGTATACCCGGCGGCTACTGTTCCTATTCGGAAGTCTGATTCACTGTTTGTCTCTGGTCCGAAACAGGGCCAAGCGGTGTCGTCTGCCATTAAGGGGCGGGCGCCTCCCTTCCCGATTACGGCGCATTCCACCAGGGCAATTGGTGCTTCCTGGGCTTTCCAACATCAAGCGTTGGTTGTACAAGTGTGCAAGGCATCGACCTGGTCGTCTGTTCATACCTTTTCAAAATTCTATAAGGTTGATGTGGCTGCATCTTCGGATGCTTCCTTCGGCCGCAAAGTGTTGCAGGCCGCTGTTTAACGTGGCAACTCCTCCGTTGAGGAGCTCTGCTGGTTTGGAGTGAAGTTTTGGTTGTTCCTTTTACTATTTTGCTCCCACCCTTTTCTTATACTGCTTTGGGACGTCTCAACCGTAAACAGTATGAGAGCTGTCAGTCCATGGACGATAAGAGAAAATAGGATTTTTGTACTCACCGTAAAATCTGTTTCTCTGATGTCCATGGACTGACACAGCACCCACCCTACCTTAAGGTTTGTACTGCTTTGTTATGAACTGAGGCTGCTAGCTGCAGGTGGGAGGGTAATGTCCGGAGGGACAGCCCCCCCCCCCCCCCCGGGTGGGGCTGTTCAGCTCTGGTTTTGTTGTAGAATGTTTTAACATCTAACATTCTGCCTAGGTCTTCTCCTGCAAGCAGGGACATATACCCACATGTAAACAGTATCAGCTGTGGTCAGTCCATGGACGTCAAAGAAACGGATTTTACGGTGAGTACAAAAATCCTATATTTTTTTTTTTAAGTTTGGATAGAGTGGAGAGGGATTAGAACTTTTGTCAGTTTTTATTGCTGTCTGTGGCTTTTTTTTCCCCCCCCCTCCCTTTTCCACTCATCTGAAGGGTTACATTCAAATGGTGCCTCAGTAGTAATTTTGACCCTGGATGTAGCAATGTGGCTGTTTTGAATGTAGCGCAATAGGTACTATTTCAGTTCTCTTTCAATCCCAAGTCTGTAAGCCAGAAGTCTGAACAGCCTTTTTAAAGATGGTTTAATGTTGCAGCCTTCAAATTTCCAATTGATTGCAGAGAAGTCTGCGGTCTCCACCCATTGCCTTTCAGCATATAGTTGACTGGTATCCTTGGTGCTGTTTTAAAAAAATAAAATAAAGTGCATCAGTATATATCAGTTCAAATGTAGGTAGACTTTTTATTTTATTTGGATAGAATGTGTAAGGGCTTTTTGTGTGTCACACTTTTACCACCCCCTTTAGGTGGGTAGGCAATGGGCAGGGGTGTACACATGCCTCAGAAGAAATTGTACTGAATGGGGCTGCACACAATGCATTTTATTGCCTGACATTTAGGGGGTTAAACAGGTAGTGAGGGGGCAATTATTTCTCCTCACCATCTCTCAAATGCTCTCTGAAGAGCAATCCAGATGTAGAGCAAAGCAAGTGTAAATTAGCAAATATGGTGCTGCTCGTTCCTTATGCACACTGTGAAGTGGGTAGGAGAATATGGCTAAGTGCAGCTGAGCAAACAAAGTATATCTGTAAGTAATGTACACAAAATAAGTGATGAACCCTTGAGCCACCTATAATTAAACCTCTAAAAAAAAAAAAAAAACGCTAAAGTGCATAAGTGAGGTCACAAGTGATTTTAAACGTGCATGGTTGTGAGCCAAAAGCATGTGAAAATACCAAAATGTGTATATGATGATAGCAAAAAATACCAAATGTGTAAATGTGATAAAAATTCATAAAAAAACAAATTGTATAATAAATGATGTAAGTCAACGCCTTGTTCGGTTATTCCCAGTGCTCGATAAATTGACAGCAGATACTCTTTCAATGATTTTCCAAATATTCCCCCACAAGGGTCCCCACACCCCTACAGGGGTAAACAGCATGATACGGTTGCTTCCGACCCGGTCCGTGTGTCTCCAGCAATATTTCCAAGAAGGGCAGCTTGCAGCACAATCCAGAGATTTCCACGGTCCTGTCTTTCCAATAGGTCCCGATATTGCGAAAACGGTGGTAGTGGGTTACCTCAGTAAGGAAGATGAGAGACTCCCATAGTGTAGTATGCCAAAAAATGTATTAAACTAAAATATAACAGCTTGCCAGTGCGGCTAGTCCTTAAAAATGCAAAGAAACAAACACACAGCGTCCTGGTCCCGTGTGTGCCGGATAGCAGCGTGTGTTCCAGCTACAGGTGCCCGGATCACTGTCAGCGTACCGTAGTGTGCGTGGCGCTGCCTTGCGTACGTTTCGTATGTGAACGTCTTCTGAAGCGGTGCCATGCTGACGCTACACTACGTATAAATAGGAGGTGAGCCACAAGCAAGCCCCCCCCCCCCCCCCCATATGGATCATCCAATCTACGAGAGGAGGAGGGGAAACAGGATTCCCGGGCCTTAATATTCTAATGGTTAATAAGCCCAGTGAATTGCAGCAAGGGATCTGTGGCTTCTCTCAGTGGTCATTAAGTATATCGCTACAATAACATTTAATTATTGCACAAGCAGAGGAAGTACATAAATATATCGAAACATCGCTAGAATATTATAAAAATACATAATACATACAAAAGAACACTTCCTCGTAGGATATGCCATACACATTAAAACTGGCATTACTAATCTGTGTCAAAAAATGCCTTGGGCAATATAATATACAGAAATTGTATATAAATATAAGTCTATAGAGATTAGGGAAACCCCATAATTAGTGGGAAATTGTAATATATGCAAAATATCCAGTGTTAAGGAAAATTTGGAGAGTCCTAGGCAAAAATTATATTCTATTTTGTCTACATGTATAACAAATACACACATAATTAGTCTATATGTATATACACATACATAACGTAATGTGTATAGATGAAGGTGTAAAATAGGGGTTGATACCCCAGGACCAGAGAAAGCAAGGAGGAAAAGGAGACCTCCAATATGAGATGGAGGGGTGTAGTGATAAACCCTACGTCATGGAATTGATATAATACCTCTACCTCAACCAATAACCATCCCAAAAGGTAGAAGATTCTATACTAATAGATGGCCTAATACTAGATCGGGATTTTAGGGGTTAGCTAAAAAACAATTGAGGTCAATGTCTATATTTAACCCCTTAGGGGCCAAAGACCCCAGCCGGTATATCCAGCTTGTTTCGTTCTGGGAAACTAAAATTTATTTGTTTCCTCCCCTCCAGTTGTCTTTAATAATGTCAATCCCATCAAATATAAGCCCGGTAGGGTCTCTGTGATGAAATTCATCAAAATGTCGGGACATATTATGTTTTGGGAATCCTTTTTTAATATTGTTAATATGTTCCCTAACACGTACGCACAGAGGGCGTGTAGTGCGGCCTATGTATTGCAGATGGCACGGGCACTCTATGACATAGGTCACGTGAGTACTGTTACATGTAATGAGTTCACAAATCTTGTATTCCCTATGGTCAGTTCGAGATTTAAATGTTTCCCTTCTTCTTGGTTGCTTCTTGCTCACCCTGCAGGCCAAACACCTGACATTTGTAGAACCCTTTTAACTCTGGGCAGATGTTAACTACTTTTGGTGGGTTAATGACATTAAGCACAATATAATTGCGTAACGACGGGGCCCTCCTATAGATGAAGGATGGTTTGTTCGGCAATATTGTTGACAGGACTCGGTCTTCCTTGAGAATGGGCCAATATTTTTTTACAATACGTTCCATATCCCTATGTTGATTATTGAATCCAGTGATAAACCCCACTTCCATTTTCTTATCTGCTTTCTTTGGTTTATTCAGCACCGCATGTCTATCCATATTGGAGATTTCTTCTTTCAGTTTTTGCAGGTGTTCTAGTGCATAACCCTTCTCATGAAATCTATTGGTAACTAGATCAGCTTGTGTATTGAAATCTTCCACTGAGTTGCAATTTCTCCGCAATCTCAGCAGTTGGCCCCTGGGAATATTCCCCTTCCATTTCTGCACTTTAGCGTTTTTTTAGAGGTTTAATTATAGGTGTCTCAAGGGTTCATCGCTTATTTTGTGTACATTACTTACAGATATACTTTGTTTGCTCAGCTGCACTTAGCCATATTCTCCTACCCACTTCACAGTGTGCATAAGGAACGAGCAGCGCCATACCCCACCACCATATTTGTTTTTTCATTAAGATCTTCTTTAGGATCCTATTAGGGGGGCTGCAGCTCATTTATTGATAGAGGTCCTAAGCGCAGGAACACACATTTTCTTTTTACAGGTGTAAATTAGGTCTAAAGGTTAGAAAGTGTTTTTTTTTTTGGTCTGTGCAGTGGGGAGATTTAGAAATAAAACCTTTTTTTTTTTTATTAAGATTTTTTTTTAAGGATTGATGTACTGTATTTATTGGCGTATAACACTCACTTTTTTACCCTGAAAATAGAGGGGAAACTGTGCCTGCGTGTTATACGCAGGGGGCTGTGGAAAGTTTTTTTCCTGTAACTTCCCTCTTAAAGTTGGGGTGCGTGTTATATGCCGATAAATACGGTATATGCACTTTTTTTTTCCCCCCTCTTATTACTGCCTGTTCTGATACAGGTAATGAGGGAAATCTGCCCATTGGGATTAAATAGTGAGTTTGAGCTATACTTAACCACTTCCCGGCCTATAGCAAAATGACGGCCACGCGGTGGTTCAGTTATCCTGACTAGGCGTCATATGACGTCCTGCAGGATAACAGCCGCCGCGTGCCCATCGGTGGTGCGGTGTGTCAGTCTGACACACCGCAACACCGATCGAGGTAAAGAGCCGGGCGGAGGCTCTTTACCACGCGATTAGCCGTGTCCAATCACGGCAGATCACGATGTAAACGGGAAGAGCCGTTGACCGGCTCTTCCTCACTTGCGGCTGATGCGAGTAGAGCCGATTGGCGGCTCTCCTGACAGGGTGGGGGTTCACGCTGATTGTTTATCAGTGCAGAGCCCCCCCCCCCCCCCCGGATGCCCACACTGGACCACTAGGATGCCACCCAGGGCCACCAGGGAAGCGTCTAACGTGGATGGCCAGGTAAGTCCCCCATGGCCATCCACATGTACAAATGTATGCACAACATATGCCAATCAGTGGCCACAAAACAGAAACAAAGAAAAACTGTTTTTTTTTGTTCAGAATTTTTGCTCTTTTATTTGTTGCGCAAAAAATAAAAATCGTAGAGGTGATCAAATACCACCAAAAGAAAGCTCTATTTGTGGGAAAAAAATTATCAGAAATTTGTTTGGGTACAGTGTAGCATGACCACGCAATTGTCAATAAAATTGCGACAGCGCTGAAAGCTTGGAATTGGCTTGGGAAGGAAGGTGTATAAGTACCTGGTATTGAAGTGTTTAAGAGTTTTCTGCTGAGGTGGCAGATCTAGGATTTAATACATCTATATCGAGGTGCTTTCCACAATACAAAAAGCAAGTGTGTTAAACTGACAGTGCATGGTCGATTTATAGAAATATATGTGTAGCGGGTACTCCAAATTTAGGGGGATGACCCGAGCACTAGTATGGTTCGGGCCTTCTAATTGTGCTGGACTCTGCTTTATTGCTGTGTGCCTATGTAGAGTTCCCTGTGGCATGCAGGTGGCGCTGCCATGTTGGGTCAGGGTTGAACCATAGGTTGCATTGGCGCTATTGGATGTCCTCTCTAGGCTAACATGCAGTGGGCTGGTTCTGCCTGCTGTGCATGCCGGGAGAGGATATAAAAGAGGCAGATGCCATTTCGTTCAGGCAGAGACCTGGGGACCAGTACCCGGAAGAGTGTGCCCCCTGAGGGGGGGTGCGTACCCCGACTGAGGAGTCTCTGGCACGTTTGGCCCGAGACAGCAATGTTCTGGGTAGGCCCAGTACCTTCAACTGGGTCTACAGGCAGAATTTAGGAGTCCCAGGATACCCGGGTGAGGGTATCCACTCTGACCAAGAGGAAGCCAGGGGAGGATCGGTCCCATAACAGGAGATGAGTGATGGTTAGATTGCTGTCTCGGGAAAAGCCTGGTGACCTGTCAGAGGGAAGGATCCTATGCTCCGCGGAACTGACCCTGCGGAGTGCTGCTGCTCTTTGAGGACAGACTGAACTTGTCCTTGGAGGATTTAAATTGCTTTCTCGAGCTCCATACCGGCTGCTAGGACCATTGAGGGACTATCCGGGTCCGAGTGGTGATGAATCTGGGAGTTCTGTGCCTGAATCTGCTCTATTTCAACTATTACCTCTCACCTACTCTTTCCTATCAAGCAAAGATACAAAATAAACTCAACAATGGAGTTTAAGTGGTTTGGACATTGACTTTATTAAAGAGGGAAAAGTACAGACTCGTCTCTACATTCTGGAGATGGGAACCAGTGGAAGGAGGTAACTCGCTGCGGGACCCAGGAACATATACACCGCTTGACTGCTAAACTAGAGGACACGGGCTTGTGGCATGGGTGCCTCTCCTTTACCCTAAGAGGAGAGGGTGGTGCTACATATGTAATCAAAAACTTACTAAAGCACTAAGTCCTCTATCCATTTCATCAGCATGTATGTTAGCATAGGACCACAACTGTAAAATATTACCCATAAGCCCCCTTGACTAGATATATACTGCAACAGCATAAGCAATCTTTAACCACTTCGCATCCGGGCCAATTCTGACACTTCGCTCCTACATGTAAAAAGCCAAATTTTTTTGCTAGAGAATTACATATAACCCCCAAACACTATATATGTTTTTTTAGCAAAGACCCTAGAGAATACAATGGCGGTCATTGCAACTTTTTATCTCGCACGGTATTTGCGCAACTATTTTTCAAACGCATTTTTTTGGAAAAAAAACGGTTTCAGGAATTAAAAAATATTAAAACATTAAAGTTAGCCCAATTTTTTTGCATAATGTGAAAGATGAAGTTGCGCCGAGTTAATAGATACCTAACATGTCACCCTTCAAAATTGTACACGCTCGTGGAATGGCGCCAAACTTCGGTACTTAAACATCCTTATGGACGACGCTTTAATTTTTTTTATTGGTTACATGTTTTGAGTTACAGAGGAGGTCTAGGGCTAGAATTATTGCTCTCGCTCTAACGTTCGCTACGATACCTCACATGTGTGTTCTGAACACCGTTTTAATATGTGGGCGGGACTTACGTATGCGTTCACTTCTGCGTACGAGCTACCGGGGACAGGGGCGCTTTACATTTTTTTTTTTTTTTTTTTATTTATTGTTCATTTTACACTTAACTTTTTACTTTGACAGTTAGAAAAAAAAGATCACTTTTATTCCTATTACAAGGAATGTAAACATCCCTTGTAATAGGAATAAGCATGACAGGTCCTCTTTACAGTGAGATATGGGGTCAATAAGACCCCACATCTCACCTCTAGGCTGAGAAGCCTGAAATAAAAAAAAAACGATCACTGCTTCCTAGCCGAAGCGGCGCCGTTTTTTTTTAATGCAGAGGCCGGGCGTGACGTCATAACATCGCGCCCGGCCTCCGAACGATCATAGAGACTCCGGCGACCATCTGGTCCGCCGGAAATCTCTATGGTTAGAAGCTGGGGCCGGCGGATCCTGTCATCGACTCACCGATCGCTCAGGTGAGTCGGCAGAAGCACCGGAGGGCGGCGGGAGGGGGGGGGACGTCCCCTCTCGCCGCCTGTAAGAACGACCAAGCGGCGGAACGCAGGATCGCCGGCTCTAAAAAACGATATCTGAATGATGCCTGTAGCTGCAGGCATCATTCAGATATCCCGGCTGAAAGTCAAGGACGTCCATGGACGTCCTTAGGCGCGAAGTGGTTAAAGAAACCCTGGGAATTGTAGTGATCTAGATGTAGAAGGAATGATTATTATTCCTGCAGCAATTCAGTTCACACAGAGAGATGCTATTATGGAGTCCCAGCACAGGAAAAAAGTCCACAAGATACTTGCAACAGATGACAAAATTCAACAGGGTAAATATTACAACGAAAAGCATAGATACTCTACAATCCAGCATCTGTTCAATGTATAATATGCGCCTATATAGATCGCTTCCATGCATGCAATACTGTGTTACAATCCAGACCTGTGCCTCTTATTAAGATGAAGAATTCTTACCAAATTGCATGGACCTTTACTATTCTTTTCAAGTCTGTTTAGACACAGGATATATTTCAAGCATGTTTTTAAAGTTTTGATTATGGCTTACAGCTAATGAAAACCCAAAATTCAGCATCTTAGAAAATTTGAATTTCTCTTACGGTCCATGGACTGACACAGCATCTTCAATCTTGACAAAGTGGGTTATGTTCCTGTTCCTGCTCATAGGAGAAGACTAGGCAGAATGTTAGATGTTTTAACATACATTCATTTACCAGAGCTGTACAGCCCCGCCCAGGGGGCGGTCCCTCCGGACATAACCCTCCTACCTGCAGCCAGCAGCCTCCGTTTTTTTTCTGCCTAGCAGAGGAGAGGATGTGGCTCTCCTCAGAGCCAGTCTCTTGAAGAAATATTTTATTCTTTTAAACTTTTTTATTTTATTTTTGAGATCTTCTATCAACAGTCGGCTGGGCAACAAACAGGTTGGGTAGTTCGCTATCCTCATAGTCTTCCCAGTCTGACCATCAAGCGTGCTAAACCTTGCTCTGCGTGAGATCAGTCCACGACATACCCCGCGACTCCTGGGGTGGCCGGTGAGCTTTTTGCTCTAGGGCAGTGGTTCTCAACTCCTGTCCTCAGGACCCACTAACAGGCCAGATTTTAAGTATTACCTTGGTGAGATGCAGACTAGAATACTGCAATCCCTGAGCAGCAAATTATATCACCTGTGATGCATTTCAGTTATCTTGCAAACCTGGCCTGTTGGTGGGCCCTGAGGACTGGAGTTGAGAACCACTGCTCTAGGGTCCACGTATGTCTGAACAGTTTTGCTGTATCTTTCATGGTGGACCGGGCCGACAGCTACTCAGTACTGCACTTTGATAGGTCTGTCAGGAACACACTAGTGGGTCCTCGCTGGATGGGTAATTACTGTTCCCCTGCCTCAGCAGGTGAGTACATGCTATGTGTTCATATGGTAGGGGGGTTTTCCCTGTCTCCCCCTTGTTTTTTGCTACTCTCTGTCACCTTCTCTGGCTATGCGCTAACTGGGGGTGTCTGGGGGTCACTCTGCCCTGGGTGGGGTCCGTGTGGGCATGCCTCTGGGTCAGCCTGGGCCTTGTGTTTTTTTTGGCGCCGCTGGGCGCCATGTTTACTGTGTGTTTCTATTACTATTGTAAACTGCATTGGGGGCCATTTTGCTGTGGCGCACTTAAAATGCTGGTCTGCTGACCTGGCCTCTAAGAAGCTCCTGACGGATTTGCCTTTCAAGGGTGGAAGACTTTTTGGTGCTTCCCTGGATGACATTATTAAAAATGTCACGGGGAGTAAGAGCACCCTTCTTCCTCAGCCTACTAGGGCGAAGAAGCCGTGCCGTAAGCCGGATCCTTCCTTTCCCATTTAGAAGAGGTTTTTTTTTCGTCAGATCCCACGGGAAAATTCTCCCGGACTGACAAGGGTGCGGCTGGAGGATAGAAGCGTCCCTCTCATGGACGCATGCCTCTTGGACCCACAACAAGGCTCAGGCGAATCCCCGCTAGCAGGCTTCAAACGGTAAACAGACGTGCGCCATTGCGCACGCGCCAAACGCAGAGATCGTGCACGCACGCACGGTGACGCTGCCTTGGCGCTCAGTGGCCTTTAAAAAGGGCTTCTTCGGTCCAAACCCTTGCTGTCTGAATCTGCAGCTTATCCTGTGACTTGGCCCTGAACCTGCACCTGTTGTTACTCTGACCCGGCTTCCTGACCTTGCTGCTATCTCCAGTCCTGACCTTTGGCTTCCTTGACCTTGTTTTGCTCATCTGTCTGCCTTATCCTCCGTTGCCTGATCCAGCCTGAACTCTGACCATCCGCTGCCTGACGCTCCTGCCTGTATCTGATCCGCTGTGCATTACCTGGCTCGTCTGACCCTTCTTCTGCCTGCTGCTTGCACCTGCGTGCACCTGTTGCCTCTTTGGCGCACCTGCATCCTCAGCTACCTGCATCGGCTGACCTGCATCTTCTGACCTGCATCCTCGGCTACCTGCATCGACTGACCTGCATCCTCGGCTACCTGCATCGGCTGACCTGCATCTTCAGCCTTCTCCAGCGGTCTTCTCATCCAGTCCAGGAGAACCCAGCAGGCACTCATACCCCACTGTGCTCCTTCGGTCACTGTCCCAACTCCAGTGACCCGGGAACCAGGGCTGTACGAGAGGTCTCCCTCTGCATGTCAGGCTCACCTCCAAGGTACGTGTCAGTCCCTGGGTGCGTAAGCCGAACAAGCCGGCAAGTAAACCCGCCACCGCATGAAGTCTTGCCCCCGCCCGACTCTGGGGTGGGGGGGGACGACTTTGCAGGTTCACGGATCGGTGGACCTCCCTGATCTCCGACCGGTGGGTGTGCGAGGTGGTCACCTCGGGGTACAGGATAGAGTTCCTTTCCTGGCCACCAGACAGGTTCTTTCCCTCAAATCTCCCTCTCCTTCCGGTGCGTCGAGTTGCCCTATTGAGGGCAGTGCAAGACTTGCTGAGGTGCGGAGTGATTGTGCCGGTACCATCAAGGGAGAGGTTTCAGGGATTTTATTCGAATCTGTTTGTGGTCCCAAAGAAGAACGGAGTTCGTCCAATTCTGGACCTCAAAGCCCTAAATGCCTTTGTGAAGGTTCGGAAATTCCGCATGGAAGCCATTCGCTCTGTGATTGCTGCGCTTCACCCGGGGGATTTTCTGGCATCCTTGGACATCAAGGACGCCTACTTGCATGTCCCAATCTGCGTAGGTCACCAGAAGTTTCTGCACTTCGCGATAGGCGAAGACCACTATCAGTTTGTGGCTCTTCCCTTTGGTTTGGCGTCAGCACCGCGGATTTTCACCAAGGTGCTTGCCCCGATTGTAGCTTTGCTGAGACAGCGAGGCATTGCTATCGTGGGCTATCTAAACGATCTTCTGAGAGCAGACTCTGGCTCAGAATTAGAGGAAAATGTGGTGATAGCCAGTCAGGCCCTCCGGGAATTCGGCTGGCTGCTGAACGTTCAGAAGTCGGTCCTGGTTCCGACTCGGTGTCTGGAGTACCTAGGCTTGATCCTGGACTCCTCGGAGGCAAGGGTCTTTCTTACCCGTGGAAAAATTACAGACTCTTGAATCTGCGGTACGGGTGTTGACGTTCCGCAAATGGTCGTCACTCCGTTTTTGCATGAGGGTCCTGGGACTCATGGTGGCTTCCTTCGAGGCGGTGCCGTATGCCCAATTCCACACTCGAGTCTTACAAAGGGAGATCCTATCTTGCTGGAACAAGTCTCCATTATCACTGGATCGTCAGATCCAGGTGAGTCACCTGGTCAGAGCATCCCTGACGTGGTGGCTGAGATCCCCGGCCCTTCGGTCGGGGAAGTTGTTCCTTCCTGTTCAGTGGACTGTGGTCACGACGGACACCAGTCTTTCGGGCTGGGGCGGAGTCTGGGGAGTTCTGTCGGCCCAAGGGCTCTGGAATCCGGATCTGGATCGGTAGACCGGATGAATCCCGTCTACCGATCAATGTCCTGGAACTCCGGGCAATCAGACTGTGCCTCTCCTCGTAGTCAAGGAGACTGCAGGGACGCTCAGTCAGGATCCAGTCGGACAACGCCACGACGGTGGCTTATGTCAACCATCAGGGGGGGGGACTCGGAGCTCAGCTGCGGTGTCCGAGGTCGCTCACATCTTAAGATGGGCGGAAAGAAGCGTGCCGGCTCTGTCGGCCGTTTACATTCCAGGCGTCGTAGACAACTAGCAGGCGGACTATCTGAGCCGCCAGATGTTGGACCAGAGGAATGGTCCCTGCATCCGGAGGTGTTTCACCTCCTTTGCCGGAGGTGGGGCACGCCGGATCAGGGGGGGCAACAGGGCAATTGCCCCCCCTAGACCATCTGTCACACTCGCTTGCTCTGTTTTTTTTGTGCCTGATATTCCGGACTTTGGGGACCCGGTACCGGCCGGCCATAGGTCCCTTGGACCCCAAACTTGGCCCCATGTCTCCTGTACAAGTGTGCAAAGTTTGGTGTCTGGGAGACCTATGGCTGGGGAGAACCGATTTTTCAAAGCCGGGCACTCCTTCCATAGACTCCCATGTTAAACATCAGTCTAGTCATGGGCACAGCGAGGCATGGGCACAGCGAGGCATGGGCACAGTGAGGTACAGTGAGGCATGCAGATGGACACCCTAGGCTTATACTCGAGTCAATAAGTTTTCCCAGTCTTTTGGGGTAAAATTAGGTGCCTCGGCTTATATTCGGGTCGGCTTATACTCGAGTATATACAGTACTTGTTCTGCGGCTGCCGCTGCCTCTCTGAGTCTCTCTCTCAGTTTCTCACATCAGCCGATCAGCCGCGCAGAGAGAGAGACGCGTCTAATGTAGTTACGGGGCGCACTGACACGATACCAGGAGCGGAGGAGGAGGTGGGTGGAGCCTCTTCCCTGCACTCGTTGCTAACGCCTGGGCTGCTTGGTGTCTAGCAACGAGTGACGTCAGTGAGTCACGTCAGACCGCTTTGCAGGCAGGTGCGATAGCGTGCGGCTCCACAGACGGGTAAGAAAGCGGGCGGCTCCGCTTGCGGCGCGGTTTGTGGGCGGGCGGCGCGGTTCGTGGGCAGACCGTGCT
Source organism: Rana muscosa (assembly GCA_029206835.1). Lineage (NCBI taxonomy): Eukaryota > Metazoa > Chordata > Amphibia > Anura > Ranidae > Rana > Rana muscosa. Next base: position 191,602,647 of record CM055117.1, read on the forward strand.
GCTCAGTGTGTTAGCAGTGCAGGTGAGAGTGAGAGAGCAGTAACATCTCTCACCGCCCGTGCCTGCCCTGCATTCCTGCAGTGACTTCCGCCCTCACTGTGCAGGCAGCAGAGAGATTACATTATCTCTCTGCTGCCTGACTCTGGGAGTCTGGGACACAGCAAGAGACAATCAAAACTACACCTTAGCAGGCAAGTTAGTGACAATCCGCAAATTGTGTCAGGTGACGTGGCAAATGACAATCTGCATCTGGTGGCAGGCAAGTGACAATCAGCAAGGTGTGGCAGGTGAGTGACAAGTGACAATCTGCAAGGCGTGGCATGTGAGTGGCAAGTGACAATCCGCAAGGTGTGGCAGGTGAGTGAGTGGCAAGTGACAATCCGCAAGGTGTGGCTAGTGACAATCCACAAGATGTGGCAGGTGAGTGGCAAGTGACAATCCGCAACGTGTGGCAAGTGACACGCTCAGGGCTCCCACTAATTGCAGGCGACGGTATCAAGTGACACACTCGGGGCTCCCACTGATTCTGCATTGAACTATTTAATTTTATATTACAATGTAATAATAGAAATAATGCGCTTCAATCATCCTGACACCATAACAACCATGGTGCTGGGATGATTAAAGCGCCGACACCAGCCATTTCCCCGATACATTTTCCACAAAAAAAACATATTTTTTGGCAGTCCCCCTCCTGAGAAAAGACTCTGGATCCGCCCCTGCGCCGGATGTGGACCTATTGGCCTCTCGACTCAATCGCAAGGTGTCGAGATTCGTGGCCAGGTCCAGGGATCCCTGGGCAGGTGGCTCTGTGGGGTCGGTATCTGCTGATTTATGCCTATCCTCCACTGAAGTTGCTTCCTCGCCTTCTTCGCAGGGTGGAGGCCGAAGGGATTCCGGTGATCCTCATCGCGCCAGATTGGCCTCGGCGTCCTTGGTATGCTGATCTTGTGCGCCTAGTGGCGGACGTTCCATGGCGACTACCTGTGCGGGAGGACCTTCTGTCTCAAGGTCCCATACTTCATCCTGCTTTACAGTCGCTGGCTTTAATGGCATGGCTATTGAAAGCCAGGTGCTGAGAGACCGGGGTCTCTCGGATTCGGTCATTTCGACCATGTTGAGGGAACGGAAATCTTCCTCCAGGAAGATATACCTCTGTACCTGGAGGGCCTACATCGCTATGTGCGAGGGGCTGGATTGGCGTCTACGGACGTATTCCTTTCCCAGGATCCTGCTGTTCTTACAGCGTGGTGTGACCCAAAAGCTTGCTTTAAGCACCATTAAGGGTCAGATTTCGGCTTTGGCCGTTCTCTTTCAGCGGCCGCTAGCGGGCCATTCCTTGATTAGTACCTTCGTACATTAGTACCTTCGTACCTTCGTATTAAACCACCTCTTCCTCATTGGGATTTGAATTTGGTGCTCTCAGTTCTTCAAGAACCTCCTTTTGAAAACATCAGAGAGATTCCTCTCTTAACTTTATCTTAGAAGGTGGCTTTTCTAGTAGCCATTACTTCTGTCAGAAGGGTTTCTGAATTGGCGGCCTTGTCTTGCAACCCGCAATACTTGGTCCTCCATAAGGATAAGGCGGTGCTACGCCCGCAGCCTTCTTTCCTACCGAAGGTGGACTCGGCCTTACACCTTAATGAGGACATTGTGCTCCCATCTTTATGTCTTCGTCCATCGCATCCCAGAGAGTATGCGCTTCACACGTTAGACGTGGTACGTGCTTTACGGGTGTACCGGTCTGCTACGGCTTCATTTAGGAAGTCTGACTCGTTGTTTGTGTCTGTGTCGGGTCCAAAACAGGGCCAAGCGGTTTCGTCTGCCACTATTTCTAGGTGGATCAGACAGACTGTCATACAGGCCTATGCCCTTAAGGGGCGGGCGCCTCTCTTTCCGGTTATGGCGCATTCAACCAGGGCAATTGGTGCTTCCTGGGCTTTCCGACATCAAGCCTCTGTGGCACAAGTGTGCAAGGTGGTGACCTGGGCGTCCGCGCATACCTTTTCAAAGTTCTATAAGGTTGATGTGGCTGTATCTTCTGATGCTTCCTTCGGCCGCAAGGTTTTGCAGGCGGCTGTTTAATGTTGCAACTCCTCCGTTGAGGAGCTCTGCTTGTTTGGGGGTGTAGTTTGGTTTTTTCTTGATACTGTTCCCACCCCTCGTTCTTTGACACTGCTTTGGAACGTCTCACTTTGTCAAGATTGAAGATTCTGTGTCAGTCCATGGACGGTAAGAAAAAATAGGATTTTTTTTGTACTCACCGTAAAATCCTTTTCTCTGATGTCCATGGACTGACACAGCACCCACCCCTCCTTTTTTTGTGTTTGTACTGCTTTAATATGAACTGAGGCTGCTGGCTGCAGGTAGGTAAATCCTATTATTGCATAAGACCAATTAAAAAAAAAAAAAAAAGGATTTTAATACAGAAATGTTGGCTTACTGAAAAATAAGATTTTTTTTTCTGTCATACTTACTGTAAAATTATTTTCTTTGAGTACATCATGGGACACAGAGTCAGGCTAATATTCATTACTTACTAGGTTATACACCATCTCTAGGTGAAGGGACACAGGTAGACAAAGTCTTAGACAGGAAGTGATCCCCTATATAACCCCTCCCATATAGGAAGTACATCAGTTTTGTAGCAAGTGCTGAATCCTCAAAAAAGAGGGGAGGGGTCTCTGTCCCATGATGTACTCAAAGAAAAGGATTTTACAGGTAAGTATGACGAAAAATCCTATTTCCTTTTTCATATATCATGGGACACAGAGTTAGGCTAATATTCATTACTTAGCCTTGAGGGGAGGGAGACACCCTGCCAAACAATAGCCATCAGACCTTATACGGCAGCCCGTAGTACACTGCGGCCGAATCCTCGGCTGCTCGAACATCCACTTGATAAAATTTTGTGAACGTATGCACTGAAGACCAGGTAGCAGCCTTACAACTCTGAGCCACATATACCTGATGGCGAAAAGCCCAGGAGGTTCCTACACCCCTGGTAGAACGAGCTCTCAGTATACAAGTAAATAGCGCAAAAAAAACTAAAACAACCAATATCTCCTCAGTATGAAGTCATTGATGTACTCAAATATGTACAGTCAGTGGGGGGAAGAGTCCAAGCTCTGGGGATAAGTAGAAAGGTCCAGGTCACATATACATTTGCAGGGCTGCCATCAGGTGGGAACAGAAACCATGTTCCAATACTGTAGAAAAAGCAAGAAGAGAGGCGCCTCTAAGTGTAGATGTTTAAAACAATTTAATATGGTAGTTTAGTACAACAAAATGACAAAAAAAAAATCTCCTGCGCTCTCGGTGTATCGTCAAAACACGGGTAGTGTAATTCCGTCTAAAGGCAAAGTCTGAAGTCTTGCAGCCCTCCTCAGAACAATAGGTGTTCATATGGCTAGAGAAAACAAAGGAGAAAGGAGGGCGCACCAACCTAGTGCATTACCACTTAAACGTTTTATTTAAATTATAAAAAGTAGTAATCCTACTCACAATCAAAGCTTAAATGAAAGCTTATCGGAAAAATCAGCTGGAATTTTTCGGCACCTGCCGACTGGACTCAATGACAGAGAGGGTCTGACAATACCTCAAACCTTTGGATAGCTGATGCGTTTCTGGGGCGCACCCCTTTCCTCAGAGCCTAGATGGTCCATAATAGCTCTCCCCCACAAAGACCTCCATTATATGTGTGTGTGCACACATGCAGAGCCATCAGCTCAGGTGACCACAAATTAGCAAGTCCCGCCTCCCACTCCTAGATAGCCCCACCCTTATGGGTGGGGCTTCCACTAACCCCCTTCCCACACAAATAGAAGACACCCCAGCAACCACTCAAAGATGACCTGGGGGGGGGGGGGCTGGACCCTTTAGAAAAGATTAGCAGGAAAGAATGGGCATTATATCCCCACCTTCTAGAAACACTGGCTATTAATAAGCCATCATGTCCTCTAGTGAAGCAGGCCGCCAATACAGCCATGCGTGTCCTCCATAAGGATACCCTCCAAAAGAATGGCCTATTAGGATGTAATCACCTCATATACCGGGGGTGTGTGTAGAGGGAGGGGTATTGGTGTAGACCAATATCAACATATATAGTGTGGTAGAGGGCAGTAGGAACCGAAAAGATCTTACCCCAAGAAATGGAAGCAAAAACAGTTCCTCCTGGCGCGGCATAAGCGGTGGCTGTATTGTCACTGCAGACGTCCCTGCTAATCCGCTGGGACGCACGCTGTCTAACAACCAGGAAGTGCGGGTACCTCCTGCGTTCCAGCCCGCACTTCCGGTTCTTTCGAAACTTCCGGTTCTGCCGAGACGTCAGTTCCGCTCCCCTATACACAGCACGCCTCTAACCAACAGACCAGGAAGTGCGGGTGTGTTTGCATTCCACCCGCCACTTCCGGTCCGTCTAAAAGGCCTCCCAGCGCTATTTTTTAAAAACAATGGCCAATCTGGTAGTGTAACAAGCCAAATGGCGTCACTCCCTCTAGTGGCCAAATATAAAATTGGCACAAACCTATATAATGGAGCCAAATGCCAACCAGGGGTCACAAATCAGAGCTGGCTGATTTATCCTCAAAACATGGCCACACACACAATAATAAAGGTTGTAAGTGCACACAGTGGGTGGGACCCCCCAAGGGGGTATGGGACAAATAGTTACACAACAATACTAACCCAAATATTGGGAAATATTAATGATGATATAAAAGCCACCAATGGACTAAAAAACATACACGATAGGGTAACACTACACTACCGGTCCATACTCATAAATTACATAAAATTCATAAATACAAATATATATAAAAGGAATAAATTATAATACACAATTTCATATAAAATACGTAATTAAAATTATGGATTAAAATTATTAATGGTAATATTCAAAGAACCAGCAGCATTACTCCTAAGGAAAAGGTGTATACATGCACACACAATATACCTGTATACACACACAAGAGCAAGAACGGTAAATAGTATGCTAAACACGTATGTATCAGTAATTTATAATGTCCACCAACCCACTGTGTGACAGACCCACGAGATATTCTCCTATTTGGACTCACGTCCAAACCAATAAAGACAGGTGCCCTGGGTAATCTACCAGAGGCACACATCTCAATGGCCTTACTATTTGTACATTTAAAATTGAGGCCCGGAAACTCGTGGGTCTGTAGAGAGCCCAGTTCTCATCATATCCAAAACATACAGCAGTTAAGTATATTATATTGTTAAAAAAGCAACCCCCCGTTAAAACTCACAACAGGTACCCAAAAAAGATCTCCCTGACAATCACCTATGTGCAGCCCTATAGACCTAAAGAGCTACTCTCATCTACGAAACCTAGTTGCCCAGAGGTGGCCACATGGCAGTGCCATAAGCTACCCTATCAAGCACCACCTATAGCGACTAATGGGAGATATTTAGCCATGATGCAAAGGGAAAAGTCCATTTGCTCATGCCAGATGTGATGACAGTAGACCATCAGCAAGGGGCAGGGACCAAACCCCATCCCTAAACTGTCCACACTGGTCTAGCTGTGATCACACTATGTTATGCAGCTCTATTTCCTCGTTGAGGCCCTGCGGGGCCATAGTTTTCAGGGTGAAAATCCAGAAGGCCTCTCTTTTGCACAAAATCTGGTATTTTTTGCCATTATCCAAATTACTTGATATGGCTTCTATACCAAAGACCTTGAGACCATCTATGCTGCTATCATGGAATTCCTTAAAGTGTCTAGGCACTGAACATTTATCTTTCTCTGTCAAGATGTTACTCCTATGTTCATTCATCCTAGTCCTCATTGGTCAAGATGTACGACCAATATATAAGAGACCGCACGGGCAGAGTAAACCATAGATGACGTAGGGGGTGCCACAATTAATGAATTGTTTAATCTTGTGGCTCTTCCCATCTGCACCGGTCACATCTTTTTTCCTGTGACACATATGCACACAGTTTCCACAGTTGCCCCCTCCGCATCTATAGCTACCTTTTTGATCGAAGATAATCGTCCAAATGCTATTAAGCCCTTTATCCTTATTTCTCTTCACCCTACTCGGGGCAATGATGCTCCTCAAGTCTTTTGGTCTCCTAAATACTAAGTTGGGATGGGGTGGGAGGCATGTCTTCAAAAGAGGGTCTGATTCCAAAATCTTCCAGTTTTTCTTGAAGATTTTGTGTATAGTAGGTACTTTATTGTTGTACCTGGTGCAGAACCTCACCTGTGATGGTTCATCTTCTGCATGCTTTGTGCTTTCAACACTTCCAGCATTACCTTCTCTGTACAACTGCAGGTATTTTTGAAAAGCCTCCTCTATATGCACTTCTCCATACCCCTTCTCCTTAAACTTATCTCTTAGGATAAGACTTTGCTCTTCATAATCTTTCTTCAGGGTGCATGTCCGCCTGAGTCTACAGAACTGGCCAAAGGGGACATTCTTAATCCACCTTGGATGGTGATGACTGTGGGCATGCAAATAGGAATTGCCCGCACTTGGTTTAAAATGGGTTTTTGAATAGATTCTACCACTGTCATCTGACCTCAGTTCTAGATCTAGGAATATCAGAGATTTTTCGTCTACTACATGCGTGAAAGAGATCCCGAAAGGGTTTCCCGCACAATGCGACAGGAACCCATCCAGTTCTTCATCGGTGCCATTCCAGATGATAAGAACATCATCAATGTACCGTGAGTACAGGACTAGGTTCCTCCCAAAGGGGTTATTGGCCCAAATATATTTAAGTTCCCAATACCCCATAAACAAATTAGCATAGCTGGGAGCGAACCTAGCCCCCATCGCTGTGCCCCTCACCTGCCTGTAGAAACAGTCCAAAAATGAAAAATAATTATGAGTCAAAGTAAACTCTATGCAGTCATAAATGAACCGTGCCTGCTGTGGGCTAAACAGATGCGCCTCTGCCAGATAATACTCAATGGCTCGGAGACCAAACTCATGCTGGATGGACGTATATAGGGACGCTACATCAAGCGAAAGCCATCTATATCCCTTTTCCCATTTATATGCAGTTAGTATTTCCAATGCATGGCCTGAATCTTTGATGTATGATGGCAAACTTGTCACTAGGCCTTGCAGGAAGTAATCAATATAGCTCCCAAGGTTGCTGGTCAGGCTATCGATTCCTGCAATGATGGGTCTACCTGGCGGTCTTCTCATATCTTTGTGTACCTTCGGGATATGATAGAAGTGAGGGACCACCGGATGTTTTGAGTATAGGAACTGGTATTCACTTTTGCTCAAGACCTTACTTTGTAGTGCCCTGTCCAACAATTTTTTGAAAGCTTCATTGTAGCTCACAGTTGGATCCCATAGGAGCCTCTCATAGGTATTTACATCCCCAATTAGCCTAAAGGCTTCCTCTAGGTACTGGTCTTTGTCCTGTATGACCAGCCCTCCTCCTTTGTCTGCTTTCCTTATAATGATTTTAGTTTAGTACAAGCAACTCACATTTAGTGAGGTAAAAGTAAGCACTGAACGATATCCAAACGTGGAAGGGATCATCAGGTCAGTCATACCAATCCTGGGCCTGCTGGGGCGCTGCGCTGCTGGGAATCATCACACACCGCTGTAAAGATGGAGGGGAGCCGGCCGCGGTGGGGGAACTTCAAAACGAGGCCTGGAAGCGCTGTTCGTCTGGGCAGGCGAGGAGTGGTGACGTCACTGGCAAGCGACACGTTTCATGAGCTGGCGTACTGCGTGTGACGTGGCAGCCACTCTTCTTCGTCAAACTGATAGGTAGGGATGTGGAGCTAGGTTTATGTAGGAACGAAGGGGGAGGAGGGGGCGGAAATGGGCGGATCATGTGTATACAAAGGACGGAGCAATCATCCATGTGCCGCACGGTGTGGAAAGTTTTATGACAGAGACATAGGAGAGCAAGAGCCGTAACAGTAACACATGATGAAAGATATAAGGCGCTGGAGCAGGATATAATAAACACCAGATGTGACTTGAATCTTGAATAATAAATTAAAATGAATGTGAATAATAATGACGGTGTAAGTGGATGAACATGGGGGGGATTAATGAGATAAGAGGGACTGGTGGTGATAATAAATGATGTGGGGCGGAGATATATGATGTTTAAATGGGGAAGGGATATAGATATATAGATATATATATATATATATAGATATATATATCTATATATATATAGAAAACTCAAGCTGCGCAACAATATGTGAAAAATTGGTGATGATTGAATATGTGAGTGATCAAAATATCAAATTCTAAATCACCATGTGATGTCACATCCAACGTGAAAAAACACAATAAAAAAAATCGTTGAGCTTCCAAACAAAGTTCTTAAATGATACCACACTATTTTCCTTGGCAGATATGAATAAAAAACTCAAATGACAGTTCATGCATAAAGGATAGTCCACAGGAAAAGATAATGAAGTTTGGGGGTTCAATCTTCTCAGCATGGATATGTGACTTCAGACTAAAACACCATAGAAGAGTGCTGGTATGATAGAAAAGAATCCACCACCTTAGCTCTCAAAGGGGAGGAGCGGCGTGCTGACGTCACCACATACGAGTCCCGGAAGCAACGGGTAGTGAGAGCCGGCCGGCCCTTTACAAAACCACAGCTGTTTTATACTTCATACACTGTAAGTGCATTACTTTATTTAATAAATGTTTTAAAAACTGGATTACGCTATGGGGCTTTTTTCTCGCCCTAATATGATCTGCTGAGATATCGGGGAACTATAGACTCAGACATAGAGGAACAAGGACCACAGAGAGAGCCAATCCGAGACCCTGGCGGGGATGATAGCCATCTGTTTTGATTGATCTCTTTCAGGGATCAAAATTTTCGGTAAGCGGCCTTTGAGAGCTAAGGTGGTGGATTCTTTTCTATCATACCAGCACTCTTCTATGGTGTTTTAGTCTGAAGTCAGATATCCATGCTGAAAAGATTGAACCCCCAAACTTCATTACCTTTTCCTGTGGACTATCCTTTATGCATGAACTGTCATTTGAGTTTTTTATTCATATCTGCCAAGGAAAATAGTGTGGTATCATTTAAGAATTTTGTTTAGAAGCTCAACGATTTTTTTTATTTTTTATTGTTGTGTTTTTTCACGTTGGATGTGACATCACATGGTGATTTAGAATTTGATATTTTGATCACTCACATATTCAATCATCACCAATTTTTCACATATTGTTGCGCAGCTTGAGTTTTCTATATATTGTTACATTGTGTGTGTCTCACATTTGTAGTTGCAGCACGGGTATTAATTTACCATTTCATCTTTTTTTAGACAGCGCAGTATACCCATTCCATTAATATATATATATATATATATATATATATATATATATATTGGATACAATGGAGATGGAATATGCTATAATAATGGGGCGGTCAGTACAAAGGAAGAGTTGATATTGAAAGAACGGTGAATGGATGGGTGGGAGGGATAAAATGAGAGTACATCTAAGCTGTAAATCCAGTATGTCTCTCTGGCACAGAGCTTCTTAAATCTTTCGGCTGCCGGGAGGGATCTATCGATTTGTTCGATGACCCACACCTGGAGTCCTACAGTGGATTTTTGATGTGCCATTGTGAAGTGTTTCGGAACACTGTGAGGGTATGTGCCACCCTCTATGTATCTTCTATGTTCCCCAAACCTTTGTCTCAAGGGTCGTATGGTGTGGCCTATGTACATTAGGCCGCATAGGCAACTGAGACCGTATACCACAAAATCAGATGAGCAATTGAAAAATTCTTTCAATTGATATGTTTTGCCTTTTGTGCTGAATGTTTTTTAACCGTGTTTGACAAATTTACAGGTCTTGCACAATGGTTTACGGCATTGGTACATGCCTACTAACGGTATGAGGGTAAGTGCAGGAGGTAGTTTTGTGGTGGACTTCAGTTTACTCGGGGCAATTTAATTTTTCAAGTTGGGAGCCCTCCGATAGGTAACTCTAGGGTGGGCTGGTAGTGCAGATTTCAAATGAGGGTCCTGCTGTAGGATGTTCCAATGTTTTGATAATATTCTTTCCATATTCTTGTGCTTGGAATGAAAGGTGGTCACAAATCTGGTTGAGCTGTCATGCGTAGTTTTGTCAGGCTTTGGTGGTTTTCCATGGAGGTAAAAGTTGTGTGCTTTGTCAATCAGGCTCTCGGGGTACTCTTTGTCCATAAATTTTGTCTGAGATGGCAATATTGACTCTTAGGGATGTTATTTATCCATTTTGGGAGGTGGCAGCTCTTGTAGTGCAGATAAGAATTTCCTGCTGTGGGTTTAATATAGTTCTTTGCACAGATGGTCTGCTTGTCATGTCCAAGTTCAAGGTCCAAGAAGGCCATGGCAGAGGGATGGGAAACAGATGTGAAGGACAGCCCATGTGTGTTATTGTTGCAATGTTGAACAAAAAGGGGGATGAGGTCGAGGTCATCGTCCCAGATGATGATGAGATCATCTATGTACCGTTCAAAGAAGACGATATTGGCTGCATAGGGGTTGTTAGTGTGTATATGGTGGGTCTCCCAAAAGCCCATAGCAAGGTTGGCATATGAGGGAGCAAAATTTGCCCCCATCGCCGTATCTTGTGATTACTGGTAAAAGTCTCCATCGAAGGTGAAATAATTGTGCGTAAGGCAGAACTTGGTGGCTTGTATGATAAAGTCTGCCTGGCAAGGGTTGATCAATGGATCCATGAGCAAGAATTGTTCCAGTGCCATTAACCCAAAGATATACGGAATGGAGGTGTAAAGTGAGCAAACGTCAATTGAGAGCCAAACATATTTTGACTCCCACTTATAGGGGGACAAGAGTCACAAAAACAGTCTCCTGCGCTCGAATGTACAGTCTCTTAGTGGCACAACCAGAGTATTCCGTAGGGAAATGACCAAAAATCTTGCTGCCCTCCTCAGAACAATTGGTATTCTTTAAGACTGAAAAGTAAAGGAAAACAGAAGGCGCACCGACCTAGTGCATTACCAGTGGCTAGGTTTTATTTAAAAAGTTTGAAGGATTAAAAATACTCACAAAGCAAGTATAGTATTGAACACACAATCTTTCCATCAAAAGGAGATAGCCTCCTACTGGAACCGGACGACCAGAGAGTCCAGACAACAAAATTCACAGCCACGGCGTGAGTATTTTTAATCCTTCAAACTTTTTAAATAAAACCTAGCCACTGGTAATGTACTAGGTCGGTGCGCCTTCTGTTTTCCTTTACTTTTTAGGGGGACAAGAGTTCCAGTAAATGGGTGCTATCGCGTATGTAGGATATATATAGATATATATATATATATATATATCTATATATATATAATAGCAATATGTTAAAATATATAAAAATACATATATAACACATTAAAAGATATTGGAAGAAAAAAATGGGACATACTGATTGAGATGAGAGAATGGTCTGCAGCATAAAAAGTTCCAAATATGCAGTATACAAGTAAATAGTGCAAAAAAACAAAAACAACCACTATCTCCTCAGTATGAAGTCACTGATGTACTCAAATATGTACAGTCAGTGGGGGGAAGAGCCCAAGCTCTGGGGATAAGTAGAAAGGTCCACGGGCCGTGGAGGAATAGTTTTTTAAAAAGTCACATACACATTTTCAGGGCTGCCATCAGGTGGGAACAGAAACCATGTTCCAATACTGTAGAAAAGGCAAGGAGAGAGGCGCCTCTAAGTGTAGATGTTTAAAACAATTTAATATGGTAGTTTAGTACAAGCAACTCAAATTTAGCGAGGTAAAAGTAAGCATTGAACGATATCCAAACGTGGAAGGGATCATCAGGTCAGTCATACCAATCCTGGTCCTGCTGGGGCGCTGCTGGGAATCATCACACACCGCTGTAAAGATGGAGGGGAGCCGGCCGCGGTGGGGGAACTTTAGAGCGAGGCCTGGAGCGCTGTTCATCTGGGCAGGCGAGGAGTGGTGACGTCACTGGCAAGCGACGCGTTTCGTGAGCTGGCGTACTGTGTGTGACGTGGCAGCCGCGCTCCTTCGTCAAACTGATAGGTAGGGATGTGGAGCTAGGTTTATGTAGGAACGAAGGGGGAGGAGGGGGCGTGGCCGGGGCGGGGATGGGCGGATCAAGTGTCTACAAAGGACGGAGCAATCATCCATGTTCCGCACGGTGTGGAAAGTTTTATGGCGGAGACATAGGAGAGCAAGAGCCGTAACAGTATAACATGATGAAAGATATAAGGCGCTGGAGCAGGATATAATAAACACCAGATGTGACTTGAATAATACATTTTAATTAATGTGAATAATAATGACGGTGTAAGTGGAGGAACATGGGAGGGGGGGGGGAATTAATGAGATAATAGTGACTGGTGGTGATAATAAATGATGGGGGGGGGGAGGGAAGATATATGATGTTAAGATGGGGAAGAGATATATATATATTGGATACAGTGGAGATGGAATATGCTATAATAATGGGGCGGTCAGTACAAAGGAAGAGTTGATATTGGAAGAACGGTGGATGGATGGATGGGTGGGAGGGATAAAATTAGTATGTTGATTTAGGCAGAGGGAGATAGGGAGGATGATAAGTCTGTATAGTGGACTGGCAGGACAAATAGTATATATAATTTAATGGAATGTGGAGGGGGAGGGGAAATATATAGCTGGGAAGGGTGACAGTTGGATGGGAGGACTAAATGGTAAAACAGTCAAAATATCACAGCAATGCATGGATACATGAATAATATATAAATACATCAATATAAATATATAAACAGATGAACAATAGAAAAATAAGGACGGAATGAAGGTGACGATGAGAAATGGGGGGGGGGGGGGAGTGGGGAAGAAGGGGGGAAGGAAGGGGGGGGAGTTATAAAGGGGGGGAACTATATTTATGGGCACCCACCACCCCCAGAGTAAAGGAAGGGAGGAACCAAAGTGAATCAACCTGTAGGATGTATATGTAACATGTTAGCCACCATAGGGAGAACAAACTAAAACATATATTACACATGACAGCTCAACCAGATTTGTGACCACCTTTCATTCCAAGCACAAGCACAAGAATATGGAAAGAATATTATCAAAACATTGGAACAGCCTACAGTTGAAATCTGCACTACCAGTCCACCCTAGAGTTACCTATCGGAGGGCTCCCAACTTGAAAAAGAAAATCGCCTGAGTAAACTGAAGTCCACCACAAAACTACCTCCTGCACTTACCCTCATACTGTTAGTAGGCATGTACCAATGCCGTAAACCATTGTGCAAGACCTGTAAATTTGTCAAACACAGTCAAAAAACATTCAGCACAAAAGGCAAAACATATCAATTGAAAGAATTTTTCAATTGCTCATCTGATTTTGTGGTATACGGTCTTAGTTGCCCATGCGGCCTAATGTACGTAGGCCGCACCATACAACCCTTGAGACAAAGGTTTGGGGAACATAGAAGATACATAGAGGGTGGCACATACCCTCACAGTGTTTCGAAACACTTCACAATGGCACATCAAAAATCCACTGTAGGACTCCAGGTGTGGGTCATCGAACAAATCGATAGTTCCCTCCCGGGAGCCAAAAGATTTAAGAAGCTCTGTGCCAGAGAGACATACTGGATTTACAGCTTAGATGTACTCTCACCTGGAGGTATCAATGAGAGTATTGCAATTACTACCATTTTATAACATTGTTTTAGAGTCCAATTTTAGTATCTGACATTTTAAATATATGTTTTATTTTTTTCTCCCGATGATGGCTAACATGTTACATATACATCCTACAGGTTGATTCATTTTGGTTCCTCCCTTCCTTTACTCTGGGGGTGGTGGGTGCGGTAAGTATAGTTCCCCCCCTTCATTCCTTTCCTCCCCTTCCCCTCCCCCCCTCCTTCCCCCCCTTCTTCCCCCCCTTCTTCCCCACTCCTCCTTCCCCTTCCCTTTCTTGACTGCCTGGACAATGCCCAAGGAATGCAGTCTCTCTTGCCCTGAACAAGGCTGAGAGAAAAAAAGAAGGCAAAATAATGTCCTGATTTAAATGAAAGGCTTACACCACTTTTGGCAAAAAGGATGGAACAGGCCGTAACACGACCCTGTCGTGGTGAAGGATCGAGTATGGTTCCCTGCACGAACCATACCCCTCCGACACCCTTCTAGCCGAGGTGATGGCTATCGTGACAGCATGTCTAAAGGAATTTCCTCGATAGGCTCAAATGGTTGTTTCTGTAACACAAGGACACATAGGTGACTTAATGGGGGGGGGAAGCAAACAAGTTGCCCCCAGCATAATGGTTTGGACCAGTGAATGGGAGGCTAAGCCCCCATACACACTATTAGATTTTCTGCAGATTTTTGTTTTCAGATTTACCAAAACCATATAATATGAGGTCAAACCTTAAGAGTTTAAATTTGAATGCAATCAGGCAGGCCCTTGCACTACATGATTTTGATAAATCTGAAGACAAAAATCTGCAGAAAATCTAATAGTGTGTATGGGGCTTAAAGGCCTTTGGAAGAATACTGACAGTGCCGAAATCTGACCTCTGATTGTACTCAAAGCCAATTTCCACAGCTGACTGTAGAAAAACTGAAAATTGTATCATACTTACCAGTATTTTTCCTTTCCTGGTGCCTATCCATGGCAGCATACCTGTGATAGAGCTCCGCCTCGACTCCTCCTTCAGGACTAGTGAATAGCATAAATTAAATGCATAGCCCCTCCCCCAACATTCTCCGTAATATAGAATACAGAGGGTGGGAGCGTATGCTGCCATGGATAGGCACCAGGAAAAGAAAATTACTGGTAAGTATGATACAATTTTCCGTTTTCCTGGTGCCTCCATGGCAGCATACCTGTGATAAATAACTAGCTGACATGGGTGGGATAATGCTTAACAATAAATGTTTAATTAGAAGAGGACTTAGCAGCCTGAACTGCCCTTCTTCCGAACTCAACAGTCATGAGGGCTCCTGGATCAATATGGTAGTGTCTGAAGAACGTATGGTGAGAAGACCAGGTGGCAGCCCTGCACACCGTCTCCAAAAAAACATTAGCCCTTGCTGCCCAGGAAGCTGAGACTGCCCTTGTAGAATGAGCATTTACTCGGGATGGAGGCTCCATATTCTTCACCCTGTAGGCCCTCTGGATTAACTTTACAACCCAAGATGCCAGAGTTCTGATGGAAGCTTCTTTGCCCCTGTATTTACCAAACGGTAAGATGAAAAGTCTCTCAGAATTTCTGAAGGGGCTGGTGGCTTCTAGGTAGGCTCTGAGCACTCTGGATACATCCAGCTTGTGACAAGACTCTGAATCCCTGTCTGTAAATACTGGTAGTGCCCAGGGTTCCAACAGGTGGCTTGGAGTAGCGACCTTTGGTGTGAACCCCCGAAGGGGGCGAAGTTCCACTCTGTCGGGGAAGAAGGAGATGTAGTCGTCACCTATGCCTAAAGAGTGAAGTTCTGAGATCCTTCTGCCAGATGCAATGGCTAGCAGGAAAGCCGTCTTTAGTGTCAAGTTCCATATTGTTACTTATTCCACTGGAGCAAAGGGATGGTCAGATAGAACTTCAAGGACCAGGGACAGATCCCACTTAGGAAATGATCGTCTGACAGGAGGGCAAATCTTCAATACACCTCTGAGGAAAGTGTCTAAAGGATACTAAAGGATCCTCCGCCCATCTCTTATTTATTGCAGCAGAGATTGCTGCTACCTGCACTTTGAGGGAGCTCAGACCAAGTCCCAGATTAAGTCCTGTCTGAAGGAATCCTAGAACATGAGATGTAGAGGGAAAGATTGGATCAAATCCATTTCCGGAAGCAAATGACAAGAACTTGTCCCATATTCTTGAATATATGGCATTAGTTGCAGGCTTCCTAGTTTTTTGAAGGGTTAATATGACTCCTGGGGAACACCCTAGGGACTCGAACCTTCGCCTCTCAACCTCCAGATTCGAAGATTCAACTGCCCTGCGACAGAAGTTGAGGAAAAGGAGGGATTTTGATTGGAGAGCCTACACTGAGGCGCATGGCTAGAGGAAACCAGGGTCTCTTCAGCCAATACGGAAAGTACTGCCACCACCTGGACTCACTCCCTGAGGAGCCTCAGGAGGAATTTGAATATTAATGGCCTCAGAGGAAAGGCATATGCCGTGGTGAACCTCCAGGGACATGACAGGGCATCCACTGCCTCGGCTTGTGGATGCGGCAGCCGAGAGAAGAACCTGTCCAGTTTGGCGTTCTTCGGGGAGGCGAACAGATCTACCTGAGGGGGATCCCATGTGTTGGCAATCTGAAGGAAGACGGGTGGAGAGCCCACTCGTTGTCCAGGAAATTTCTGGATAACGTGTCTGCTTCCGTGTTCAACCTGCCTGGCAGATACATCGCTCTGAGGTCCAGGAGGTTCTGCTCCGCCCAGAGCATGACCGGCTCTACCTCCTTGAGGAGTGACCTGCTGCGAGTGCCTCCCTGCCTCTGCAGATAAGAGACAGCTGCCCTGTTGTCTAGGCGTAGGAGTATTCTCTGGCCTCTGATTTGGGGTGCCAAAGAGGTCAGTGCCAAGAAGGCTGCCCTCATCTCCAAGATGTTGGATACCACTCCCTGGGTGGTGCATGACCATCTCCCCTGTATTCTGGTTTGCCTGCAATGGGCTCCCCAGCCCTGTCTGCTTGCATCGGACGTAATTGTGATCCAAGGAAGGGAGCCCAGGTGATGAGGCTTGGAGAGGTTTTCCGGAACTGTCCACCAGTGAAGGCTCCTGCGCATTTTTCCGCGTCAGCAGGATCGTCTGAGATAGTTGTTGTTTCTTCCACTGCGCCAAGAAACCAGTCTGGAAATACCTCAAGTGCCAATGGGCCCAAGGAACCATGGGTATACAGGAAGACATTGTGCCAATGAGGCTCAGGCACTGTGAAGCCGTCAGATACGGGCTCCGGATGACTTTGATCATTCTCTAGATGACAATCCTTGCCTTTGGCGGTGGTAATGACACTGTCCCCTCCTGAGTGTCGAACATTGCGCCCAGGTAGATCATCTGCTGTGTTGGCGTTAGTTGACTCTTGTCGGAATTCACCAGCCACCCTAGCTCTTTTAGGGTCTGTAGAAGAATTTCCCGGTGACTTACCAACTGATCCGGATTGCTTGCTAGGAGGAGGATGTCGTCCAAGTAATGGTATATCCTCATGCCACTCTCCCGCAGGGGAACTAAAGCAGATATTAGTATCTTGGTGAACACCCTGGGAGAGGTGTACAGACCGAAAGGCAGGGCTTGAAACTGTAGGTGGGTCCTTCCCACTGCAAATCTCAGATATTTTTGAAATGCAGGTAGAATTGGAACGTGTAGGTACGCATCCTGCAGATCGACCGAAATCATCCAATCTGATGGCTAGACTGCCTGAATAATCGTCTGCAGTGACTCCATTTTGAAGCTTTCGGGGCGGATACACCAGTGGAGCCTCTTTAGGTCTATCACAGGCCTCCACCCACCTGCCCTCTTTGGGACCAGAAATAGGGTGGAGTAGAAGCCTGCTAAGCGCTCTGCCAAGGGAACCGGAACAGCCGCCCCCTGAAGCTGGAGTGACGTTAGGAAGTTTTTCAGAGCATGAGGCTTCAGTGGAGAGGATGGAATCTCTGTTCCTTTGAAAGAATTCCGAGGTGGGGGGGTGAGAGAAATTCCAAAAGTGCCCCCATTGAATTGTTGACAGAACCCAGTGGTCGTGGCAGCGGGTGGCCCAGACTGGGACAAAAAACTTTAGCCTGGCTCCCACCGGGAGTGCCTGGCTTACTCTGGCGTCAAAAGAAGGGCTTTCATCCTCCTGTTCAAAAAAGGATCCCCGAGTACATTTCCAAGGTCTTTTGTTGTCTCTGGGCTATCTCGACTGCCTAAAATCCCTTGGATTTGACTGGCGGAATCTAGAGGAACCACCTCTGAATCTTCGCATCCTTCTGTCCTGTGGAAGCATACCAGACTTCCCTCCTGACAGCCTGGAGATAGCTTTATCCATTTTGTCTCCGAATAGTGCTTTACCATCGAACGGGATTTTGCACCAATTTTGTTTGGACGATAAGTCAGCCGTCCAGGGTTTCAGCCACAAGGCCCTCTTCGCCATTACTGAATGTAACATGGATCTTGCCGAGCACCTGATCGTGTCAATGGCCGCTACCCCGACAAAGTCTGCTGACAGTCTAAGCTCTTCCAAGGCTTTAATTATATCCTCCTTGGGGACATTCTGACGCAATGCCATCTCAATGTTATCTGTCCAAGACCTTATGGCATTAGATACCAACGTGAGGACGATAGCTGGCTTACACGCTGCTCCCGCAGCTAAGTAGCTCCTCTTCAGGTCCTGGTCGATTCGCCTGTCTAGAGGGTCTTTGAAGGAAGCGGAATTCTCCATTGGTAGAGTAATGTTTTTTGCGAGTCGCACCACCGACGCGTCTACCACTGGCATGGAGTTTATTGACTGCGTTCCCGACTCTGGTAAGGGGTAGGGGTGCCGAATTTAATCGCTGCATCGGTGCATCGCGATTCGGGTGTCCCTGATGCAGCATCGATGCAGGCGACCCTAATAATCGATGTTTACCCCCCATTACATCTACTCACCGCAGCAGATGTAATGTAACACTAACAAACTGCAAGCCGCCGTCTGCCCACCTGAACAGCGTGTCATGCAGACAGACGGCGGCCATTGCAGTTTTCAAAAGCCGCGCCTCCCGAGTCCTCGTTGCCTGTGATAGGCGGAACACTCAATTTCCCAGCAGGCAGTGTCCCGCCTATCACAGACATCCTCTCATCCTCGTCTGTGTTATGAGGATGAGAGGATGTCCGTGATAGGCGGAACACTGAATGCTGGGAAATTTAGTGTTCCGCTTATCACAGACGACGAGGACTCGGGAGGCGCAGCTTTTGAATACTGTGGAATGGCCGCCGGGATGCCGCCGATCAGGTAGGGGCATTGAAGCACGGGCAAAGTGAGACACGGGGCACAGTTAGAGGCATTGGGCACAGTGAGAGGCATTGGGCACAGTGAGGGCACAGTGAGGCATTGGGCACAGTGAGGCATTGGGCACAGTAAGACATTGGGTACAGAGAGGCATTGGGCACAGTGAGAGGCATTGGGTACAGAGAAGCATTGGGCACAGTGAGAGGCATTGGGCACAGTGAGGGCACAGTGAGGCATTGGGCACAGTGAGGGCACAGTGAGGCATTGGGCACAGTGAGACATTGGGCACAGTGAGACATTGGGCACAGTGTGACATTGGGCACAGTGAGGCATTGGGCACAGTGAGACATTGGGTACAGTGAGGCACAGGCACAGTGAGGCATTGGGCACAGTGAGGCATTGGGTACAGTGAGGCACGGGCACAGTGAAGCATGTTTAGTAGATTTTAAATTAACAGCAATATAAACCAAATCTACAAAAGGAAAATATTTTATATGCAAAATTAAAGGCTAAGTTCACCTTTTCGGGGAAAATTTCAAACAGAATAAAAAAAAATGGAGTACTTCATTTTTTTTTTGATGAAACCCATGCGCACTTGCGCTGTAATCGTGATGCATCGCGGAATCTAATCGAATCATTGACATGATAATCGTAATCAAATCGAATCGTGAGGCCAGTGAAGATGCGCACCCCTAGTGAGGGGTATAGTTTATTGAACCTGCCCAAAGAAAGCTTTTTATCCATCTTTGACCATTCACTCTGAATGACTTGGCTAATCTCGCCCATCAACGGGAAGAGAACCTGCTTCCTTTTGAGGAATGGAAAGTAGTTTGTAGACTCTTGGGGAGGCTCTTCTGCATCTTTCCAGGTGATTGCAGATTTGAGTGCCTGGATGAACGGCTTTACCAAGGAGAAACTGAAGCCGGAAGGCTCTGACTCCTCTGAAGAGTCCCCTGAAGAGTCTTCAGGTGGTGAATCTCTAGCTGGTCGGCCTGACGGCGGCAGAGGTGCACTGACCGCTGACGGACCAGGGAGATTAGGATCTGTATCCTGAACCTGGGATATCTGCTGAACTGGTTGAGGGGGGACTGAAGCCAAAAGCTCAGAGAAGGAGTCCTTCATCGTTCGCTTGAGCAGATCCACAGCGTGCTGATTTTCTAGCTCGCGGTTGGACGCATAGTCCGTAAAACAGTCCTTACAGACCACTCTGTCTGGTAGTGGTGTAGCCCCACATGTCCAGCATCTCTTCTTCAGATAGGTCCTAGGAGAGGGGGACCGATCATGTCCTCTTGACCTCTCTGGTGTGGGCAGGGCTACGATGTAAGGAACTCACGTTAGACCAGTAAGCGCACTTTTTTTTTTTTATACTCACGTAAAGTTGGTCACATACCTAATAGAAGTGTGAGGATCTTCGTTACGGGATGAATGACTCATTGCGGAGTTGGGCAGAAGGATCAGCTGCGGAAAATAATAGATAGAGAAAGAGCTATGGGATCAAGAAATAAACACAGAATCGCCTGTCTGGGCCCATGCAGGCGAGTGCAAAAATACTGACACTTTTTTTTTTTAAAACCTACCACAGAACTGGGTCAGGGAAACCCTGCAGGGCGTAGCTGAAATGGCTCTGACAGCCATAACCCTGTCAGTAGTGCTTATATGCCATCCAGGTGGGAGGGCTAATCCAAAAACTCCACCCCTGGAATAATACTGGAGAGAAAGGGCAAAACGGACCCTTTTTCCAGAAACCAAAATTGCCGCCGGCTCATCGGACAACTGCGCATGCGCCCGCGCATGCGCCGAAGCCCGGAGTCTGTAACACAGGAATCCCTGTATTAGATTGCCGAGTCCTGCCCCGGACCGCGCCTGCGCAATACGGCGGCGGGGACGCCGACCTGCGCCATTCGTCCTCCCCAACAAGTGGAAAACAGGGGAGAAGGGAAGAAACGACAGTGCGCCCACAGCCCCCCCCCGCTGCGTACCGGACATGCCGAGCAGCGAGAGGAGAGGTGCCAAGCTTGTCATGGAAACACCGGCCCTAAAAAAGTGTGTGCAAAGTTTCTTTGTGTGTTTTTTTTTATTTATTTTTTATAAAAGGTAAATAACCTAGGAGAGGGGACAACAGGGAAAATTACAAGGAAGCTAGAGGGGAGAGAGGGGGACATAACATGGGGAGAGAAAGAATGATTATTATGCATTGATATAGTATGAATGAAAAATAAAAACTACCAGCCTGGGGAAACATTAGCTGATCCTTCTGCGACTCGCTTACGTATTCATCATTACATGCAATGGCAGATTGCGTTCCTGTGAGGAAACTCTGCAAGAAGACCCCAACAGATCCACAGAGGGGTTCCCAGTCTTATCAGCGCTGTGAGCGGCCCAAGAACAGGGACTGCGCACGGGAAAGGCTAAACCCGGCGGACGCTGCCGACTGCAGAGGTATGGACATACTGCTACTCTTCACCAGCACAAGAAGGTATTGAGGAAAAAAGGGAGAATGTTGGGGGAGGGGCTATGCCTTTAATTTATGCTATTCACTAGTCCCGAAGGAGGAGTCGAGGCGGAGCTCTATCACAGGTATGCTGCCATGGAGGCACCAGGAAAGAGCATTCTCCCAATCACGTATTTCCAAGGATGCCATTTTCTGGCTTCACACCAAGCAATATAAAAGTCTTCCAGACCTTATGATCGATCTTACTAGTGACAGCGTTTCTAGCATTCACTAGGGTAGACACCACTTGTCCCGAGATGCCACAGTCCTTCAACACCCTGGCTTCAATATTTAGAGACTGTAAATTGGGGTGGAATATAGGACCTTGAGACAGTAGATCGAGGGAGCGTGGAAGCGTCCATGGCTTTTGCCAGTCTTACAATCTCCAGGAACACGAGCCTTCTGGGTCAGGCTGGTGCTACTAGAATGACTAGTATGTGGTTCACCTCCTTCAGTGCTGAACGACTCCTGGTACCGCCTTATTATTATTAAAAAATGATTATAAATGCACTTACCCATGGGCCTCGATGCGTATGATTATAGTGAGCAGGGAGATTCTGATCTTCTTAAAATAGCTCCTTTACTGGCCAGGATGCAGTGGCCTAAAAGCCCCCATAACACTTCTGGAAGAGCAAGGTCTTCAAACTCTTCCTGAAGCTTAGCAAGTTGGTAGTGTTTTTTAGGACCAACGGTAAATCATTCCAAACCTTACCCCCCTGCACCGAGAAGGCACGTCCTCCTTGTCTCTGTTTCCTCACCCTAGGGACAACGACATTCGTTTGTCCCGCTGAACGTAATGCTCTATTAGGAGCATATCGTGTGAATTTTTTCCGGAGGTACTCTGGTCCACCTCCATGGACTATCCTATGCATAAAACAGCCAATCTTAAACAGAACCCACTCACAGATGGGAAACCAATGCAAGGTATTCAAAATCAGGGTGATATGATCTCTCCTACCAGCACCCGTGAGTAACCTTGCTGCGGCGTTCTGAATTAGTTGGAGTCTATGCATGGTCTTTTTAGGTAGGCCAAGGTACAGAGCATTACAATAGTCCAACCGACTGGTGATTGTTGCATGGATCAGAGCGATCTTATCCGAGTCATCCAGATAGCAGAAAAGGGCCCGCAGGAGTTTTAGGTGGAGGTGTCATGAACTCACCACTCCACTCACCTAAGGGTCCAGAGTAAATCTGGAATCCAAGATGACCCCCAAGTCCCTCACCCGGTTGGCCACCTCAGGCGGAGCACCGAACGAGGAAGGCCACGCGGGTATGGGAGTGTCTTCCTCCCTGTCACTGAAGATGATAATTTCAGTTTTTGTGCCATTTAACTTAAGAAAGTTGGCACTCATCCACAGATTGATCTCTTCTAAACAGACTGCCAGACTTTTCCCTTGACATGCTCAGATATATCTGGGTGTCATCTGCATACACATGGAACTGTAGACCATGGCGTTGGATCAGGTTGGTCAATGGTCTCATATAGATGTTAAACAGGACTGGCGACAGCGTCAAACCCTGTGGTACCCCACAGGACAGGGAGCTGTAGTTAGAGTGATAGGCTCCTAGCCTCACCCGTTGTGCCCTATCCTGGAGGAACGAAGCCATCCATGCTAATACCATCCCCTCGATCTTGGCCGTATATTTAAGTCTATGCAGTAACCGTGCATGATCGATGGTATCGAAGGCCGCTGACAAGTCCAGAAGTATCAGAGCTATGGTTTCACCGTTGTCCAGGGTACGAAGTATATCATCTTGGACATTGACTAGGGCTGTCTCTGTCCCGCGTCCAGGTCGGAATCCTGACTGGAGGTCATCTAGAATGGAGTTGGGTTCCAGATGATTCTGAATCTGCTGGACTACGACTCTTTCAAAGATCTTAGCAAGAAACACCAAGGTGGAAATAGGTTGGTTATTCTCTGGCTGGGCCATGTCGAGGCCAACCTTCTTCAGCAGTGGAATAACCACTGCTTTTTTCAGATCGACAGGAACACACCCAGTCAGGAAGGAACTATTTATAATCTCCATGATGTATGGGGCCAGGGTAGCTGCGGAGTCCTTAACAAGCTGGGCAGGGCAAGGATCCAGACACAAGGAGGAGGCCCTCGTGGTTTATATAGGCAACTGCAGTGACATTGTGGGACTGAACCCTGATAGGGCAGTCCTGAAGCTCCCCCGTCCTTGTCCGTAGATGTACTGCCTGTAACTCCAGAATGTTGATGGACAGGATCTGTTCCGTCCTTGACATTTCCTCTGAGCTGTGAGCCCCTCTAGGGTCGTTCCCCAGCCTGAGAGACTGGCATCTGTAGTCAGTACTTTCCAAGTTACCGGGAGGAAGGATCTTCCCTTTCGCAGGTTCTGATCCTGCAACCATCAGTTTAGGCTTAAGCGTGCCCGAGGAGATAAGAACATTGAATAATCCAGGGCTTGTCCAGTTCTGTTCCAAGCCAACAAGATGTCTTGTTGTATAGGCCTGGAATGGAACTGGGCATAGGGCGCTGCCTCGAAGGAGGACACCATCCTTCCCAGAAGACTCACACAGAGCCGAATGGAGTTATGAACTTACTTTTCAGTAAATCAACACTTCTGTATTAAAAATCCTTTTTTTTATTGGTCTTATGTAATAGTCTAATTTTCTGAGATACTGAATTTTGGGTCTTCACTAGCTGTAAGCCATAATCATCAACATAAAAATAAAAAATGCTTTAAATATAATATATATATATCACTCTGTGTGTAACACTTCTATATAAAATATATGAGTTTCACTTTTTGAATTGAATTACTGAAATAAATTAACTTTTTGACGAAGTTCTAATTTTTTGAGATGCACCTGTATATAGCTATGAGACTAAACACAGGTGTGCCTAGGTACACTCAAGTACCAGAAAACACACTACGGCCCCTTTCACACGGACGGTCCGTTCAGGTCCGCCTGTCAGTTTTTTAGGCGGACCTGAACGGATGCTCCATGTACCCCTATGGAGCCACGGATGTCAGCGGTGACATGTCCGCTGACATCCGACCCGCTCTGCCAAAGTGTGACGGAGAAAAACCCTATTTTTCCTTCCGTCGGTGGAGCGGATCGGATGACAACAGACTCTACGGTCCGTCGTCATCCGATCCCCCCATAGGGGAGAGCGGCGCTCTGACAGGGCAGTCCCTGCACAGTGTGCGGGGACCGCCCAGTCATCCGCCGGCTCAGCGGGGATCAACGGAGCGATCCCCGCTGAGCAAGCGGAGCTTCACGGGGCGGATCTTCACGGATCCGTCCCGTGTGAAAGAGCCCTACTACTTTTCAGGAGGCATTCAGTACAAAATGTAGATTTTTCAGTTTATTATTTATTTAGACACAATCAACATTCATAAATGTTCGTTCTAGCAAAGCTTTACTTTAAAAAAAAAAAATTCAGGTCCACTTTAAATAGTACCATAATGCCATTGTCATTTCACAACACATCTTTAAACACAGTAAATCTGTGTTTATATTGTACTGATACATTTAATTTAAAACTGACCCATGCTCAGGGTTGGATGATATCAATTTTAGAGGACTAAGTGAAAAAAAAATCACTCTACCAACTTCCCCCCTTTCAGATTCCAAAGGCACAGTTCTATTTTTTGCACTGCTGTGTCATTCATTTTGAATGATGCTCCAATGCACAGATGTGAACCATGTATTTTCAATAAAAAAAAATAAGTGCAGATGCTTAGAGACAGTATTGTTGCTCCTTCAAAATGAACAAGCTTAAAGAGGAAGTAAACCCTTTTTTTTTTTTTAAAACCTTGCAAGAGAAAGGCATAATGAGCAAGTATGCATAGCATGCTTGCTCATTATGAATGACTTACCTGAGATCGAAGCGCTCCTCGTTCCCCTCCGCCGCTGCCGCCATCTTGCCTTTGAGTCCCTTCCGTGTATTGCCGCTCCGGCGCTGTGACTGGCCAGAGCGGCGATGACGTCACTCCCGCGCATGCCTGCACGGGACCAGCATAATCCCGGCATGTCCCATTCATAAAACCAGGACGCTCAGTGCCCCTGCGCCGTAGACATCAGTGCAGTGTTTTTTGCAAATATCTCCTTAACCGTGTAGGTTAACCACTTGCCGACCGCCTCCTGTACATTTACGTCAGCAGAATGGCACGGACAGGCACATCAACATACCTGTACGTCCCCTTTAAGTGCCTGTCCATGTGGTCATGCACACGCCGCCGCGGGGCGCTCGCCACCCTGCCGCCATCCCCGTGAGTCGGACCGCGGTTCCAGCGGACTCGATCGCCGCGGGGATCCCCGCGATCGTCTCACGGAGGTATAGAGCAGGGAGATGCTTGTGTAAACAAGCATCTCCCCGCTCTGCTTAGTGACAATGACACGGATCTCGGCTCCATGTACTCGGAGCGGAGATCGGTGTCATGTGACACAGAGCCCATTCCCCCTACAGTTAGAAACACAATGCAGGGAACACTTAACCCCTACAGCGCCACCTAGTGGTTAACCCCTTCACTGCCAGTGTAATTTTTACAGTAATCAGTGCATTTTTATAGCACTGATTGCTGTAAAAATGACAATGGTCCCAAAAATGTGTCAAAAGTGTCCGATGTGTCCGCCATAATGTCGCAGTCACGAAATAAATCACTGATCGCCGCCATTACTAGTAAAAAAAAAAAAAAATTATAAAAATGCCATAAAACCATCCCCTATTTTGTAAATGTTATAACTTTTGTGCAAACCAATCAAAAAAACGCAGATTGTGATTTTTTTTTACCAAAAATATGTAGAAGAATACGTATCGGCCTAAACTGAGGGAAAAAAACGTTTTTTTAAATATATTTTTTGGGGATATTTATTCTAGCAAAAAGTTAAAAATATTGAATTTTTTTCAAAATTGTCGCTCTATTTTTGTCTATAGCGCAAAAAATAAAAACCGCAAAGGTGATCAAATACCACCAAAAGAAAGCTCTATTTGTGGGAAAAAAAGGACGTAAATTTTGTTTGGGAGCCACGTCGCACGACCGCGCAATTGTCAGTTAAAGCGACGCAGTGCCGAATCGCAAAAAGGGGCCTGGTCTTTAACCAGCCAAAATGGTCCAGGGCTTAAGTGGTTAAGGAGATATTTCTTGCACCTACAGGTAAGCCTTAATCTAGGCTTATCTGTAGGTGCAAGTTGTCAGAGTGGGTTTACAACCACTTTAAAGTGGTTGTAAACCCCCTTTTGCAACTTGCACCTACAGGTAAGTCTAGATTAAGGCTTACCTGTAGGTGCAATAAATATCTCCTAAACCTACACGGTTTAGGAGATATTTGCTAAAAATGACATTGCTCCGTGTCTACGGCGCATGCGCGCCATAGACAACGGCGCATTCATGGGGTTAATCCCATTCACAAATCCGGCTAGGCCCAGCATTCTCTGACTTAGCCAGATTCGACGGCTCCCGCGCACACGCGCGGAGTCACGTCTTCGCCGCTCCGGCCAATCACAGGGCCGGAGAGGCGCTGTGATTGGCTGGAGCGGCGATACCCTGAAGTAACCTTCCAGCTATTGCCGCAGCGATGGCTGCGGCTGGAGGGGGAGACGAGGACGGCTTTGGGGGCCCCAATCTAAGGTAAGTGATGCATAAGGAGCTATTATGCTAGTCATATTAGCTCATTATGGCTTTCTCTTACAGGTAGTTTAAAAAAAAAATTAAAATTTCAGGGGTTTACAACCACTTTAACACAACACATCAACACATAGTAAGGCATGTGCATGAATTCATGGGAACAGTGCACCCAGCTCCTGTGTTTATGGAACCCCTAGGCCTCTGTCATATACATGTGGACTAGTAAATGCAGTTTGTGGCCATTCCCCCTCTGCATGCCATGGGAAGGTAAGAGCACAGAATGGCTTACAAGTAATGCATAGTTCCTCTGTTATTGCTGGCCTCCTGACAATGCTAATTGCCTGGCTGTTGTACAGACCAGCTAATACTAAAAAGATCAAGGAAAAACAGTGACAAGGGCTTCTGAGGGTTCAGTAACTTGAAGTTAAAGGATCAGAATGACAGCCAGGTAGCTAGTATTTAGCAATCTTCACGTTTTTCTCACTTATTTCCTAAAAGGAGTTGTAAACCTTTGTTTATTTTGTCTTTTTTTAAATTACCTCCACTGCGCAGTTCGTTTTGCACAGAGTGGTCCCGATCCTCGTCTTCTGGGGTCCCCCCAATGGCCCTCGCGGCTCCTCCCTGCATTGGGAAACCACCTAGGAGAATCGCTCTCCTTGGGGGTCCCCGTCCGGGCGTGCTCTCGAGTCCAGCATTTGCATCCATAGACACAGAATGCCGGACTCGGCCCCTGTGTCATTGGATTTGATTGACAGCAGCGGCCGGCATGCAGACTCCCATCTGACGTCATCGCTATTGGACAGGAGTCTGCATGCCGGCCGGCTTTCCACTGTTTTATGGACGTTTTTATGCTCCCAATTTTGTAAGTGTACTCTTTTATATTAAATCCTCTCATGAAGCTGTAATACACTATGTGAGTGTTTTTTATTCTTGGGGCAATGATTGCTGATCCGCGGCTGCTCGGTGTACTGAGCTCATCCAGTCTGGCTTGCTTGCTTGTCCTTGCAAATTGGAGACCGTTACAGATCAGGAGTGTGATCATTTCTATGGGTTTGATACAGCTTGCCTTCTGGTAAGCAGAAAACTTATATGGTGGTGGTGCACGTGTGCTGATGGTGCAATATTGAGGTTCACCCTTCCTTTTCTCACACAAGGCACTCACACATTGTGTCTCGCACTGAGTCCTCACATCTTATCATTGGACTGTTTCATAAATTTTCTTAATGGCCAGAGACTTTTTCATGATTTAATTTAATCAGCTGTACACGTTTTCTTTTTCTCACTGATTTTGAGCACAGTTCTTTTAATTTATTCATTTTCAATTTATGGACATTTTTCAAATTTATGTGTAGCGGGTATTTGAATTTGTAAGGACTTGGGTGGTGTGAAGTTCCCTGGGGTCTCTGGGTGGCGCTGTTGCCTTGGGCCCGAGCTGAACATGCACTGCGAACCGTGCCTTTTTGTCCTCCCCTGGAGCTGGTACAGCGGGGCGGGGAACCCGCTGTGATGCAAAGGGAGAGGTCATAAAAGGGGCGGAGGCCCTGTTTTGGAGGAGAGAGTCGGAGGACGTGGCCGCGCCCAGGCACCTTCAGCTTGGGTGCTGGCGTTCCGGTGTTCCAGGCCTAGGCGCCCTTGGCCTAGCTGGAGCAGAGATGGAGTCCATCTCAGGCACCTTTAGCCTGGGGTGAGGTACTATGGCGGATGCCTGGGGCTCAGTACCTTCGACTGAGTTCCGCGAGGGTGGAGGAATTCGAGGGGGCCCTAATGCCTTGGGTGCCCGTGTCTGAGTTTGTGAGGATTGGTGCGCAGTAACTTCTCCGGAGAGTCCGGCGCAGCATCGCTGGTGACGGAGAGGCCTCCATTTCTCCCTTGGACGGATTTCTTCCCCTGACAGGGGCAAAGTGAGCGAAGGTAAATTCACGTTCTATTACCTAGTCAGTGGCAGTGACTATTCACCACTGGTGACAGCACAGTGGGCAGCAGGAAGAAGGGAAAGGATTGTGCCTCGATCTGTTTCCCCATTATTCAAAAGGAGAAAGATTGTTTTATTGCTTGGCAAGAAGAATAAAACTGAGTTGTACCTATTCACTGTGTGGAACTTGGGTTACTAAGCAAAGGAGTTGGGGACGAAGGACTGGACTTGACTCTAGGACACCTACACAAAGGCCCAATCTTCTGGCCTTCACCTCCTAGTAAGAGGAGGACACGGGCCGTGGTGTGTATCATCTCTCTCTCCCAGGTACCCCTAGACAACAGCCACATAACCGATAAAGCAAGGGAGAGAGGTGAGGGCGCTACATATGCTTGATTTATATTGTATTTAATAAATTCTTTGCGCAGCTCTTACTTTTATTTTTGTTCTACTTTTAATGTGCAGTCTCACATTTGGAGCTGCAGCAGATTGTGTTATTCACGTGTGTAGGTAGCGCAGTATATCCCACTTTGAGTATAACTGGGGGGCTGGTCAGTGGCAGAAGTTTTTTCACCTTAATGCATAGGATGCATTAAGGTGAAAAAACACAAGAGTTTACAACCCCTTTAAGGCTGGGTTCACACTAGAACACGCAGCGGTTCACAGCAGGCGTCCAGTGCGTCTCCATTCACCATTTCAGCCCGAATTATTGGCTGCATTTGGACCGGAAAACGGACCAAAAGACGCACAGGTAGGGTGACCACATTTCCAAACTACCATTCAGGGACACCCTCCCTTCCCAAAAATCAGCTTGTGCTATAACGAATCACTCCACAGTGATTGGACACAAGAGGCGGGATTTATGATTTCTCCAATCACAAGCAGGGGGCGGGGATTGTGCTCCTCCAGGCATTCCCGGCCAGGACAAGTACTGTCAGTGAGTAAAGCGGTGATGTGGCGGCCTGTTTTGGGGGCATCAGATTTGCCCCGGGGGGGGTGGCTGTGTCAGTTTCATTCCGGGACACTGTATTGTCCTGGAATGAATGTGCCCGGGACAGACCTGCAAAATGCGGGACTGTCCCGGGCAATCCGGGACACGTGGTCACCCTACGCACAGGACTTGTGTGCAATTCGCACCGGAGATGTGAGAGCCGGTCACAATCTCTTGCTTTGGAAATTGGATACTGGGGAAACCCACATCCAATTCGTAGAAGTGTGAACCCAGCCTTAATGAAGAATTCCCCCTTTTGGCAAAAAATAAATAAAAAATTAAATGCACCTATATTGTAAACAGCAAAAATCTGCATGTATTATTGTATTTGCATTTGAGCCTGCAATTTCAACACAGTTCTCTGGCCTCTGCAGGCTCTTCCTTCAGCTCCAGTCAGCTGAAATTACAGACCTTCAGTTATGGAGCTGGATGAAGCATCTAAACAGCTCTTCCATTTGAAACAAGAACAGATTTTTATCAGCTTATTCTGAAAGGCAGTGCAATGACCAGTAGCCATTGACAACCTGCAGTCACTTTAAAATAAAATAAAAAGGTTAAAGTGTTTGTTAACCCCCGAGAAAACAAAACAAAAAAAAAAACAGATTCTGTTTCTTTAAAGCATGCTATACAGCACAGTGCTTGTGCTGTGTAATTTGGCCTCCCGTATCACCTGTAATACCTGGTTGATCCTGCCTGGCTATACCCTCCCCCCTGTAGACTGACCACAATAATCAGGGCTGCTGAGCGCTGACACTGTGGTTCCATTACGCGATTCGGTCATCTGCAGCCCTGCTCTCCTGTGTCTGTGTCCCGTCTGTCCTCCTCCCCCTCCCCTCTTTGCCTGTCAGCGCCCGTCCCCCTTCACCCCCCCCCCCACACTCCTGCTGCTCTCATATTTCATATAAAACCATCCCATCCACGCTGTAATATACCAATAATTGTCCCTGTGCCTGTGTAAACAAATATACTTATCTGTATCCATATCAGCGCGGCTGACGCACGGCTCTCTCTCTCGTCAGCAGGAGTGCTTGGCCCCGCCCACTGGAACTGTGAGGCGGAAAGTGAAGAGAGCCGAAGAGTCAGCTGAGCGCTGGGAGCCACGCTGATATAGATACAGAAAAGCATTTTTTTTTTTTACATAACACAGACACAGGGACATTTATTGGTATATTACAGCGCAGATGGGGTGATTTTACATACCATATATACTCGAGTATAAGCCGACCTGAGTATAAGCAGAGGCACCTAATTTTACCACAAAAAACTGGGAAAACGTATTGACTCGAGTATAAGCCTAGGGTAAGAATGCAGCAGCTACTGTAAGCGGAAAAGAGGGTCAACAATGCCCATTTGCAGCTTCACTGAGCCCATTTGCACGCCTCACTGTGCCCATTTGCATGCCTCACTGTGCCCAACCTCACTGTGCCCATTACCACACTGTGCCCATCTCCACACTGTGCCCATCTCCACACTGTGCCCACCTCCTCACTGTTCCCATCTCCTCACTGTGCCCATCTCCTCACTGTGCCCATCTCCTCACTGTGCCCATCGCAGCGTACCCAAAATTCTTGACAGGCTGCGCTGCGGGCGTCCATTTTTTAAAACTCGCGGCTTCCTCCTGGTCCCGTCCCGTTCCGTGATAGGCGATTGACACTGTGTTCAGTGTTCCGCCTATCACGGCCCTCTTCTCATCCTCGGACTCAGTTTCCCAGCAGACACTGTGTTTAGTGATCCGCCAATCATGGATGTTCTTTCATCCTCGAACAAGAGAAGGTCCGTGATTGGCGGATCACTAAACACAGTGTCTGCTGGGAAAATCCGAGGATGAGAAGATGGCCGTGATAGGCGGAACACTGAACACAGTGTCAATCGCCTATCACAGAACCGCACGGGACCAGGAGGAAGCTGCAAGTTTTAAAAAATGGACGTCCAAGGTACACTGACTCGAGTATAAGCCGAGAGGGGTATTTTCAGCCCTAAAAAAAGGGCTGAAAAACTCGGCTTATACTCGAGTATATACGGGTTAACAACCACTTTTTTTAAATGGCTCCAATAGGAAGCTGACAAATTATGATCATGGAATTATATTTTATCTGGCCTTATGTGATCGATACAATGTGATGATCCTTACCACTAATCTAGTAATACATCCTAGGCTTGGTTCACACTGCCATGAACTGAAAATCGCGTGACTTACAGTGCGACTTTGCCGTCAATTCAATGCAAATTGAATGCGACTTGATGTGACTTGAAGAGACTTTGAAGTAATTTCAGGGAATGCCGGGGCAATCTTCCTGTAATGTCGGATCCAAATCACATCAATTAAGAGAAGTCGGATAGAAGTTGCCTTGAAGTAGTACAGGAACCTTTTCTAAAGTCGGAATGACTTCAGTAGTGCTAATTAACCACTTGCTGACTCAGCCTTTTTCTGACATTTGTTGCTTACAAGTTAAAATCAGTATTTTTTGCTAGACAATTACTTAGAACCCCCAAACATTATATATATATTTTTTTTAGCAGAGACCCTAGAGAATTAAATGCCGGTCGTTAAAATGTTTTATGTCACAGTTTTTGCACAGCGGTTTTAAAAATTTTCAATTTTTGGGGAAAAAAATACACTTTAATTAATAAAAATAAATAAATATATATATATATATATATATATATATGTAGCGGGGTGGTCAATTTAAGGGAAGTGTCTGAGTGGTAATTAGGCTCAGACACCTTTAATTGTTAGGAGTTATGGACCATTTTTGTCCTCAGGGGATAGTGTTGGTGTGTAGTTCCCTGTGGCCTATAGGTGGCGCTGCCATGATAGGCTGGGGTTGAACCACCAATACAGTGCTGTGCCTTTTGTGACCCCTCTCAGCAGCCGTACAGCGGGGCGGGGAACCTGCTGTGCATGCTGGGAGAGGAGATAAAAGGGGCAGATGCCTCCTGTTTGGGGTCTTCTTCGTTCGTTCACGCCCAGGCACCTTCAGCCTGGGTGTGTGGGATCATCTCCGGGCGCCCTAGGCACGGAGGCTGTTCCGGTTCCATCTCAGGCACTTTTAGCCTGGGGTGAGGTACTACCTCACCGTTCCTGTCAGCCTGGGTATGGAGACCCAGGAACTGCAGCGACGGCTCGGGGCCCAGCACCTTCGGCTGGGGTCCGCTAGGGATTGAGGAGTCCAGGGTGCCGCCTTGCGAGGGGACCCGCACTCTCAGAGAAGGGAGGATCATTCCGAAGGACCGATGCGGGAGTCACGGTGAAGGAAGGGTCTGTTGACTCTCTAGGGGGACATCTTCTCCTTGATAGGGGCCATGTTCTAAGAAGGAAGTTCACGTTCAACAGGTCAGTGGCAGTGGCCTTATTCACCAGGTCTGTGGCAGAGACCAAACTCACGGTCTGTGGCAGAGACTGTGCGCCTAATATACTGCTTGAGAATCTGAGTAGTACAGTAAAGAGCTACGTTTGTGCCTGGACCTCCTCCACACCCAGAGCTGTTCTGTTCCTTTGCTCCAACCTTTTTCCTATCCAAGAGACTGTGTATTGTAAAGCGAGAATAAATCTTAAGTTGGAGTTTCAGCTGGTGTGGACATTCATGTTACTGGGGGAGTTAAGGACTTGCCTCTACTCACGTTAGAGGCGAGAATCATTCTCGGGAGGATTCTGGCCCTGGCTGCAGACAAGACCCAACAACAACACCGCTCAACCTTTTGCACAAGAGCGTACGGGCTGATAGCGCAGTGTGCCTTTCTCCCCCTGAAAGGAGCCAAGTTAAATGCAGGCTGGGGCATAGGTCCGTGCGCTATATATATATATATATATATATATATATATATATATATATATATATATATACACACACACCCCAATTTTTTGTATAATATGAAAGATGATGTTACGCTGATTAAAAAAATATGTCATCCCTCCTCCCTCTCCCTCCCCCTCTTCCCTCTCCTCTGCTTCTCCCCCCCGCTCATCATATCATTGTACTACTCTCCTGCTCTCCCCTCTACCTGGGGGGTAACATTGTTGTGGGGTAGCTGCTCGTACTGACTTGAACCACTTATCTCCCTTGCTCAGTTATGACAGATCAATTGTTTTGATTCCACTTAATTGTATATTCTATGTTTTCTCACCTTATGTCTCTCACCTTATGTCTGACAGGTTGATGTAACCTGTAATATAGTGCAAAGATTTTATCTTTCGACTGTTATTGCATTGTAACTTGTTATTGTGTCAATAAAAAACTTTACTGTTAAAAAAAAAAATGTCATGCTTTAAAATTGCGCACGCTCAAGGAATAGCGCCAAACGGCGCAGCGGAGAGGCGAGAGAGAGAAGCGAGGGTTCAGGCGGCCGCATCGCTGGACCATGGGACAGGTGAGTGCGTGTTTATTAAATGTCAGCAGCTACAAAAAGCGTAGTCTCATGTCGAAAGTGAAGAGGTTACTCACAATATGAAAATTTTCATACAACAAAATACGTCAGAAGTGACGTAATGTGTTGAATAGTTTTGTATGTATTCTTTAGTTTCTGAATATGCGTAGTCTTGGTCTTACGATTTTTTTCGTATGAAAACCATACTACTGAAATGCAAATCGGACGTTTAGTTCACATCCGACAAAAATTTAAATTCTGCACATCCAGTTTTTGTCTGACGAAAAAGCGTAATCGGCTGTCGAAAGCACCATACTAATGATCCGAAAATCGTCAGACGGCTCGTCGTACAAATTTTTCCATCCGATTTTCAGATCAGGTGTACGGGCCCTAAGGGTAACCCAAGATAAGAAATTATTTGGTTATCTCTGGTTTCAAATATGGAGTCTCTCAAGACAAAACTCCGTGTGTGTTTTCACTTGCCCAAGGAGCAGGAAAGTTGATTGGTTGGTAAGAGGAAAAATCATAATAAATAACTTTTATTAGCAGACACTTTCAGAACCTACACTTTCACCAATACACCAGGTGGGTTCCATAACTGTGTTATAACGTTTATTTATACCAAAGGTGTAATGCAGGTTTTGTGGTTCCCCATCCTCATTTTGGCCTTTTCTAGACAATAAGTTGTGTAGAATGAATTAGATGACCTTCCTAGGCCAACGGCTATGCCCCCTGCACAAGTGTGTAAGGTAAAGCAATGACTTCCTGGCTTAACAATACTTACACGAACGTTGAATAAAACATGCGTTCCGACAACGCACACAAAGCAAAGAATAGCTTGGAGTCAAACATTTCATCCTCTTTACTTGTCACAGCAATGAGTTCTTTCACTTGTTTTGGGTAAATCTCGTTACAGTAGAGATCAGTCACAGCTGCTTCTGTTTCCTAAACTCAGAAATATTAATAGGTGTTAATTGTTAACAAATATTTTTAAAACACATTTTTAGAAACAGATTACATGCAACATGTAGTGCCTGTTTTGATCAGATTTAGACTTCATGTACACAGGTCGTTTGAAAACCTCTTCTGAACGCTGACAACTTGACAGCTAGTAACGGTTAAAAACATCCGTTTTGCCGCTTTTACATACCGCGTTTAAGCGTGTTTAACAACGGTTATGAGCGTTTGCGTTTAGAAGCGTTTTTACAGATAACCTCAAGAGACCCTCCCAAATGCCCACAATGCATGAAAAACAAAGTATTATTAACTATTTCAGCTGTTCTGTGAGAGAAAAGAGAGCAGCAGCAGAGAGAGCAGTGTGCTTGTGTTTTTATTGCTCCCTCCCTTTCTCTCTCTCTTCTAACCTCTCTCTCTCTCCTCCCGCTCTACCTTGATGGTGGGTCAAGCTTGCAGACAACAGCATGCATTAAAAATTGAGTTTTTTCATCATTTTATATGTTCAAGAATTATCACAATTTTCTTCGACTTTAACCACTTCAATACCATGCACTTATACAGCTTCCTGCCCAAGCCAATTTTGAGCTTTCAGCACTGTCGCAATTTGAATGACAATTGCGCTGTCATGCTACACTGTACCCAAACAAATTTTTTTATCATTTTGTTCCCACAAATAGAGCTTTCTTTCGGTGGTATTTGATCGCCTCTGCGATTTTTATTTTTTGCACAACAAATAAAAAAAGAGTGAAAATTTTGAAAAAAACTAAGTTTTTCTTTGTTTCTGTAAAATTTTTTTGAAAAAAAAAGTACCTTTTCTACTTCAATGACGGGCACTGATAAGGCGGCACTGAAGGGCACTGATAAGGCGACACTGATGGGCACCGATGAGGTGGCACCAATGAGGTGGCACCAATGAGGTGGCACTGATGAGGTGGCACTGATGGGCACTGATGATGGGCACTGATAGGCGGCACTGATGGGCACTGATATGTGGCACTGGTATGCGGCACTGATTGGCACTCATAGGCGGCACTGATTGGCACTCATAGGCGGCACTGATTGGCACTCATAGGCGGCACTGATTGGCACTTATAGGCGGCACTGATGGGCACTTATAGGCGGCACTGATAGGTGGCACGGACGGGCACTGATAGGTGGGCACTTATGGGCACAGATGGGCACGGATGGGCACTGATAGGTGGCGCTGATGGACACTAGTAGGTGGCACTGATGGACACTGATGCCCAGCAATGCCAGCCACCACACATTGTGGTTGTGCCATCATAGTGCCAGTCAGTGCCCATTTGTGGGCACTGCTTGGCATATTTTATTTTTTTTATTTTTTATTTTACTACATGTGGATGGCCATGGGGGCCATCCACATGCTTGGGGCTTCCCTGTGGTCCTGGGGGGCTTCCCTGGTGGTCCAGTGTGGGTATCCGAGGGGGGGTTGCGCTGAGAAACAATCAGCGCGAACCCCCCCTGTCAGGAGAGCCGCCGATCGGCTCTCCTCTACTCGCGTCTGTCAGACGCGAGTGAGGAAGAGCCGATCAACGGCTCTTCCTGTTTACATCGTGATCAGCCGTGATTGGACACGGCTGATCACGTGGTAAAAAGCCTCCGCCGGAGGCTTTTTACCGAGATCAGTGTAGCGGTGGGTCAGACTGACCCACCGCTCCACCGATCGCCGCGATGCGCGCCCCCCGGGCGCGCGGAGGCTGTTATCCCGCAGGACGTCATATGACGTCCAGTGTGGATAACTGAACCACTTCCCGGACGTCAATATGCTATTGACTGGGCGGGAAGTGGTTAACCACTTCAGCCCCGGAAGAATTTACCCCCTTCCTGACCAGAGCACTTTTTGCGATTCGGCACTGCGTCACTTTAACTGACAATTGCGTGGTCGTGCAACGTGTTTACCAAACAAAATTGACGTCTTTTTTATCCCACAAATAGAGCTTTCTTTTGGTGGTATTTGATCACCTCTAAGTTTTTTATTTTTTGCGCTATAAACAAAATAAGAGCGACAATTTTGAAGAAAAAGTTATATTTTTTACTTTTTGCTATAATAAATATCCCCAAAAAAGATATTTTTTTTTTCTCAGTTTAGGCCAATATGTATTCTTCTACCTATTTTTGGTGAAAAAAAAAAAAAAACGCAATAAGCGTATATTGATTGGTTTGCGCAAAAGTTATAGCGTCTACAAAATAGGGGATTGTTTTATGGCATTTTTTTATTTTTTATTAGTAATGGTGCCGATCTGCGATTTTTATCGTGACTGCGACAATATGGCGGACACATCGGACACTTTTGACACTTTTTTGGGACCATTGTCATTTACACAGCGATCAGTGCTATAAAAATGCACCGATTACTGTGTAAATGACACTGGCAGGGAAGGGGTTGACTACTAGGGGACGAGGAAGGGGTTAAGTGTGTCCTAGGGAGTGATTCTAACTGAGGAGGCTGGGCTACCAGTGACACGACATTGATCACTGCTCCCGATCACAGGGAGCAGTAGATCACTGTCCTGTCACAAGGCAGAACAGGGAAATGCCTTTTTTACATAGGCATCTCTCTGTTCTGCAGCTCCGTGACACGATCGGGGGGACACCGGCGGACATCGAGTCCACAGTGGCCCTTTACCATGTGATCAGCTGTGTTGGAGTCCTCCCAGAACCTTGCCCACCCCCTCCGCGTGCCCTATGATCACAGTGTTCTTCGGACACAGCTGAACACAGATTTTGGTAAAGGGACAATCACAGTGGCCCTTTACCATGTGATCAGCTGTGTCCAATCACAGCTGGTCACATGTAAACAGACTTGCCAGTTATCGGCTCTCCTTTCCTTACACAGAGAACACTGAGAAAAGGAGAGCCGCTCTATTAGCACTCAGCGAGTACAGCATTTACACTGATAATAAGTGCAGCCCCATCAGTGCAGTTTATTAGTGCCCAACAGTAGCACCTAGCAGTGCCGCCTCATCAGTGCAGCTTATCAGCGCACATCAGTGAAGAAAAAAAATTACTTATTTGCAAAATGTTATAACAGAAACTTTTTTTAAAAGTTTTGGTCTTTTTTCATTTATTTAGCAAAAAAAAAAAAAAAAAAACACCACCAAAAGAAAAGCTCTATCTGTCTCAAAAGATGATAAAAATTTCATTGGATACAGTTTTGCATGATGGCACAAATGTCATTCAAAGTTGGACAGCGCTAAAAACGCTGATAGTTGGCCTGGGCAGGAAGGGGGTAAAAGTACCTAGTATTGAAGTGGTTAAAATGTAAATAAATGAAAGCTGAATGTAAGCAAACCCGTATAGGAAAGCAGGGGGACTAGCAGGATCCCCAGGTATTTCACACAAAGGAACCCATACAAACAGAACAGGATACTTTTTAACACAAGTATGTGGTACAATAAGCACTTATAAAGGAATATGAAATGTTGGGGTAACAATCATAAAGCACATATGTGCATTGCAGTCTGCTGCATTGCCTAAAAGAAGTGCCGGTACTTTTGTGTGATGTTGCTCATTAAGGGACTTTTCAAAGTGAATAAGATCCCCTAAAGATAACCTGCTCTGAATAAAGAAACAGCGGCTGCCCTTGCTTCTCCTCATTCCACAAATGCTGTCTGTCATGATTACCCTCCTCAGTACTTTGTGCTTTACTGAAACAAGCATGCAAAAAAGGATGTCTGACATTAGAAATATGCATACTTGATATAAGAGCAGTGACTGAAATCTTATTAAACCTAGCTTGTCAGCGTACAAAGACAGACAACTAGCATCTTCAAAGGGCATTGCCAATACAGTCTCCTTATGTCTCTCCCCTCCTTGGTACCATGCCTTGAAACCCAATAAGGCAGGCAATACACAGAGAGAATTTCTTTCCTGCAACCACGGGCAGTGTTGACACAGACAGTATTGATAGGGGAATCCCTCCCACCTATCCATTGTATTCTCCTGACAGGAGAAGCCAGTGCCGGCGCTACCACTAGGCAAACTAGACGGCCGCTGGCTTAACTACTCTCTGCTGGGAGGAGAGGAGGGCGCCTGGAGCTTGTCAATGCGCCTCGTCCTCTACCCGGCTGTCTAGCACCAGAAATGTCTGTGGCGACGCGGAAGCGGGCAGCAATCAGCAGCACCCTTGGGGAGGTGTGAGCGGCAGGGCATCCATCGCTACATGGCAGTGAACAGCGAGGGGCTGGCCGAGGGAAGATAAGCCAGAGAGCCCGGGACTCGGGAGAAGATCTCCACCGCGGCAGTGGCGTAGCGTGGGTTGTCAGCGCCCGGGGCAGGGCAAGAGATTGGCGCCCCCTAACACGCAGATTTTTAGCACTCTCTGAGACTCTTCTGCTAGTACAGTAGTACTGACCAACCTGATTCCTACACCGACCTACCTGACCACTATACTAACCTACCTGATTCCTATACTGACCTGCCTGATTCCTACACTGACCACTAAACTGACCACTACACTGACCTACCTGATTTGTATACTGACCACTACACTGACCTACCTGATTCCCATACTGACCACTACACACATTATTATTGTTCACTGATTGGTTGCTAGACGATACTGCACATAATTACCGCTTACCCATTGTTTGCTAGAGGTTACTGCAAGTTATTATTGCTCACTGATTGCTTGCTGGAGATTACAGCAGATCATTACTGTTCACTGATTGGTTGCTGAAAGTTACTGCACATTATTACCACTCACTGGTTGCTAGAGGTTACTGCATATTATTAATGCTCCCTAATTGGTTTCTAGACATTGCAGAACATCATTACGGCTCATTGATTGGTTGCTAGAGGTTACAGCACATCATTACAACCCACTGATTTGTTGCTTAAGGTTAAAGCACATCATCTCACTGCCTGCACACCACAGACTGCAAAAGTGACGGGACCCACCAATAGACAGAAAAGAAGAAATAGAACCAATTATTAGCAATGAGGGTTGAGGGGTGCGCTGTGTATGGAGTGCAAAGCTGAGGGATGCGCTTTGTACGGAATGTAGGGAGTGCAGGGTTAAGGGGGTGCGCTGTGTGCAGCATGCAGAGTTTAGGGGGGGTGCTGTGTGTGGCGTGCAGGGTTGGGGGGGTGCACTGTGTGCAGGGTTGAGGGGGGGGTGCTGTGTGTGGCGTGCAGGGTTAAGGGGGGTGCGCTGTGTGTGGCGTGCAGGGTTAAGGGGGGGTGCTGTGTGTGGCGTGCAGGGTTGGGGGTGTGCAGTGTGTGGCATGCAGGGTTGAGGAGGTGCGCTGTGTGTGGCTTGCAGGGTTGAGGGGATGCGCTGTGTGTGGCTTGCAGGGTTGAGGGGGGTGGGCTGTGTGTGGCTTGCAGGGTTGAGGGGGGTGCGCTGTGTGTGGCTTGTGGGGTTAAAGGGGGGTGCGCTGTGTGTGGCATGTGGGGTTAAAGGGGGGTGCGCTGTGTGCGGCATGCAGGGTTGAGGGGGGTGCGCTGTGTACATCTCCCCCCAAAAAACAAAGCTCTCTTTCCCACAGATTCCAGTTCAGAGCTTAGCCCCAGCCCCCCTCTGGCTGCCATCATCCCGTACAGAGCTTTCCTCTGTAGAGGCATACTCACAATGTCCATGCAGATGTTGGTAAAGACAGGCTTCTGTCTGTGTGGATGATGCCTCATCCTCTTCCTCCTGGCCCCGGTTTCCTCCAGTCCTGGGGTGGTCGGTGCCAGGGCCACGTAGCAGCACACTGACAGGCACATGCAGGACTCAGGAGAAGCGGCGGTGGTAGGAAGTCCGGGCTGTGGGGCGGGCTAAGTGGACGGACAGCATGTTGCACGTGGACCTTGTGTGTGGGGAGTGGCGTATAATGGAGAGGATGCCTCGTGAGTCGCCTGCCCTCCTCCTTCCCCCAATTTCCGCATGGTCACAATCCCTGGGATCTTCACGGATGGTCTTCAGGGTTCATTTACTCACTGCTGTGTCAGTGTCACCGTTGAAGCCTAAGCCAGGACTGCACCGCAACTTCTTCCTCATAGCAAAGCGGAAGAGCTCACAGTCTCCTAGATTGCACAGCACAGGAGAAGAGCTGCGCCCCATAAAATTTTGCGCCCGGGGCGACCGCCCCCTGGCCCCCCACGCTACGCCACTGCACCGCTGCACCGCCTCCTCCTTGACCTTTGCCCCCTGACCCCCGCTCACTGGGGGCCCAGAGGATGGCAGGAGGCGCAGGCTGCTGCGGGAGCCTCTGCAATTGGACGGAATCGAAGCAGGAGACTGGCATTATGGTATGGAAGGTACTGTCTGTCATCATACACAGACCTGGCCTGCAGACAGAGACTGGGACAGAGGTGGGACTGAAGGAACAGGGCTAGAGGTCTCTCATCCCCCCCAACTCCCCCCTCCCTCTCTTTAAGCCCGCTCCCTTCTCTCTCAGCCCTCCACTCTCTCAGCCCCCTCTCTCTAAGCCCCCCTCCCTTCTCTCTCAGCCCTCCCCCTCTGTCAGCCCCCTCTCTTCTCTCTCAGCCCCCCTCTCTCCAAGCCCCCCTCCATTCTCTGTCAGCCCTTCCCCCTCTCTTTAAGCCCCCTCCCTTCTCTCTCAGCCCTTCCCCCTCTCTCAGCCCCCCTCTCTCTAAGCCTCCCCCTCTCTAAGCCCCCTCCCTTCTTTTTCAGCCCCCCTTTCTCTAAGCCCCCTTGGCTCTCTCAGCAGCCCCCCTCTCACCCCCTCTCAGTCCTCCCCTCCTCTCAGCCCCCTTCCTTTTCTCTCAGCCATCCCCCCTCTCTCAGCCACCCCCTCTCTCAGCCCTCCCTATACTCTCAGCCCCCCTCTCTCTCTTAGCCACCCCCCTCTCTCAGCCCCCACCTATCTCTCTCAGCCATCCCCCTCTCTCAGCCCTTCCTATTCTCTCAGCCCCCCTCTCTCTAAGCCTCCTCCCTTCTCTCTCGGCCCTCCCCCCTCTATCAGCCCCCCTTTCTTAGCCCTCCCTCCATTCTTAGCGCTCCCTCTCTCAGTCCCCACTCTCTTAATCCCCCTCTCTCTCAGCCCTCCCTCCCCCTCTCTCTCAGCTCTCCCTCCTACCCCCCTCTCTCTCTCAGCCCACCCTCCTACCTCTCTCTCTCAGCCCACCCTCCTACCTCTCTCTCTCAGCACTCCATCCTACCTCCCTCTCTCAGCCCCTCTCTCTCAGTCCCCCGTCTCTCTCAGCCCACCCGTCTCTCTCAGCCCCCCTCTCTTAGCCCTCCTTCCTCTTTTAGCCCTCCCTCCATTCTTAGCCAGCCCTCCCTCTTTCAGCCCTCACTCTCTTAACCCCCCTTCTCTCACAGCCTCCCTCTCTCTCAGCCCTCCCTCCTACCTCCCTCTCTCTCAGCTCCCCTCTCTCTTAGCCCCCTTCTCCCCTCCCCCCCAATTAGCTGGTCTTGCCTAGGGAAAAAAAATAGGCTAGCACCGTCCCTGGTCAGGTAGGTAAGTGTATGTGTCAGGTAGGTCAGTGTATGTGTCAAGTCACATGTGTTAAAAGGGCAGGGCAAAGGGGTGGAGTCAGGGGCAGAGCCAAAGTGGGGGGCGGCAAAATTAGGTTTCGCCTACGGTGTCAAAAATCCTTGCACCAGCCCTGGGAGAAGCTGTCCCTGCTGGGAGCAGCTATACCAGCTGCTAGCAATAATCGTATGTAAAATCCGGCAGGCTGGTTGTACCCAA
Organism: Rana muscosa; assembly: GCA_029206835.1. Classification (NCBI taxonomy): domain Eukaryota; kingdom Metazoa; phylum Chordata; class Amphibia; order Anura; family Ranidae; genus Rana; species Rana muscosa. Next base: position 191,645,551 of record CM055117.1, read on the forward strand.
GTTGATCGATCGATCAACTTAGTATATTCAGCCTGCCCATACACGAGATTCGAACAGTCTATGGCCAGCCTAAGATTTTCTTTCCGGACTCACTGTATTGTTTTTAACATACACTGAAATAAAGGTCCATTGCCTTTTTAAATCAGAGGAAAGAAACATTTAAAGCCCAACTAACCCCTCAGTTTAAAGCTCAATTTATTTTAAAATGTATTTATTATTTTTTTAAACTGTAATTGTATCAGACAAGTGCAATATTAAAACAGAGAAACACTGCCCCGTTCAGACTTCTGCAGTGCCATCTGCAGGTAAAAGGCTTATTTTAAAGACTCCAACCTGCATGTGATTATTACATCATAGCTAAAATAATAATCATATAAATAGAAACCATTACATTTGGTTCTCAATTGCCATCAAAGACCTGAGTTGTCTTGAGAGCTCTAAAAAGGGAATGTGCAAGAAGGGTTCATTCAAAAGTACATGCTAGGAAAAAGAAAAAGTACCGCGCTTAGGACAGATATGGGTTGCTGCCTCCCCTAAAAGAACTCCCAAAGGGATTTCTGAAATTATAATACGCAAAGGTGAGGTGAAATAGCGCTACCTACTGGTTACCAAATATAATATGTGTATACGTGTAAGCTGACACTAGTTGATATAATGATACAAATCCTAATTGCCCTAATGAAAATCCGCATAGGGATGTGATAATTAATGTTGAAAACTAACATACGTGTATAAATGTGATATATGCAGCGATACATATAAATGGTGTATACCAATAATAATTTTTTTGGGGGATTTATGCACAAATTTTATTATTGGTATACACCATTTATATGTATCGCTGCATATAATGCATATATCACATTTATACACGTATGTTAGTTTTCAACATTAATTATCACATCCCTATGCGGATTTTCATTAGGGCAATTAGGATTTGTATCATTATATCAACTAGTGTCAGCTTACACGTATACACATTATATTTGGTAACCAGTAGGTAGCGCCATTTCACCCCACCTTTGCCTATTACAAAAGTACATGCCACCATTAGAAACTATTTGTTCTACCTATATAGCTACTGGTTTTAAGCTTCGATACATTGCCCTCGTAACTTAGGCCTAAGAAACGTTACTAGTAAGCCATTTATCATGTAAAACATGCCACATTCATTTGGAGAATAGACAATTATTGCTGCATTCACCAAACTGACCAAAAACTTGACCTTTCTAGAAGTCAGTTTTCTCTTGTACAAAATAAAATACTAGCTCTGAGCGTGTGATAATGTTCAGGAATGTTTCCGTATTCAGCTCGCTGCTGGAAGCGATATATAAATAGAGATGTGTGTCAGAGATGTTTAAACTTAAATCTCTGAGACCGGCCTAAAATACATACAAATGTATCCTTAAATACCCAGGATGTCAGTGTCCTCCTATGAAAAACCGTAATGTCAAGCACATTCTGCTCATTCCAAACCAGCCTTATTGTTTGTAGTTATCTGCTCTGGCCCCATAGTCTAATTCCTTTGCAAATGTGGGAAACCAGACAAAACTGAAACTACCAAGGTAGCTTTTGGGAATAAAATACTTCTTAGCTGGCCCTCCTACAGTTCTGTCTTGTTAATACATGGCTATCCTGTCTAAAGGCTCAAACTAATTCATATTTGTCTAGTGATTCTGAAATGGCAATGGTGTAAAATGATAAGACACTAGCAAGTGTTCTGATTTTTTTTCAATAATTATTTTATTATCACTTTATTAGGTACATCTTGCTAGTGCCAGGTTGGACCCCCTTTTTCCTTTAGAACTGTCTTAAAGGGGTTGTAAAGGTTAGGTTTTTATTTTCTAAATAGGTTCCTTTAACTCCTTGAGGCTCGCGCTATAGCCAAATGACGGCTTCAGCGCGGACCTAAAAATCCGGGAGGCCTCCCCTTTCCTCATTCCCCGTGTGCGCTCCCGAGCGCGCAGCTGGGAAATTCAATGCTGCCCGTGTCCCTTGGACACAACGAATCACAGATCGCTGTGAATGGCCAATCAGAGTGGCCATTTACTATGCGATCTGGAGGGCCAATGAGAGATGATCTCAAATGTAAACATATGAGATCATCTCTCATTGCTGGCTCTCCCTCCTCACACAGAGACCGCGTGTGAGGAGGAAGAGCGATCTGATACATTGTATTCACAGTGAGTGAATTTTCAAGTGTCCATACAGTGCCCATAAGTGCCCATACAGTGCCCATACAGTGCCTATACAGTGCCCACCTGTGCCTATACAGTGCCCACCTGTGCCAGTCTGTGACCACCTGTGACGTCAGTGATCTGTGCAATCAGTGCCCACCTGTGCCACCTCATCAGTGCCTACCTGTGCCACCTCAGTGCCAATCAGTGCACATCTGTGCATTCAGTGCACATCTGTGCCGCCTCATCAGTGCCCATCTGTGCTGCCAATCAGTGCCCATCTGTGCCGTCAATCAGTGCCCATCTGCTCTGTCTCATCAGTGCCCATCTGCTCCGCCTCATCAGTGCCCATCTGCTCCGCCTCATCAGTGCCCATCTGCTCCGCCTCATCAGTGCCCATCTGTTCCGCCTCATCAGTGCCCATCTGTTCCGCCTCATCAGTGCCCATCTGTTCCACCTCATCAGTGCCCATCTGTGCCGCCTCATCAGTGCCCATCAGTGAAGGCCTAGCACACATCTGTGTAGTCGCACCACCACCAGCAACCATGTCAAAAAGATTATTTTCCGCCGAGGAGGCATACCAAATCCTTTCCACGCCCGACGAGAGCAACATGGAGCTCTCCCTTTCAGATTCCCTTTCCAATTCCGATTCTGAGTCCGACGTCAATTATGAGCCAGTCCTCAGTAGTGCAACACTGAGTGACTCAGAGGAGGAAGCTAGTCGGCCTGCCAAACGAAGGCGTTCTGGTGAAGAGGCAAGAAAGACCAAGGACCCATGCCAGCCTTCCCTATGCCCTTCAGAACACCTTGTGGATTCCTCCTAATTCAGGAGAAGCCAACATTCCCCCTTTCACTGCCCAGCCAAGAGTCCAGGTGGACACGGAGAATTTTTCCCCCAATCAATTTTTTTGATCTTATTTTTACCGAGGACATGCTATCCAACACTGTGACCCAGTGTAATCTATATGCCCAACAATTTATTTTGAACAATCCTACAGCATATTATGCCCGTCCCTACGAGGGGAGAGACCTAACGGTGGAGGAGTTGAAGATTTTTTTAGGCCTCACGTTTTGTATGGGACTCAACCCAAAAAACACTTTGCGTTCCTTTTGGTCAAAACGCCCCATCTACCATATCCCAATATTCTCCAACGTAATGCCCAGAACCAGATACTTCATGATAATGAGATTCCTACATTTTAACGATAACACCCAGTGCCTTCCCCGAAATCACCCAAATTTTTACAGGCTTTTCAAAATTCGGCCCTTACTGAATTATTTTTCCGAAAAAATTCCCCCAGTTGTATACCCCGGACCAGCACATATGTGTGGATGAGTCCCTTATTACATTTAGTGGCAGGCTTCAAATAAAACAATTCATTCCCAGCAAAAGGGCCCGCTATGGTGTGAAGGTGTACAAGCTATGTGACAGAGTGGTACGAAGGGAAGGACAGTCAGCTGAATCCCCCTAATTGCCCAGACTACTTGGGATCAAGTGGGAAAATTGTTTGGGACCTCATATACCCCTTACTGGAAAAAGGCTACCATCTGTATGTAGATAACTTCTACACATCCCTTCCCCTGTTCCATAACCTTCACCGGAAGCAGACGCCAGCATGTGGCACCATCAGAAAGAATCGGAAGGGCTTTCCTCAGAGTCTTGTAAATAAGAAGCTGAGAAGAGGAGAATCGGCAAGTCTGAGAAACAAGGAGGTTCTGGCAGTGAAGTGGAGGGACAGAAGGGATGTATACATGTTATCTTCCATCCACAACGATACCTTCGTGGAAATCCCGTAAGGAATGGCCCCATCCGAAAGCCCACATGCATCCAGGACTACAATTTGTTTATGGGGGAGTCGACTTCAACGACCAGATGCCCTACCTTGCCACAAGACGGACATACCATTGGTACAAAAAAGTTGCAATTTATTTTTTTCAATTGCCCATATACAATTCGTACATCATATACCGCAACTCCACCCAAAACCCCAAACGCTTCCTTGGCTACCAAGAGGACCTTATCACTGCCCTTATATTCCCGAACGGCCCACCCCAAAACATCCGATCTGATGTTCTTAGTCGACTCGCCGAACGTCACTTTCCCGATAAAGTCCCTCCCACAGCAACAGGTCGACGACGTCAAAAAAAATGTAAGGTGTGTACTAGTGGAGGAGTCAGACGAGACACAGCTTATTATTGTGCCCAATGCCCTTCCCAACCTGGCCTCTGTGTAGTAGACTGTTTTCGCCGTTACCATACTTCACTAAATTATTAGTGAAGTATGGTAAACGGAATCCTCAGTTCCTGCCTTCACACACCTTCACACCCCTTATGCCACTGCCTGCTCTGTAACTGATCCTGGCTTGTTATTCGACCACGCTTCTGCCTAATGATTCTTTACTACCTCTGCCTGATATGGAACTGACCCTGGCTTGTTATTCGACCACGCTTCTGCCTAACGATTCAGTAATACCTGATCTGGAACTGACCTTGGACTGTTTGACCATGTTTTTGCCTGCCTCATGGACTGATCTTGTACCCTGCTACTGGACTAGTGGGATTCAAAACAGGGGTCTAACATATGTGAGGGGCTCCAGAAAAGTTTTTCTGGATGAAGAAAACATTTTTTTTTGTTTTCTCATCCTAGATTAGGGTCTGGAGACTCGGAGGCTTCAAAGAGATTTGGGTGGGAGAAGCCTCTACCCCTTTCCCCATTCTGTCCTGAACGAGGTTCTACTTCTGCCTACTGCCTGTAGGACCTATGCCATCATGCCTCTGCCTGTCGCATGAACAGACCACACCACATGGACCTGCCTACTACCAGGACCAATATTTTTGGCACTGCTGACAATATCTCTGCCTGCACTGACCCTGGACTGTATATGGCCAGTATCCCTGCCTGCTGCCTGGACAATTGTGTATGCCGTTGCTGACCAAGTCCCTGCCTGCTTCCTTGACCAGTGCTATCCTGCTGTGTAGAACTGCACTACTAAAAACACAGGTAATCTTTTGTTTACCCTTTGCTCAGCATAATGTATTTTGGGGTGTAATTCTTGGTATGTGCATGCTATGTGTCCCTGGAACACCTGACGGTGTTCCTTGCATGTTGGATCTCTGTATGTGGCCAGGCTGTGTATAGATTATAGATTATACGTTGGGGTGTTAGCCAGTGGTGACTGGTGCTCAAATTTTTTGGGGGGGGCGGAAACAAACTGAAAAAAAAAAAATCATCAATTGCCGCCACTGTGCCCATTAAACGCAGCCACTGTGCCCAAATGCCACTAGTTTGTCCCCAAATGCAGCCAGTTTCTCCCCCATAATGCAGCCAGTTTCTCCCCCATAATACAGCCAGTTTCTCCCCCATAATGCAGCCAGTTTCTCCCACATAATGCAGCCAGTTTCTCCCCCATAATGCAGCCAGTTTCTCCCCCATAATGCAGCCAGTTTCTCCCCCATAATGCAGCCAGTTTCTCCCCCATAATGCAGCCAGTTTCTCCCCCATATGCAGCCAGTTTCTCCCCCATATGCAGCCAGTTTCTCCCCCATAATACAGCCAGTTTCTCCCCCATAATACAGCCAGTTTCTCCCCCATATGCAGCCAGTTTCTCCCCCATAATGCAGCCAGTTTCTCCCCCATAATGCAGCCAGTTTCTCCCCCATATGCAGCCAGTTTCTCCCCCATATGCAGCCAGTTAATCCCCCATAATGCAGCCAGTTAATCCCCCATAATGCAGCCAGTTTCTCCCCCATAATGCAGCCAGTTTCTCCCCCCATAATACAGCCAGTTTCTCCCCCATATGCAGCCAGTTTCTCCCCCATAATGCAGCCAGTTTCTCCCCCATAATGCAGCCAGTTTCTCCCCCATATGCAGCCAGTTTCTCCCCCATATGCAGCCAGTTTCTCCCCCATAATGCAGCCAGTTTCTCCCCCATAATGCAGCCAGTTTCTCCCCCATATGCAGCCAGTTTCTCCCCCATATGCAGCCAGTTTGTCCTCATAATACAGCCAGTTTGTCCCCTATATGCAGCCAGTTTGTCCCCTATATGCAGCCAGTTTGTCCTCATAATACAGCCAGTTTGTCCCCCCAGCCCTGCACTTACCTTCTTCGAGTCAGCGCCGTCCTTCTTCCGTCCTCGATGTCTTCTCCCGCCCTCGATGTCACTTCAGCCAATCAGGTTACCGGTAACCAGACCCGGTGAACCTGATTGGCCAGGGAACGCACCCCTGTGCGTCCTCTCATTAGATATTTAGAAGCCGATTACAGCACTCAGGCTGTAGTCGGGAAGCCTATCAGAGCCTGCTGGCTCTGATAGGCACTTCTAAAGGCCAATCAGACGCTGTGATTCAGATGGCCGGCGCTCAAGGGGCCGGCCATCTGAATAGTGGGCGGCAGCAATACATAGGTTCATGCAATGCATGAACCTATGTATTGTTGTGGTGAGTGACGGCCGGGCGCAGAAGCAAGTGGTAGCAACGCTTCTGCGCCCACTATGGTCACGCCGCCATGTGTGAAAAAAAGACATAAAAAAAAAAACTCTTAAAGGGCCCGTTTTTTTTTTTTTTTATTTTTTTTTATTATTTTTTTTTTTTGGTGTCCACAGGAGGGGGGGGCGGCGCCCGGGCGCCCCCTATGGGCGGGCCGCCACTGGGTTAGCTTTGGTTGAGAAATGAGATGTGTAACTTATGCTCCTAGAACGCCTGAAGGTGCTACTTCAATGTAGGTCCTCTGTATGTGGATAGGCTGTGTAAAAGTCCCACACATTTGGTATTGCCATACTCAGGAGGAGTAACAAAATGTATTTTGGGGTGTAATTTTTTGCTATGTACATGCTATGTGTTGGAAATATCTTATAAATGGACAACTTTGCATAAAAAAAATGCGTTTTATTTTTTTTTCCACATTTTCCAAAAACTTCTGGAAAAAAATGAACTGTTCAAAAGAGTCATTATGCCTCATAGATTATACGTTGGGGTCTTAGCTTTCCAAAATTGGGTCATTTTGTGGGTGTTTCTATTGTCCTGGTGCTCCAGGGCCTTCAAAAATGTAATAGGTGGTTGAGAAATGAGATGTGTAATTTATGCTCCTAGAACGCCTGAAGGTGCTACTTCAATGTAGGTCCTCTGTATGTGGACAGGCTGTGTAAAAGTACCACACATTTGGTATTGCCATACTCAGGAGGAGTAGCAAAATGTATTTTGGGGTGTCATTTTTTGCTATGTACATGCTATGTGTTGGAAATATCTTATAAATGGACAACTTTGCGTAAAAAAAATGTGTTTTCAATTTTTTTTCCACATTTTTCAAAAACTTCTGGAAAAAAATGAACCATTCAAAAGACTCATTATGCCTCATAGATTATACGTTAAAAGAGAAAGGGGCGCTCTTGGGACTTTAAGTCAGGCGATCACTATAGAGCCAGTAAAAATAGCAAAAATAAATACAGTATATATTTAATTCAAGTAAAAAAAATAGTACATACATTGATGTCATGAACATCAGCCAATTCATACAAAATACAGAAATTGGGTAAAAATTATTATTTTGCAAGTATCTGTCAATATTAGCACACAAGCATAAAGTATACCCAACGCATTTCGGGAGGCTTAGCTCGCTCTTCAGGGGTGGATGCTTGTAGTGTACCTAAAATGAAAGGATATGGTGTATAGTGTGATATAAAAGGGTACAGGGGGATCCCTTGATGTAGAAAAACCCATACTCACCAATGGACATGGCCGGAAACCAGCGCATGTGAGGCCCCCAAACGGCTGCTGTGAATGTCTTGCCAGGGAGCAGAGGAGGCGGGGCCAAACGAAATCTCAACCCGGGTCAAAACGGAAGGAGGGCACAGCATGGATAGAGTTTGTGTATCCCCAAAAGTCTCAATGGGTCCATAAGGAATATTGGCTCTAAACACAAATATGTATGTTAGATAATTGAGGTAATAAGGTAGGTAAGCGTGAAAAAACGCATGTGTGTCTGTATGTAGATGAAAGACCTGAGCCAAAGGTGGTGAAAGCATAGAGACTGAAGGGGAATGCGGTGAAGAGAGGCCAGAAACTGCCAGGTGTGATGGGGAAAAAATCTGATAAAAACGCAGGGAAAATAAACTGGAGTGCGGGTGTGTGATGAAGACTGTAATGAGAAGACGGGCTACAGGTGAATGCTCAAAGTGAGTCATATACAAAATGTACATGGGTAGTTTGAGTATTTAGGTAGATAGGCGTACAAAAACGCATGTATATCCAAATGTAGATGAGAGACCTGAGCTCAGGGTAGTAAAAACATGAAGACTGAAATAGAATGGTGGTGAAAAAATGCCAAGAACTGGCTGTATGTGATGAAGGAAAAATCAGATAGAAAAGCAGGAAAGAAAGAAGAGTGAAAATAAATAAAATGAAGTGCGGATGTGTGGTAAGCACTGTAATGAAAAAACAGGCTGCAGGTGAGTGCTCCAAGTGAGTCATGTGCAAACATGTAATGTGTACCTGAGTGGAGAAATTCTGGAGGTGATGGGTTCCAATAGGAGACCTGCACTGGTGTGTCTGACCTCAGTGAGAGAAAGCAAAGAATGAAATCCATGCTGTGCTGATCCTCCAATAAATACCCCCGGGAGAGCTTGAGAGGCTCTGCCCCCAACGCCATGTATGGATGACTGAGAGGCAAGCGCAAGAGACTGCCCACCACCATGGGGCAGTGTGAAGGCCCAAACACTCCCTCAGGTCATCTAGGTGGTGTGATGCTTCCAGCCACAGAGATGCCGCGGTAACGCGGACGTCATACGGCTAGTGCATAGACATGGCGCCGATATGTAGGTGGCCCCGCCCGTTCAAAAGGGACAGGCAGGGACAGCGGGGGACAAGAAGCCCCCCTTGATACATAAGCTATTACAATAACAATTTTGAGAAAAAATAAAAATCTTAATTTTGCAAAGTATCGTGGGAAAAAATTACAACTTCAAATAACTCACCATGCCTCTTACTAAATACCTTAGAATGTCTACTTTCCAAAAAGGGGTTATTTGGGGGGCATTTGTACTTTCCTGGCTTGTTAGGGTCTCAAGAAATGAGATAGGCTGCCAGTACATCAGATGTGATAATTTTTTTATGATTTGCACTATAGCTTGTAGACTCTAAAACTTTCACACAGACCAAATAATTTCCAAAAATTTGGGGTTATTTTTATCAAAGATATGTAGCAGTATAAATTGTGGCCAGAATTTATGAAGAAAAATTAATAATTTGCAAAATTTTAATCACAGAAACTAAGAAAAATTTGTTTTGTTTCAAAATTTTCGGTCTTTTTTAATTTATAGCGCAAAAAATAAAAACCCCAGAGGTGATCAAATACCACCAAAAGAAAGCTCTATTTGTATGAAAAAAAGGACAAAAAAATAATTTGGGTACAGTGTTGCATGACTGAGTAATTGTCATTCAAAGTGTGACAGCACTGAAAGCTGAAAATTGGTCTGGGCAGGGGGGTGTTTAAGAGCCTTACGGCTTCACTGCCTGTTTCCCTTACTCAGGATGGAGGAGCCGGGACCTGCCAGCAGCGATCGATCACCGTGGCGGGACCGGCATCGCGGGCGAGTAGGACAGGGAAGTGTCCTTATTAAAAGTCAGCAGCTACACTGTTAGTACTTCCGGTATGTGAGGACGCTTTTATACAGAGCTCAGACCGCATTCTAATCCTGTATTTTCCTGACGGACCCCAGACCTCACCCAGTGCCCTGCTACTCACCGGAACCGACTGGGGACAGAACCGGGAACCAGATAATGGTGAAATACGGCCCCAGTGTGGAGCCCATGCCCGCGGAGAAGCTGGCTAAATATGCACACGAGGCATCCCAAAATGGCGCCCGCTCGGCGCAGCGAGCCTCATCTGCTCCTCCGGATCGCAAGTGTACCGAGGGGGATGATGGCTGGCCAGACCCGACCGATCCACTGGCGTCTCCCCTGCCTTCTCCCCAGTCTGTTGAGGGGGAGGAGGGCTCCGGTACACGAGCGGGTGAACCAACGCTGCAGCAGATTATGGACACTATCAAAAGCTGCCATGCTGCCTTATCCACACAGATTGACACCATCAGAGTGGACTTTGCCATCCTCAAGGATGATGTTCAGAAGGTGAGGCAGAGGGTGACGCAGACTGAACAGCGTATCAGCAACATGGAGGATGATCTTAACCCCCTGATGGTGCAGGTGAGAGATATGGCGGCGGACCACAAGTCCCAGGAGGCCAAGTTAGGGGATATCGAAGACAGGCTCAGAAGGAACAACTTGAGGTTCCTGGGATTCCCTGAGGGGTCAGAAGGGAGGGACCCGGAGGGATTCTTGCTGACCTGGCTCAAGCAGGTCTTTGGAGATGACAGTTTTTCCCACCTGTTTGCCATTGAGAGGGCGCACAGGATCCCTTTGAAAGCACCCCCTCCGGGCAGATTCCCTAGACCACTGCTGGCACGTTTCCTATATTTCAGAGATAAAGAAACTATTCTCCGCAAGGCCCGCACTATGCCTGATCTGCTTTATAATAACAACCAAATTTCCATCTTCCCGGATTTCTCGGCAGCCACACAGAAACAGAGAGCAGCTTTCCAGAGTGTGAAGCAACGCCTGAGAGAACGCAGTCTGTCATACAGCATGCTTTATCCTGCTAAGCTCCGTGTGGTACACAAGGGAAAGACACAGTTCTTCATGTCACCCAAAGAAGCTAATCGTTGGTTGGAATCGCTGGGACATGGGTAAGATTCCGGTTATTATGATGCAGGACGCGCCCCATGAAGAACCTGGGAGAGACCTCCCAGGTGGGGATGACATATTGCCTTTCTGATAACTTTGCATAGATTTGGTTCACCATGATTTGCCATATATAACTTTCCCCGGTCTGAGAAATCCTACCTGACATCAGCTCTGTTGGAACACTGTTGAGGGTCCAATGTTTATTGCGGTCTGGATTCAGCTCTACGTGGACTCAAGTACTTACCCCCTAAATTTTCATGCCCGGCTGGCGCAGGATGCATACCCCCCTTTAGGGAGACTTTTGTTGTTAATGTTTGGGGAGGAAGCCTGTGGGATGTTTGGGGCTGCAGGCAGGGTGGGGGGAACGGGTGTTGGGATCCGCCATTGTGGATCCGGGATGGTTACTGTTTTTTTTTTCTTCCATTTTGTTTTTTTCTGTTTTAATTTTGCTCTCCTTCGGTATTTTGATATGCCTTCGAGATCTACGGGCTTCGGCCCTCGACTGTACTCGCTTGCTCTGCATTTAGACCAATTGCATGCCTGTATGACCCTTGCATTTGCCTACTCTGCTGTCACAATTTATTCGCCAATACTTATGTTAATGATATGTGCGCTTTACTCCGGCATAGAGGGTCATCTGCTGTCGCCTCCTCTCAAGCCAAAGGTTATTATGGGTAGATATGTCCTTAGACGCTGGGATGCAGACCCTTAATTTACTGTCCTGGAACGTACGGGGGCTTAACTCCAAGATTAAAAGAGCGTTGGTGTTTAAATATATCCTGAAGCGCAGACCACACATTATATTCCTCCAGGAAACGCACTTGGTGGATTCCAGGACATTGGCGCTACATAGGGCCTTTGTGGGGAGAGCTTTCCACTCCACATACTCCACCTATGCCAGGGGGGTTTCGATCCTAGTTTGCAAATCCTTACTGTTTACAATCAAATATGTGAAACTAGACCCAATGGGTAGATTTGTAGCTCTGGTGTTGATCATCAATAACCAACCATATACCTTTGTTGCAGTCTATATACCACCCCCATTTACAGTAGGGGTGTGGGATGAGATAATGGCAGAGGTAGTTCGAGTGGCAGAGGGCCCTATTATCCTGGCTGGAGACATGAACGCAGTATTGTCTCCTGAGAATGACAGGTTTGGGATGGCGGCCGTGGGTGGGTCCCCGTTGGGGGCCTGTGTGGCACAATATGATTTGGAGGAGGCGTGGAGATAGAAGAACCCAGATACCAGAGCATATTCCTGCTTCTCCTCCACATTTAATACCCTATCCAGGTTGGATATGTGCTTCATATGCAGGGTACTTCTCCCGAGGGTAATGGGAGTCCAATATCTACCGAGGGCCGTTTCAGACCACTCCCCCTTGCTTATCACCTTTGATATGGAGAGGCCCTGAGGTTATGCTTTGTGGAGGCTGAGCCCCCTGTGGCTTAAGGAGGAATGTTTTGAGAGGTCCACCGCCGGGTCCATTAACACTTTCTGGCTGGAGAATAGAGGGGAGGTGCCAGTAGGAGCTACATGGGATGCGTTCAAGGCCACACTTAGGGGAATTGTTAAAACTGACATTAAGCGGCTCCAATCTGATAGAGAGTGGAAGCTCAGGGAGGCAGAACAGGTGGCTGCTGAGGCCGAGATAGATTACATCAAGGATCCTGGCCATGACACCCATAGACGGTGGAGGGAAAATATGCGTCAATTAGATCTGGTGTTGGTAGAAAAAACGCAAAAGAAACTGCTTTATCAAGCCCAACGGGTGTTTGAATTCGGAGATAAGAACAGCAGGTTGTTGGCCTACTTGGCTCACTCACACCAGGCACCGACCTCTATCCCACGTATATATGATGCACAGAGGAGACTTTGTACGTCACAAACAGAGATAGCTACAGCTTTTGTGGATTTTTATTCTGAGCTATATGCTTCAAGAGTTGCATATAGTAAAGACGAGGTCCAGGACTATCTAGCCCCAATACCCCTCCTGGAACTTTGGGGGGAGGTGGCGGAGGACTTGGACCTCCCCCTTACAGCGGAGGAGGTAGTGTCAGCAATTGGGTCCTTAAATCCAAATAAGACCCTGGGTATGGACGAGTTTCCAGCAGAATGGTACGCCACATATGCCGAACATTTAGCCCCCCAGCTACTCAAAATGTACGTGGATGCCTATCGGGAGGGGGTGCTCCCTGGGTCTATGAGAAAGGCACTTATAGTGCTGATCCCTAAGCCGCACAAGGATCATGATCTCTGCGAATCCTATAGACCGATATCCTTAATTAATGTGGATGCGAAGATCCTAGCTAAATTACTGGCTAAACGCTTGAATAAAGTTATTGCTTCAGTTATTCATCGGGATCAGACGGGTTTTATACCTGAAAGATCGACGGCTATCAACTTGCGCCGTCTGTTCACTATCCTACAATCTGAGGGACCCACGCCGGATACTCGGGTGGTCCTCTCCCTCGATACGCACAAAGCGTTTGATTCTATTGAATGGCCATACTTGGTGGCGGTCCTTGGGCGGCTGGGGTTTGGTCCTAGATTTATAAGATGGGTCCAGATACTATACGCAGAACCACGGGCGAAGCTTAGGGTCAACAATACTATTACAGACTTGTTCAATATAGCAAGGGGCACACGGCAGGGGTGCCCACTATCGCCCCTGTTGTTTGCCCTGGCTATAGAGCCGCTGGCGGCTCTCCTAAGAGCGGATGTTGGAGTGAGAGGGTGTACGGTTAATGAGCTGGAGGAAAAAACATCCCTCTACGCTGATGACATGCTTCTGTATTTGGCTGAGGCAGGGGGCTCGTTGACCATTGCTCTAGACAAAATTTCCGAATTTGGACGATTTTCGGGATTCAAGGTGAATTGGAACAAATCCATTATCTTCCCCTTTGATCCTGACTATGTCCCAGGCCTGCCCCCAGAGGCCCCCCTAAGGATAGTCTCTAAATTTCGGTACCTGGGGGTGGATGTGCAATTGCCGATCAGTGCATATGTGGATAATAATTTAGAGCCTATGAAAGCACGGCTGAGGGACAGTCTCCAAACCTGGGCTAAGCTGCCGCTTGGTCTCCTCGGACGAATCAACATGTTTAAGATGATATACCTGCCCAGATTTCTGTACCTGTTCTGGCACGCACAGGTTTATATCCCTAAGAAATGGTTTGCGGGCATTAATAAAATGCTCTCGGCATTTCTCTGGGGCCCTAAACCCGCTAGAGTATCCTTGGACACGCTTTATTTACCTATAAGGGAGAGGGGATTGGCCCTACCTAATCTGCAGTGTTACTACCTGGCAGCCCAACTGACACATGTGCACTGGTGGGGTTTCCCGGATCTGACCACTGCCTCTGTGGCAACCCAGGCAGCTCAAGTCCACTCGTATGAGGGACTGATTAATGTCCTTTATAGGAACGGACCTTATCCGGAACGGGGGGCGGAACTATTGAAACTGTCATACAAAATATTCCACATCTGCAATGCCAGGGTGGGGGGAACTAGTCTGGCAGCCTCCCCTAATGCTCCTCTGTGGCATAACCCACAACTCAATGAAATAGCCAAAGTATCGGACGGATCATGCTGGGCGGCTTATGGAGTTAAATACATACGCCCACCAACTGTTTAGGGGTGGGGTGTTTAGGACCTTTCTGGATTTGAGGACAGAATATGGGATTCCCAATACGTTTTTCTTTCGGTATCTACAGCTGCGTCATGCAGCGACAGCTCAATACGGGGGGGGGGGGGGGGTAGTGATGCTTTCCGCCTCCAGTATGGAAAAAGTGTTAACGGATGGGGACCACTCGCAGCTGATTTCCAAATATTATTTCAAGCTCCTCACATCTTCCTCCCCCAGAGTGTTGGCACAGTGGCAGACGGATATACGGTCCCTCACGGAGGAGACTTGGTCAGAAGCATTGGATACATTAGTGCCCTCGATGATCTCGGCTAGAGACAAATTGACCCAATTTAACTATCTCCATAGGATATATTATACTCCCAAAAGACTTCATAAAATGGGTAGAAGGGAGTCTGCTGAATGCCCTCGCTGCCATGCGGAGGAGGGAGATTTCTTTCATATGGTGTGTCAGTGCCCCCGGATAGAGAACTTCTGGAGGGAGATACTTACATTTCTGGAGGGTACCCTGGAACTGCCAAATATTTACTCCCCGGCCAGATGTCTCTTGGGTGACCTAGAGGAAGAGGAAATAGCCACCTCACAAAAAACTCTGCTTAGAATCCTGTTTTGCTATGCTAAAAAGGCGGTGGCCATCATTTGGCGGAGCCCGTCACCCCCTTCTCTGCAAGGCTGGGTGACTTTGGTGAACAAGGCCCTACCGATGTACGAACTAACCTATATGGCGAGAGGGTGTCCCAAAAAATTTGAGAAAGTGTGGGCGGGATGGTTGGATAAAGTATCGGGAGAAGTGGAGGTGTAATAGTTGAAAATAAATAGGGTTTGGCCAGAGATAAGTGGGGAAATATCTGGGCTCACCAGGCGATAAGTCAATAGAAGGTCATGGACGATAGGGGAGACACTGATGTGGAGCGGGAGTCATAATTCTTCTATTGTTTAGTACTGTAGATTTACAGGAAATAAAGGAAAATGGAAGGACCTTTTGTTTTGTTTTTGTTTTTTTTTGTTTTTTTTATTTTTGTTTTCTTCTTCTCTCACTTCTGTTTTGATAGTGTTGTTATCATACCCGTTTAAAAAAAAAAAAAAAAAAGCATGTTCTGAATATAAGATGCTGAGTTTCTTGATATAAGCAAATTATAATGTATGAAAATGTGTACTGTACTATGTCAATGTAAGATACTGCTGATATGTACAATAGAAATTTACCCTTTAAAAAAAAAAAATCTTCTGTTCCACCACATCCCAAAGACGCTCTATTGGACTGAGATCTGGTGACTGTGGAGGCCATTGGAGTACAGTGAAGTCATTGTCATGTTCAAGAAACCAGTTAGAGATGATTTGAGCTTTGTGACATGGTGCATTATCCTGCTGCAAGTAGCCATCAGAAGATGGGTACATTGTAGTCATAAAGGGATGGACATGGTCAGCAACAATAGATGACAAGGAAAGAACTGTAAGCGCAAACACTTGTGTACATGTATATGAACAATAAAAGTTCATCAGTCCATAAAAAGTAGCAGTTCTAAAAGAAAGGTAGTAGGAGGCAACTGTCCTCAGAGGAAAGCCAGCTCTGTAAACAAAATGAAGGAGGGAAGACACAGAAAGCGCCACCTGAGTGTAGTATGTTTAGTACAGTTTATTACCTTAGTAAGTAATGCACTTACAGGAAACAAGGTAAAAGCAGGCTCATCTGAATGGGGATATGATGTAGATGTGGTCGGCATCCGAGACGAACGTCCATGAGTATGGCAGATGTTTGAGGGAGCCGCAATCCGTCCTGTGGCCACCAGGAAATCGGCCTGGGCCGGCGTGGAACGCAGGGAAATGACATCACCGGAAGCAGAGAAACATCGAGGGAAGAACGGCTGGATGGACAAGGCTACACGCTCGGAGCATCAGCTCCTTCTACAGGCCAAATTCTGAACCTTCATCTGAATGTCGCAGCTGAAATCGAGACTCATCAGACCAGGCAACGTTTTTACAATCTTCTGTTGTCCAATTTTAGTGAGCCTGTGCGAGTTGTAGCCCCAGTTTCCTGTTCTTAGCTGACAGGAGTGGCACCAAAGGGTCATGTGTGGCCCTTGGACCACGAATTAGGACCAGGAACTTGCAAGGTTTATTTTATTATGCGATGCTCATTTCTCTTACCTTGTCAATTACCATTTTCCCACATGACATCACTTTTTATTACTAGAAAATGTCACACAAGTCAAGTTATTTTAACTGAAAATATCACTGTAGTTGCTTTTAGAAATAAAAATGTAATGCATAAATGTTAATACAAATGTATAAGGCATACCATGATAGACAGCATCCCATCTTTATCTCGGTCGTATTTATCAAAAAATTTCTTATAAAATGTCTGTCGTCTCTTGCATACTCGGCAGTAGGTTTTGAGGTAATGGTGAACGGTCATATCTAAAAAGAGCACAAGGCAAGTATATCACAAAAGTATAATCATTGAAATATACTAAAGTATCGCTGAATAAATCTCACACAGTGCGATGACAAATAAATATTTCATGGTGGAAAATGGTTGCTTAGTTTGTGTTAGCCTTTCCTTCACATGAATACAAGAAGAGATCATTACAAGGAAAGAGGGTTAAAAAGTAGTTAATTGTATTGGAAAATAGAATTGTCCAAAAAGTAAAAACATAAGAAATAGCTGAGACAACCAGAAATATGTCTGCAAAGACAAAATTAGTACCATACTGACACTACCAGAAACATGTCCACAGGGGGCCATCGTCCAGTAGAGTTGGAGAGTAATGCCGCGTACACACGACCATTTTTCTCGTTGAGAAAAATGAAATTTTTTCTCTTTGACGAGAAAAACGACCGTGTGTGGGCTATTGGTCATTTTTCCCGACGAGAAAAACGGCATTAATCACGACGAGAAAAATTAGAACATGCTCTAATTTTTCTCGTCGTGATTCACGGCATTTTTTTCCGCGGCAGTTTTCCCATAGGGAAACACTGCCGGGGAGCCTACACACGGTCGTTTTTCTCGACCAAGAGAAAAAATGACGGGAAAAACGGCCGTGTGTAGGGAAACAAGTCGTTCCTCGTTTTTCCCGTCGATTTTCTCGACGGTACTTTCACCGTCGAGAAAATCGATCATGTGTACGCGGCATAAGGGCCAGTTCACACCACAAAAATGCACTTTGGATACGTTTTTGCTTACAGTTCACACCACACACAGTTCTAGTGCATTTTTGATACAATTTTCTATGTTCCAGTACAGTTCTGTGCAGAAAAAATGCAGCATGCTCTACTTTATTTTCTGCACCGGAAACTGACTGCATGGTGTGAACTAGAGCCATTGGAATACATTAAAACACTGTGCATGCATTTTTAGTGCAGAAAAAAGCGCACGGAACTGCATCTGGTGTGAACTAGCACTAAGTCCTGTTTGGCTGGAGTTAAAGCGGAGGTCCCACGAAAAAAAAATAATTAAAAGCCAGCAGCTACAAATACTGCAGCTGCTGACTTTTAATAAATGGACACTTACCTGTCCAGGGTGCCCGCGATGATGGCAGCCGAAGCCGAGCAATCGCTCATCTCTCCGTTGCCCCTGCCGCCATCCTCGGCGAGGGAATCAGGAAGTAAAGCATTGCGGCTTCACTACCCGGCTCCCTACAGCGCATGCGCGAGTCGCGCGGTGCGTCCTCACTGGTCCTCCGCTGTCTCCTGGGACCAGTGTGTTTCCCAGAAGACAGCGGGGGGTTACACGAAGGAGTGTGACTCCCGTGGGAGTCTTTTCCTGAAAGTGGGTGCAAATACCTGTATTAGACAGGTATCTGCACCCCCCCCCTCCCCCCTGAAAGGTGCCAAATGTGACACCGGAGGGCGGAGGGTTCCGAAAAGCGGAGGTTCACTTTTTGTGTGGACCCCCGCTTTAAGACACCAGAAGTGGTATTGGTATCCCTAAAGGAATTTATTGAGTTGAATGTAGGCACTACATCCCCAGGGATAACTTGGGATGCGCTTAAAGCCTTCCTTAGGCTGGATTCACACCTATGCAGTTCTAGTGATTTTTGCATTTTGAAGATTTGCACTACAGTCCATTTAACATGGTTTCCTATGGAACACCTTCTGTAGTGCAAATCTGCAAGCAAAATGCAAAAAGCACTAAAAATGCATAGGTGTGAATCCAGCCTTAGAGGATTGTTTATACAACAAATATCGAGAATTAAGAGGAATACTAAAGACTGGGAATTATGCCTGGTACACACTACACACAACACTACCGCTGGGTTGAACGAAAAAGAAACTGACAGCCCCGGTCGGAGCCGCTGAGGTGTTGTGTTCTGACAAAGGGCTCCCGCCAGAACACTTCGATGAGCGCTCCCTGCCATTGGCTGAGAGCGATGATCGGGATTCGGTCAGCTGCTGGTTTTCCCCGCATGCTTGTCTGACTGAAGGGCTGGCTTCTGTTGGACAGACCGACATACATAAGGGTTGAATGTTGGATAGTTTTTTGTTGAACTGGCCAATTTTTCCCGACATTCAGCCCGTGTGTATGGGGCTTTAATGGTGATGAATAATGTCAGGTTAAGACTTGGTCCTGCAGGAGGACCACTGAAAAGAGAAAAAAAAAACAATTTTACAGGTTAGTGTACAACTGGACAGCCAGGGATTAAAGTGTCACTAAATTCACATCAGAAAAAACTATCAATAAATGGTGTATTATATGCTGTTCATACTCGTCACTATGAGATTCGTTTTCTGTATTCGGCTAAAAAACCTGGTTGATCCTGCTGCTCTCTATCTCCACCTTCTGTCCAAGTCTCCAATGCAGCTAGGGATTTTACAGAGCAGTGTTGGCAGTTCTGCACATGCTCAGTTCTCAGTGAGTTTCTCCCCATCACATCTGGGCAGCCCATGTGACTATAGAGTCACATATGTGGGTGTATACACAGTGGTAAATGACAGCCCACTCCCTCTTCCTCCATGCCCACTAACCAGCTAAACACAATGGGGTGGGATATTACATGTAGATTTATGGAGGCTTCACCACCCTCTTATTAGACTGGAAGGGGTGTGACACAGCCTGTGACTGGCAGAAATCCACCTACACCATGTTATTGCCAAATAATAATACAGATTAGATTTCAATTATATATTTGTATGACAATTTTAAAAAAAGGCAGAGTTTTTTTTTTTCTTTTCCCCCCGAACATATGACCAGCAGCAGAGGACTAAAAGATCCTCCTGCTTATGTTTCCCTGCAGACAGGCTGGGAAAGAGCTAGGCCAGGTACTTTTTTTTGTTACAATAATTACAGTGCCATCACCAATATACAGAAATAGACAGACATTGTTGGTTTAGTATCACTTTAGACTTTCTATTTTCACAATTTCTCAGTGGATTACCATGCGCTAGCGTTATACCATACAGGCTACCAAGTGCTGGGGTTTTTTACTTACCGGTACTAGTGTTTTACTGTTCAGGACATTTGTAGTTTCAGTGTAACCATTTATTGGCCAGAATCTCTTCCTTAAAGTGTTACTAAACCCACAACAGTAAAGTCAGTCTGTATATGCGGAATAGCATGCTTGTTATACTCACTGTGGAAACTAATGGGTTAATCCTCTGCATTGTGTACAAAGGCTGTTTGATCCTGTATGCACAGATCCTCCCCTTTTCCGCACTGTCCCCCTGGAAAAGTCTGGATAAGACACAGTGAGTAGGGTTAGGCTGCACATGCTCCGTTTGGTTTCATTTTTCTGAAGAGAACTTTTCCTATTTGATCAGAGCTAGTCAGGTCACATGGTATTGATGACAGAAAAACAAACACTCCTGCGCACGAGTTGACTGTCAAGCACTCAATAGTTTATAACGATGGCACTGGCTTTGCTGCCCTTCATGGATAGGGGTATCCTGGTAGTGAACAAGAAGAGAAAGAACAAGGGTGCACCAGCCTAGTGTATTATCGTTAGGATATTTTATTTATATAAAAACAACGAAAAGGTACTCACAAAGGTAGTAAAATGCTTGGCTCTGATGAAGAAGCTTTGCGATTCGAAACGCGTCAGCTGGTAGTGTCTCCTATCACGTCCTTCATGATCGGTCGGAGTGTGGTTTGGGTTCTACATGTTGCAGCCATCCATGGTACCACTTGTACATTGCAAACCATTTTACTACCTTTGTGAGTACCTTTTCGTTGTTTTTATATAAATAAAATATCCTAAAGATAATACACTAGGCTGGTGCGCCCTAGTTCTTTCTCTTCTTGTTCACATGGTATTGACATCACACATTTGGATGTGTATAACAACATGCGGAAAATAGAAGAGAGCCGATTACCAGCTTCTCTAAAAGGGACAAATACACTGATAATCAGGGCACTGATTATCAATGTCCTGATTATCAGTGCAGTCCCAACAGTGCCCACCAGTGCTGCCAATCTGTGCCCACAAGTCCTGACAATCTGTGCCCACCAGTGCTGCCAATCAGTGTCACCTATCAGTGCTGCCTACCAGTGCCACCCATTAGTGCCGCCTCATCAGTGCCCATCAGTGCAGCCTCATCAGCGTACATCAGTGACATGTGTATCCCCTTGTCCAGCTGGAGAGACATAATTGCATATCACCAATAATAATTATATTGTTGTTATTATTATTATATCACCATCAGTACACACACACATATACAGTACAGTATATTAGATTGGTGGTGTTTGTGTCCCCTGCTATATACACACTGAGGCCTAGGTCCCCGAGGCAAATTTGTAAGAAGAATGGAGACGTCTCAGAAAAATCTTCACCTCTTCCTCTGTGTCCCGGTCATGTACCATATTGTGTGAATACAAGCTCAATTTCTCTGTTGGAGCCTGCATACCCCAGTCCAGAAATAGCAGTGAAGGTAGTAAATGCAGAGTGCTTCTTCCTTCTCTTGTTTATTTGACAATTTTGATAAATGATTGCTTTCAACTTACTCTCAAGTAGTTTTATATCCATGGGGATCTCAAAGCGGCTAATGTGATTGGACACTCCCATCCTGACTGCAGCTTTTTGGCTTGTATGGATCTGAACAGGACAAGATAAAGACTTGCTTAGTCAAAGTACCTGTTAATTACTTACAGTGGTATTACAGAAACTGAATGGGTTGCAACAACTGTTATACCAGCAGCATAGAAGCAAAGAAATATAACACTAGCAAGGTATACTAATGTACTGATGCTATAATACTGCGAGGTGTTTCTTAGTATAAACACAAGAAGCACACAGTTTTTGTGCAATATTTTACTTACTTCTGCTGCATACTGACGGAGTTCGCTAATCCCCAAAGCTTCTGGTTGTTTTGCATATTTTTGCATAAGTTCTCGTAGGCACACCTAGCAGGAAAGAGGGCAACATATTAGCTACTTGATTTAGCACCACTGCATTAAAATACTTTACTTGTAAGCAAGCATGATCATATTAGCATCGACTTTGTATATTTTCTGGTGATGTTCTATGTTCTATGTTCTTGTATGATATTTTGACTTTTGGTTATAGAAGATAATAGCACAAACACAAGTTGCATACAGTGCCTTGTAAAAGTATTCACACCCCTTGAACTTTTCCACATTTTGTAATGTAATGCCTTGTACACACGATCGGATTTTCTGTCGGGATAAACTCCGACTGATTTTTCAGACTGAATTCTATTCAAGCTGTCTTGCATACACACTGTCACACCAAATTCTGACCATCAAGAACGCGGTGACGTAAAACACTACGACGAGCCAATAAAAATGAAGTTCAATGCTTCCGAGCATGCGTCGACTTGATTCTGAGCATGCGTGGTTTTTTCTCCATCGGAGTTCCACACAGACGAACAGAATTTCCAATAGGCAACTCCGGAAATCTTCTGTAATCTTTATTGCAACATGTAAAAGAAGTGGTGGCTAACGCGTTTCGGCAAAAGCCTTGTTCACAGCACAGCACATGAGAAAACACAACATATATATATATATACACAGAAAGAGTAAAAGGGTAATGTAGTCCACGCCCACTAATTAGATGTCAGTAATTGGGATAAACAAGAGACACTGCTGCAGGTGTGCGGTTCTCAAGAAGTGGTAACACACAAAACTTGTCATAACATGGATCACTGGGAAAGAAATAAGGATCTATATAGAAAAACAAAATAAACACATTTAAATAAATAATATATTTTAAAACACAAGAAAATATATTGCCGTGTACCAAAGACCCAACGGAGAAAAAGATCAACATCATAACGGAAGTTCATTCCTGATGGTACTCTGGTCTGGAGGTTAAAGATCCACCAGACTTCTCTTTCGAGAAGCCTACAATGTAGATCACCCCCACGGGGTGAGTTCTTAACCCTTTCCAGACCACAGAGGGCAAACGTAGACATTTTACATTTTGCTCAAAGTGTTTGGACACATTGGATAGTCCCTTATCAGAGGGATATGATGCCCCATGATAATGTTCACTTATCCGTGTCCTCAAAGGTCTTGTAGTGCAGCCTACATATCCCATTGATACTGAAACCCTCTAAGGTGATATCTAAAAAAAATTATACTTGTGAGGATTGTGATACTAGAAGCATTTATAGACGACCTGCTTCTAGTATGGGTAGGTGCCCCTGCAGACATTGTGCCTTTTGTTACTTACATCAACAACAACTCCCTCAATCTAGAATTTTGCTTTATTAATCATCGCAAAAGTATATATTTTTTTTTAGATATCACCTTAGAGGGTTCCAGTATCAATGGAACCGTCCATACTCGGACTAACCATAAGGAGTGTGCTGATAATTCACTGTTATTGGCTACTAGTTGCCACCTGACACACACAATACGGTCTGTCCCAGTAGGCGAGTGCATCAAGGCAAGGCTGAATTGCTCTAAAATAGAACGTTTTTCTGAGGAATGCAATGTAGTGACTTCTAGACTCTTGGCACGCAAGTACAAGAAAAGAGATATTCATAGAGCTATATGTGTGGCCAGAGGTAGGGAAAGATCTACCCTTATAAAACATTCCAGATGTAAGAAAAATACAGCTGGAGAAGGTAATCCCATTACCTTTGTCACAACATATTTACAAGAATTTAACTTGATTAAAAAAAATATTTTACCAATACCAATGTGTTCTAATACTGTTTGTCCATCATGATATTATTAAGCCCATTCACCTGGGCATATACTATGATACTGTGTCTATGTTTTTTATCTACGTAAATAAATGTTTTTGCAAAAATTGACTGATCCTTGACTTTTCTTGGGTTTTAAATTATACATTTTATTTATTGTGTTTATTTTGATTTATTTAGTTTTTCTATATAGATCCTTATTTCTTTCCCAGTGATCTATGTCATGACAAGTTTTTTAAGTTACCACGTCTTGAGAACCGTACAACCACAGCGGTGTCTCTTGTTTATCCCCATTACTGACATCGAATTAGTGGGAGTGGACTACATTATATCTTTACTCTTTTTGTATATATATGTTGTGTTTTCTCATGGTGACTGTGCTGTGAACAAGGCTTTTGCCGAAACGCGTTAGCCGCCACTTCTTTTACATGGTCATGTTGCAATAAAGATTACAGAAGATTTCCAGAGTTGTCAGTATTTTTGTTATTATGTTTGGGCTATTGCTGTTGGATGCAAGGAGGACATCCGAGCATGAGCACTTGGAGTAGGTGTGTCATTCCTATTATCCTACATGTGGTTTCACTGTTCAGAGCGGTGCTTTCTCTGCATGCAGTATCTTGTCAAATGTAATGCAGCGGTTGTACACTGATGTCTCCTCCACAATAAGCAAAACCTATTCTATTGCACTCAAAGCTGTGTGCGTGAGATAGGTGTCTGAGTCTGACCGTAACCAATGAATTCAGAAAAATCTTACCATCAAGGTGAACCTGTGATGCAAGATCCAAAGGGGCTGGTGAGCCTAGACCTGTGTCTATATGTAGCTCGGTGATGATTTGGGGAATAGTCAAATGCGGATCTTATTATATCAGATGTGTCTGTGCCAGGAGGATGGCTAAACTTTTCTGTGCCCCTGTAAAATGTTGTTTAACCCCAAACACATCTTCAAGAATGCCTTTTATATACACAAGAATAAAAAAAGGGGAATTTGGGACTTTAAATGAGGTTCAGAAGAATGTGGGAGTGTATTAAAAGGAACATGTTTATTGACATGAAAATGATATGATGTACTGTTTGAATCAATGGGGCTGAGCAAGGTACATAACCATAATGGACATTAGAGATACATATTAATATCAGCTTGGAAACTCATGACATATGGATCGACATATGGAAACATGGACATCAAGGATATACAATGATATCAAAAAACAATACATGACAGTATGAAAAAATGAACAGCTTCCCAAGAATATATGGAAGATCATACATAATTCCTTAAAGTGGCACAGTGCAGTTAAAACAACATGGGGTAGAAAGTAGTGAAACATGATTGCTGGTGGATCAGATAAGCAGTGCGTAAGCATCCTAAATTGCCCGATGCAGTTCGTGTTTGTACACTCATCAGGGGCGGATGCTTCCAAATCGAAGGGATTAAAATATGTTTGTTGAATCTAGAGTAACACTAAGTGCAGATGAAGAGCATGCATGTCAGTCCTAAATTTACATACCATGTGAGTGATGTGGGTGGTGGGAATGAGTGAAATGCTAAACCATGGCCAACAAGGGGGTGCCAGTCTCGGACGCTGAGGTGAACATGCCACGTGTAGCTGAGGCACAGGGCTGAAGTTCCTCAAAGGGGCAGGTAGCCAGAAAGGGAGGTGTTAAGCAAATATGATGATCATGTGCTGGGAAATGCCAGCGTCTCTGTCTAAAAAGATAATGATTGATAAAGTGTAAACAATGTGCAGCAACCAGATTGAAGTCTAGTGGCAAAAACTGGTAGTAGCAAAAATTACCTGAGTAATGGGTAACAGGGGGCAGAGCGGTCCCTCAACAGTATGTCGTGATCCCATAAAAAGGATTGTGTGCAGGCAGCCTATATGTACCCCCCCCAAAAGACCATGCACACAGCCGCACATTGGCATGCACCAACGTCACGCTGGCCAAACGTGTGCCAGGAGGGGCTCAGATCGGGGTGGGGAAACCGCGCCCATGAAAGAGCCTGTCCCCCATAGGCTAGGAAGGGCTGGGATGGTGATGACGCGGCCGGCGTCATGACGCAACGAATGGCGCCAGACGCGAGCCACGTGGGCGTGACATCGATGCGCTGTGGACGCCGCCCAATCCCCCAGAAGCCCTCCCGCTTGGAGGGCGGGAGGAGGGGCAGAGGGAGGACGTACAGAGCGCATCGCAGCGTCCAGGTGAGTGACAGCACAAAGAGGCCCACAGTAAAAACATGAAACAAACCCCATCAGGACTGAAAAAAAACGCACCAATGCCTTAAGTCTCATGAGCACGATGGACGTGTCCCCAATGATGGTACATGGCCACAAAGGGGAACTGAGACTACCCACGTAGATGGCAGGGGAAAACTGCCAGCTAAGTCAAGAACCTCCATCCCTACTAGAGTGCAACAGAAGGGGGGGGGGACTATGCAAGAGCATAGGTGGGACTTTGAGTGAGGCCCCCCCCACCCCGATCTGAGCCCCTCCTGGCACACGTTTGGCCAGCGTGACGTTGGTGCATGCCAACGTGCGGCTGTGCGCTTGGTCTTTTGGGGGGGGGTACATATAGGCTGCCTGCACAGAGTCCTTCTTATGGGATCACAACATACTGTTGAGGGACCAACTCTGCCCCCTGTTACCCATTACTAATTTTCGCTACTACCAGTTTTTGCCACTAACTTCAATCTGGTTGCTGCACATTGTTTACACTTTATCAATCATTATCTTTTTAGACAGAGTCTCTGGCATTTCCCAGCACGTGATCATCATATTTGCTTAACACCTCCCTTTCTGGCTACCTGCCCCTTTGGGGAACCTCAGCCCTGTGACTCAGCTACACGTGGCGTGTTCACCTCAGTGTCCGGGGCTGGCACCCCCTTGTTGGCCATGGTTCAGCATTTCACTCATTCCCACCATCCACACCACTCACCTGGTATGTAAATTTAGGACTGACATGCATGCTCTTTATCTGCGCTTAGTGTTACTCTAGATTCAACAAACATATTTTAATCCCTTAGATTTGGAAGCATCCGCCCCTGATGAGTGTACAAACACGAAACGCATGGGGCACTTTAGGATGCCTACGCACTCCTTATCTGAACCACCAGCAATCATGTTTCACTACTTTCTACCCCATGTTGTTTTAACTGCACTGTGCCACTTTAAGGAATTATGTATGATCTACCATGTATTCTTGGGAAGCTGTTCATTTTTTCATACTGTCATGTATTGTTTTTTAATATCATTGTATATCCTTGATGTCCATGTTCCATATGTCGATCCATATGTCATGAGTTTCCAAGCTGATATTAATATGTATCTCTAATGTCCATTATGGTTATGTACCTTGCTCAGCCCCATTGATTCAAACAGTACATCATATCATTTTCATGTCAATAAACATGTTCCTTTTAATACACTCCCACATTCTTCTGAACCTCATTTAAAGTCCCAAATTCCCCTTTCTTTATACCTGTACCAGGGATGGAAGCACACATATGTGCCTCACTCAAGTCCCACCTATGCTCTTGCATAGTCCCCCCCCCCCCCCCCTTCTTTATATACACAAGAATACAAGAAGCATTGTAAAGCCTCTCCTAGCTAATAAACACTATGTTTAGTCTTCTATTGGTGCAGTAAAGGGAACAGAAACACTTTTGTTTTATCAGGGACAAAGCTGGGTATTTATTCTATTGCTGCTGAAAACTGTCCTACCGAATACAATGAAATGGATGTTTATGATTGCCCCATCTAATATACACAAACATTTATAAATTGAAATGACTAATACAATGGTTTGTGTTTATGGCATTCGCAAGACATTTTTTTTTAAAGGATTTACACACCTTTCTTCAGCCCTCTTACCTCTGGATCATACACCAAAGGACTGTAGCATCGGCTAGGTTGGGCTTCTGGTACAAGATCCCCTTTGGCAATTTTCTTTATCGTTTTTTTTTTCCTTTTTGTTCCAGATCCATTACGCCGGCTATCAGGTTGACTGTAAATAAAAACACATGCTTTCAGCCTGTACAGAGTACTACTGAGACAAAGTGCATAGTGCAGAATACTTTGACAAACAAGGATGATCAGACTGAACATCTGTCAGTAAATAGAGAAAAAGGAATGGAAGGAGGATCCACGAAAGATTCCTCTAATGGTGGACAACAATTGTCCGGTACCTCATCCTATAATACAGTAACACAGAACACCCCCTAGTAAACTAGATAAAGGACTTTAACGGTGCCAAATGGGTAAAATGTCAAAAAGTTTATTATACAAAATGCAAAATATAAAAGTACATAACGTAAACATGAATGATATCACAGACAAAAACACCAAAGGAAATGAGTGGTTCACTGCGAGTTCGATGCAGGTGCAACTCACGGATGAAAACCCGCTTCTTTAGGGAAATATACTACAGACAACTCTTCAAAATACAACTCTTCAAAATACAAAGTCAAAAACAAAGTAAAAAATTAAGATGGTCATCCTACAATCGGCTGTTGCCAACTCTCTGGCCCAGACGGGTAGTCCACATGGCTTTATTACGAATGTCAAAGTCCCATTAAAGGTTTACAGTAGGCAAATATCTGTTGTCTCACAATGGTGGTACAATGGCCAATTTGGTCTGATGAATCCAAAGTCTTAAGCCGTGTACACACGATGGACTGTTTTCATCGGACAAACCGATCGTGTATGGGCCCCATCGGTCTTTTTTCCATCGGTGTTTAAAAATAGAACATGTTTTAAATTTATCCGATGGTTAAAAAACCGATAGCAAATTACTATCGTCTGTGGGGAACTCCATTGGATAAAAAACCCACGCATGCTCAGAATCAAGTCGACGCATGCTCAGAAGCATTGAACTTAATTTTTCTCGGCTCATCGGAGTGTTTTACGTCACCGCGTTTGAAACGGTTGGTTTAGAATCCATAGGATATCCGATCGTTTGTACAGGGCTTTAGAGTCAAAGGGATCCGGTGAGAAGTGGTAGGGGGAGGACACACGTGTCGCTGCCTCCGTTCAGGTCGAGATGGCTATCAGAGGCAGCGACACTCCTGACCCCTAAACTCTGCGTCACTACTGACCCCTGGACTTTGTGTCACTATGGACTTCTGAACTCTGCATCATTTTCTGCTGACCCCTGAACTCTGCATTACTTACTACTGACCTCTGAACTCTGCATCACGTACTAATGACCTCTACATCACTAATTACAGAGTTCAGTATTGACATGGAGTACAGAGTGCAGTAATAAGTGACCATCTGTCCCAAAGTACAAACAGCCCTCCTCACCTCTGTTCTCCTTATTCCTGGATGTTTCACACTACTCAAGGTAGTAAAGCTAACCCTCAATGTTGGTGTGCCTTATATGAAGCTTAAACATGGGGGACATTCATATATATTGCCTGTGGGTATGACTTCCGGGTATCGCCGCTCCGGCGCTGTGATTGGCTGGAGCGGCGATGACGGCACTCACGCGCATGAGCGCGAAACCGTCACGATCCCTGCGCATGCGCACGTTTCCGGCACTTTCTGCCAATTTCTCATTCAAGACCCGGCACACTCAGTGTGCCTGCGCCATTGTCTACGGCGCGCATGCGCCGTAGACATCGGTGCCTGATTTTCTGCAAATATCTCCTTAACCATGTAGGTTAAGGAGATATTGCAAGCACCTACAGGTAAGCCTTAATCTACGCTTACCTGTAGGTGCAAATAGTATCAGGGGGTTTACAACCACTTTAATCTATCAATTTCAATACTATCATAATTACATCTAATTCTAATTTAATTAATAATTAATCTTTCATTGTTCCCAGATGCTATACATCCAATACCCATTAATTAACTGTAATCTATTAATCTCAATACTGTCATAATTACATATAATTCTAATTTTAATAATTAATCTTTTATTTGTTCCCAGATGCTATATATGCAATACTCTGCCACATGGAGACTATTTTCACATTTATGCACTTTCCCTCATTATTGCATCGTTATATATTGCCAACTCAGCTCCTGTGGCAAGGTTTATGCTCACCCTGTGTCGGTTACCACATATTGCATTCACTGTCTTTGTTGGTAAGTGTGATTGATCAACCATCCATATATAGTCATTTTCTTTGACATTTTCCCTCTCTATTTAGAGTGTGGTTTATTATATTTATATATTCTATAGGAATTTTTGTCGCATCTGCTCCTGAGTGGAGACATCCACGAAGCGCGTCAAGCTATATTTGATGCCACAGTCACACTACATATGGAACTCTATCTACCAAGTATTATATTCGATGATGCCACCAACATTCAGACCCAGCATATTCTGACATATCATGTGAACACTGATATAAGTATTGGGCACGCTGCCGCCGGCTTTCAGTAGGCCATGTCACTTCATGTATTTATATACATTTTTATGTATTCCTATGATGATTATGTATTGACAAAAGTACCTATTTACTGTATATGCTTATACCTTGTGCAGGCCATGTGTGTATATATATGAATTTATATTCTCTACTGGACATACATCCATGTTATTAATTAAATATTTTTAATCTTTCCTACCTCCGCATTTCAATTGCTTCATACAAAGTCCCAAAATTCCCTTTCCCTATTTACATAAAGCTAACCCCCTACCCACACTCCATGCCAGCCTGACCCTATAGTCATTACTGATCCCTGAAGTCTGCATCACTTACTACTGACCCCTGAACTCTGCATCACTTACTCCTGACCTCTGAACACTGTATCACTTACTCCTGTACTCTGCACCTCCCTTGGGGCCAATGTTCACTGCACACATTGCACATATGTAGGATACGCCACTGGTAAAGCTGCAGAAAGCTTGCAGAGACTGTGGACAGGCAACAGGAGATGGTCAAAGACCACATGCATATTAAAAGTGTTGGTCAGAGAGTGCAGACCAGGGCCAGCGCTCCCACTAGGCAAACTAGGCAGCTGACTAGGGTGAACAGCTGCCTAGGGGGCGCAGCCACGGCCCAGTGACTTTCCTGTTAGCTTGGCTGGGAAACACGAGGGGGAGGAGGGCATGAGGTCGGCGGAGTAGGCTAGCGCAGCTGGGGAGGCGGAGACGTAGCTGCAGTCTGGTGAGTCCGCTCTCTGATCCTGTCACCTGTGCGGCCCCAGGCAATACTAACGGCACCCCTTCCCCTCCCCCCGGGCGGGCGGAGTGTTCGTCTTGCCTAGGGTGCAAAATAGTTAAGCACTGGCCCTGGTGCAGACATACTGCTGCAGGAGATAGTCAGACACTGCAAATATGTTCTTGGATATCGGGGACATGCTTCAGGAGACAATAACAGATTAGAGATACATTACATGAGGCTGCTGTTAGAATGCTTTTGGAAGGAACATCGATTTCCATTGACAGAAGTCTCCAAATTTTGGCTGATACATTTCTTTTTACAACACCAGATAGTCACACATGACTCTGACTCTTTGTAGACTTCTTTTGAAAAGATGTGTAAGAATTTATTGAGGGTGAAAGGTTGCATGTCTACAATTTATAGAGATGATAGCTATTACATGAGACAACCCAGGCACTGTCCTATGTGACCTTTTGAAAAAGTAATTTAAACAAGGCCTTAGAGCAGGGGTAGGCAACCTGGGCCCTCCAGCTTTTGTGGAACTACATTTCCCACGTGGCATTGCAAGGCTGGCAGTTACAATTACTCCCAGAGGCATGATGGGACTTGCTGTTCTGCAACAGCTGGAGGGCCCCAGGTTGCCTACCCCTGTCTTAGAGCTTTCCAAGTGATACAGCCTGGTAGCTAATATATCTAAAGTGTAAGTTAATACTACTTTTAATAGAAGCAAATGATTACCTAATGCTTAGATGGTACCTGGTCCCCACTAAAATGGCAAAATTTAAACCAGAATTGGGAGTATCAGGTACCACATATGATGGTCCTGCCTGAAATTGTAGGAGGTTTTGAACTAGAGTTCATGCACTTATATATATTGACCTTGTTTAATCTCAATTTTTTTTTTATATCTCCTGATAGGTAGCACAATCTCTAACAATTCCAGAGGGTCGGGCAAATTACTGTTGTACATTTTTCCAGTTGCTAGAATTATAATAGCCAGATGTTGGCATAAGTCTGTTGTTCCCTGGGAATGGGTAAGAGCAAACTCAGTTGGATTGTGGTCAGTGGTAGGCTGTCAAGCATTTTGTATTTCAATTTTTTTTTTTTTTTTAAAAGGACAAATTATAGAATAAACAGACACATTGACAGAATGAAGTAAAATTTTCAGATTGTAAACATAACAATACAGAGATATAGAAGGTATGGCCATAATACATATCCATCATCTATCACAATAACAGAACGTAAGGTGTGCAATATGTATCCAAATACTAATGTGGTTGAATAATAGTCTCCCAGCCATGATCCAGAGTACCACTATGTGTAAAGAATGGTGCTGTCAAGCATTTTGAACAATTCAAAATCCAAATTTGAAAACATCTGAGACCAGGGGAGGGCTGGCGGCCTTAGGCCTGGGGGGCAAGTCCAGTCAAGTGGCCCAATGAACCGTCGAATCAGCTCACCATCCATGGCCTACCTGTTTTTTCAATGCAGCCTCACCAGTGCTTATCAGTGCAGCCAACTCCAGTGCCCATCAATGCAGCCTGATCACTGGGGCAGGTTACATGGGGTGTATGGGGGGGAGATGGGGGGTCAGCTAGGGGTGTCAGGGTCTCTCACCTCAGTGATCTCAGCTCAGCAGGTCCTTGCACGCCACGGTCTCCTGGGGGGGTAACCCTCCTGATCCTGGGGTCAAGTTGCAGCCAGCGCCCAGCCCTGCATCCCGACTCCCTGGCATGCCCTGCCTCTGCCTGCTTCCAATAATCCGGTCCCAGGGAGTTGTAGTTTCCTCTGCGCTGCTGTGTTTTCCACCCACCAGAAGCTTGAGCGTGGACTACAACTCCCGGAATGCAATAGCTAGTGGTTGGCCGCCATGGCCATGCCCCCGGCCCGACTTCCTAGACCAGAATAAAAAAGAAAATGGTAGCGGGCAGCGGCTGCCGGCCATTTTGAACATAAGTTAGGGCGGCCTGGGAGGCAATTGCCACCCTGCCCCCTGGCCCAGCCCTCCCCTGTCTGAGACCAATGGATTGAATACATCTCAATCCCTCCCCGACCTGATGTGGAGTTTCCCTTGCACTTGTCCCTCTCTATTCCCTTTCCTCCTTACTCTTTTTTTATTTTGCTCTTAAGAGTTTTCCTGCAGATGGTTTAAATACATTTACCACCATTGTAAGCAATTCAGAGAAGTTGCGTATGGATACAGTTGGAATATTGTTTTTTTGTTGAAGCAAAGCTGTATGTTCTGTAGAGTGACGATGACCATTTTCAGGTGTATTCATGATCTTCTAAAATTCAATAACAATTGCAACAGAAATCATTGCTTTCACATTAGTGTGACAATTGTTATTTCAACAAGACTCGTTATAAAATATCAGTGGGGAAAAATATAGAACGGAATGGACAGCACAGAAAAAAGATAAAAATGGTATGAAAGGAATAAACCAAGCCATTTAACTTCTAAAACCCACTCGAAAGGGCTCCTGAGCTGCAGGTTGGGCACCAGAGATTTAGATGCTGGGTCCAGTTGGACTGTAAAGTAGGCTGAACACAGGGTTTGTACCTCAGAAATGTCAGTTTATTTTTTATTTTTGACGTACTCCTAAGCCTAAGTAAAAAAACAAAAAAACAAATCAGCACAAGGGACATGGCTTACTACTAGCATGATGTTTCCCCTCTATGAATTAAGCATAATATCTAAATGGAGGAGGCACACCTTTTATTCACCTACCCATCCTCCATGCATTGATTATGTCTCATTCAAAGAAGCAATAGTATAGTTTCTATGAATGGAGGAGCTGGGCAGAAAGGGTAGGCATATCTGGGCACTTTTGATGAGAGCTAATCATAGCTCCCTCAGTCCTATTAACTCCTGCCACACTAGAAAATGATGGCGGCAGTGGTGGGGGGAGTAGGAGGAGGAAGATTTCTACTGAACAAGGAGACAGCAGCACAAGGGACACTTCACAATCATAGTAATGTCCCTTGTGCTGTTTTGTTTTCTTTACTAAACTTAGGTTTACCCAACACTCAAAAGTAATAATTAAGTCAGTCATATAGCTAGGAGACACAGTTTAGTCATTACAGAACTAGCAGAATTTTTTTTTGATATACCTTTTTGACACAGAGCTGCCAGTGACTGCATTTGATTTGTTTCCGGGAGCCATTTTATTTCCTAGAATAAAAGCAATAAATTTAGGTTATTGTAGCCAGTTTTTACTTTACTACTTTACTTATAATCCTAATGCTGCGTACACACGGCCGTTTTTAATGTCATTGAAAAAAACTATGTTTTTCTCTACGTGATTCTTCTCAAGCCTGCCTTGCATACACACTATCGTAAAAAAAAATGCTTGAGCAAAGCGCGGTGACGTAAAACACGTACGACAACACGTACAACGGCACTATAAAGGGGAAGTTCCATTCCGATGGCGCCACCCTTTGGGCTGCTTTTTCTGATCTCGTGTTAGTAAAAGTTTGGTGAGAGACGATTCGCGCTTTTCAGTCTCTGTGCTTTTTAGTCCGTTACAGCATGACGAATGTGCTATCTCCATTACGAACGCTAGTTTTACCAGAAAGAGCGCTCCCGTCTCATAACTTGCTTCTGAGCATGCGTGTTTTTTTCACGTCGTTAAAGCGTACACACAGCCATTTTTCACGACGACGTGAAAAACGACGAGAAAAAATAGAGCAGGTTCTAAATTTTTAATGCCCATTTTTCTCGTCGAGAAAAATGCTCTGGAGACTACACACAACCGTTTTTCACAACCAATTTAAAAAATGGCATGTTTGTCGTCATGAAAAACGGTCGTGTGTACGCGGCATAATGCCCCGTACACACGATCGTTTTTCATGCCATTAAAAATGCCATTTTAAAAAATGGCCATTAAAAATGATCGTGTGTAGGCTCCAGAGCATTTTTAACGACGTGAAAAACGGCCATTAAAAATTCCGGACATGCTCACTTTTTTCACGTCGTTTTTCATGTCGTTTTTTTTAACGACGTGAAAAACGATAGTGTGTATGCTTTCACGACGTGAAAAAAAACGCGCATGCTCAGAAGCAACTATGAGACGGGAGCGCTCGTTTTGGTAAAGCTAATGTTGGAAAGGGAGATGGCACATTCGTCACGGTGGAATTAATAGCATCGTTTTAATGCTGCACATTCCGTTCTTCTTTTGATAATGCTTTAAAATTACCCTCTTTTGATAATGACATTGAGAGTTTTATGCCAAACTTGTTTCTAAAGTAATTCCAAATTGCTCTAATGATTATAAAATATTATTTATAAGCCGCACCTCCCTCCTAAATAATACTAATAATAATAAAATAATGTAATTCTCCTTTTTTCTTTAAATTTTATATTATTTTTGGTTTTTTATTTTTGGCCTTTTTTTAAGTATTTTGGCTTAAATTATTCTTGTGTAAAGTTACCACAACAACCTTCCAAATGTGTCTCATTTGGCCTCAGGGAGGTTTGTGTCCCCTGATAATAACAATAATATAATTTGAGATGTCCCTGCCTGCTTCCTAGCAAGCTCTCTTTTGAAATACAAATCACATAGTCAAGTATTTAAAGGGCACTCACATTTTTTTTATTTCAGAACATTAACAAATTAAAGTGGAAGGCAGCACTGGAGAGCCTGCTTGCATTTGTGCATCCCTTTCACCCCACAACAACCATACAAGATGTCCAAACCAAAATAGAGATTAGATCCCCCCAAAAAATGAGCCCAATCTTGTCTTGAGCTCCCAGAGGTCAGGAGCCACAGCAGATAAGTCCTATATGTCCCCAGTCTGTGGTACTACAGCAGGCATTATTTTCTCCTCTTCCTTGTAGCCTTCTCTCCAGCCTTCTCTGCAGCCTTGGTTGGTTTCTTCCTTGGAGGCTGGGGATCAGGAGGAGAGGTTGTGGCAGGAGGAGTAGTAGGAGGAGGAGGAGGAGGTGGAGGAGTAGGGACAACCTCTGTTATGTCCGTGTACCTAGTGAGTTCACCCAGCACGCCCTTATTGATGACTTTCAATAGCAGGGTCTCACAGATTTTTTTTTGCTGCAACTCCATTTGCCCTAGTTTGTGGGCGAGGACTGCGGCAAATCCCTCATCAACAGAGGGTGCCTCTCTGAGGGCCGCTGTTGCCTCTCTGAGGAAGGCCCTGGTTTCCTCCTCCACCTGCCTACCTCTCCTTGGCCCTCGTGGTTTAACTACCAGGGGAGGCATCTGGGCTCTTGTGCTGGGCCAAGCCTCCTCCTGGGTGCCACTGGGCCCAGCCTCCTCCTTGGTGCCACTGGGCCCTGCCTCCTCCTGATCCCCAACATCACCCTCTTCCTGGCTCTGCTCTGGCTGTAAAAAAAGAAAGGGACATTATTTATTTTGCCACATCATCATTCACAGACATTGTTCACCTCTAGACATTGTTGAAATCAATGCCAAAAGTTATGTCCTTTTCATTGATTACGCATCCTGGTTTTGTTGTCTTGGACACATAAAAATAGGCCACTACTGTATCTTGCTCTTCACAAACTTTATTGGTAGAAGTGTACATACCTTTAACAATACTAACATCTATTTAAAATCTACAATTCTGTACGATAGAAATATAGATAGCAAAACTTTACCTGGCTCCATATCTCCAAATCTGCCTCCTCAAGGCCCTGATCTTGATCCTCAGAGGAAGCCAGAGCAGGGTTGACAGGAAGGCTGGAGGACTGGCTGAAGGGAAGGCTGGAGGGTTGGGTACAAGGAAGGCTGGATTGACCTCTGGGGGGAAGGGTGGAGAGAGATTCCCGCACTTCCAGCTGGTCATCCAGAAAAGCAAGCTTACTGTAGTACCACAGACTGGGTTTATAAACCTTATCTGCTGGTGCACCTGACCTCTGGGACCTCAGGACCATAGTCCTCTGGGTCCTGTATGTCCCTCTGATGGTCCCAATTTTGTTTTTGACATCTTGGAGAGTTGTTGTGGGTATCTTTGTTTGCACAAATGCAAGCAGGCTCTCCAGTGCTGCTTTCCTGGCGTCTTTATTTTTATTACCGCCACTTTTTGTTTGCCATAATATAGGGAGCTCTTGCCATTTATCGATGAACTCCCCCATGAAGTCTGGGTTTTTAAAAGTATTCATGATATCTGTAAAAGCGAGAAACCAAAAAAAATATATATTTCAGGCAACATTCCTCAACTGTGCATTGTCTACATATTTTGAGCACCCAAATCTCCTCGTCTGATGAACCTCAAAAAGTAAAAAATTGTTAGGTACCTTGGTCACGACGTTCGTTGCTAACTCTCTCTCCCGAAAAATGAACGTATTTCCCAGACATGGATCTTCACTTTATATACACAGCGCATGCGTGAAACTCCGCAAGCATGGTCCGTATAAAAGGCCTAATCTGGTCAAGTCCAGAATTATGGGCAAAGTGGTCAAAAGTCTCCACCAAAAATTCGGGGTGTGCAGAACGAAGGAACAGCTCAGAAAACGATGGTCAGATCTGAAGTTGCGGGAGGCCGACCAATATAAAAGAATCAAGAAAGTTATATTAAAAAGTAAGTTGTTTTTTTTGACTTTCAATGGTACATATTATTTTCTGGTATTCTGTCGTGTATTTTGAACTTTCATATAGTACACTGAAAGATACCATCTTTTTTAGGTTCGTCCGCATAGTAAACGGACGTATTAAACCTCTTTCTCCGTACAGTTCCTCAAACGATGTTTTAGGATCATCCAGTGTGAACACCCATGTTTTTTGGTTTTTGGTTTATTTGGGGGAGTACATTTGGGCCACACTTATTTTTGGTGTGCTAATCCAAAGGACATTTGTTCATTTGAAAAAACGATATGCATGGTAATGTTAAAGGGAGTGAATGCTCAGCAGCTGATGAAACATCTGAACGCAGTAGTACAAGTGTGGGCCTAAAGCCAAAAAGCTTGAGGGAGTCACACACAGGTGATCCAGTGTAGATACTTTGGGGTGTTACAATGTTTCAAATTTGTTTACAAAATGTATATGCTCTGTTTTGGCCTATGTATCCAATCATTTGTCCCGGTTGGCACAGGGGGTAAAAATTAAAATGGAGCATGCTTCAAAAGAATGATTACAAAGTTTTTTTTCATGTTTCTTATTTTAGCAAAATTGAGTCACTACTAATGAAACTATTCCTTTTATTTCAATCTCCCTAGGGATTCGAAAAGCTACCTCAGATGAGACGAGAATTGCAATACCTACAACAATACCCCCAGAACCCCAGTCTGGAGAGGAATGTGATGTTGTGGAAGTGGAAAGTGGCACCACCACAGGTCAGAGTGAAACCAGACACATGCATGTTAAATAGATGTAGGCCTACATATTCTATCCTACATATTTCTTTTTACATTTAGGTGCAGTTCTGGCCGAAGACCCCAATAAGTTGACACATCACAGTGCCCAGATCCTGATCCAATACCTGATGGTCTGCTGTCGTGACCTCGAAAAAATTAAGGGAGATTTGCTAGAGATCAGGGCAAATACAAAGCGGGTGGAGGAAAGGCTCCAAAATATCATGGCTGTGCTTGGGCGTGTCTAATGTTTTTACACCAAATAACGTTTTACTTGCAGAGATTTCTATTTTTCTTGGTTATTTTACCCTTTAATGACTAGCACATGTTTAGCTTTTTCTAAATTTGGAGAAATATAGTTTGTTTATGCATGGCTGGTCATGCGTTTTAATACACCTGAAATTAAGGGAACATCCACATTTCTAAGGAAGTTGCCCACCTAAACAAAAAAAATAAAGGTATTTTTACATAACAAATCATTGTGGCTTCATTATGTAAATGTGGTGCTGAGTGAACTAATCAATGTTTGGTGTTTACACTGACAATGAAGGCTAATTAAAAGATTTTTTAATCCACATGGCAAAACAAGTGCACTAGGTAAACCTACCAGAAACATCAAACATTATACAATAAAAATTACAAACCAATCTTTAGTTTTTTAAAAAGTTTTATTTTTTTGGTCTAAAATTATTAGAGATTGTCTGGCATTTCAATGGCCCCCCTACCCATAAAATAGTCCACATATTGGTTACGGACCTCACGTCCGGTTGGGGGGGCCAAGCCATGACGGCCAGGTTCCAGGGCCACCAAAGTTTCGGCATTGATTAAAGAGGCCTCAGGCCCACTCAAAGATATATAACTCGTTGAATGCACCCTTAGGAAATTATGCAGCACACAGCACGTCATAACCACATGGTTCCATTTGTATGGGGCAAGGTGGATGGAGGTAAGGAAGAGGCGAAATCGGCTGGCCATGATCCCAAACGCATTTTCCACCACCCTTCTGGCTCTGGCCAGCCGATAATTGAAAACCCTCCTCTCAGGGGTGAGGGTGCGTTGCGGGAATGGCCTCATCAAATGGGGTCCCAGGCCAAACGCCTCATCCGCCACAAACACAAAAGGTAGTCCCTCCACATTCTGCTCCGCTGGTGGCAAGGCCAGCAGATCCAAAAGGAGCCGTTCTCCAAACTCCGTCTGGGCAAAAACTCCTCCATCAGACATCCTGCCATTCTTGCCAACGTCCACATAGAGGAACTCGTAGGTGGCCGACACCACTGCCATCATCACGACGCTGTGGAACCCCTTATAATTATAATAAAAGGATCCCGAATGTGGTGGTGGGACGACCCGAACATGTTTGCCGTCGATGGCTCCTCCACAGTTCGGAAAGTTCCATCGCTGGGCAAACTCGGAAGCCACATTCTGCCATTCATGTGGCGAAGAAGGGAACTGTGGAATTAAAGAAATAACAAATTAATACTTGGAGCCAGAAACATTGAAAGCTGATTTCATACACACATTCATGGCCAACATTGGTAGAAACTGTTCAAAACATAAAAAATTGAAAGCAAGAAAAAAAAAAAAAAAAAATTATGGGGGGGGGGGGGGGGGGGTAAGGGTTGAAGATGAGTTGGGAATATCACACATGAAGGCTGTAGCACTCTGTATTGAAGTTAACAAAAATGAAACATTCCTAGGCCAAATTTAGGGTGCGTTTTGGGTAAAGCACTACGATGGAACATATAATAAAAAACAGGGAAATGACTAGGCAAGGTAGGTATGGCCCCAGGATAGCATGCTGGAGAGGTTAGGTAAGGCAAATTTACAGGTAGGCCTCAAACCCCAAACTTTAAATAATAAAACATGGGGAGAAAGGGGACATTCCCTGCAGCTAAGAATCATGTGAATTAGGGACTGCAAATAAAGCAAATTAAAAATATCCAAAAATAAATACCATACAATGTGAATTTTTGAAGAAGAACACTTACCTTAATATAGTCCTCCTGCAAAACTTGAAGGATGGCAGAACAAGTCTCTGGTATAATGATCCCCAGAGCCTGGGGGGATATGCCTGTGGAGAACTTAAGGTCCTGCAGGCTTCTCCCAGTAGCCAGGTATCGCAACGTGGCGATGAGCCTCTGCTTAGCACTGATGGCTTCCCGCATAACGGTGTCCTGCCTGGTAATATAGGGGGACACCAAAGCCAACAGCTGCTGAAATACGGGGTCAGACATCCTGAGAAAATTCCTGAAATCATCAGGATTATTCTCCCTGATCTCCCGCAACAAAGGCATGTGACAGAATTGGTGCCGCTGGAGCAACCAATTCTTGGTCCATGAACTCCTCCTGACCCTGCTCATGGCATGGAGTCGGGATACAGCATGAACCCCTGCACCAACTACAGCACGAACTCTACGACGAGTACGTAGCCGCAACATGGCAAGATAACGGTCGGCTGAACAGAACGAACTAGAAGAACGCACGGAAGAACAGCAAGGCCTATGAAGAACAAGCTGAAAAACACGAACGTGCAGAGCAGGCCGCACTGAATAAACAGATACGAACTGACTACAAGCAGTGCTAAACAGATACGAACCCACAGGCGCAATCTGAACTCCCGAAAACGATCTTCAAAGCACGAAGACTGAAAAGCGCGAATCGTCTCTCACCAAACTTTTACTAACACGCGGAAACACGGAATTAGCAAAAGCGTCCCAAAGGGTGGCGTCATTCGAACGGAACTTCCCCTTTATAGTTGCGTCGTACGTGTTGAACGTCACTGCGCTTTGCTTGATCGTTTTTTTTAATGATGGTGTGTACGCAAGGCAGGCTTGAGAGGAAACATGAAAAAAAACGAGGAGAAAAACGTCGGTTTAAAAAATGACATTAAAAACGATCGTGTGTACGGGGCATAAGGCTCTGTTCACACTGTTGCAATGGCAAAGTCATACAACTTTGCCTTCGACTTCCTTATGACTTGAATGCTATGTAGGTGTCGGTACAAGGGCTGAAATCGCACCAAAGTAGTGCAGGAACCTTTTCTAATGTTGGAGCGACTTGTGTAGCATCAGTTAAAAAAAAAAAAAAAGCATTTACAATCACTTTAATAACAAACATGTTATACTTAACTTCTCTGTGCAGTTGGTTTTGCACAGAGAAGCCCAGATCCTCCTCTTCTCTGGTCCCTGTTTGCTGCTCCTAGTCCCTCCCTCCTTTGAGTGCCCCTCAGCCAGCAGCTTGTTACAAGGGTCACCCAAGCTGAGTCAGAGCTCCGTGTATCCATTTAGACATGGAGCCCCGACCTGGCCCCACCCCCCCTCTCCCCTGATTGGCTGACTGACTTTGATTGACATCCGCAGGAGCCAATAGCGCCGCTGCTCTGTCTCAGCCAATAAGGAGGAGTGTACTGGATGGCTGAGGGGGATCGTGGACCTGGACATTGCTGGAGAGAGAAGGAGCTCCGGTAGGTAACTGGGGAGTCTGCTACACACAAAAGTTTTTTTATCCTAATGCATAAAGATAAAAAACCTTCTGCCTTTAAAAAATTTATTTAAGATGGCTCTCATAGGGAAACATTGAATTTGACATGTCATCCAACAATCTCCCATGTTTCAGCAGTGTGAACCGAGCCTAAGATAGAGGCAGAAAATAAAAACACTTTAGGATGACTATGATTTACATTTATAATGCAAACTAATATATGGATATTCAGACCTAGACACAGTTTTGCCCATCCTTCCTTAAGAGTGGTGGTTCACACTTGAGAACGCAGCAGCTCACCGCAGGAGTCCGGTGCATCTCCATTCACCTTTTTAGGTCCAATTTCAGCCCGAATTTTGGGCTGAATTTGGACCTGAAACGGACCAAAAGATGCACAGGGCTCCTGTGCAATTTGCACCGGAGCCGCTGCGGATATGTGTAAACCAACTCAATAGAGAGCCGGTCACAATCTCCTGCTATGCCGAGAAATCTGCATCCAATTCGCAATAGTGTGAACCCAGCCTTAGAAGTCGTCTGTGACTTGTCAGTCAATGGCAGCCAGGGATGAGCCGAACACCCCCCTGTTCGGTTCGCACCAGAACCTGCGAACAGACAAAATGTTTGTGTGAACTTTAGAACCCTATTAAATACAATGGACTCGAACGTTCGAAATCTAAAGTGCTAATTATAAAGGCTTATATGCAAGTTATTGTCCTAAAAAGTGTTTGGGGACCCGGGTCCTGCCCCAGGGGACATGTATCAATGCAAAAAGAAGTTTTAAAAACGGCCTTTTTTTCGGGAGCAGTGATTTTAATAATGCTTAAAATGAAAAAATAAAAGTGAAATATTCCTTTAAATTTCGTACCTAGGGGGTGTGTATGATATGCATGTAAAGTGGCGCATGTTTCCCGTGCTTAGAACTGTCCCTGCACAAAGTGTCATTTTTGAAGGAAAAAAAGTCACTTAAAACTCACTCGCGGCTAATAATGAATTGTCGGCTTTTATCAATACATTCAAAAGTCATTGATAAAAAAAAAAAAGCGTGGGGGTCCCCCAGAATTCAATTACCAGGCCCTTCAGGTCTGGAATGGATATTAAGGGGAACCCCGCCGCAAATAAAAAAAAAAAATGGCGTGGGGTTCCCCCTAAATATCCATACCAGGCCCTTCGGATCTGGCATGAATTTTAAGGGGAACTCCACCCCAAATTTAAAAAAAAATGGCGTGGAGTCCCCCCAAAAATCCATACCAGACCCTTATCCGAGCACGCAACCTGGCCGGCCGCAGGGGAAAAGGGGGGGACGAGAGCGCCCCCCTCCCTCCTGAACCGTACCAGGCCACATGCCCTCAACATGGGGAGGATGTCCCCATGTTGATGGGGACAAGGGCCTCATCCCCACAACCCTTGCCCGGTGGTTGTGGGGGTCTGCGGGCGGGGGGCTTATCGGAATCTGGAAGACCCCTTTAACAAAGGGGACCCCCAGATCCCACCCCCCCATGTGAATTGGTAAGGGGTACATTGTACCCCTACCATTTCACAAAGAAAGCGTAAAAAAATGTAAAAAAAACCCCACACAAACACCTTGAAAAAGTCCTTT
This sequence comes from Rana muscosa, assembly GCA_029206835.1. Classification (NCBI taxonomy): domain Eukaryota; kingdom Metazoa; phylum Chordata; class Amphibia; order Anura; family Ranidae; genus Rana; species Rana muscosa. The sequence goes on from CM055117.1 coordinate 191,688,713, forward strand.
ATTAAAAAAAAAAAGTAATAAAAAAAAACATTCCAGCGGTGAAATCCAGTGTCCCGCGGCGATCCGATGTCCAGCGCTGTTCGTCATTGGTTTTGCCTCAGCGGACCTGATGGGGAACTTCCTCCTCAGTGTTTTAAATGTATAGACCCGCCCCTTCTAAAGCTCCCCATCAGGTCCGCTCAGCGGACCAGATGCGGAACATGACAAGGGGCGGGTCTATACATGTATTACCACAGTGAGAGAAGTTCCCCATCAGGTCCGCCCCCTCGGTATGTCGGACCCGCCTACGTCATTGGCCTGAGCGGGGAACTTCCTTCACTGTGTAATTTAAATTTACACAGTGAAGGAAGTTTCCCGCTCAGACCAATGACGTAGGCGGGGTCCGACATACCGAGGGGGCGGACCTGATGGGGAACTTCTCTCACTGTGGTAATACATGTATAGACCCGCCCCTTGTCATGTTCCGCATCTGGTCCGCTGAGCGGACCTGATGGGGAACTTTAGAAGGGGCGGGTCTATACATTTAAAACACTGAGGAGGAAGTTCCCCATCAGGTCCGCTGAGGCAAAACCAATGACGGACAGCGCTGGACATCGGATCGCCGAGGGACACTGGATTTCACCGCTGGAATGTTTTTTTTTTATTATTATTTTTTTTTAATAAAGGACTTTTTCAAGGTGTTTGTGTGTTTTTTTTGTCATTTTTTTACGCTTTCTTCGTGAAATGGTAGGGGTACAATGTACCCCTTACCAATTTACATAGGGGGGGCCGGGATCTGGGGGTCCCCTTTGTTAAAGGGGTCTTCCAGATTCCGATAAGCCCCCCGCCCGCAGACCCCCACAACCACCGGGCAAGGGTTGTGGGGATAAGGCCCTTGTCCCCATCAACATGGGGACATCCTCCCCATGTTGAGGGCATGTGGCCTGGTACGGTTCAGGAGGGAGGGGGCCCGCTCTCGTCACCCCCTTTTCCCCTGCGGCCGGCCAGGCTGCGTGCTCGGATAAGGGTCTGGTATGGATTTTTGGGGGGACTTCACAACATTTTTTTTAAATTTGGGGTGGAGTTCCCCTTAAAATTCATGCCAGATCCGAAGGGCCTGGTATGGATATTTAGGGGGAACCCCACGCTATTTTTTTTTAAAATTTGCGGCGGAGTTCCCCTTAATATCCATTCCAGACCTGAAGGGCCTGGTAATTGAATTCTGGGGGACCCCCACGCTTTTTTTTTTTTTTTTAACAATGACTTTTGTATGTATTGATAAAAGCCGACAATTCATTATTAGCCGCGAGTGAGTTTTAAATGACTTTTTTTCCTTCAAAAATGACTTTTTTTGCAGGGACAGTTCTAAGCACGGGAAACATGCGCCACTTTACATGCATATCATACACACCCCCCCAGGTACGAAATTTAAAGGAATATTTCACTTTTATTGTTTCACTTTAAGCATTATTAAAATCACTGCTCCCGAAAAAATGGCCGTTTTAAAAAAAAAAAATTGCATTGATACATGTCCCCTGGGGCAGGACCCGGGTCCCCAAACACTTTTTAGGACAATAACTTGCATATAAGCCTTTATAATTAGCACTTTAGATTTCTCCCATAGACTTTTCGAATTTGCCGCGAACACCCCAATTTGTTCGCTGTTCGGCGAACGGGCGAACAGGCAATGTTCGAGTCGAACATGAGTTCAACTCGAACTCGAAGCTCATCCTTAATGGCAGCTATCTTGCATGCAAGTCAGCGTTACACCCCCAACACATACAATCAGATAATGCACACCTGCAGTCAAGGACAAAAACACACACAGGAGATTGATTTACTAAAACTGGTGTGTGTAAAATCTGGTGCAGCTGTGTATGGTAGCCAATCAACTTCTAACCTAATCTTGTTCAATTAAGCTTTGACAATAAAAATCTGAAAGACAATTGGTTTCTATGCAGTGCTGCACCCAATTTTGCACTCTCCAGTTGTAGTAAATCAACCCCACTACCTGCACTAAGGCCTGGTTCACACTGGGGCGACAAACGCTCCGACATTGGGAGCTCATGTCGCATGACATGTGAAAATCAATGTTTCCCTATGGGAGCCGTCTTAACTGGTCCGACACATGTCGGTCCGACTTTGAGAATGCTCCCTGTACTACTTTGGTCCGACTTTGATCCGACTTCAGCCCATTGACTATCATTGAAGTCGGATCAAAGTCGGACTGTAGTCTTGCATGATCCGACTTTGGCATGCGACTTGTGCTGTACTGCTCTTGAGGGGGAACTCCAGGCCAAATTTTAAATAAAAAACCGGCATGGGTTCCCCCTCCAGGAGCATACCAGGCCCTTAGGTCTGGTCTGGATTTGAAGGGGCGCCCCTACGCCGAAAAAACGGCGTGGGGGTCCCCTCAAAATCCAAACCAGACCCTTATCCGAGCACACAACCTGGCAGGCCGCAGGGGAAGAGGGGGGGACGAGAGAGCGGCCCCCCTCCCTCCTGAACCGTACCAGGCCGCATGCCCTCAACATGGGGGGTTTGGTGCTCTGGGGCAGGGGGGCGACCTGCGGCCCCCCCACCCCAGAGCACCCTGCCCCCATTTTGATGAGGACAGGGCCTCTTCCTGACAACCCTGGCCGTTGGTTGTCGGGGTCTGCGGGCGGGGGGCTTATCGGAATCCGGGAGCCCCCTTTAATAAAGGGGCCCCTGGATCCCGGCCCCCCCACCCTATGTGAATGAGTATGGGGTACATCGTACCCCTACCCATTCACCTGGTGGAAAAAAATTGCAATAAAAAAACCACACAGCTTTTTAAAGTATTTTATTGCACAGCTCCGGGGGTCTTCTTCCGACTTCGGGGGTCTCCGGTAACGTCGCCGCGCTCTCCGGTTCTTTCTTCTGCCGGGCCTCCGCTAACTTCTTTTTAGCTCTTTTGCTAGCGGGGCCCGGTCTTCTCCGTCGCCTTCTTCTTCTCCCGCTCTTCGGTTCTTCTCCCGCTCTCCGGTTCTTTCTTCCACCGGGCCTCCACTAACTTCTTTTTAGCTCTTTTGCTAATGGAGGCCCGGTCTTCTCCGTCGTCTCGTCCGGCTCTCCGTTGTCCTTCTGCCGGCCCCTCCACTAACTTCTTTAGCTCTTTTGCTAGTGGAGGGGCTGGTCTTCCCGTCGCCGTCTTCTTCTCTCTTCTCCTCCTCGATGTTGACGCGTCGCTTCCTCCCGCTGTAATACTGGCTCTCCGCTCCGCTCCGCATTAATATAGGCTTCTCATGACGTCACAGTCACATGTTCCCATGACGTCACAGTCACATGCTCCGGGGCCATGTGCCCAGGAACATGTGACTGTGACGTCATGAGAAGCCTATATTAATGCGGAGCGGAGCGGAGAGCCAGTATTACAGCGGGAGGAAGCGACGCGTCAACATCGAGGAGGAGAAGAGGGAAGGAGACGGGAAGACCGGCTCCTCCACTAGCAAGAGAGCTAAAGAAGTTAGTGGAGGGGCCGGCAGAAGGACAACGGAGAGCTGGACGAGACGACGGAGAAGACCGGGCCTCCGTTAGCAAAAGAGCTAAAAAGAAGTTAGCGGAGGCCCGGCAGAAGAAAGAACCGGAGAGCAGGAGAAGAACCGGAGACCCCCGAAGTCTGAAGAAGACCTCCGGAGCGGTGCAATAAAATACTTTAAAAGGCTGTGTGGTTTTTTTATTGCAATTTTTTTTCCACCAGGTGAATGGGTAGGGGTACGATGTACCCCATACTCATTCACATAGGGTGGGGGGGCCGGGATCCGGGGGCCCCTTTATTAAAGTGGGCTCCCGGATTCCGATAAGCCCCCCGCCCGCAGACCCCGACAACCAATGGCCAGGGTTGTCGGGAAGAGGCCCTGTCCTCATCAACATGGGGGCAGGGTACGGTTCAGGAGGGAGGGGGGCCGCTCTCTCATCCCCCCCCCTCTTCCCCTGCAGCCTGCCAGGTTGTGTGCTCGGATAAGGGTCTGGTTTGGATTTGGGGGGGGACCCCCACGCCGTTTTTTCGGCGTAGGGGCGCCCCTTCAAATCCAGACCAGACCCAAGGGCCTGGTATGCCTCTGAAGGGGAACCCATGCCGGTTTTTTATTTAAAATTTGGCCTGGAGTTCCCCCTCAAGATTCATACCAAACACAGTGCCTGATATTAGCGGGGATCCAAGTCGGATCCCCGTTCATTGAAAGTCGGACATATGTCGGCTTCATGTCGCAGGGCAAAGTCGGATCCAAAGTAGGACAGATGTCGTGTCGCACTAGTGTGAACCCAGCCTAAAGGTCAAACTGATTTTCTTGAATGCATTGAACAAGTGGCAAAATAGGTGTGAATAGAGCCCAAGAGCATTCAATGTAATTAAAGCTGCAGCTTGTGATTTAGTGTATTGCCAGAGAAAACAGACACTGGCAGGAAGATATTTATTCAGATAAAACTACTCAAGTGGGACATACACCAATCAGCCATAACTTTACAACCACCTACCCAATATTGAGTAGGTCCCCCTTTTGCCACCAAAACCGCCCTGATTCCTTGAGGTTTTGACTCCCCTAGACCTCTGAAGGGATGATGTGGTATCTGGCATCAAGCAGTCAGCTGCATATCCTTTAGTTTTAGACTTATATGTTGTGGGGTGGCGTGGTCTGGATTTGTATTTCCAGCACATCCCACAGATGTTTGATTGGATTGTGATCTTGAAAATTTGAAGGCCAAATCAACACCTCAACTCATTGTTGTGTTTCTAAACCATTCTTTTTGCAGTGTGGAAGGGTCCATTGTCCTGTTGAAATAGGCCAAAACCATCAGGAAATACTGTTTTCATGAAGGGGTGTACTTGGTGAGCAACAATATTTAGGCAGGTGGTATGTGTCAAGTAACATCCACATGAATGGGAGGATCCAAGGTTTCTTAGCTGAAAATTGCACAAAGCATCACAACACATCCGCTGGCTTGCCTTCTTCCCATTATGCGTCCTGGTGCCCTCTCTTCTCCAGGTAGCAACGCACGCGGCCATCCATATGATGTAAAAAAAAAAAGTGATCCATCAGACCAGGTCATTTTCTTCCAATGCTCTGTGGTCCACTTCTAATGCCCATTGTAGGCCCTTTTGGCTGTGAAGACGGATCAGCAGCATGGCCACCCTGACTGGTCTGCGGCTACACAGCCCCATACACCACATACTGCGATGTCCATTTTTTTTTTGCTTTTAAGACTTGAACTGCAGGGCCAATGTGTTTACTTTACTGCCTAATATATCCCATTGACTTTCAGAGGTCATTGTAACAAGATAATTAATGATATCCACTTTACCGGTCAGTGATCATAATGTTATGTCTGATCAGTTTATTTTCAAAGTAAAAAATCTGTTAAGATATGTTATATTTATAAACATAGTTCTCTTTTTTGAATGCGTCTGCTGTGTAAAATGTCTGTCTTGATAAGCAGCAGCCAATCCTATTTGCGCCTGTGCTGGAATGATTGCTAAATAAAAGCTTGCATTGGATTGGCTACACACTTGTTCTCATGAAACACAGAATAAATAAAATATTTTACCTAATATCTAGTTTGTACCTGCTCATATATTGGATTCTTACGATTTTATACTGGTTTTAGGTTTTTAACAATCAGGAATACAACACATTATCCTACAACACATCATCCTATTCTAGTTACATTAATTGTTATACGTAAAAATCTTGGAAATACATTACTGTATGGATTATTCTATACTTACCTCAGAAGACAAGCTCCGTTTGCTAGATATACATAGAAAAGATGTGTCTGTCTATAGCTGAGCCACTCTCTGCTTCCCTTCATAGAAGTACAATGCCACCAGCAGGCTTCCTATAAACACAATGGTTGCCCTAACTACGAGTTTAGGTGAGGTAGGAGGTAACTAAACCAACTGTCCCTGCCCTCTACAACTGAGAGTGACCAGCCTGCAACTTGGTGACAAAAACTATTTCACAATAAAGAATTGCATTTATAAAGGTTTAAACTAATGTGTAATAGGGCCTCATAGTGCAGCAGCTCAAGTGGTACCGGCGGGGCCAGATTAACAGCAAGTAAAGCCCTAAGCATAGCCCAACAATGGTGCCCCTATCAGCATCTCCATTTCTCAGGCTGGGTTCAAACATATGCAATGTCACTGCATTGATTCGCACCGCATTGCTGTGCACATCACATGCCATGTCTGTGCGATGCAAATTCAGCCATACAATTTGTAAATGGTGCAGGACCCTTTTTTTGGTCCACACTGGAATTGGATCGCATGGGTGTTCACACTGTGGTTCTGGGAACCGATTTGAAGGTGTCATTAACTTTCTATTGACACCCGCAGCGGTTCGCAGAGAGCAGTGTGAACTGCCTGCGAGTTAGATGCAATGTGGGAACCCGCACAGGAATCGCGCTGGTTCCCACATTGCATGTGTGTGAACCCAGCCTAAAGCGCATCTAAGACCAAGAACTAAAATTGTTAGTATTGCAATTTATCTGTCCTTATACTGCATGTGGTGGCTGCATTAGCTCACTTTTATCACAGTTATTTCCTTTATTTCAACCTAGCAATTGTTCCAACAAGGCTTCTTTCACATTAGGGGCTCTGCTTACCTCTCTGAAAAGCAATATGTGACTGATCGCCTGACTGACAGGCGCTCAGCAGGTGCTACTGATGCCTTCTGTATGGCTGTTTTACATTCCAGGACTGCACCACAACTGTGAGCCAAGCTTTTAGCTGGTGGTTGCAGTGCGGCCCCATTTTGGGGCTCAGTCTGTTTTTCTGCCCCCCGGCTACCCATCTGAAACAAGTGTGCTATGACTCCATAACCCCTCCCTGTTCTTGCCATAACAGAGGGAATGTTTTGATGTCCGCAGAATTAGGGAAAAATGCTAAATGACAACAGTCTAGAAAGCAGAAAGCCTGTTTCTTTGGACTGTAATCAGATCAGTATTATCCCCTGCTATCTACAGTTGATATAAAGTCTAAAAACCCCTTTAAATATGCCAGGTTTTTGAGATGATTTTTTTTTTAACGATAAATCACTTCAGAATTTTTTAAACCTTTAAATGTGACCTATAATCTGTGCAATTCAATTCAAAACTAACCAAAATTGTGGTTTAGTAGCGAAAAAAAAGAAGAGATGTGGCTTTGTTTAGACTTAACCGATGTTAAATAGTAGTCAGTACACACCAGCCATTAATGAAAGTGACTCCGATTAAGCCCATATAAAGTTTGGCTGTTCGAGTAGGATTTCTCTGACATTTACAACAAAAATATAAAGGGTTATACCCACTCATCTGACCCACTGGGGCCTAAAACATAACTTTTATTTCAGATATTAATACTTATAATATTTGTTTATATTATTTTATTTTATTTGTACCTCACACAACTATGTGACTGCGTTACATGTGGCATGTTGGAAGCACAATTTAATTTTAATTATTTATCTTCACTTTTGCATCTCTCACCCTCCATAAATGAGGTGAAACATGTTGGGTTTTGTTTTTCATTTTTGAAACAATTATTATCGGGGGGGGGGGGAACTGAGATCCTTGTAAGGGGAGCAACTTTAGTGGTGTCATTGTTTTCTTTCTGGCAGGTAGTTATTTGGTAGTGTAAATAGAGGGGGATTGAACAATCCAGGGATGTAATGGCGTAGGCTGGAAAAATTGAATATAGGCGTTGTGTGTTGGCTGGCTTCTGGTAAAGGATCATGACGGAAAAAGGTTAGCCGACCCGGTCACAATCAGCACTCTCAGCCAATGGCCGAGTTGAATGAAACTAGTAGTGTGTACGGGGCTTTAGAAAGTGCATACAAGCCCTTCAGTAGGCACATACTCCAATACAATACTACAGGTAAGCCTGGTCTGAAGAGGGCAGTCATAGTAAAGAAAACGTAGTAGTGGCCCTTTGATATATACTGAATCTTGGATGTGTTAAGGGTATCTACAGTAAAGACACAGAAAAAGCGTTTTCTTGATATAGAATATACCTGGCTGTGATCTTCCTCTCCCTGTACCTGCATTCTAAGTGAGCCCACAACAAGAAAAGCGAGAGATGTGTAGGAAAGAAGGTTAACAAAGAACACTGCCGCTTAGCTCCTGAAATGAAGATACCTCATCCCAGCAGATCCTGTTACAGCATGAAGCTTTTCAGGCCTTACTGTCAAAGGGTAAGTTGCTGAGCGCTGAACGGCTCACCTTCCGCCCAGGTCAGAGCGCCAATAAATATGGAACACTTCTCAAATTTGCGTGTCATCCTTGAGCAGGGGCCATGCTAATCTTCTCTGTATCGTTCCGATTTTAGTATATGTGCTGCCGAGCTGATTTTCCCTTAGCACCAAAAGGCGAATAAATTATGCTGATCTTTTCGCGAAAGGCAGACGACTTCCTGTTGGGCCAGAGAGTTCAGGCCCAACAGATACACTTCGATCTATTAAAATGCAAACACAAATAAGTGTTTATAGATAGACACATATGAGGTCTGTAAGAATGTAAAAAATCAAAACCTATAGCCAATAGGTACCTGTGGTTGCATACACCGTAACATGGTGTTGGTGGTCAAAGTATGTTAAAAAAGACCATATACGATCACCAGACCTTGTGGATCTGTGTGAGCAAACAAACCGTGTAGGTACATTATGGCATGGCAGAGTAAGGAGGACAAGCCTTCAATGTTTAAAAGAAAGTAATACAGAGGGACAAAAACAGTCTAGCTGCTTGTGGCTGGCATACCTGTATACACTAGTGCAGTTAATTCGGCTCCCAGAACTGGCCCCATGACAGCTGCTAATGTCTCTTGTGTCCTTTTATATCCTCATGTTGAGATGGAATGGCAGCGACGCGTGTGACGTCATGACGTCAGCAAGGTATCTGCGGGCGCTTTGTGTTGAGGTGTGCAGTGGAAAACACCAAACATGCAACTGGCGCTCGCGCATGCGCACTGGTCAGCGGAGGATGACGAATGACGCAAATCGCGTCATAGACAGAGCGGTGAATGATTACACCGCTGTGCACTGGGCAGTGTGTGTGGCTGCTGGCCAATTGCAATAACGTCAAAGTCTGGACAATCATAACATCCATGCCTCCGCTTGGATTCAGTACTGGCTGAGCCGTTCTGATGATTGCCCCTGGGCGCCCACAGAGGACCCTACAATGAAACACACTCACATGGAGCAAAGTGTGCAAGGAAGGAGACGCTCTGTTATATGGTGTGTTGTATGTATGCATACAATATAATGTACTATCCAGGTTAAGATATATTATGAGATGTATAAGTAGAGAGGACATCTCCCTGATGGGATGCCTATCATGGTATTATGGATGAATAGTATATACATACCGACCAATGTTCAAGGGGGGTATATAATGAGGAATCACAGGAGTTAGAGGCATAAAAAGCATGTCTATTAAAGAAAAAATATATACAGTTTTTATATCGTGTATGAAGAAACAGAGCAAAAAACTAATAAATCAAGAAACCCATGCATTATGCATGGTATATACAGTGTAACAGGAAACTTTACATCGTTGTTACATATCTATATTTTTTATTATTAGTGAGCATATTTGATCACAGGTCCGTGGGGGATCACCTAACCCAGAATTGGGGGTGATCAGATGTAATCACGTGGACATGCTCAAAATTACATGTGGTGAAACAGGACACATAGCAGGTGGGATCACCCTAGTGTGATGAAGGGGTGAAAAAGGGGAGGAGGGGATGTGTGAGCATCACAAAGAGTCCAGATCAAGAACGTGACAATACTCCAGCAACAAAGCGGACATAATGATCTTGTTACAGAAAAGGTTTGTAACTTATATTTTCGTTTGTTTTCTAATGTAATTAGTGTTCCATGTAAAAATGCAATATTATCTGTATTTTTAAACTATTCATATCTATTTTAGATAAATTAAAGTCCCTGTGCGTTCCTGAAGAAGCCTAATCTAGGCGAAACATGTAGGATTGCAAGCCTGTGACTTTCAAGGAAGGAATGCACTGCGTTGTATTTTCTTTCCTTTCTATTTTTATACCATGTATTTCATGAATTAAACATAGATATATTTTTATGAATTATTTTTTCTTCTTTTTTGTTTGTTACACTGTATAAATTTTAATGAGCACCCCCAAAAATCCCATACATTTTCCCCAAAAGGTTTTTTTTCATACACTTTTCTACCGGGATGTAGGTGCCATTGAACAATAACCTTATAAGAGTGCTTGTTCTGTATATTACTTATCTACCAAGTCAGCTGATTTCATGAGTGAAGAGAAAATGGGCAAAACATTATTTTTTTCTGAAGGTCAAAGCAAAGCGAGAGATGTGGATTAAAGAAGGTTGACAAAGAACACTGCCGCCTAGCTCCTGAAATGAAGATGCATCATCCCAGCAGATCCTGTTGCAGAATGAAGCTTTTCAGGCCTTACTGTCAAAGGGTAAGTTGCTGAGCACTGAACGGCTCACCTTCCGTCCAGATCAGAGCGCCAATAAATATGGAACGCTTCACGAATTTATGTGTCATCCTTGCGCAGGGGCCATGTTAATCTTCTCGATACAGTTCCAATTTTAGTATATGTGCTGCCGAAGCAGCTGATTTCATGAGAAGAGAAAATGGGCAAAACATTATTTTTTTCTGAAGGTCAAAGAAAAGCGAGAGATGTGTAGGAAAGAAGGTTGACAAAGAACACTGCTGCCTAGGTCCTGAAATGAAGATGCGTCACCCAGCAGATCCTGTTCCAGCATGAAGCTTTTCAGGCCTTACTGTCAAAGGGTAAGTTGCTGAGCGCTGAACGGCTCACTTTCCGTCCAGGTCAGAGCGGCAATAAATATGTAACGCTTCACGAATTGGCGTGTCATCCTTGCGCAGGGGCCATGCTAATCTTCTCTGTATCGTTCAAATTTTAGTATATGTGCTGCCGAGCTGGTATTCCATTAGCACTAAAAGGCGAATAAATTATGCTGATTCGTTCGCGTAAGGCAGACGACTTCTTGTTGGGCCAAAGATTTCATGAAGTGAAATCAGCTGTGGTCGAATTACCAAGTCAGCTGATTTCATGAGAGAAGGGAAAATGGGCAAAACTTTTTTTTTCTGAAGGTCAAAGAAAAGCGAGAGATGTGTAGGAAAGAAGGTTGACAAAGAACACTGCCGCCTAGCTCCTGAAATGAAGATGCATAATTCCAGCAGATCTTGTTGCAGCATGAAGCTTTTCAGGCCTAAAGCCTCGTACACACGGCCGAGATTCTCGTAGAAAAAAACATGTTGTTTTTTTCGACGAGATTCTTGGACAAGAAACTTGTCCCGGCCGAGTGTACACACGCTCGATTCAAAGAACCCGCGGTTCTTTGAATGGAGCGTACGCGGTGACGTAATCGACTACGACGAGCATGCGCTCGTCACATTCGATGCCGTCGCCGCCATCTTGGTATACCCTACCTATGCCTAGGAAGCTACCGCGCATGCGTCAAATTCATTTCGAACATGCGCGGGCTTCCGGGAGGACAGGTAAGTGTACACACACTCACTTTTCTCGTCGAGAAACATGCCGACGAGAATCTCGACGAGAAAATAGAGAGCAGGTTCTCTATTTTCTCATTGAGATTACTTGTCGGTTTTCTTGACGAGAAACCATACACACGAACGAGTTTCTCGGCAAGACATCTCTGCCAGCAAGTTTCTTGCTGGTTCTTGCCAAGAAACTCGGTCGTGTGTACGAGGCCTTACTGTCAAAGGGTAAGTTGCTGAGCGCTGAACGGCTCACCTTCCGTCCAGATCAGATCAATAAATATGGAACGCTTCACGAATTTGTGTGTCATCCTTGCGCAGGGGCCATTATAATCTTTTTGATACAGTTCCAATTTTAGTATTTGTGCTGCTGAAGCAGCTGATTGCATGAGAGAAGGAAAAATGGGCAAAAAAAATTTTTTTTCTAAAGGTAAAAGAAAAGCGAGAGATGTGTAGGAAAGAAGGTTGACAGAGAACACTGCCGATCGATCCGAGGTCTGAGAGGTTAAGGGACCACCCTAGACATCAGGATTAACCCTTACAGCACTGGGGGCTCAGTCCAGGATGGAAGACTCCCCTAACAACGGACTCGGTAAGTGAATCTTATTCTTATTGAGTGAAATTGACTTGCCGGTGGTCCGCGTGGTTTCCATCCCATACAGATTGCTGTTGGGCTATAGAACCTCTTATAAGTAGAGATAAAAGTTGACCGATCATATAAATAGTGTTTTGGGAACACTTGAAAAGGTTTTGGTAACCTTGAGAGAATTTAAAGAGAACTCTAGAGTTTAAAGTTCTGTTTGGGACAGAATAAGGGACTGATGATCGGTATACCGTGTATGGTTGTATAACTGCTTTAAAAGTATCACGCTGTATGAATTGCGCTGAGTGTATATGTGGACTGCTGTTTTGTTTCAAGAACCAAAGAGCCCACTTGGTGAGTAGTGTCCCTGGAGGTTATAGACACAATTTGGGTAAAGGTCCATATTTTAAGAAAGGTAAACCATATATAGAAGTGTTAAGAATTAATGTACATTGTAAAGTTAATTTTATAGAAGGTTTAAGTTTGTCTGAAACAAGACAGCAGGTCCGTGAACAAGGTTGTGAATTTATTGTATGTCCAAAAACTTTTGAGTTTGTTCCAAGTCTATCTCCTTCACTCTTTTTCTGTTGAGGACAATAAGTTGTCATGTATTGTCCAACTCGCACCGCTAGGTGGCAGTCAAACAATCGTTCTGTTTTCCTAGGACCTCTGCCTATGGTATAGATAATGGGAAAGACACAGACTAAAATACCACAATCAAATTTAGGTGAAAATTGTAAGGATTTTGTAGCCAGAGTATGTGGGACGGATTACTACCTCGTTAATCCATGGGTAGATAATATGGCAGGATGGACAAAAGTATAGGCATTTGTAATCCCTTTCCCGGGATGGCGCAAATGACCTCTTTCATATGGACATGATAAAAGTTCTCTGTTCAAATGACAGAGACGCGTGGTCATATTATGGTCCGGACCCCCAATAGGACAAGGACTATATGCAAAAGGGAGGGGAAGATTGGTTAACATATGCTCCCTATTGGTATGATAGGACAGATAACAAAATTAAACCTCCCAAAATACAGGATAAAGATCCAGCTTCGGAGAAGAAACATGAGTTAGAGAAATCTCTAACACACAAACAGTCTCCTGCGCTTGGAAGTTTGGTCTCTTAGTGACACAACCAGAGTGTTCCGTAAGAAAGGAAATGACCAGGAATCTTGCTGCCCTCCTCAGAATAATTGGTATTCTTTATGCCCTTTTTGGGTGAGAGGAGGAGTGGCCTGTGGTGGGTGAAGCTGTAGACAGGTGACCACTCACGCCCACTTACACATGGATTTAAGAGAGTCCAGAGAGGGGTCCAGTCACTATCACTTTTTGGCTCTGAGGAAGAGGGTTCGTCTTCGCAACGCGTCAGCCGTAGTTGTAATACCTGTCGTCTGGACTCTCTGGTATCTGGTTCCAGCAGGAGGCAATTCCCTTTGATGGAATGTTATATATGTGCCTACTATCATACTTGCTTTGTGAGTATTTGTAATCTTTTAATTTATTTTTAATAAACCTAGCCACTGGAAATGCACTAGGTCGGTGCGCCCTCTTTATTCCTTTTACATTTTAGAGAAATCTCTAAACCATGAAAGCTTCGCCGTCACCATGCCCCCGCCCTATAATGCTACTACAACTCCCACTGCCCCGAAAGGTTTATACTAGGGTTGTCCCGATACCGATACTAGTATCGGTATCGGGACCGATACCGAGAATTTGGGCGAGTACTTGTACTCACCCAAATGCTCCTGATTCCAGATCCGATACCTGGAACCGGAAGTCGGCGGACGGAGAGGGCGGAGCAGAGATCGGCCTGGCAGCTGCAGATCACGGGGGTAAGTTGGCCGGGGCAGGAGTGCGGGGCACCGCCGCATATTCCTTCCAAAACGGTGACCGGAGCAGTCACATTCGGTACAGGAAGTGACGTTCCGTGTCTCCGTCGGAAGGTAAACATCACGACGCCCATCTTGGTACACCCTGCACTCGGCTGCAGTAAGCCAGCAGCGGACATCTTGTTACACCCAGCTCATATAGTTCGGGCTGGGTGTAACAAGATGTCTGCTGCTGGCTTACTGCAGCCAAGTGCAAGGTGTACCAATATAGGTGTTGCAGTATACTTACTAGAAGTTAAATGACATGAATGATGAGAGGAAAGGAAGGATTTTGCAATGCTATATGCCATATAGTATTGCAAAGACCTTCCTCTCCTCTCATCATTCATGTAATTTATTATGCAATTGCCAATCAGTGCTTCATTTCAGTGCCTGCCCATAAGTGCCCATAAGTGACATCAGTTCCATCTATCAGTGCCACCTTTCAGTGCCCATAAGTGCCGCCTATCAGTGTCATCTATTAGTACCCATAAGTGCCATCCATCTGTCAGTGCCCGTCAGTGGCAATTAGTCAAATTGTCACATGACATTAAAAAAAGTATCGGTAATTGGTATCGGCGAGTACTTGAAAAAAAGTATCGGTACTTGTACTCGGTCCTAAAAAAGTGGTATCGGGACAACCCTAGTTTATACCCAAGTCTGAGTCCCGAAGACTTAGATTTGCTAGCAGGTTATCTAGACATTTCCTCAGATAAAATCACTATAGTAGCATGTAAACTAGGTTTATTGATGCTGTCGTAACAGAGTAGTGAAGAAGATTTTGAGGATATAGACCCCCAGGTCTGGTCTACAACAGATCTGGATGTAGGACTTATTTCATGCACACCTTACAAGGCCACTCTCAAAGAAGGTGCATTTCCTATCTATCACAAACAATATCCACTCTCTAAGGAAAAGGTGGATGGCATAGTGACAATGGTGAAAAAGTTCTTGCAGGATGGGATCCTGGACGAAAGTATTTCTCCTTACAACACACCCATCAACCCTGTAAAGAAGCCGGATGGCTCTTTAAGGTTTGTACAGGACTTAAGGGCCATAAATGACCTCATAGTCCCAATAGCACCCATTGTACCTGATGTCCCATCACTCCTGTCCTTCATTCCAGCAACAGCCAAAATGTTTTACTGTGATTGATTTAAAGAATGCTTTTTTCTCCGTCCTTGTAGAAGAGGAGACACGGCCACTCTTTGCTTTTACTATGTCGATTGACCAAAACAATGGCCAGTTTACCTGGTGTAGAATGCCCCAGGGATATATAGCCTCTCCTGTGGTCTATTCTATAGTACTCCAAGCCACCCTCATGCCTTGGACTGTCCCTCATCGTTCTGTCCTCGTGAAATATGTTGATGATCTTTTGATTTGTAGTTCTTCAGAAGAGGACTGCAAAGCTGATAGCCTATCCTTATTGAAATGGTTACATGTATGTGGTCACAAAGTGTCTAAAAATAAGTTACAATGGTGTAAACTAGCGGTTGAATACCTAGGATTTGTGCTGTCTCCGGGAGAAAGGAAAGTCAGTCACAAAAGAGCTGCGGCCCTCGTGGGTCTACCCCGCCCACTGACCAAGAAGGACCTGCTCACCTTTTTTGTCATGATTGGCTATTGCCGTCAATGGATACATGACTGTTCCTATTTTGATAACATTTTGAGACAAGCAACCCTCTCTGAAATGTCTGATATTGTAAAATGGTCTGATGAAATGCTAAGTGCTTTTGCTATGTTGAAATGTGCAATGGTTACCAGCCTTGGCCTCCCTGAGTTTGGCAAAATGTTTCACTTGTTTGCCAGGGAAAATTGTAAAACCATGGCGGGAGTACTGGCCCAGGAACATGGTGGGAGACTGCACCCTGTAGCTTTTTTCTCAAAGGTGGTTCCAGTACAGGTGCAAGGCATGCCTGCGTGTCTCAGAGCACTGGCTTCTTGTGAAATGGTTGTGGAGATGGCAACACCATTTACCTTGGGCCATGACACCACCTTACATACTACACACAATGTCACCACACTCCTCAAAACTTTACATACTCAGCATATGTCAGCACAAAGATTGAGTGGGTATGAAGTCGTCCTCCCGTCCAATCCAAATCTGAAAATAAATAGTTCAAATATAAACTCTGGCCCAGCTCCAATTTTGAATGCCTTATTAGGTCTTAAAGGAGAACAGGATGACTTACCACCACCTCATGACTGTACACAATCAATACATCAAGACACTTCATCTAGAGCAGATATGCTTTCAGTACCAATCCCTACTGCACAAACAGTTTTTGTAGATGGCTCTTGCAGCAGACCAAGTGATAATGTTAATCATGCAGGATATGCTGTCGTCCAGCTGCCTGATACTGTCCTCGAGGCCAATCCAATACCCTATTAGTCTGCACAAGCTGCTGAATTGATAGCATTAACCCATGCATGCCAGCTGTTTGCAGGAAAAGAGGTAAACATTTACACCGATTCCAGATATGCTCATGGTGTGGTCTGGGACCATGGTGTAATATGGCTTTGCAGAGGATATGTAGCAGCAGATGGAAAGAGCATCTCACACTCTGACCTAGTCACAGCATTACTAGATGCAATTCAGTTGCCTTCAAAACTAGCTATCATGCACTGTAAGGCACATACAGGCCAAGTGACTGATATAGCCAAAGGGAATGCACTAGCTGACAAAATCGCCAAAGAAGCTGCATCTACACAAAAGGCAGACATTCAAATGCCCATGCTATCACCTCAGCCATGTTCCCTGAAAGAGACACATTGGCTCACGGTACTGAAAGCTTTTGCCACCCCTGATGATATTGGGCAATGGAACTGTGATGGAGTGGTGCAGAAAGATCCTAAAACAGGATTAATCTGCAAAGAGGGGAGACCGTGTATTCCTGTTGCCAGCGCCCCCCTGTTCATTGCACAATACCATGGACTGAGTCACAAAGGCTGGCAGGCCACATGTGAACTCCTAGATGCAGATTTTTTCATTGCAGGACTACCTAATCTAGTCAAAGCTTTTGTACGGAGATGTGTCACTTGCGTTAGCAACAATCCAACAAACCCAAAGAAATCAAAGCATGAACATCTTGAGTACCCAACAACACCGTTTACCCATTTACAGATAGACTTTACGCATATGCCCAAAGAACGAAAGTAACAACAATACCTCTTGGTCATAGTGGACATGATGTCACGCTGGCCAGAAGTTTTTGTCACCAACAATGAAAAAACACAGACTGTGGTGAAGATCCTCACACAGGAAATTATTCCTAGATGGGGGTGTCCATTACAAATAAATTCAGACAATGGCCCAGCCTTCACAGCTAAAATCTGCCAAAATCTTGTAAAAGTACTAAAAATAGACTGGAAATTTCACCTCCCCTATCATCCACAGAGTTCAGGGATTGTAGAAAGAATGAATAGAAAAATTAAAGACAGGATAAGGAAAGCTACGGGTGGGAATTTTGGCAAATGGAGAAAAGTTCTCCCAGCTGTATTAGCTGAACTCAGAATGACCCCTCATAGTGTGATGGGTTATTCCCCCTTTGAGGTACTCATGGGTAGGCCATTCGCCACACCGTGGGCTAATCATCCTTTGATGGTGGAGGAAGGTGATTTGGAACAGATACAGGAGGAATATGTAAGAAAATTGATTGAAACTCTTGATATTGTTGAAAGAAGAGTAGCTCGCACCTCTCCTTCTTCTTCACAGGTACCAACCCACCCATTCCAGGTCGGTGATGAAGTTGTGGTCCAGAGGCTTTAGAAAGGTCGAAAGCCACAAGAAGTTCCATTCGGACCATTGACCAAAGTGGTAGCCGTCACCAGGGCCACCATCCTTACCGAGGAAAGTCCCACCTGGATCCATGCCAGCAGGGTAAAGAAGGTTGATCTAAGCCCAGGAACTGAAGGAAGATCACAAGGAGGCGAAGTAGGTGTTTTAAGTCCTCAAAAGACAAGCATAGAAAAAAAGGAGTGATGTTGCTTATTTCACCACAGACTTCTGGGAAGGCCTTGTGCCTCCTGGTGATGTTTCTACTTCTGATCGTTGTCCCAGTGTGGATAATACCTAACTGTATCTATCATCCTGATGACTTAGGAGCCTTGAAACCCATATTTGGCAAAAGCGAAGTACGCACCAACCATACTAACTTTCACCCCAGAAATCACAGTAAAAGAGATGTCTCTAATGAATTGATCACAGAAACATTTTTTTCTGGAAAAATTTTACTGTTAAATATGAATTATGCTTATGCTAGAAAGTCAGGATATGAAAAATGCTGGATTTGTAGTAAATTACACCCAGAAACTGCTTCGATCCCACTTTTAGCTGTCCCTCTAAACCTCAAGTCATTATTGAAAAACACTCTAGTCTTAAGTATTAAGAATGTCTCAAAAGGATACCGCAATCAGAGTATTATGTTTTACACTTTAGGAAGGAAACATGAACCCGAGCGGTGTGTTCAGTTAGGCAATACATCCAAAGGAGTAGGTATATGCTCCAAGTCAGTATTTAATATTTCAAAAGGTAATCCCATCCGCACTAGTAATTTTACAGGTACAGGTCAGTTGTGTAGTTACAAAAATCAATCCCTCAACAACACCATACGCACACTTATTTCAAATACAACCTCTGGGATACTTGTGGGTAAACTTGTTAGTGCTGCGCTTGAAGCTGGAGCTGAGCCCCAACATAGTTCTCTAAGAAGTTTTTCATTGGGAAACAATACATACATATGCTGTGGTAAAATTTGTTACCCATGGATCCTCGCAGGAATGAAAGGGTGGTGTTATTTAGCACAGTTGGTACCAGCCATGTCAGCCCTAGGCCAGACTCAGAAGCATCACATACAAGTTACTTCAAGTCCAGTACACAGATTAACTTATAAATACAAGAGAGAAAACCCACCTATGTTTTCTACCTTGGATAAGGCATGGGTATGGTTTCCGTCCTGGACAGGACGGGGCATAACCACGATGGACAAATTAAATAACTATGAAATTGGTGTGTGTTACCGGCGCCAAGATTTTACTAAAATAACAGTCTGCTGCAATCAATAATCATGCCACTGTGTAGGTTAAATGGAATAATGAATAAATAAGTGTGGATTGCGCTGACTTAAAGTGGAAGTAAACCCTCCTATCGTTTTCAGCCAAGGAAGCTGCCATCTTGACCTTTGTTTAATCTTCAACTGCCATGATGCTGCACATGTGACCAGTTATGACACCAGCCATTGGATGGTTTGACAGTTTGGTTGAGCGCACAACCAATGTGGCAGTTAGCATTTCCAGCATGCCGGGAATTTAACAGTTTTTTTAAACTGTTAAATCAATGGGTTTACTTCCACTTTAAATCACTATACCTGTGTTAGTCTAAACAGTTATTATGAATTTAGTGCTCTAAACATCAATAATTACAACCACAAGTGATATACCAATCTAATTAAATTACATACCATCAATAGTAGGAGTACCTACTGTGATTTTAAAGTGCATAAGCAACAAACAATACAATTTAGCAACCTGGTGTGAATTCCACTCACAAAGTGTACCAAAAATGTAAAAATATTTGAAAAAAATAGAAAAAAATATATAAAGATCATTAAATCCTTCCAGTACGCTGGTGGTATTGACAAAAAAGGATTATGGGACTGAATTAGAGAGATTGGTCCAAGACAGTACCACATGTCAAATACTGAAAAAGAATCCAAATAAAGAACTTAAATCTAAACTGAAAGAGTTTTTGAACACAGGTATCGCAGATAGAATATTAAATAAAAAAGAGGGCAGATATTTACTGCAAGACGCACTGAAAGTACCCATCATATATCAGGTTCCCAAGGTCCACAAAAACAAAACAAAACCACCGGGGAGACCCATAATCAGTGAAATTGGATCCATCCACTCCAGATTGGGGGAATATCTGGATGTTTTTTTCCAACCCTTAGCAGGGAAGGGACGGGGATTCATTAAAGATAGCAATGATGTGATCCAGCTGCTTGAACAAGTTGGTGTGGATGACTTCACACTGTTGGTCACAATAGACGTGGAGTCGTTGTACACCAATATTAGACAGGTGGATGCACTGACAGCTGTAGCATGGGCTATGAAACACTCTTCTGACTTAATACTAAAGCAGAGAAGGTTCATATTAGAAGGTTTAAGGATGGCCATGGGGAACAATTTTTTCTGGCACAACCACCGGTTTTACAAGCAGATAAAAGAAGTGGGAATGGGCAACAAGTATGCTCCAAGTGTGGCCAACATTTTCCTGAATAAATGGGAAGAGGAGGAGATATTCAGAAGATCTTGGCCACACTTACAAGTCTATAAAAGATTTATAAACGATATTTTAATCGTTTGGAAAAGCGACCGGAACAAACTCAATGAATTTGTCCAACATATAGGTGCGAACCAATATGGTATAAAATTCACAGTTAATGTTCAGCAGGAGACCATTTCTTTCCTTGATTTGGAAATATTCAAGAACGGAAACAATTTGCATGCCAGAACCCATTTTAAGGAAACAGACAGGAATGGGTACATCCCATACATCAGTTGCCACCATCCACAATGGAAAAAAGCAATACCTAAGGGAAAATTGATCAGAATTAGACATAATTGCAACTAAATGGTAGATTACCAGGAACAAACTGAAGTACTCATTAACAGATTTGTTGACAAAGGATATGAAAGGGAACAACTAGAGCATACTAGGGAACAAGTTGAACAAATGGACAGATCAAAACCAACAAAGGTAAAGATAGGATACCGTTCATTACAGGATTCAACAAAGAATACAAGAAATTAGAGGAGATTATCAAAAAGAACTGGCCCATTATCAGCAATGATCCACACCTCAGCCAGGTTCTGCCATCTAAACCAGTATTTATTTACAGAAGAACTAGGAGAATAAGAGATGTAATTGTCAAAAATGTTCCTGACCCTCCTAAAAGAATGACTACCTTTCTGGACCTTAAACGTTTTTTTAGGTGTGGGAAATGTAAACCCTGTAGGCTCACCAATAAAACGAGCAGAAAAATAACAAAATTCCAATCTCGCTCCACAAAGCAAGAATTTGAGATCGAGAAACTTATTACCTGTGTAGCGGGTATATACTTTACAAGTATAATTTTAAACTGGCAGAGACACCAGTGATGTATAGTTCCCTGGAGTCCAGCAGGTGGCGCTGTCACTTTGGGCTGGGGTTGAACCATTGCTGAGTGCCGTACCTCTTTTTGGCCTCTCTCAGCGGTTGTATGGTGAGGCGGGGAGCCCGCCGTGCTTGCTGGGGGAGGGTATAAAGGGGGCCGGCCATCTTTGTCGAGGAGGAGTCCCAGGCACCTTCAGCCTGAGGGTGGTGGTTCGTGTTCGGGGGGGGCCTAGGCCTAGAGGCCACCCCGGGAGTTCGTGTTCCATCCCAGGCACCTTTAGCCTGGGGTGAGGTACTCGGATGGAGGTCTGAAGCCCTGTGTCCTTCGCTGGGTTCCTCGGGGGAAGGATTTCCTAGGGGACCCCGGGAGTGGGTACCCGAATCCAGAGGCGTAGGGGACCGGAGGAGTTACTTACCTGAAGACCTGGTGCAGCAAATTGCCGGTGCCGGGTGAGCCTCCGGAGACCGCCTGGAGGGATGTCTTCCCCGAACAAGGGACCAAAAGCCACTTTCGGGAAGGAAAGAGGATAGTAAGTTGTGCCTGGGCCTACTCGCATCCACACCCCCTGTCTGTTCTGTTCGTTGAGGGAGTCCAACTGATTGTGTTTTGCTCTGATGTGAGAAGAATAAAGGAGCGTTGGACTTTTGATGGTGTGGGGCTCATTTTACTGGTAGACACTGTTCAAGAGAGGAGGTGGAGGTTCCAAGGGCAGGACACCGACCCGAGGGTAAAGAAACTTTGCTTACACCTCACAGGCATCTGTGGTGAAGGCTTGGCGTGGTGACCTGCACTCTCTCCTCCACAGCAACCCCTAGACACGCAGAAGAACGAAGCCAGGGAGCGTGAGAGTGGAGGCTGCTACATGTGGGGGTTCTCGTCCGGGATGGCGTTGTGTACTATGGACAGAGTTGAACATGTCTGCCGGGAGGAGTTCCGAGTAGGTCGGCCATATTTTTGGCCAAAGTGCAACCCTGCTCGAAGTCGTGGGAATGACCCTAAGAAGGGAAAGGACTACGCAGAAGAGCGAGAAGAGGGGGGAGTCCAGCCGTGTGAGGTACTACAAGTGGGGACTTCTATTGCACTGCCCCACAAGGCACACCCTCCCTGCTCAGTTCGTGGGCATGACCCAGGGAAGGAGAAAGCCCGCAAACTGGAGCGCAAGAGGGGAGGAATCCAGCCGTGTGAAGGACTACACGTGGGGACTTTGGCGCAAAACTTGCAGTGCGCAATGGATCAGCAGCGAGTCGCCATGTTCGGAAATACATTGTGGATTCCACTTCACCCTTCTACCATGACCTTGACTACTGCTGCTCCGGTGACCGATACGGGGATCCGGCTAAAGCCCCGGGGAAGATTCGCCCTGTACTCATGCATGGACGTTGAGGCCTTGGGTGTGATTTGTCCCGGCTGTTCGGGACTGGTGTGTCAGCTGAAGCCATTCGGGCGATGCGAAGCCTGTGGGGAGTTCTTATTCGAGGTGGATGCAGTCATCGAGAAGCCAAGAACTATTTACCGCAGTCGTACCCACAGGCAGCACCACTGAAGTTGGAGGAATCACCGCTTTTGTAGCCGCCCCCATGCGCACTGCAGCGACCGCGGAGGAGGTCGTAATCACTCAAACACGGGAGAAATCCGAGGATGCTGGCTTGGTCACCACTGCCTCACAGCGTCCACCGCAGAAGAAGAAGACCGGCATGGTAGCCTCGTCCAGCGGTCGCGGTGGACCATCCTGCCCGCTTATGCCCGGCCCGGATGGAACCGGTGAGAGGAGTCCTGGACATCCCGTCTCAAGTAAAGGCTGAGGTAAGCCAGGCGGAGGGACTTGGTGTATGGGCGGAGGTGTCGGCAAGTCACGGCCCTGTGTGTCCGTGGGACGTGGCAGATCAGTTTCCACTACAGGCTACCTGCCCGCGGAGGAGTGTGACACCTCCGACCTAGAGTCGCTCTTCGATCTGGGAGACGATGTCGCCATAGATGAGCTGTTTGCTCAAAAGAGCTGGGACAAAGTGCCTCTTGCCTCGTTCCGCAGACCCAGGGACCCACCCATGTCTACAGGGGGTAGTACACCCCGGGTGGAGGCACCAGCGCCTGAGGAGGGATCCTGTCCCCAGCCTACTCTTGTATCCTCGGTGCCACCTGCACCTAATGCTGGGGATAAGAGACTGTCGCTGCGGGCACCTAGGCCCAGAACGGAGGTGACCACAGCACCTCGCCATCCAGATGCTATAGTTTTGCCAGGTGAAGGAGACAAAGCCACCATGCCTCCACTGGCGAGACTACAACGCCTATTTTGCCAGAAGGTTGCTGCTGAGTACAGATGGGAGTACCCATACTTCTCTAAGGAGTTGTTGTACGAAGTGGAAGTTTGCCGGGAGCGTTGGTACAATGACTTTGTGTGGACCCACCTTCAGGTTCCGCACGCCTGCAGGTACCTTGCGTGTTCTCCCAAGGCGTCTAAGCGCTTCAAAGACTGCAAGGCAGAATGGATGCTGGGGCGGCATATCCACGCGGACAAGGTGCTGATTCGACGCAAGGAAGGAGAAGACGTCGAATACCACTTGGAAACCATGGACCAGCATTTGAAACCACTTGTCCTGCCGCACCCTCGTTTCTATCTGTAGGAGAAAAGAGACTCCGTTCTTGTTTTCTTTACACTGCTGAACTTTCCGGGGATGTTGTTCTTGTTACCAGGGGGAACTTCAGAGACTGTGTCCAGCTAAGGGTGTTTATGCTCTTCAAAGGAATGGAAGGACTGTTTCGGTTTGTTCTTCATTCTTCAGCAGTGATCATGGACTTTGGGGTAGACAGGGCCAAAGAAGAAGAGGTCTTCACAGGTGCAGTTACTGCGACGCTGTCACCAGGTGGCAGTGTCGTGCATCGGCATTTACTTTCCACACACACACTTTAAGAAGGAAAGGATTTCTCTGCGGAGAAGTTTTTTCATTCTCACACGAACATCTGTGTCAGGGATTTGTGTGTTTAATTTTCTTTTCCCCTCTGCAGGAGAGCATCCCATCAAGACCACTGAGAATGGGGTGGGTCTTAGCCAGGATGGGTGGGCAGAGATGTTATGTGAGATGTGATTCTCAATGTTGTTGTTATGTGTTGCTGTTTCCCTTCCCTCCTTTTTTTTATGTGAGGCTCAGGTACAACTGCTCTAGTAGTTATTTTCCAAAGTTTAAATTTTTTTTCCCAATTTATAGTTGGTTTCTGGATTGGGCTATGTTAGCCATTGTTGTGGAGATTTTTATGGAGATGTATTTAATATGTATTGTCATAGTGTCACCCAGTGTTAGTACTTCCGCAACCCGCTCTAAAAGAGCTGATTGGGGTAGTCTGAGGCTGGTTGAATCCCGTCTGATAGGGGAAAACGTTTTGAGGTTGGAGTGTGATGTTTGCAGGGTGCGGATATGTCCGCCAACGGGGGCCCTCTGTGCATTAGCATGGACGATCGTTAAGGAGGGGATATGCTCGCTCTGCAATGACATCATTGGTTATAGGCGGATGGGCACTCTTGTCTCTGCTATGTCTGATCAACATTGGTTGGAATTCGTAGCGTGCGTCTGCAGATAGCCTCCCTCCCCCATTCAATAATAGTATAATCTTAATATGCGTTATTCTATGGAATAGCGCAGAATAAGAATTCCTATCAACGGTAACTTTAGCCATCCTACGTTTATTGTATTCATGTATGACATCTCCTGTTGGAAGGAATGTCAAAGTATTGTCATTTTCCTGTGAGGAGGGAACATCCTATGAGGTTCCCGCCCATGGGGAGGGGATTGGTTGCTGCAGCCAATCACCTCCTGTCTTGAGATCTTTTGAGTTTAATAAAAGCCTATGAGTAGGCGTCGGCTTGACAGTCTTTGCTGGAATGGCCTGATAAGAAGACCTGTGTTGGTGGTTTCCTGGATTGAATGATGGAATGAACGGTGAGTGGACTTTAGCAAACTTAACTTAACGATAGTATTACTTCAAGAAGATGAAATCTGATGTGTGCTTAGATAGCACAGGAATTATAGGCTGTGTGCTCTGTAAACAGCAGCCTAAAATTCCACAACAGTAATGGCGACTCACGGTTGGGACCAATTGCGGCCTCTTTGAGCATCAGATCAGCAGAGGGGGGAGAGTGGACCTGCGATGTGATGTGTAAAGAGGCTGTACTTTGAAACGAACAAAAAAAAAAAAAAAAAATTTGTCTTTTTGAAATAATGTTTCAAGTTTGCAGCGTGTGTGTATGTCTGTGAATCCGATCGGATGCCTGTGAATTTGTTTGTGTATGCCTGTGTGTGATTGTTTGTGCGATGTATTGAGAAGTCTGATGCCAGCCATGGCTGCTGCATTGTCCTGGTCTTTGTGAGCCATGAGGTTTAGCGGGGGAGGGGCTGCCAGCATCTCAGGTACAAGGGTGAAAGTTGGTGACTTTCTGTAAATAGCATGTTTTGTAGTGGGAGGGCCCTGAGAGATGATCTGATGGAAACTGTGGGCTGTAAGAGTGTAACTAAGTGAGAAATATAGACTGTATATTGTGTATGAAATGAAGGTATAGATGTGGTATTTAGTGCACTGAGCAGTTTGTAAAGTAGATTGCTTGGCTGCCATGTGCTTGAATGGGGGAAGGGCTTTGTGTTGCTGGGCTATGCCCTAAGGGAAGGACAATGGTGCTGGAAGGGAAACGCCCTGAGGGAAAGAAATTCTGAGCAGATGTACAAGCAACAATATACTGTATGTGTGTAGTGTTTGTGATTTCTATGAAAAATAGAAATTAATAGATTGTGATTTTTGCCTTTATAGGGGACAAAGACACATGTCCCCATAAGTGTAAAAATATTAAGTGTTTGGTTTTTGAGTTGAAAGTTCCTGCCAAGTGGCCAGGCTGAGGCCACTGTGTGTGAACTTTAGGTAGAGAAGTGGTGAATATCTCAGAGTATATGAACTTAGAGAAATGAATATGTTTTTAATATTATTCATGTAACTCACATTTATTGAATGTGCTGTTTAGTTGGCCAAAGGGAGGCTAAGTTTGTAAGTGTACATGTGGTCCTTGTAGAGTGTAGCTGACACCTTTTTCAGTGGATTTTGATGATAATTTAGAAAAGTTTCAATGGTGTAGTCAGTCTTTGTGGAGAGAAACATTTTTGATTTTCTTTTAAAGAGATGCTGGTTTTGGCGGGAAAAATTGCATGCGTCAATGGCACAATTTTTGTTGTCCATGAGGTGCTGTGGTGGGTCCACCATTTTGTAGTCCTGGCTTGTCGGACATTTTGAGAGACGTTTACAGTTTGAGATAGGAAGTTCCAGTTTAGCAAACACGGCCCCTGAATATGCTGTATTGGCATTTGTTGATTGGCGCAGTTTTGTCCTGTTTTGTGCGCTTGCAGTTTGACCTGTGCACTGCTGGGGAGAGTGCTGGGACGCCAGAGTGACATACTGAGGATGGTTTTGTCTCTGGTTTAAATTGCTTTTCTAAGCATCACCTTTTGAGGTGAGTTGAGAGGTATCTTAAAATAGCGCGGTCTTACCCTGAGGGGCCACGACGCGCTTGCGGACACACGCACATGCTGGGGGCTAGTTATGGATAGGATCTGGCTGACCTACCAGCAGTTGGAGTGTGGAAGAGGCCAACGCAGACACAGGGAGGACATGCAAACTCCATGCAGATGGTGTTAGGAGGGGGGATTTCTCTGTTTTCATTTAAGTAGATGTGAGCTATTGCAGGGTCGGCTGGCTTTGCAGTATATGAAAAACTTCACTTTACACTGAATTTTGATGGATTGTAAGACTAACAGTTTTTGTACAATGATGTGTTTTTATGTTTAAATATTTCCCCCCCAGAAGGCTATTCATATGTTTTGAAGCTTGTATTGTATAGCCTGTAGAGGGGGGGTTTTGGTCGAAACCCCTAGAGCCATCTTTTTGCAGGAGTTTTGTATTTGAGTCAACTTGTGGTTTTGCTTGCAGGGGATGTTTGGGTCAGGACCCTCCCATTTGCAAAGGGGGGTTTTATTCCACCATTTTCTTGACAAGGTTTTAAATTGTTGAAATATATAATGTGTAGCCATGGATTTTTTTGGAGTCTTGATAGACACAGCAATGTGGCTGGGCTCCCCCCTCCCCCTCCCTCTTCCTGAACAATTGATATGTAAATAAACCAGTTTGGTTTTTTAAGAGCTGAGCATAACCGGAAGTTTCTTTTCAGCATTTATATATCAGCAGAAAGTTGGTGGGAGGAGCTTGGGGTTGTCTGAAAGGTTGGCAAATGAGATTTGTTTGGAAGGAAAATGGAAAGCATTTTGGTGTTTAAAAGTCTTTTATATTTTGTTCCAGTTTTGTGAAGTTTTGTACTGTAATACAGTTTTGGGTAGAGAGAAAAACAGTCGGCATCACCATTATTGTAACATCTAGATACAGAGAGAAGCCACATTGTTCTGCAGGTGGTAAACTGGCATAATTGTTCTGTGAGGTTTAGTCTGACAATGCAGTGTATGGGTGTATAGCGGAAAACGCTTGTGTATGCATACACTGTGAGGGGTAGAGGCCTAATTCGGGGGTTGATCTGTGGTTGTTGCTGTAGTTCCAAAAGTGTTGGGACAACAAGCCATAGAGTTGACACCTCGGTTAGGGTTTCTAGTTGGAGGACTTGACCATATAGTGGTTGTAGTTCTGCAATTCACCGTATAAGAAGACACCGGGCGGTGATCTCCGAAATGGGTGCAACGGTTTAACCTGGACGCAGGTTTAAGACGATAAGCCGATTCGAATCGCCATGGACACAAGGAGGTCTGTGCAAAGGGAAGGAATGGAGGCTTCCCATAGTCAGACGGTCACACAGTGCACAAAGCCTAGTTTTGGGGCAAAGGCCTTTGAACCCCAAAAAGATTAACATAGGTGGTCCAAGGATACTATTTTGGGTATCCCTCTGGAATGGATGTAGTTGAGCTGCGGCTTCAGAAATCTGTAATGATGAGGAATGGTGGCTCATGCCCGTTTGTTTGAACCTTGTATGGCTGGTACATGGAAGGTTCTCGAGCTGCTCTCATGGTTGTCCCATTGTATTTTTTTCCTATTGCTGAAAGAGTGAAGGTAGAATCCTGGCTGTTTTTTTTTTTTTTCATTTGTGGTTTTGGAAACTGGGAAGTATTTCCCCCACGTTTGTATCGGAATGTTTGTATGTAGTAACGTGAATATGTTCGAACTTACCGCGGCGATCCTTCAATGCGTCGCGGCTGTTGTATGTTTGTAGGAACGGGAAAAGTAAGGGTTACAGAGGGTTTTGAAAGAATGTCATTGACAATTTACCAATGTACAGGAATGTCATTATTATTTTACCATTCTTTGCAGGTTAAATATGAAGAATAGAGTAATGATTTTGCTTATAAGTATTTTTCAGGTCCAAGGAGTTTGTACACAGAGAACAGGTGTATGTAGACAGCTGTACATATGGATAAATCTAAGGGAGGTAAAAGTATCACAGGCTATTTCATTGTTTCTTTTTTTCCTGCACCACGCATTTCTTCCTTCAGTCTGTAATGAGGAAGAAAAGGGGGGAGAAGTGATAAATGTAAGAGTGACAGTTTTTTTTTTTGTCAAACTAATAATAACCTCTGTAATTCTAACCAAGTTTGTGCCAAGACTGTCTTTCTTTAATAGAATTTGAATCGGCAAGCAGCAGTCTGGTGAAGTAGGTTCCCATCCCAGAGGCTAAGAACCTTGTCAATGGTTTCAGGTATTGTAAGCCACACACAGGTTATGCAGTGACCACAGTCCCGATGTCTGGGTTATTGTCATATGAGGGTTGTTTGGAGGTCAATCAAAATCAGAGTCGTACTTTCCTCATAAGCTGTCACTTATATTCTCGGCTGATGGGGGAGGTGCGATCGTTGTGACATGAACTTCAAAATGTCCACCACAGGGTTCACGAGTCCCTCCTGGACCCTGACTTAGTAATCAGTTTACATTCTTTCCAACCAGGTGACTGGGTCGTTGTAAAGAAGCTTGAGGGATGAGACCACGCCAGCCACTGCAAGAAGCGGCTCAACCACACCAAAGAATGAGGAGTATCTTTGTTTATTTATATTTTTGTTGTTTAGTAATTTTTAGCGAGGGTAACGGTGAAAAGCATCCCAAGTTATTATTTAAAGTGTATGTCCTGACTATCTCAGAAAGCGAACAGGACCGATGGTCTGTTCTGAGTCTTCACCGAGTTTTAGTCCCCAGCGATGACAGCGGTACATGTCATTTATGATGTTATTATGGGTATGAGGAGTTTTTGACAAACTAGTGAAGACTCCAGACAGACACTTGTCAATGGAATCTAACGATGCATTTTTTAGAGGGTAAAATTGGTTTTAGTTTTAATGGCTCTGTCTCTTGTCGGTTTGGGTATCTAGGCAGCCCACAAGTGTGTTTGAACTTTAGGTTGGTGTTTATGTGGATCTGCAGCTTATAAAGGTAATTCCCCCAAAGCAAGAGGTTCATGCGCGATGGTGAAGCTGTCCCAACATTTTCCCGGCCGATCGCGAGGATCTGATGGCGCAGGAAATTAAGAATGGCAGGGACAGCTAGAAGGGATTTGTTCACCAATCCCGACCAGGTCTGGGCATGGGGTCCTGCATGTACAAGGTGGGGGCGGCTCAGGCTTGGGATACAATTGAACAATTCTCATCCGTTAAGAATAGGGTTCTTCATGTAATTGTTGAAGCCAGTGCTGTAGCTAAGTGAAGGTTGGGAGTCCTTTTTAAGGGTCTGGGAATCTTTGGGGATCTAATTTTTTATTTTACAGCGGATCGTGGTTAAAGGAAGTGGGAATATATATACTCATGTCGTTTTTATTTCTATTCTTTCTATGTCGTGACGAGAGGCTCCTGTTGCCTGATTTGACGCATGACCAAAGTTTCCTTGATGAGACGCCCCGAAGCCGGACCCACATACAAGACAGAGAATCACAGACGGATCGGCGATTACTACAGCTCACCATGTCGTGTCCTCCTTTATAAGTCATGCCCCTGAAGAGTAGACTCTACATGTCAAGCCGTGTTTTCCTTTTTATGGACTAAGAACTGATTCATTTCCAGGTGTAAGAAGCATATCAACTCTCATCGATGGACACATGGGGTGCATATGACAAAAAAGGGAGGACTGTTGTGGAGATTTTTATGGAGATGTATTTAATATGTATTGTCATAGTGTCACCCAGTGTTAGTACTTCCGCAACCCGCTCTAAAAGAGCTGATTGGGGTAGTCTGAGGCTGGTTGAATCCCGTCTGATAGGGGAAAACGTTTTGAGGTTGGAGTGTGATGTTTGCAGGGTGCGGATATGTCCGCCAACGGGGGCCCTCTGTGCATTAGCATGGACGATCGTTAAGGAGGGGATATGCTCGCTCTGCAATGACATCATTGGTTATAGGCGGATGGGCACTCTTGTCTCTGCTATGTCTGATCAACATTGGTTGGAATTCGTAGCATGCGTCTGCAGATAGCCTCCCTCCCCCATTCAATAATAGTATAATCTTAATATGCGTTATTCTATGGAATAGCGCAGAATAAGAATTCCTATCAACGGTAACTTTAGCCATCCTACGTTTATTGTATTCATGTATGACATCTCCTGTTGGAAGGAATGTCAAAGTATTGTCATTTTCCTGTGAGGAGGGAACATCCTATGAGGTTCCCGCCCATGGGGAGGGGATTGGTTGCTGCAGCCAATCACCTCCTGTCTTGAGATCTTTTGAGTTTAATAAAAGCCTATGAGTAGGCGTCGGCTTGACAGTCTTTGCTGGAATGGCCTGATAAGAAGACCTGTGTTGGTGGTTTCCTGGATTGAATGATGGAATGAACGGTGAGTGGACTTTAGCAAACTTAACTTAACGATAGTATTACTTCAAGAAGATGAAATCTGATGTGTGCTTAGATAGCACAGGAATTATAGGCTGTGTGCTCTGTAAACAGCAGCCTAAAATTCCACAACAGCCATGGAGGGCATAGTTTGTTCCAGACACTGGAGACCAGTGTCAAATGACCCGGGGGAGAGTGTAGCGGGTAAATACTTTACAAGTATAAATTTAAACTGGCAGAGACACCAGTGATGTATAGTTCCCTGGAGTCCAGCAGGTGGCGCTGTCACTTTGGGCTGGGGTTGAACTATTGCTGAGTGCCGTACCTCTTTTTGGCCTCTCTCAGCGGTTGTATGGTGAGGCGGGGAGCCCGCCGTGCTTGCTGGGGGAGGGTATAAAGGGGGCCGGCCATCTTTG
This sequence comes from Rana muscosa, assembly GCA_029206835.1. Lineage (NCBI taxonomy): Eukaryota > Metazoa > Chordata > Amphibia > Anura > Ranidae > Rana > Rana muscosa. The sequence continues at coordinate 191,720,072 of CM055117.1, forward strand.
TCGAGGAGGAGTCCCAGGCACCTTCAGCCTGAGGACGGTGGTTCGTGTTCGGGGGGGGGCTTAGGCCTAGAGGCCACCCCGGGAGTTCATGTTCCATCCCAGGCACCTTTAGCCTGGGATGAGGTACTCGGATGGAGGTCTGGAGCCCTGTGTCCTTTGCTGGGTTCCTCTGGGGAAGGATTTCCTAGGGGACCCCGGGAGTGGGTACCCGAATCCAGAGGCGTAAGGGACCGGAGGAGTTACTCACCTGAAGACCTGGTGCAGCAAATTGCCGGTGCGGGTGAGCCTCCGAAGACCGCCTGGAGGGATGTCTTCCCCGAACAAGGGACCAAAAGCCACTTTCGGGAAGGAAAGAGGAGAGTAAGTTGTGCCTGGGCCTACTCGCATCCACACCCCGTCTGTTCTGTTCGTTGAGGGAGTCCAACTGATTGTGTTTTGCTCTGATGTGAGAAGAATAAAGGAGTGTTGGACTTTTGATGGTGTGGGGCTCATTTTACTGGTAGACACTGTTCAAGAGAGGAGGTGGAGGTTCCAAGGGCAGGACACCGACCCGAGGGTAAAGAAACTTTGCTTACACCTCACAGGCATCTGTGGTGAAGGCTTGGCATGGTGACCCCGCACTCTCTCCTCCAGAGCAACCCCTAGACACGCAGAAGAACGAAGCCAGGGAGCGTGAGAGTGGAGGCCGCTACACCTGTAAGAGCACGCATGTCACCTACATACTGGAGTGCAGTTGTGAACTCCAGTATGTAGGAATAACCACCAGGGCCCTATCTGTTGGAATAGGTGAACACGTGAGAAACATAAAGAAGGGGTACAAATATCACAGTGTTTCAAGACACTTTAGAGATGTACATAATAAAAACCCCCGGTATCTCACATTTCATGCCATTGATCGCATTGAACAAGATTGGAGGAATCTAAATTTACGAAGGGCAGTATCTCGTAATGAAACCTTTTGGATATTTAGATTGAACACAATGAAACCACAGGGGATAACTGTGGAACTAGATGTTAATTGTTTTTTAGAGGACTACTAACATTATTCGTTTATTTTCTTGTTTTCATTTTCATTTATTTTATTTTTTTTCATTATTATTTATAAAAAAAAATTTTCCTTTTTTTTTTCCTTTTTCCCTTCTTTTTCTCTTTCTCTTTTTCTTTATTAGGGATCATACAAAAATATTATGGCGTAATTTAAGTATATGATAAATTGAGTTTTTTTATATAAAAGGGTGGCATATAAATTATTGAGTTAATTAGAAATTGTGTAGGGTGTATTCAGGGTAAATGCCTATATACATACATTTTATATTGTTTTAAACATGATTAGTTAGGAATGATTAATACATGGTTTACCAGTAATTATGAAATTGTAAGAGCGACCCAGCCTTGTATAGGGGCAACCCAGCACAAACACTTGGGTATAGCTGTTGATTATACCAGGAATAGGCGAAATTTTTAACTCAGGGGAATTTGAGAAATGAGTGTTGCTATTTCCAGAAGGTTTTCACCTTTGGAAAAGAGACAACCACGCCAGTAGTCAAAATGGCGGCCAGTACACTTCCAGGACGCAGAGATAACACTTCCGACCGGAAGTGGTAATAGACGGGGCATTGCCATTAGCTAAGATGGAGGATATGGCAGTTCCGGTCAAACGGAGCGGCCGCCCTCCATACAAGAGATGATGATAGGCCAACAAAAGCGGAAGAAAATTAAGGGACAGGCGATTAGTAGGCAGCTTCCTGATGACGCATTGACTGCGAAATGCATTGAGGCTGCGGGACTAGTTGTATGTCATCTCTGGTAATCCAACAAGATTGGAAACGCTATTCAGCTTAAGGCTCCATGTACACTGGAGCTCAAAATCCATACCAGACCCTTATCCGAGCACGCAGCCTGGTCGGTCAGGAAAGGGGGTGGGGACGAGCGAGTGCCCCCCCTACTTCCTGAACCGTACCAGGCCGCATGCCCTCAACATGGTGGGGTGGGTGCTTTGGGGCAGGGGGGCGCTCTGCGGCCCCCCCCACCCCAAAGCTCCCTGCCCCCATGTTGATGGGGACAAGGGCCTCTTCCCGACAACCCTGGCCGTTGGTTGTCGGGGTCTGCGGGCGGTGGGCTTATCAGAATCCGGGAGCCTCCTTTAATAAGGGGGCCCCCGGATCTCGGTCCCCCACCCTATGTGAATAAGTATAGGGTACATCGCACCCCTACCCATTCACCTGGTGGGAAAAAAGTAAATAAAAAAAAACACTACACAGGTTTTTAAAGGAATTTATTAGGCAGCTCCGGGGGTCTTCTACCGACATCGGGGGTCTTCTTCCGACTTCGGGGTCTTCTACCTACTTCGGGGGTCTTCTTCTGACTTCGGGGGTCACTCCGGCCTCTTCTCCCGCTCTCCGGTGTCTTCTCCGCACTCTCCGGTTCTTCTCCCGCTCTCTGGTGCTTTCTGCCTTCTGCCGGGCACCTCCGCTATCTCCTTCCAGCTCAGTCTTCATCGTTGTCTTCTCCCCTCTTCTCTCCACCCGATGTTGCCTCATCGCTCTCTGCCGCTGTAATGCTGTGTGTGCGGTTCGCAATGACTTATATAGGCATGGGGCGTGGTCACCGGGTGATGTCACCCGGTGACCCCACCCCCTTATGACATCGCAGCCCCGGGGCATGATGGGACTGCGATGTCATAAGGGGGCGGGGTCACCGGGTGACATCACTCAGTGACCACGCCCCATGCCTATAGAAGTCATTGCGAACTGCACGCACAGCATTACAGCGGCAGAGAGCGACGAGGCAACATCGGGAGGAGAGAAGAGGGAAGAAGACGACGATGAAGACCGGGCCCCGGCTAGCAAAAGAGCTGAAAGAAGATAGCGGAGGTGCCCGGCAGAAGGCAGAAAGGACCTGAGAGCGGGAGAAGAACCGGAGAGACCCCCGAGGTCGGAAGAAGACCCCCGAAGTAGGTAGAAGACCCCGAAGTCGGAAGAAGACCCCCGATGTCGGTAGAAGACCCCCGGAGCTGCCTAATAAATTACTTTAAAAACCCGTGTAGTGTTTTTTTATTGACTTTTTTCCCACCAGGTGAATGGGTAGGGGTGCGATGTACCCCATACTCATTCACATAGGGTGGAGGACCGGGATCCGGGGGCCCCCTTATTAAAGGGGGCTCCCAGGTTCCGATAAGCCCCCTGCCCGCAGACCCCGACAACCAACGACCAGGGTTGTCGGGAAGAGGCCCTTGTCCCCATCAACATAAGGGCAGGGTGCTTTGGGGTAGGGGGGCCGCAGAGCGCCCCCCTGCCCCAAAGCACCCCACCCCCCCATGTTGAGGGCATGCGGCCTGGTACGGTTCAGGAGGGGGGGGCGCTCGCTCATCCCCACCCCCTTTCCTGACCGACCAGGCTGTGTAGTCGGATAAGGGTCTGGTATGGATTTTGGGGGTTCCCCTTAAAATCCATACCAGACCGAAGGGCCTGGTATCGTCTAAAGGGGGGAACCCCACGCCAATTTTTTTTTCATTTTTTGGCGGGGTTCTCCTTCATCCTCAGCACGCATGTCGCACCGCAAGTCGGATCATAATGATCATGATGAACCGACTTGCGGTGCGACTTCTATTCAAATCAATGGGCTCCCATAGGAAACCATTGGTTTTGAATAGAGCCAGAGAAACGCCTAACGCTAATTAGCGGCCGCTAATTCGCGTTTATCGGCGTTTGTCTTTTTTTCCCGCCAAAAAACGGCACTTTGAACGCAATTTTTTTGCGTTCAGAGAAAAGCATATAAACTGCACTGCTAATTAATGCTAAAAAACGACCATGTGTACATGAACACATAGGCTAACATAGAGTGCAGTTAATGGGCTTTTTCTAAAAAAGCCAAAACGCCAATAAACTGCAGTTTATCAGCTTCAGTGTACATGGAGCCTAAGAAGGAATCTTAAGGGGCACTCGTGCGGACCAGACATATAAACCATCTATACATTGCTGGATCAGCTCAGTGCCGGCTCAGAGGCACATATAAATGTGAGTGAATGGCATTTTTTTTAACTCTAATAAAGGGATTTTTATAACAGCTTACCTGTAAAATCCTTTTCTTGGAGTACATCACGGGACACAGAGCGACTTAGTCATTACTAATGGGTTATATAGTTTACCTTCAGGTGTTGGCACTGGCCAATTCCAAACCGGAAGTACCCTCCCCTATATAAGCCCCTCCCACCCGGGAGCACCTCAGTTTTGTAGCCAAGCAATAAGTGTCCCAAAAAGAGGGGTGGGAGCTCTGTGTCCCGTGATGTACTCCAAGAAAAGGATTTTACAGGTAAGCTGTTATAAAAATCCCTTTTTCTTTTTCGTACATCACGGGACACAGAGCGACTTAGTCATTACTAATGGGACGTCCCAAAGCAATGCCAAATGAGGGGGGGGGGTACATAAGCTGGGCGCCATCAGGCATGAGGATCTTTTGCGGCCTGCAACACACTGCGCCCAAAGGCGACATCCTCCTGACTTCTAACGTCTACCTGATAGAATCTAGTAAACGTGTGTACCGAAGACCATGTTGCGGCCTTACATACTTGAGCCAGGGAGGCCTGGTGATGCACTGCCCATGAAGTTCCAACCGCTCTTGTGGAGTGCGCCCTAACTTTGAACGGAGGCGGTCTCTTTCTCAAGCCATAGGCTTGTATTATGACCTGTCGAATCCACTTGGCTAAAGTAGATTTTGATGCTGCCTGACCCCTTCTGGGGCCTTCCGGCAGAACAAACAAAGAATCCGTTCTGCGAATCTGAGCAGTGGCTTTTAGATAAGCTTTAACTGCTCTTACCACATCCAAAGAATGTAATAACTTTTCCTCTACTGAGCTAGGTTTGGGGAAAAAAGAAGGAAGAACCACATCTTGGTTCAAATGAAACCTCGATACCACCTTAGGAAGAAAGGCTGGATGAGGACGTAATACTACTCTGTCCTTATGGACAACCAGATATGGCTCCTTACAGGACATAGCTGCTAATTCCGACACTCTTTTAGCCGAACAAATGGCTACTAAGAAAACCAATTTCCTGGTGAGAAGAACCAAGGAAATGTGTTGTAATGGTTCAAACGGTTGTTCCTGTAGAACCGACAGAACCAGGTTTAAGTCCCAAGGACATATGGGAATACTAACCGGAGGGCTAATACGCATCACTCCTTGTATAAAGGCTTTGACTAGTGAATGCGAAGCCAAGGGCCTTTGAAAAAATATTGACAAGGCCGAAATCTGACCCTTGATAGTACTCAAGGCCAGCTTCCTATCTACAGCCCACTGTAGGAAGTCCAGAATCCTCCCTATCATGTACTTACGTGGATGCCATTTCTTGGTCTCACACCACGTAATGTACGCTTTCCAGATCCTATAATAGATCTGCCTGGATACCGGTTTCCTGGCATTGATCATGGTAGATACCACAGAATTAGAGAGCCCTCTCTTTTTCAGAATGTGGGCTTCAATAGCCAGGCCGTCAAACCTAGGGCTGGTAAGGAAGGGTGGTATATCGGTCCTTGCGACAGCAGGTCCGGACGAAGTGGGAGGGTCCAAGGACTCCTCACTGACATTTTTACAATCTCCGCGTACCATGCCCTTCGGGGCCACGCTGGAGCCACCAGAATCACTGGTTTCTTTTCTACCCTGATTCTGCGGAGTAATCGCGGTAACAATTGTGGCGGTGGGAATGCATATATCAGCTTGAACCGATCCCAAGGGAACACTAGGGCATCCGAGCCGCAAGCTAGGGGATCCCTTGTGCGAGACACAAACCTGTCCACCTTTGCGTTGAATCTGGATGCTAGCAGATCTACATCCGGTGTTCCCCACCGCTGGCATATTGCCTGGAAAACCTCGGGGTGAAGAGACCATTCCCCCGGGCATAATTGTTGGCGACTTAGAAAGTCCGCTCTCCAATTTTCCACTCCTGGGATGAAAACCGCAGATATGGCTGGGACATATCTTTCTGCCCACTCCAGGATGCAATTTGCTTCCTTCTGGGCTGCACGACTTTTGGTGCCACCCTGATGATTGATATATGCCACTGCCGTGGCATTGTCTGATTGAATTCTGACAGGGGACCCCTGGAGTTTGGATGTCCATGCTACTAGGGCATACCGGGCTGCTCGTATCTCTAAGAGATTGATGGGCAGGGCCTTTTCTGCTTCTGACCACCTGCCCTGGAGAGACCATTGCTCCAGCACTGCCCCCCAGCCGATGAGGCTGGCATCTGTAGTGACCACCTTCCAAGAAACCGGACTGAAGGGTTTCCCTCTTTCCAGATTCTGGGGCACCAACCACCAATGGAGGCTCTTGCGAACGGAAGGGGACAGGGACATTGGTAAGTCTAAAGCCTGAACTTTTTTGTTCCAGGCTGACAGTATGGCCCTTTGCAAATTCCTTGAATGGAATTGACCGTAGGGTACCGCTTCGAATGAAGCCACCATCTTTCCCAGCAGCCTCATGCAGAGACGTATGGATGGTTTTCTTTTTGTACCCACTAAGTGGGTCAAATTTCTTAAAGACGACACCTTCTCTGGAGGTAAGAAAATCTTTCTCTGATTTGAATCCAGCCTTAGCCCTAAGTATTCCAGACTTTTGACTGGTCTTAGAGCTGACTTGTCCCGGTTGATAATCCAACCGTGATATTCCAGATACTCGATTGTCTTGTGAATAGCTACTTCCAGCTTTTCCACTGAGTGGTCTATTAGTAGCAGGTCGTCTAGATATGCCATTATCGTTACACCCTGTGTTCTTAGATTGGCCAATAATGGGGCCAGAATTTTTGTGAACACTCGTGGTGCTGTGGCCAGACCGAAAGGTAAGGCTCTGAACTGAAAATGGCGCCCTTCTACTGCAAAGCGTAGAAATTTCTGATGGGCCGGAAAGATGGGAATATGCAGATAAGCATCCCTTATGTCGATCGAGGCTAGCCATTCCTGCCCTTGTAGGGCGGTGGCCACTGATCGGATCGACTCCATCCGAAAAGTCCTGATATTTAGGAACTTGTTTAGCCCTTTTAGATTTAATATGGGCCTCACGTCCCCATTTGGTTTGGGGACTGTGAAAAGGTTCGAGTAAAACCCGAATCCGCTTTCTTCCAGGGGAACCTTCATGATTACCCCTTGGAGCAATAGTTGTTCTAGTGCCAGAAGGAGGGATCCTCTCTTTTGGGGATCTCTTGGCACATTTGACCTCATAAATTGGGCAGGAGGAGTGCCTTTTAACTCCAGCTTGTATCCCAGACTTACTGCGGAGAGCACCCATCTGTCTCTGATGGTGTCCCGCCAGGTCTCTGTGAACAACTGAAGTCTTCCCCCCACCCGATTGAGCGGGGGCAATACTTCATGCCTTAGGGGGAGGTTTTGTACCTCTCTTGATCCAGGGCTTCTTGTTACCCTGTGATTGTCCCTGATTTCTGCCCCCTGAATTTGACCGCGGAGGCCGTCGGAACTGCTTCACAGCCGATGTGCCCGGGACTGGAGAGGTAGGCCTCTTAAAAGAAGGACTTCTACCCTTGTTCTTAACCGGTAAGAGTGAACTTTTACCGGCAGAAATTTTCTGGATATATTTGTCCAGATCTTCTCCAAATAAGCGTTCTCCATGAAATGGGAAGCTAACCAGCAGTTTTTTACAGGGAGCTTCAGCAGACCAGTTTTTTGAGCCACAGAAGCCTACGCATATGTACTATAGACAGCGTAAAGCGGGAGGCCTGTTGGATTGTATCCTTTATGGCGTCCACCGCAAAACACAAGGCTCTAGGCAGGTCAGCTAGGGCATGAGCCTGCTGATCTGGTAAGTCCCTTAAGACTTGTTTCAACTGATCTTTCACTGCTTGGCAGACTCCAATCGCTGCTACCGCAGGTTGTGTCACCATACTTGCTGTAGAGAAAGCAGATTTTAGTAAAGACTCCAATTTTTTATCTATTGGGTCTTTGAACATTGGAACATTATCTACTGGACATGTCAGTGATTTGTTAACAGAAGAGATGGCTGCGTCCACTATAGGGACCCTCCATTTTCTTATGAACTTATCCTCCATGGGATAGATCACCGGAAATCTCTTGGGGGGAGCAAATATTTTATCAGGATGCTCCCAATCCTGGTAAATAAGCCCTTCTAATAAAGGGTGGATTGGGAAGGAACAGACCGCCTGGGGAGCTTTTAGCGACCCCAGCGAGGAAACCGTAGTGGATGGTGGTTCCGCCAGAGGCATTTTAAATGCTGATCGGACCATGTTAGTCAGAGACTGAACCCATAATCTTTCAGCCTGAGAAGCTGAGAAAGGTTCTTCCACTGTTGATTCCTCTATAAGTGAATCAACCTCATCCTGATCCCCTTCAGGTAGGTCGATCTCTGTGTGGGGCTGTTCCTCCACTAACAGGCACTCTGAAGGAGGAGACGGAGATCGGACGCGCTTTTCCTGTGACAGGGAAGCAGCGATCAATGCTGTTAATCTCTCTTCCAATCCTCCCAGAGTTGAGGATAAAACCTCCTCTGTTATATATACAGGAGCAGGTGGACTGGGGACAGCCGCAGCACCAGGCATTCCTGCGGGGTTTCTACGGCTACTGACCTCTGCATTCTCAGGGGAGATTGGTGCAGTGCAAGCATGCCCAATATCCTCAGAGCCCGATGGAGACCCCTTTGGCTTCCTGGAAGATCTATTTCCGGAGCGTCTGGACGACATATCCTTTAAGCACAAAGCTGAGGTATTCCCGTCGTCATACACCAATTTTTGCTGGTAATAGTCTAACACAGGTGCTGCTATATACCAGCTGGTGTCCACTAAAGTGCCTTTCTATGGGGATGCCTGCATCAACCGCCTCTGTGTGCCACTGTTTGTTGCTAGCTCTGTTTGCATGCAGCTGACACTTGTACTGTGTCTTTTAACCATGCTGGGACGCCCGCACATGCGCAGAAGCGCCGCGGCGCGCATCGAGCGTCATCCACCCGCCCCGCCCCTTTTTTTTTCATAGGAGGCGCGTGCACGCGCCCGCGCGCGCCCGTGCGCCAATGGCGCCCTTTTCGAAAACCAACAGAGGACTAGGAGCCAGGGCCCTTTTTGCCGGAGGGCCTGTGCGGTGGATGAACGCAGCAACAGGGCAGAGGAAGTGGATTCCCTCAGAGAAACTTACCAGCTGCCTGGATCTTTTGAGTTGAGAAAACCAAAGATCCACATTTACAAGAAAAATGGACTACAGCGGCCTCTAGTGGTTTAACACAGGTACCGCGGTCCCTGTTTTTTTTTTTTTTTTTCTTGACTACTATTAAAATTTTACATTTTCAGTAGTTATAGGCAAACACAGATATTTAGCGGGAATACCGTTAGGTAACAGACAGAAAGACAAATTAGGCTTGGGGGTCCCCCAATAGAACCAAGTTCCTGAGGGCCCCCACTTACCTGATCCCCGCCGCAGGACTTTGTTTGGTCCACAAAAGTCCAAACTTCACCTATCACGGCAGGCATTGTAATTAAACCTTCAGGGACCGGGTTCCCAAGGATTCCACTCCCCTGGACCTGTATAGCACCCTGCACAGACAGCGTCTTGGTCGTGGGTATGACCAGAGCTCTGGATCCCAGGGTCCAGCCCTCCTAAGAGAAGCATTACAGGCAAAACCTTGCTCTTCTGCTGCAAGGCCCGGGTACCGACCGTTTAGCTATGAAGCTTTTTTGGTGGGATCCGGAACAGCTTACTAAGGCCCAAAAGAACCTGTACGCAAGCCCAGTGAAAACACATGTTACTCTTTGGCCAACACCTTAGACACTGGCAAAAAACTGAGGTGCTCCCGGGTGGGAGGGGCTTATATAGGGGAGGGTACTTCCGGTTTGGAATTGGCCAGTGCCAACACCTGAAGGTAAACTATATAACCCATTAGTAATGACTAAGTCGCTCTGTGTCCCGTGATGTACGAAAAAGAAAAATCATTTTAAAACATACTGCACCATCATGGCCCTTTATGTATTTTATGAGCAATCATAGAGTGACATTCACCATCAGCCCACTGGGAGGAACTGCTGGAAAAGTCTGGTATTTGGAGTGGTTATCCATATGAACCAAAGGCACACATATTCAGCCTATCTGGTGAGTGGCCAATCCACCTGGTGGCGGTTTAAGCACATATGTGGTGAAGGTGAAAGCCTAGCAAGTCACTGGGGATTATTGCTAACACTGTATTATTTGGACATTTATTTATTATTGTAAATATTCTTTTCCAGCGTACTGGAAGGATTTAATGATCTTTATATATATTTTTCGGGCACCCCATGAGGGTAGCAAGTCAGTGGGAAGAGGATGTTGGGCCCATCGAAGGGGAGATGTGGGAGGAGGCGCTGCAGGTGGTTAATACTTGTTCGCTAAATGTGTCACAGAAAGTATCTCAGCTGTACATTTTATTGAGAGTGCATTATACCCCTGTCAAGCTCTTCAAAATGGGCAGGAGGGCTGACCCGCTATGTGATAGGTGTGGGACGATGCCGGGGGATCTGATTCACCTGCTCTGGCGTTGCCCCAAACTCCACAGATACTGGGCGAAGGTCATGGATACACTAAACTCAGTGTTCCGGGCCAACGTCCCTCTAGACCCACTACACTGCCTGCTTGGGGTTCTGGAGGGGGTGATATCGGAGGGGATGACTCGAATGGCATTCACCAGGGCATTGTTCCAGGCTAGGAAAACCATCCTCTTACACTGGAAATCAGACACACCGCCCACGGCAAAAATGTGGATACAGCAGATGGGTAGAATGCTCATTATGGAAAAGTACATTTATCAGCACAGAGGCAATGCTGAAAAATTTGAAAAAATATGGGATTTATGGCTCACTGTACCTGGTTTAAGCCCCTTGGAAATAGTACGGATGAGGATGTTAGGGGGGACGTAGACATGGACATTGTGGTAGGGATCCAATAGTTAGACCTCTATACAAAAGCTCGAACAGGGGGGAGTCGGAGGGGAGGGGGGAGGTCAGGCCAGGGGGGTGAGGGGTGTGCACCCTATGCAGGACGAGACTATGAGCGAAATGTGTACCTCTTGTAGTATTTGATGTATTCGAGAAATATCGGGGTATCTTCATACTGCTTGAAATACATGTAAAGTACTGCAAAAAGTTCTTATCTTTTTTTTTGTATAACCTGTTTGTTTTGTGAGCAATAAAAACCTTTCTGAGAAAAGAAAAAAATATATATATTTTTCAAATATTTTTCAATTTTTGGTACACTTTGTGAGTGGAATTCACACCAGATTGCTAAATTGTATTGTTTGTTGCTTATGCACTTTGAAAATCACAGTAGGTACTCCTACTATTGATGCCATGTAATTTAAATTAGATTGGTATATCACTTGTGGTTGTAATTATTGATGTTTAGAGCACTAAATTCATAATAACTGTTTAGACTAACACAGGTATAGTGATTTAAGTCAGCGTAATCCAAATTAGTTAACTACACTAGTCTGATAAATGGTTTTATGGAAAAGAACTACTCAATGTCGAGCTCAAAGCAGTCAGGAGACATTTAGAGTTACACAAATTAGCTATCGAAAGCATGAGTGCAGCTCTAACGGGTTTATGTGAAATGACCCAGGATTATGAATGTTGTACATGGATTCACAATACCAGCCTGGAAATCCCAGACTACTATGACGTTATTAAAGTGGTTGTAAACCCACTTTGACAACATGCACCTACAGGTAAGCCTAGATTAAGGCTTACCTGTAGGTGCATAAAATATCTCCTTAACCTACACGGTTAAGGAGATAGTTGCTTTTAAAAATAGCGCCGATGACGTCACGCGCATGCTTTGTTTTCATGGTTAAAGGACATTGTGATTATGATTATCATAGTACTATTGTTAGGATTGATAGGGTACCTGATTTTCAAGCTTATTTTGCTTTGTATTAGCAAATGTACTACACCAGACCAACCCTCTCATGCATATACACAATATCTGCAGCTTTATGTAAATGAATACAACAAACGTAGAAAACCGTCGATTACAGGAGGCTGCGGACCTGTAGAAAGTCATATTTATGACTTTAAGAGGGGGTTGAAAGGTTATGCTAAGCATCCATTTTGTTTTCTGTAAGCCATCTCATATTTACAGCTTGTATAGTTTGAGTATCTCTTTAGCTTCCCAGAAACTGCATCAGCCTGACTTCTTGTAAATGACTGTTCACACGCTTCCTTATCTAGTTTAGATTTTCTTGTTCTCAGTAGCAGGAGAACAAAGGCTACTTGTTTGAACCAGTTCTAACTGCATATGAAATTGTATCTACTGCGCATGTTTTATTTTGAATATCTTGTATGATTCGTGACTTGCTATAAAAGACGCCAGAACGCGCACCAATACAGCCAATTCCTAGAACATACTATCGAGTGCGTGTCATTTGTTCTTGGGGTTGACTCCAGATATATCTGCATTGCATCATACATCGATGCGAGGTCTGAGAGGTTAAGGGACCACCCTAGACATCAGGATTAACCCTTACAGTCATCCCAGCAGATCCTGTTCCAGCATGAAGCTTTTCAGGCCTTAATGTCAAAGGGTAAGTTGCTGAGCGATGAACGGCTCACCTTCCGTCCAGGTCAGAGCGACAATAAATATGGCACGCTTCACGAATTAGCATGTCATCCTTGCGCAGGGGCCATGCTAATCTTCTCTGTATCGTTCCAATTTTAGTATATGTGCTGCTGAGCTGGTTTTCCATTAGCACCAAAAGGCGAATAAATTATGCTGATTCGTTCGCGGAAGGCAGATGACTTCCTGATGGGCCAGAGAGTTCAGGAAGTGAAAGCAGCTGCAGTCAAACTACCAAGTTAGCTGATTTCATGAGAGAAGGGAAAATGGGCAAAACATTTTTTTTTACTGAAGGTCAAAGAAAAGCGAGAGATGTGTAGGAAAGAAGGTTGACAAAGAACACTGCTGCCTAGGTCCTGAAATGAAGATGCGTCACCCAGCAGATCCTGTTCCAGCATGAAGCTTTTTAGGCCTTTCTGTCAAACGGTAAGTTGCTGAGCGCTGAACGGCTCACCTTCCGTCCAGGTCAGAGCGCCAATAAATATGGAATGCTTCACTTCACTTTGTGTGTCATTCTTGTGCAGGGGCCATGTTAATCTTCTCTGTATCGTTCCAATTTTAGTATATGTGCTGCCGAGCTGGTTTTCCGTTAGCACCAAAAGGCGAATTATATGCTGATCCGTTCGCGGAAGGCAGACGACTTCCTGTTGGACCAGAGAGTTCAGGAAGTGAAAGCAGCTGTGGTCGAACTACCAAGTCAGCTGATTTCCTGACAGACTCCATGGCAGCCTACGTGTGGGTTAATCCCGCCTCTCATACCTCATAGGACCCTACTCCCATAAATATTTGCTTCTAGCCAGAGACCGTGTTCCTTTTTTGTCCTCCTCCTAGGACCAAGGTGTGCTTTCTTACCTTAAAGAAGTTTTCATGGAAGATTCAGTCCTGGTTGCACGAGTTTATGGCGGTTCTGTTTGGAGGTCCAACAAGCCCAGCTATTAGCAGGGTGGATGCGGGCGACAGTTTTTTGCGGTGCCATGAAGAGCTTACTAACCCGGCCACTGGCGGGCAAGCGGCAACTTGGCCAAACGTCCTAGCTATTAGCAGGAGGCCCATTAAGAAAAACGCCCAGGTCGTGCAGTGGAGAGATGGCTCCTATGTTCCAGGCTGGATCAGGATCATGCTGAGTGGTATCGTATGCATCGCTTATTAATTAATATGGCAGCAGTATTTGTGCCACTAGATGGCTCTATACTATTTTTATAGTATCCCTTAGGTTTTGCTAATTTGTCTCTCTGCTATCCGTATTATTCAGTTTTTATTTAGCTGCCCTTCGTTTTCTCAATACACCCTTATGGGTGCCAGTAGTCAAAATGGCGCCCGCTGTGTATTTATATCCAGAGCGTGCTGACGGTCGCCTTCGGCCAATCCCCAGTTGATGTCCCATCGTGACGAAACGCGTAGGGGGCCGGTGACGTCATCACGCTTTCCTCGGATGAGAAGCAGCGTTGCGGAACATACGGAGCTTAGGGAGAGACACGGACGAATGCCGTAACTATTTGATTCATCGCATCAATGCTGAACTTGCATTTGGATTCTGTAAGTGCAATTTAACTTTTAATAAACTCCGCTGGTTTTTCATACTACACCATGAGCTTTTCCCTTTATGTCTGAGATTAAGGTACACTGTGGAAACCTGCTGTATTGGAGCTTTTATGGTTGTGGGAATACCTTATTTCCTATGCTAGGCGAGACTGTCATTTTGCAGTCATGGCTTTCTGGTAAGCAGAAACTTTTTCTCTTCACTTTGGGTGTCAGCATTATCTAGAGGATTACACTCACTGGTTGAAGCTACCCTTTTCAAGGTGTTTTGGAGCACATCGTTTTTTTCACTTTGGACTCAGTTCTTTTTAAAGGATTTCCACTCGGATTGAGTTTTTGGACTTTCTTTCACTTCACATATTCTTTATTTATTATTTTTATCAATGCTTTATCACTCAGCACATTTCTCATCATATGCTTATTCTGTTTAATTATGCTAATGTGATTGATAAGCGCTGCATACTTTTGACCACATTTGATTTTTTATAGTTTTATTTGTATTTAGCTATATATGCTAGCAGCTTACTTTTCATTTATTTTTTGATTCAATTGTTTTACTACATACTTTAGCACGGTTTATTTGGCGCAACGTTTGGCCCTAGGGCCTTTTCCCCTTTTTTTATCTATTTTAGAATACTTCACGTTGCTGCATAACCGAGTCATCATGGACATCTTTGACTTTAGATCACAGCACAATATCAATGTTGATGGTGTATTTGATGGAAATCCAGATGAGCCTGATGAATTGGGAGGTCTCTTTTTGAGATTAAAGAATCTCCTAGTTTCAGAACTACATACCAGTTGGGACATAGCTTATTTGGAACATTATGTTTCTAAAAAAATGGTACCCCGTAGCCTTAGATGGGAGGTCAGCCCCCAAAAAGGCAAAACTGACCTAGAGGGTTGGTTTATTTATTTCAATGATATAGGGGTTACATTTTTGCAATTCCTCCTTGGTAAGAAAAAAACCAAACTGCGGTCTTTGAATGAGGAGATTTCTCTGATCAAAGAGAGATTGTCCTCCTTCAAAGGTCAGGAAATATATAAATTGAAATCCGACCAATTGAAGCAATGTTTGGAAAAGGAGGAATTTGAACAAAAAAACAAAAAGAAGAAAAAGTTTAATCGAGATTTCTCTGATTATTCTAATAAAGTCGTTTTTAAATGGCAGACTAAATTAGAAGATATGGAGACAAATATAGCTTCGGATGTAATGGTTACTCAACAGGAGGCTGTTGCTACCATTTCCAATAGAGCTATACCCCCTCCACCTATGAAAAAAGGTCATGAAAAGAAAGGTATTAAGAAACCGCCCCCCATCTCTGTATCTAAAGAAGGTGATTATTCGAGAGGCTATTCACAACCCCCTCATCAATCTTATAATCAACCTTATAACTCTCATTCGCAATCTGTGCCCTATTATATGGGTTCTAAAGGTACGCCACGTAGGTCTCGTTCTAGAGGTCCCAATTATGCTAATCATGGACAGATGAATTACCCTGTTCCCAGAGGTTCCCATTTTGATAATGGTGTCTCATATAGACCCTGGGATTATAGGGATAATTCGAGGAATAATTGGTTTCCTGGCCCTGCTCCTCAGAGAATGAGAGGGTATGCGAATGATAGAAGCAATACAGGACCCCAAAGGCCCAAAAATGTAAGATCTGGTGACCCTTCACGAGACCCCAGAGACTTAGTTCGTTATCAAAATTCTGGCCCTCCAGAGCAAACACCTCAGGGAAGATCTACCCATTTGGATAATAGTTTTGCTCCTCGTGCTGAGTATCAAGATGATTTATATGAGGAAGATTATGTGATTACTCAACATCCTAATCAAATGAACGACTACCCATTATCTAGGGGAGAATATTATTCTGAATCTCCTCGAGATCTTGATGCTAATGCTCGTCATTTTTTTCCCATGGTCAACAACAGGGGAAAAAGAGGCTACGACGATCGAGAGGCTCCAGAGGGGGGAGGCGAATCCGGGCCAAAAAAAAGGAGAAATTAGACATTAGTGGCATATTTAATCTAAGTACGGCCACACTTTCTGTGGGTGAGCAAAGAGTTTTAAGTAACGGTTTGAAGTTTGCTCCCCCACGAAAGTTAAATAAGTTCGAGACGTTTATTGATGTTCACAAATTCATCAGGAAAGTGAACATTAAGAGACATTTCATGTTGAATCCTACAGGTAATTCTAGTCAGGTTGCCCGAGGCATTTTGCCTCACATTAGCACCAATCGGTTGCCTAGCACTAATCATATGGTTCACCCGACTGATGTTTCTACCATTCGACATACTGACATGAGGAATGCTTCACTTTTTAACCCTCCTGGTTTTGTAGCACCTTCTGTACAGGTTTTTAAGGAACTTGTTCTTCATGATCTTTTGGAACTCAACATTCCAAATAACAACACTAAAAATGTACATCAACAATACATTAAGCAAATCTGTAAACGTAATGACATTTTGATACGACCCGCAGATAAAGGGGGGGGGTATTGTAGTTCTAGATAAATCCCAGTATGTTGAGGAAATGAATAGACTACTTTCTGATCATTCTACCTATACTCCTTTGGCCACTAACCCAACTGTCAAATACAGGAAGGAGCTCTCTGCCCTTGTGGATAGTGGTTTTGAACAGGAGATTCTGAATAAAAAAGAGAAGATTCATTTGATCCCTATTACACCTAGGGTTCCTGTTATATATTATTTACCTAAGTTACATAAACATCCCACCAAGCCACCAGGCCGCCCCATAATTAGTGGCCTTGATTCCGTCACCTCGAGGATTGGAAAGTATGTGGACCATTTTTTACAAGCCCTGGTGGTTAACACCCCTGCCTATCTGAGAGACACCATGCAAGTTCTCAATTTGCTGAATGATTTTCAATGGAGGGAGGGGTGCGTTCTAGCGACAGCAGACGTCACCTCCCTCTACACAATCATTTCACATCATCAGGGATATGAGGCAGTTGATTTGTATCTTCAACAAGATTCATCTCTTTCCTTCTTACAAAGAAATTTCATTATGAATTTGTTGAGGTTCGCTACTAGCCATAATTATTTTTGGTTTGGGGGTAACTTTTTCTTACAAACAAGAGGTGTCGCCATGGGGGCCAAATTCGCCCCCAGCCTGGCGAACCTCTTTATGGCACATTGGGAATCAGAGGTTATTGATATTAACCCTCCCAAACAATTAGTTTTTTGGAAACGCTATATAGATGATATTATATTAATTTGGGAAGGTGATATTCCATCTCTTGAGAATTTTTTCTCACAGTTAAATTGTAACAACAGAGGTATAGTTCTAGATTACACGATTAGTGACACCCAGATTCATTTTTTGGATCTTAATATCACCGTTAGGGATGGTTGTTTATTTACGACCACCTTCTTTAAGGAGATTGATCGTAATTCTTTCATCCCTATGGGTAGTTGTCACCACAATTCCTGGCTTGCCTCAGTCCCTAAGGGACAATTTCAGAGGATTAGGCGGAACTGTACTGATATTTCAGATTACTATATACAGGCGAATCTATTAAAAGAGAGATTCCTCAACAAAGGGTACCAGTTGACTGTGATTGATGAAATTATTAATAACGTTGCAGTTATGGATAGAAACTCCTTACTAACTAAAAGAAAGAAAGAAGAATCCTTAACAGACAAGTTCGGATGGTCAATGATTACACGATTCTCTAATCAGCACTTCTCTATCAAAAAGATTTTCAAAAAACACTGGGATGTGTTGCGGAATGATAGTGTTTTAGGCCCTGTCATTCCAGAACAACCTGTGATGATCTATAGAGGTGCACCATCTTTGAGGTTGATTGTTGCTCCCAATGTAATTGATCCACCTCATAGGCCTTCTTTCTTTCACAACATGAAAGGTTTTTTTCCTTGTCGGAGATGTAATGTCTGTAAGGTCAATCCACTTATAAGTCGAAAAAATTACACCTTTTCCTCTACAGTCACCAATATCAAGTATGAGATTGACACATTTATTACCTGTTCCACTAAGTACGTAGTGTACCTGATTGAATGTCCGTGCTCTAAGCAGTACATTGGACGTACAAAAAGGGAATTGCACATACGTCTTAGTGAACATATAGGTAATATTCTGCGGGGCTTTCCAAAGCACAATCTATCCAGGCATTATGATAAATATCATAATCGTCAACTTAAGGGAACTAAATTTTTGGCTATAGATTCCCTTCGTCCACATTGGAGAGGGACCAATATGGTTAGGGCCATCTCTCAGTCCGAGACGAGATGGATATTCCTTATGAAATGTTTTAAACCTTTTGGCCTTAATGTGGACTGGGATATAAATTGTTTTATTAATAATTCTTAATTTTTCATTTTTTATTAAATGTCAGGTTTTTTTTTTTTTTTTTTGTGGTTAATCCATTTTTATTTGTTTATTACATATTCATATGTCTGTTTTTATCAGCACTTCAGTGTTTGGTTTATCTCATTGTAAGATTTCTGTGTTTCTGAGCATGAGTCCTTGTCTCTTCCTGCTTCTTTAGTTTTGCATGCTTGCAACTCGGTTATCTGGCCACTAGATGGCTCTATACTATTTTTATAGTATCCCTTAGGTTTTGCTAATTTGTCTCTCTGCTATCCGTATTATTCAGTTTTTATTTAGCTGCCCTTCGTTTTCTCAATACACCCTTATGGGTGCCAGTAGTCAAAATGGCGCCCGCTGTGTATTTATATCCAGAGCGTGCTGACGGTCGCCTTCGGCCAATCCCCAGTTGATGTCCCATCGTGACGAAACGCGTAGGGGGCCGGTGACGTCATCACGCTTTCCTCGGATGAGAAGCAGCGTTGCGGAACATACGGAGCTTAGGGAGAGACACGGACGAATGCCGTAACTATTTGATTCATCGCATCAATGCTGAACTTGCATTTGGATTCTGTAAGTGCAATTTAACTTTTAATAAACTCCGCTGGTTTTTCATACTACACCATGAGCTTTTCCCTTTATGTCTGAGATTAAGGTACACTGTGGAAACCTGCTGTATTGGAGCTTTTATGGTTGTGGGAATACCTTATTTCCTATGCTAGGCGAGACTGTCATTTTGCAGTCATGGCTTTCTGGTAAGCAGAAACTTTTTCTCTTCACTTTGGGTGTCAGCATTATCTAGAGGATTACACTCACTGGTTGAAGCTACCCTTTTCAAGGTGTTTTGGAGCACATCGTTTTTTTCACTTTGGACTCAGTTCTTTTTAAAGGATTTCCACTCGGATTGAGTTTTTGGACTTTCTTTCACTTCACATATTCTTTATTTATTATTTTTATCAATGCTTTATCACTCAGCACATTTCTCATCATATGCTTATTCTGTTTAATTATGCTAATGTGATTGATAAGCGCTGCATACTTTTGACCACATTTGTGTGTTGTTGTTGTCCGGTCTCCCTCGGCTCTATGGCGGCTGGAGCGCATCTGCGTTTCATTTAGCCTCCTCTTCCGGGTTGTATGCATCGCAGTGTTCCTCGTCCGAGATCGAGGCTTGGTTCGCACATGCGCAATTCGGATCGCGGCGGCGTTCGCGCATGCGCACGAGCTCCGCCGTTTCACGCTGGGGGCGCGGTGACGTCATCGTCGGCGCCAAGTTTAAATAGCTGTCAGATACAGCTATAACTTGGGATGTCCTGCAGGCTCAGACAGCTACTTCCCGGTGCTTCGTTTCCACGTGGTGAAGGTAGGAAAACCTGTCTTATTACAGGGATGGCTGATATCAGACTTTCCTTCCCTATATTTATTGTATGGTTAAATTTTTGCAGTTTTCCAAGCTTGAGCTATGGACGTCTCACCGCCCCCCAGTGGCCAACCCTTGCGCTGCAGGTAGAAATTGTTTTTTTTCTTTCTTCTGCTTAGCAGTTTTTGGGTTCTTTACATGAGCCAATGTATTTCTTTCTTCCTGTCTTTTCTTTATCAGCCCCTCTAGGTCTGAAAATAGACACTCAGCACGCGAAGATAATGCTAAATCTAAAACACATCAACATTCTTCTAGTGCTAGACATCATAGATCGTCCTCCAGACATCATAGTAAGGAGCCCAGGTCTAGGTCTAGACACCACTCTCACCGCCATTCTAGCCATTCTGAGAAGAGAGTCTGCTGGGGTTGTAGGGCTCAAGTCCCAGAAGGTAAATCCCTCTGTGAGCCATGTTATTCCCGAGCAGTAGGAGAGAGAGAAGGTGGAGACCACCAAGTGGAGGCACTAGTCAGAAGAGTGGTCCAGGAATCCCTGAACAAGACTGACTCCAGCCGTACCACCATTCCTCCTGTTGACCCAGCACCAGTTCTGGTGCAGGATGACCACGAGATCCCGGGTCCTTCTCGGCATGATTGCTCCTCAAGCGAATCTTCACATTGTGATGTTGAAGAGGTCAGCAATACCACAGGATTTGATTTCTCTTCAGTCCCAGACTTGATCAAAGCAGTCAAAGACGCTTTAAAATGGGATGAACCAATAGAAGCTCCTTCTAAACAAAGGAAGTACTTCAAACAACTTAAGAAGGAGCGCCCAAATTTCCCCTTTTTGGGTGAACTTGGGGATATTATTACAGATGAATGGACTGGCGTAGAAAGAAAAAATTCATTACTTTCCAAAATCGCAAAGATGTACCCATTCAAAAATGAAGATGTGAAACATCTAGAATCAGCTCCCCTGATTGATGCAGCCTTGATGAGGTTGGTGAGACATGTTACCCTTCCACTAGAGGACTCTGTTTCCTTCAGGGACGGCTTGGAAAGAAAAATAGATACGGACCTTAAACGTATATATATCACTGCGGGTATGGCCTGTAAGCCAGCATTAGCCCTTGCAACCCTGTCCAAAGCAATGGAGGCCTGGACAGATGAAGTGGATTATTCCTTAACAAATGTCTCTGTGGAGTTAGCCAGAAGCATGCCGATCCATGAACTAAGAATGGCGTCGATGTTTTTGGGTGAGGCTTCCCTTGATATTATTCGCCTGGTGGCACGTGTCATGCTCTCCTCTGTTACCGCTAAACGTGCCTTGTGGCTACGTCCTTGGGTAGCTGATCCTGCCTCCAAACAGGCTTGGTGCAGGATCCCCTTTCAAGGATCTTCCCTTTTTGGGAATAAGCTTGACAGCGCTATCACCCGTGCCACAGGGGGTAAGTCAGGGTTCCTTCCTCAGGATCGTCGTTTTTTCAGTCAAAAAAGACCTCAACAGAGACAAGACCAGGATCGTGCTAGAGATGCTCGCCGTTATAGGCCAGGTCGAGAATTCAGAAAGAACTGGAGAAGAAATCAGCCTTCTGGTCAAAGATCCACAAAAGTAGCCTCTTCAGGCGGACGGGAGGCCCCTAAGTCCTTTTGATATTGGGTCGGCCCAGACGGAACAAGTGGGTGCTCGGCTACTTCAGTTCAGACACGTCTGGGCAGCCTCGATAAAAGATTTCTGGACTGTCAAAACAGTCTCTTCAGGTCACTCCTGGGTGTTTGTCAGTCCACCCACACTTCAGTTCGTACCCACAGTACTACCCTGCTCGGAAGAAAAGAGACAAATACTTCTCTCTTACACAGACACTCTTGTGGCCCAAGGTGCCGCCATACATGTACCAACAGACGAAAGATTCCAAGGGATGTACTCACCCCTATTCATGGTTCAAAAAAAGACCGGCTCTTGGAGGCCAGTGATAGATCTGACTCATCTAAATGCCTTCATCAAAAAGGAGAAATTCAGAATGGAGTCATTACTCACCATACGTCAGACAGTTCAGCCAGGCGACTGGCTTGTATCCATCGATCTGAAGGACGCTTACTTTCACGTCCCGATAGCTGTGGAATTTCAAAAATACCTACGGTTTGCAGTAGGCCATACTCACCTCCAGTTCGTATGTCTCCCGTTCGGGCTTACAACATCGCCGCGAGTGTTTTCGAAGCTCTTATTGGCTGTAGTAGCTCTAATCAGGACCAGAGGAATCCGGCTACATCACTACCTGGACGATCTGCTATTACTTTCCCAAAACAGGGAGCAACTTCTAGTACATCAGTCTCAGGTCATCTCCACGCTGACAGAATTCGGTTGGCTGTTGAACAAAGAGAAAAGTCAGTTGGTACCTACGCAATCTCTGGTTTTTCTCGGCGCTCAATTCAATACGATACAAAGTACCATCTCCTTACCCCTGGAGAAGATCCCAGTGGTTCGAGACAGGATTCGTCAGGCAATGGCCTCTCCTCTCCTCAAAGCTTCACAGTGCCTCAGGATAATAGGTACCATGGTATCCACAGCCCCAATGGTGAAATGGGCTCAATGGAAGATGCGCCCTTTTCAGAAGGGTTTTCTCCAGCAGTGGGAGCCAGGATTTCGCGACCATTGGATACGGATAACTCCGTCCATGCGGGAAAGCCTTCCCTGGTGGCTACTACGGAAGAATCTTCTCAACTGTCATTCCATAGCCCCCATCTCCTGGGTCACAATCACGACGGATGCCAGCAACAGAGGCTGGGGAGCTCTCTGCATGCAGGAAGTAGCTCAGGGGAAATGGGACTTCCCGTCCAGAAGGATAGTGTCCAACGTACTGGAGATCCGAGCAGCCTTCTGTGCTCTACAAACCTTTCTTCACCTGATAAAGGGTACCTCGGTTCTCCTAAGGATGGACAACACGTCAGCAGTCTCCTATATCAAGAGACAGGGAGGCACTCGCAGTCTCTCTCTACTGAGGGAGGTAGAACCAATTATGACATGGGCCCAGAAAAATCTAACGAACCTGACGGCTGTCTATCTTCCCGGATCTCAGAACCTACAGGCGGATTTTCTCTCAAGAACAACCCTCGACAACGAGTGGTCTCTTCACACAGAAGTTTTCAATTGGGTCCTATCCCTAGGAATTGTACCAGAAGTAGATCTATTTGCCTCCCCGTGCAATTTCAAACTAACAAAATATTACACGAGAGGTCGTTGTCCCCAGGCCTTCGGGGTGGATGCTCTGACGGATCAGTGGAGATTCAACAAAGCGTATGCCTTTCCCCCGGTACCCGTCATTCTACGGTTCCTATCGAGACTCAGGGGGGAGAAGGCCGAAATTGTGGTAATAGCTCCATACTGGCCCAACAGGCCATGGTTTCCTCTCCTGTTACAGCTGAGCTTCCAGAGTCCAGTTCCCCTCCCAGCCAGATCAGATCTCCTGGCCCAGGGAATAGCTCTTCATCCATGCCCATCCCATCTCCGTCTGATGGCTTGGTTTTTGAGAGGGGAAGGCTAGAGGCATTAGGTTGCCCAAGCAGAGCAATTTCTACATTGTTGAACGCCAGAAGGCCTAATACCAATAAAGTATATCAAAGGATCTGGAAAAGATTCACAGACTATATTTCTATGGTTGAGGGTTCTCCTGACGAACCCAGGATACAAGACGTTCTAGGTTTTCTCCAAACAGGCCTGGATCTGGCCCTGTCAGTTAGTTCCCTAAGAGTGCAGATTTCGGCTATCTCGGCCTTTACTGGAATATCCTGGGCTAGACACACTCTTGTCAGACAATTCTTCAGAGGAGCTATAAGGCTCAGACCTCAGAGGAAACCAAGATTTTCCAAATGGGACCTTCCTCTGGTCTTGGATTTCTTCTCAGATAGAGAAGGACATCACACGGGTCAACTATCTATCAAGGAGCTCACCCTCAAATTGGTCTTCCTTGTAGCAATAACATCGGCTAAAAGAGTTTCTGAAATTGGTTTCCTAGGTTCCAAAGAACCATTCCTGACCTTCTTTCCGGATCGTGTAGTTATGATTCCCATGCTTGGGTCAAATCCTAAGGTAACATCGGTTTTTCATGAGAATCAAGAAATCGTTCTTCCTACCTTCCGGTCACCTGAGAACTCTAATGTCCATCCTTTAGATGTGGGAGAAGTCTTGAAACAATACCTGGAAGCCACAAAATCGTTTCGCCAATCGGATCATCTGTTCATTTTCTTTCAAGGGAAAAACAAAGGTGTGCGTGCTTCTTCCAGAACCATCGCAGCCTGGATTGTTCAGGCCATCCAAGGGGCGTATAAAGCGAAGGGTCTGGCTCCACCAGAGGCAGTGACCGCTCATTCCACCAGGAGCGTCTCCACATCATGGGCGGCCGCCCGTCATGTCTCCCCAGAAGTGATCTGCAAAGCGGCCTCATGGTCGTCGATAAACACATTTATGACGCACTATTGTGTAGAACCGGCGTCTTTGTCTTCAGTTAATTTTGGTTTACATGTCTTATCTATTGACGGTGTCAATTAAACCATTTTTTTTCTTTAACCAGCATTTGCCCACCCGGGTGTGTTTGGCTAGTCATTTCCCACACGTAGGCTGCCATGGAGTCTGTCAGGAAAACGGAAAATTTATTTCATATACTTACCGTAATTTTCCTTTCCTGATGGACTCCATGGCAGCAGGAGTTCCCTCCCATTGCTGGAGTAGGCTATATTACGGAACACGGTCTCTGGCTAGAAGCAAAGATTTATGGGAGTAGGGTCCTATGAGGTATGAGAGGCGGGATTAACCCACACGTAGGCTGCCATGGAGTCCATCAGGAAAGGAAAATTACGGTAAGTATATGAAATAAATTTTCCGTTTTCATGAGAGAAGGGAAAATGGGCAAAACATTATTTTTTTTCTGAAGGTCAAAGAAAGACTGTGATAGTGGTCTTTTTAATTGTCTTGAATATTATTTGCATCACAGTTGTAAGTTTACCCTCCAGGTGCATTCTATTGGAGGTGTAGATGCTTAGGACATATCGATGAATGGCACTCAGTGCTCTCCCTGTCAGTAAAGCAGTCACATGGTTGTGTGAGGTACAATAGCGCAGCAGGGAGCATTCCCCCATCCACCTCCAGTATGGGGATGATGGAATCAAATCAGTATTTTTCGCTTAACCCACTGGTTGAACAAAAAACTGATCTATCCGTGGGCTGTCTAAAGCCTGGTACACACGATCGGATTTTCCGCAGACAAAGCATAGGACTTTTGTCCGAAGGGTATTGGCCAGGAACTTGTCTTGCATACAAACGGCAAAGAATTGTCGGCCAACAAACACGAAACTACATGGTTTTTCAGCTCTTTAGCGCCACCCTTTGGGAAACTTCTGCTAATGTTGTATTATGGTTAGCATTGCTTCTGAGCATGCGTGTTTGTACTTTGTAGTTTTGTCTGAAGGACTTGTGTACACACGATCGGATAATCAGACAACACACATTTGTTAGCAAAATTTTTTAAAGCATGCTATCCAACATTTGTTGGCGGAAAATCTGACAACAATTGTCCAATGGAGCATACAAACGGTCAGATTTTCCGAGAACAGCAAGCCATCACACAATTCCCATCGAAAAACCTGATCGTGTGTACGAGGCTTTAGGACCAGTAAGCTGCAACACTATCTGCTTTTGTTCTTGAGCTTACAAGGCTATAGTGCTAGTCTACCTTCGTCTCCTGGCCGAGACATTAAGATAGAGGAGTCCAAGCATGTGCTTATTTTGTTTAACCACTTAAGCTCCGGACCATTATGCAGCTTAAAGACCAGAGGTGTTTTTACAATTTGGCACTGCGCTGTTTTAACTGGTAACATGCAATGTTGTACCCAAACTAAATTTGCGTCCTTTTTTCCCCACAAATAGAGCTTTCTTTTGATGGTATTTGATTGCCTCTGCGATTTTTTTTTTTTCGATATAAACGGAAAAACACAGAAAATCTTGAAAAAAAATATATTTTCTACTTTTTGTTATAAGAAAAATCGAATAAACTCAATTTTAGTCATACATTTAGGCCAAATGTATTCAGCCACATGTCTTTAGTAAAAAAAAAATGTTAATAAGCGTATATTTATTGGTTTGCGCAAAAGTTGTAGCGTCTACAAACTAGGGTACATTGTCTGGAATTTACACAGCTTTTAATTTATGACTGCCTATCTCATTACTTGAGGTGCTAAAATAGCAGGGCAGTACAAAACCCCCTCAAATTACCCCATTTTGGAAAGTAGACACCCCAAGGAAATTGCTGAGAGGCATGTTGAGCTCATTGAATATATATATTTTTTTGTCCCAAGTGATTGAATAATGACAAAAAAATATTTTGTTTTACAAAAAGTTGTCATTAAATGATATATTGCCCATACATGCCATGGTTATATGTGAAATTACACCCCAAAATACATTCTGCTGCTTCTCCTGACTACGGGGATACCACATATGTGGGACTTTTTGGGAGCCTAGCCGCGTACGGGACCCTGAAAACCAAGCACCACCTTCAAGATTTCTAAGGGGATACATTTTTGATTTCACTCCTCACCACCTATCACTACCTATCACAGTTTTGAAATCCATAAAATGGCAAGATGGCACAAAACCCCCCCAAATGACCCCATTTTGGAAAGTAGACACCCCAAGCTATTTGCTGAGAGGCATGTTGAGCCCATTGAATATTATTTTTTTTTGTCCCAAGTGATTGAATAATGACAAAAAAATAAATAAAAATTACAAAAAGTTGTCACTAAATGATATATTGCTCACACATGCCATGGTTATATGTGGAATTGCACCCCAAAATACATTTTGCTGCTTCTCCTGAGTACGGGGATACCACATGTGTGGGACTTTTTGGATGCCGAGCCACGTACGGGGCTCCGAACACCAAGCACCGTTTTCAAGATTTCTAAGGGCGCAAATTTTTTATTTCACTCCTCACTACCCATCACAGTTTCGAAGGCCATAAAATGCCAAAATAGCACAACCCCCCCCAAATGGCCCCATTTTGGAAAGTAGACACCCCAAGCTATTTGCTGAGAGACATGTTGAGTCCATGGAATATTTTATATTTCGCCACAAGTTTCGTGAAAATTACAAAAAAATGTTTGCACAAAGTTGTCACTAAATGATATATTGCTCACACATGACATCGGCATATGTGAAATTACACCCCAAAATACATTCTGCTGCTTCTGCTGAGTACGAGGATACCACATGTGTGGGACTTTTTGGGAGCCTAGCCGGGTACGGGACCCCGAAAACCAAGCACCGCCTTCAGGATTTCTAAGGGCATAAATTTTTGATTTCACTCCTCACCACCTATCACTACCTATCACAGTTTTGAAGGCCATAAAATGCCAAGATGGCACAACCCCCCCCCCAAATGACCCCATTTTGGAAAGTAGACAGCCCAATCTATTTGCTGAGAGGCATGTTGAGCCCATTGAATATTAATTTTTTTTGTCCCAAGTGATTGATTTTGACAAAAAAAAATAAAAAAATGTTTTACAAAAATTTGTCACTAAATGATATAAATGATATATTGCTCACACATGCCATGGTTATATGTGGAATTGCACCCCAAAATACATTTTACTGCCTCTCCTGAGTATGGGGATACCAAATGTGTGGGACTTTTTCGGAGCCAACCGCGTACGGGGCCCCGAAAACCAAGTACCGCCTTCAGGATTTCTAAGGGCGCAAATTTTTGATTTCACTCCTCACTACCCATCACAGTTTCGAAGGCCATAAAATGCCAAGATAGCACAAAACCCCCCCAAATGACCCCATTTTGGAAAGTAGACACCCCAAGCTATTTGCTGAGAGGCATGGTGAGTATTTTACAGCTCGCATTTGTTTTTGAAAATGAAGAAAGAAAACAAAAAATTTTTTTTTTCTTTTTTCAAATTTCAAAACTTTGTGACAAAAAGCGAGATCTGCAAAATACTCACCATACCTCTCAGCAAATAGATTGGGGTGTCTACTTTCCAAAATTGGGTACTTTGGGGGGGTTTGTGCCATCTGGGCATTCCATGGCCTCCGAAACTGTGATAGGCAGTGAGGAGTGAAATCAAAAATTTACACCCTTAGAAAGCCTGAAAGCGGTGCTTGGTTTTTGGGGTCTCGTACACGGCTAGGCTCCCAAAAAGTCTCACACATGTGGTATCCCTATACTCAGGAGAAGCAACAGAATGTATTTTGGGGTGTAATTCCACATATGCCCATGGCATGTTTAAGCAATATATAATTTAGTGACCACTTTGTGAAAAAAAAAATATATATATTTTTTTCTTTTTCCCGCAACTTGTGTCAAAATATAAAATATTCCATGGACTCGACATGCCTCTCAGCAAATAGCTTGGAGTGTCTACTTTCCAAAATGGGGTCATTTGGAGGGGGGTTTTGAACTGTCCTGGCATTTTATGCACAACATTAGGAAGCTTATGTCACACATCATCCACTCTTCTAACCACTTCAAGACAAAGCCCTTTCTGACACTTTTTGTTTACATGAAAACATTTTTTTTTTTTTGCAAGAAAATTACGTTGAACCCCCAAACGTTATATATTTTTTTAAAGCAAAGGCCCTACAGATTAAAATAGTGGGTGTTGCATTTTTTTTTCCACACAGTATTTGCGCAGCGATTTTTCAAACGCATTTTTTTGGGAAAAAATACACTTTTTTTCATTTTAATGCACTAAAACACACTATATTGCCCAAATGTTTGATGAAATAAAAAAGATGATCTTAGGCCGAGTACATGGATACCAAACAGGAGCTCTACTGCTAAAATTACTGCCCTCGATCTGACCTTCGCGGTGATACCTCACATGCATGGTGCAATTGCTGTTTACATATGACGCCAGACCGACACTTGCGTTCGCCTTTGTGCAAAAGCAGGGGGAGACGGGGGTGCTTTTTTTTTTCTTATTATTTATTTTGCTTTTTTATTTTATTTTTAAACTGTTCCTTCCATTTTTTATTTTTTTACCATTTTTATTGTTATCTCAGGGAATGTAAATATCCCTATGATAGCAATAGGTAGTGACAGGCAGTGTTGGTCATCTTACTTTAAAAAAGTAATTAGTTACAGTTACAAATTACTTCTCCCAAAAAGTAATTGCGTTAGTAACTCAGTTACTACATTGAATTAGTTACTCAGTTACCCCGGCGGCCCCTCCTCTCTTCTCGTCTATCCCAGATGATGTCACAAGCAAATGGGGATAGACGAGAAGAGAGGAGGGGCCGCGGGGAGCAGCGTGAGTGCCGTCAGTGCCGTGACACGAGAGAGACCCGGTCATAGAGGAGAGGAGGAATTACACTACTGCCATCTAGTGGCGGTAGATGTAATTGGGGTAACGCCGCCCAAGTAATGGTAACTGCGTTACCATGAGGGGAAGAGTAATCAGTTAGATTACTCGTTACCCTCTAAAGTAACTGCGTTAAGTAACTCTGTTTATTCTAACTCAGTTACTTACATCACTGGTGACAGGTACTCTTTTTTTGAAAAAATTGGGGTCTATTAGACCCTAGATCTTTCCTCTGCCCTCAAAGCATCTGACCACACCAAGATCGGTGTGATAAAATGCTTTCCCAATTTCCCAACGGCGCTGTTTATATCCGGGGGGGGGGGCGGGACATTTTCCCTCCCACTGCTTGTAAAAGCAGTCTAGAGGCTAATTAGCCACTATGATTGCTTTTACATGAAAGCTGACCGCTGGCTGAAAAGAATGATACTAGGGATGAGCTTCGAGTTCGAGTCAAACTCATGTTCGACTCGAACATTGCCTGTTCGCACGTTCGCCGAACAGCGAACAATTTGGGGTGTTCGCGGCAAATTCGAAAAGCCGCGGAACACCCTGTAAAAGTCTATGGGAGAAATCTAAAGTGCTAATTTTAAAGGCTTATATGCAAGTTATTGTCATAAAAAGTGTTTGGGGACCCGGGTCCTGCCCCAGGGGACATGTATCAATGCAAAAAAAGTTTTAAAAACTGCAGTTTTTTCGAGAGCAGTGATTTTTTATTTTTTTTTAAATTATTTTTATTAAAGTTTTTCAACACATACAACATACACAGCTTAAGCACCTACAGTACAGAAAAGGAGCAAATACAAAAAATAATACCATTTGCAATGCGAACCTAGCAAAACAGGCATAACAATGGAAGGGTGCAGCAACACCGCCAAATAGAATCCAGAAAGGCATACGGGAGCAGTGATTTTAATAATGCTTAAAGTGAAAAAATAAAAGTGAAATATTCCTTTAAATTTTAGGGTGTAAGCACTTGTTTCCCTTGCTTAGAACTGTCCCTGCACAAAGTGTAATTTCTGAAGGAAAAAAAGTAATTTATGTTTCAATAGTGTTTATTAAAGATTTTACAGTACAAAAAGCAATAAAAAAACAAATACAAAACAAAGATCTCAGGTTTTCATGAGGCAGTATACAGCAATCCTGAGAGTCATATAATAAGTATTTTGATTTACTTGAGGAATCCTTCTCTTATTGCATACATAGGCCAGGGTACCACCTAATGTTGGCAGAAACTCCTTTGCTCAATGAAATGTAGTACACATGCCTTTCACAATACGAATCATAGATTGTATACAGTGCCACCGTATCTACGACTTAAAACATGTTGTCAATACTAGGGCCTAGGGTAGGCCCTACCCACCAG
Source organism: Rana muscosa (assembly GCA_029206835.1). Taxonomy (NCBI): domain Eukaryota; kingdom Metazoa; phylum Chordata; class Amphibia; order Anura; family Ranidae; genus Rana; species Rana muscosa. Next base: position 191,750,630 of record CM055117.1, read on the forward strand.
GAAGAACCAGCTCCCCATCCGACTATCGGGGGAGTCTGGTTCCACCAGGCACACGGGCACCCCCCCACCGCCCAAGCAGACCATGGTCTGCCGAGAGTGTAAAGGAGAAACACAACATATATAACAATAAATAGTAAAACCCAATAATAACATTAATATGAAAGGGAGGGTAAAACAAAATAGAGTAAAAAGTGCAGAGGAAAGAGCGAAGAAGGGAAGGCCAGGGGAGGGGGGGAGGAGTACGGCTCCAAGCTCAGAGGCCTATCTCTTGATAATAAAATCTAGTTTGTGAGTGTCCTGGGGTCATTTGTTAGGTATTTAATCCATGGGTCCCATATTCTGTGAAACAATTTCATCTTGTCTTGTACTATTGCTGTTAACCTTTCATTTAACATTAGCCACGACATTTTGCGTTTAAGCTGATCGAATGGCAGGCCGGCGGATCTCCAGTTCCTGGCTATCGTTATTTTAGCTGAATATAATATAAATGTAAGAAGCCGTCTTTGGGCTCTAGAGGCTTCCGCTATCCCGCCAGCCAGGAGTGCGTGTTTCACAGATTTCGTCAGGTTTATTTGGGTAAGGGTATATATGAAATTGTAGACCCTGATCCAAAATCTCCTGACTTTGGGGCATGTCCACCATATGTGATAGGTGGATCCCACTTGGCCGCAGCCTCTAAAGCACCTGGTGGTGGCTCCGGGTACAAAGGTGGCCAATCTGGCCAGGACCATATACCATCTCAATAAGACCTTATAGTTAGCCTCTATAATAGAGTTATTGATGAGCGATCTAGATGCTGCTTCTGATATCGCATGCCATTCCTCTAATTCAAGGGTTTCCTGAATATCTTGTTCCCATTGGGGCATATAGTTCAATTTAGTCTAGATATTCGTCAAGATTGTATATATAGCTGATATGTGACCCCTGAGTTTATCATGTTGTCTACACAAATACCCATTGTCGCTAAATCACCTTTACGAGCTATTGTTTGTACATAATGATGTATTTGGGCATATCTATAGCGTTCAGAGGATGGCATTTGATATTTTCCAACCAGTGCGCTTTCAGATAGCATACCCCTGTGATCACAGAGGTCTGCGATCCGTAGTAATCCCTTATTAGTCCACCATTCAAATGTGGGGGGAGTGAGACCCGGGGTGAATTCCTTATTCCTCAATAGAGGTGCTAATGGATTATGGGGTGACTTGAATTTCTGAGACCGAGAAAGTCTATCCCAAATTTCTAGTGAGAAGGAAAGAGTAGGACAAAGTATGATTGGTCTCTCCTTCATCGGGAGCCACATAATATGTGAAATTGGTGCTAGGCGTCAGGAATATGATTTCATGGTCATCCAAATTTCCTGGGGATGTTGGGAATGAAATGAAATCTAGTGAGTTGGGCCAATTGGGCCACGTTAAAGTATTTCAATAGATCGGGCAAGCCAAGTCCCCCTTTTCTTTTTGGAGTATACGTTGTCTTTTTGTTCACCCTAGGCCTCTTATCGCCCCAAATAAACTGGAGAATTTTATTTTGAAAGGCTTGAAGATCAGTTCGAACTAATGACACAGGTATAGTGCGGAACAAATATAGAACCTTCGGTAGTATGTTAATTTTAATTGAGTGTAGTCTGCCGAACCACGATGGGGGGTGAATCTGCCATCTTGCCAGGTCCCCAGTCAGTCTTTTGAACAGGGCAGGGTAATTTAGTTTATATAGCGTTTGAATAGATGCAGTCAAACATATCTCTAGGTATGGAAGAGCCTCTGGCTCCCATGAGAATTGGTAAGACTGTTCTAGCGTTTTCTGGGTGGGACTCTGCAAAGAGAGATTTAAAGCTCTAGATTTGCTGTGGTTAATATGTAGTCCAGAGATCTCGGAGAATGGTTGTAAAATTGCATATAAATTAGGAAGGGAAGTGATTGGCGAAGATAAAGCCAATAGCAGGTCATCTGCAAAAAGAAGGCATTTATGCTCATCATCCCCACAGACTATACCTCTGATGTCCGGGCAGGTGCAAATCCTTATAGCCAAGGGCTCTATTGCTAGAGCGAATAATAGCGGGGACAATGGGCATCCCTGCCTAGTTCCCCTCTTGATAGCAAGGGGCTGGGAGGAGTAACCCCGAAGCATCAATGATGTGGTCGGGGTGTCATACAGCGTCCGAAGGAGGGCCAGAAAGCGTTCCCCAAAGCCAAAGCGACGTAACACGTCAAACAAATAGTCCCAGGAAAGGGAATCAAATGCCTTCTGGATGTCCAACGAAAGCAGCATGCCCTGTCTAGGTCCCTTACCATCCCAGTCAGACTGAATTGCTGAAATTAGACTTATTATCCTACGGGTCTGATCAGACGCCTGGCGGTTTGGGACAAAACCTGCCTGGTCTGGATGTATATAGCGAGGAAAGAGTTTAATCTAGACGCTAGGACTTATATTATGTTAATAATGTTAATATTTTTTAAATCCGTGTTGATCAAGGAGATCAGATGATAGTTGGCACAATCTCCGTGATCCTTTCCCGGTTTTGGTATAACGTGTAGATAGGCTGCATTCTCATAATTGGGGATCTTATTTCCTCGTCTCAGGTCATTAAAGTAGGAGCATAAATGGGGGGTGAGGACCTCTTGATGAAAAAAAGTAATTTAAAAGCACTCGCGGCTATAATGAATTGTCGGCTTCCGGCAATACAGAGAAAAGTCATTGATAAAAATAAATAAAAAATTACGTGGGGTTCCCCCCAAATATCCATACTAGACCCTTCAGGTCTGGTATGGATTTAAAGGGGAACTCCACCCCAAATAAAAAAAAATGGCGTGGAGTTCCCCCAAAAATCCATACCAGACCCTTTATCCGAACACGCAACCTGGCAGGCTGCAGGAAAAGAGGGGGGGGACGAGAAAGCGCCCCCCCTCCTGAACCGTACCAGGCCAAATGACCTCAACATGGGGAGGATGCTTTGGGGGTCTGTGACCCCTCAAAGTACCATGTCCCTATGTTGATGGGGACAAGGGCCTCATCCCCACAACCCTTGCCAGGTGGTTGTGGGGGCCTGCGGGCAGGGGGCTTATCAGAATTTGGAAGACCCCTTTAACAAAGGGGACCCCCAGATCCCGGCCTCCCCCCTATGTGAATTGGTAAGGGGTACATTGTACCCCTACCATTTCACAAAGAAAATGTAAAAAAAATACACAGACACCGTTGGGAAAGTCCTTTATTAAAAATAAAAAACCCATTCCAGCGATGTAATCCAGTGTCCCGCAGCGATCCGATGTCCAGCGCTGCAGTCCCCACTCCATACGAAACGTCATTGGCTGAGCGGACCTACACTGTGGAGGAAGTTTTCTATCAGGTCCGCTCAGCCAATGACGTAGGCGGGGTCTGAGGTACGAGGAGGCGGGGCGCCCTCGTATCTTAGACACCGCCTACGTCATTGGCTGAGCGGACCTGATGGGGAACTTCCTCCGCAGTGTAAAAAATGAATAGACCCACATCTTCTCACGTTCCCCCATCAGGTCCACTCAGCCTTACACCTACATCATTGGCTGAGCGGACCTGATGGGGAATGTGAGAAGGGGCGGGTCTATTAATTTTTTACACTGCGGAGGAAGTTCCCCATCAAGTCCAATCAGCCAATGACGTAGGCGGGGTCTGAGATACGAGGGTGCCCCCGCCCCCTTGTACCTCAGACCCAGCCTACGTCATTGGCTGAGCGGACCTGATGGGGAACTTCTTCCGCAGTGTAGGTCCGCTCAGCCAATGAAGTTTCGTGTGGAGTGGAGACTGCAGCGCTGGACATCGGATCGCCGTGGGACACTGGATTACATCGCTGGAATGGGTTTTTTTTTTTTTTTTTTTTTAATAAAGGACTTTCCCCAACGGTGTCTGTGTGTTTTTTTTTTGTTTTTTTTTTACAAAAAAAGAGATTGATCGGTGGGTATGCCCACCATTAGAATACCTCCCTTCATCCACCCACTTCTAATGATGGGCATACATGCACCATTTATATATGCCGAAGCATGGGGGCATCCTCCCGCAAAAAGGTTATGCCGCGTACACACGGCCAGACTTTTCCACGGGCAAGCCTCTGTCGGAATTTCGACCGTATGTACGCGGCATTAGGAGTAAAATCGCACCTCTGCCCCTGCTGCCCCCATGCTTCGGCATATATGCTCTTTTTTTTAACTGTGGTGGTGAAATCACCTCCTACAGCGTTGGAGTCACGGCTTTCTGTATCGTGGGAGCAAACGCTGTTGCTGTCAAGATAAATAAATCCACGCTGCAACTGAATGGCGTACCTGCTAAGCAAATGATGGTTAACATTTAAAACAAAGTAACATTACAGTATAACAGTAAGACCTTACCATACCATACCTGCAAAGCAAATACCAAAAAAAACACACAGTAAAAAATAAAACATTTTTTTAACGCAACCTGTGCCTAAAATATATATATGCCGAAGCATAGGGGCATCCTCCTGCAAAAAAGTTATGCCGCGTACACACGGTCAGACTTTTCCACGGGCAAGCCTCCATCGGAATTTCAACCGTATGTACGTGGCATTAGGAGCAAAGTCCCGCCTGAAGCTCTGTATAGCACATGAGCGTTCAGCAAAGCCAATTGAAATAAGTATAGAGACACTTTTTTGTACCAGCGTCACGGGCAATGTGATATGGCGCCAACAACTGGTCATTGAGGTCCACCCTTCCCATATTTTGGTTATATTCATGGACACAGAGGGGTTTCTCCACAACACCAGTCCATATGGTCAATTGGGCGCGTGGACCAATAGGCGCGCAACAACGAGAATTTATGTGTGCTCATGTTGAGGGAAAGGCCCAAAAAGGTCTTAAATTCGGAAACCGTAATTGGTTTCCAATCTCTGGCAAGGGAAGGCAACTGGGGATTAGCGGCGATGAATTGACCAGCATATAAATTACTCTGGTCCACAATAGACCTATAGAGATCTTCCGTGAAAAACAGCGAATAATAATCAAGTGACGTAAAATCAGCTGTTTCCACCTGAATACCGGGTTGGCCAGTAAATGGGGGAAGTACAGGTGCTGCAGAAGTGGTGGGGACCCAATCAGGATTGGCGAATTCTGCAGGAAGGGCACTATGGGCCTGCCTTTGTCTTCTATTTGGTGGCAGCGGGACACTACTTGTGCTTGCCACCTCGCCAGCTTGAACTGCACTTATGGGACTCGCCACGTCACCAAGTGTTACTGCAGTGCTGGATGTACGTCTAGGTTGTACTAGGCCGCTGGTGCTTGCCAGTTCACCAGAAGGAATAGCGGCGCTGGTACTTCTCTGCTCCATAATACGAGAGCCCTGCGGTTCTTGCTCCTCAACAACATCAGAAGATCGGGATCGGGTACGCCTGACCTTAGCAGGGACCTCACCTTCATCGTCAGAGCTATCTGACATGGAGCCGCTGTCTTCTACGGCAGGGGTCCCCAACCTTTTTGGCACCGGGGACCAGCTGCGTGGAAGAAAATTGTGCCAAGGCCCGGTTGGGGGGAGGTTGGGGATGACACGCGAGGGGGGTAAGCGATTTTTCGCGAGCAATTTGTCAGCGCATTATTTCTATTATTACATTGTAGTAATAAATGAAATAGTTCAACCCACCATAATGCAGAATCAGTGGGAGCTTTGAGCGTGTCACTTGCCATGTCGCCTGCCACCAGATGCGGCATGTCACTTGCCACGCTGCCTGCCACCAGATGTGGTAAGGCCCCAACAGATGAAGGTAGTCCCCCCCACAGATGAAGGCAGCCCCCCTCCACAGATGAAGGCAGCCCCCCTCCACAGATGAAGGTAGCCCCCCTCCACAGATGAAGGTAGCCCCCCTCCACAGATGAAGGTAGCGCCCCCCTCCACAGATAAAGGTAGTCCCCCCCACAGATGAAGGCAGTGCCCCCCAACACATATGAAGGTAGCCCCACTCCACAGATGAAGCTAGTGCCCCCCTCCACAGATGAAGCAAGTGCCCCCCTCCACAGATGAAGCAAGTGCCCCCCTCCACAGATGAGGCTAGTGCCCCCCTCCACAGATGAGGCTAGTGCCCCTCTCCACAGATGAGGCTAGTGCCCCCCTCCACAGATGAGGCTAGTGCCCCCCTCCACAGATGAAGCTAGTGCCCCCTCCACAGATGAAGCTAGTGCCCCCCTCCACAGATGAAGGTAGCGCCCCCTCCACAGATGAAGGTAGCGCCCCCTCCACAGATGAAGGTGTCGCCCCCTCCACAGATGAAGGTGTCGCCCCCTCCACAGATGAAGGTGTCGCCCCCTCCACAGATGAAGGTAGCGCCTCCACACAGATGAAGGTAGCGCCCCCCCCCCACAGATTAAGGTAGCGCCTCCACACAGATGGAGGTAGCGCCCCCTCCACAGATGAAGGTAGCGCCCCCACACAGATGAAGGTAGCGCCCCCACAGATGAAGGCAGCCCCCCTCCACAGATGAAGGCAGCCCCCCTCCACAGATGAAGGTAGCCCCCCTCCACAGATGAAGGTAGCCCCCCTCCACAGATGAAGGTAGCGCCCCCCCTCCACAGATAAAGGTAGTCCCCCCCACAGATGAAGGCAGTGCCCCCCAACACATATGAAGGTAGCCCCACTCCACAGATGAAGCTAGTGCCCCCCTCCACAGATGAAGCAAGTGCCCCCCTCCACAGATGAAGCAAGTGCCCCCCTCCACAGATGAGGCTAGTGCCCCCCTCCACAGATGAGGCTAGTGCCCCCCTCCACAGATGAGGCTAGTGCCCCCCTCCACAGATGAGGCTAGTGCCCCCCTCCACAGATGAAGGTAGCGCCCCCACACAGATGAAGGTAGCGCCCCCTCCACAGATGAAGGTAGCGCCCCTCCACAGATGAAGGTAGCGTCCCCTCCACAGATGAAGGTAGCGTCCCCTCCACAGATGAAGGTAGCGCCCCCTCCACAGATGAAGGTAGCGCCCCCCCCCACAGATGAAGGTAGCGCCCCCCCCACAGATGAAGGTAGCGCCCCCCCCACAGATGAAGGTAGTGCCCCCCCCCCACAGATGAAGGTAGTGCCCCCCCACAGATGAAGGTAGTGCCCCCCCACAGATGAAGGTAGTGCCCCCCCCCCCACAGATGAAGATAGTGCCCCCCACAGATGAAGGTAGTACCCCCCTAAGATGAAAGTAGTGCCCCCACTAGGCCCTGTACACTCCATGCACACAGGTGTCCCAGTCAGTCCCCGCTCACACTCACCCTGTCACTGGTAGTGTTGTAGTACTCTGGGTTCCCCCGGGCCTCTCCTCCGGAGCTCAGTCATGTTGGTGTGTGTTCGGTGATGAGGGCTGAGGATTAGCAGCAGGTAAGTATATGGAGGGATCAGAGGGGAGGGGGCGGCTCTCTGCTCTCCCGGAAGAAGTGTGGACTCGGTCTCCTCTCAGCTCTATCCAGCCCCGTTACCAAGGGACACCAGTGGCTTCCCTGTTACTGTGGGCTGTCCTGGAGGTGACGGTGTGCTGCGCCTTCCCCTATGACAGAAGGGCGGGGCGAGCTCAGTGAGGAGGCGGCATGTCCATTCACACTGTGTACGGGGAGTGTCCGTGTAAGAGATGGAGGGAGGGGCCACGGTGCATAATCAACAAAACAACACACAGCGCTCAGCAATAGACAACACTGAACGGCTGTTTACAGGAGGTGAGGGAGAGCACGTGACCACACCGAGCAATGGAATGTGCGCTTCACTCTGACTTTCCCCGTCATTGTTCATCCACTCCGGAACTTCACATCCTACAGCCGGCCGCCGGGCTCTCTCATGCCGCCCGCACCCACGGCCCGGCTGCAGAAGGGCCACGGCCCGGTAGTGGGCCGCGGACCGGGGGTTGACGACCCCTATTCTACGGGGTTGTATTCTGAGCCTAAATCTGACAGATGCGTGACCTCCTCTTCACTATCTGTCATGCTCAGAATCTCGTAGGCCTCTTTACTAGTGTACCTTCGATTTGCCATTTTGGGCTCTAAATTTAGTGGTACATTAGTAAGGATTCACAGGTAAAAACGCACCTGACTGTCAACAACTGTATCAAATGCTACCAAAAAAACTGTTAGCAATCGCAGGGATCAGGCCTGTCTCTGCGAATGCTGCAGTTATGTTTTGTAAGTGACAGTAATTGATCGATACTGCACTTGGGTGGGCTGGGCTGGGCTGGGCGGAGGGGCTAAATGCAGGTGCTAGACGGTATCTGGGCTGATCCCGCAAACACTGCGTTTTTGGGAATCCTAAACTGCTGGGGAGCTAGTATAGATCTGATCAGATCAGATAGTGATCTGTTCAGATACTACACCACTAAGGGAGGTGTATGCTTCGCGCTTGGATGTTAGCGTTACTGGCACTTACCTGACGCTGCCTGGGGCGATGCAGACCCTAACTGATGCTAAAACCTAATTGATATCACCCGCCGGGCGATCAAGGGGTTAAACCTTTATTAGGTTATATACGGCGGGTGCCCTGAGACTATAAAAAGCAAACTAACAAACCAGCGTCACCTGTAACACTTATACATTGATCACTGGTGAAAGGGTTAACTAGGGGCAATCAGGGGGTTAAAACATTTATTAGGTAATATATGGGGGTACCTGACGCTATATAAAAACCTGACGGGTAACCTAAATAACGAAATAACTAACTGGCTAACCAGTGTCACCAGTGACACTTATACGGTGATCACTGGTGAAAGGGTTAACTCTAGGGGCAATCAGGGAGTTTAAACATTTTTTAGGTTGTATATGGGGGTACCCGACGCTTTAAAAACCTGCCGGCAAAAAAAAAAATGGCTACCTAGCGGCACCAGCGACACTAATACAGCGATAGGAAAAACGATCACCTAGTGGCGATAGGGGGTGAAAGGGTTACCTGGGGGCAATCAAGGGGTTAAACCTTTATTAGGGGGTGTTAGGGGGCTACCCTGGACCTAAAGGGACCTAACACTAATATCCCTGACACTTTTTACTGTCACAAATGACACTGATCGCAGTGATCAGTAAAAAAATTACCACTGCAAACGGTGACACTGTGACTGGGGGTACTGGGGGTGATCGTGCCTATGTGTACTGTGTAAGTGTTGTGTTGGTGCAACTCACTTTTAGATGCCTTCTCTCCTCGAGCAACGGACGAAAAGACTGCTGCGAGGAGAGATGACATCACTTCCTCCTGCCTGTGTTTACATTACACAGGCAGGGGAAGCATCTCATTCGCCGGGAGCGATCGCGAGGGGGTGGCTAGAAACCAATGGCCGCCCCCTCATACCGGATCGCTCCTGATGCGATAACGACCGCCGCATGTACCTGGGGGGGTCCGATCGGACCACCCACCCGCTGGAAGGCAGGCACGTTGATGTGCCTGTCCGTGCTATTCTGCCGACGTATATGTACATGCGGCGGTCGTTAAGTGGTTAATGGTCAATCCAGCTCGGCTTCCAGATTAAGGGAATCATGAGAAGTACCAAGGATCTTGTACCTTTGTACATGTAGTAGTGTGTGTTTTCCAATTTATGTGGTCTCTTAACCACTTAAGGACCGCCGCACAATGATATACGTCGACAGAATGGCACGTGGAGCTCCGTGACCGCGCCCGCGGGACCCGATCGCCGCCGGTGTCCCGCAATCGGGTCACAGAGCTGAAGAACGGGGAGAGGTAAGTGTAAACAAACATCTCCCCGTTCTTCACAGTGGCACTGTCAGTGATCGTCTGTTCCCTGTCATCGGGAACAGCGATCAGTGACGTGTCACGACAAGCCACGCCCCCTAACAGTTAGAATCACTCCCTAGGTCACACTTAACCCCTTCAGCGCCCCCAAAGGTTAACCCCTTCACTGCCAGTGTCCTTTTTACAGTAATCAGTGCATTTTTATAGCACTGATCGCTGTAAAAATGACAATGGTCCCAAAATGGTGTCAAAAGTGTCCGATGTGTCCGCCATAATGTCACAGTCATGATAAAAAATCGCTGATCTCTGCCATTACTAGTAAAAAAAAAAAACAAATTTAATAAAAATGCCATATAACTATCCCCTATTTTGCAGACGCTATAACTTTTGCAATATTTTTTTACCAAAAATATGTAGAAGAATACGTATCGGCCTAAACTGAGGAAAAAAAATGCTTTTTGGGTTTTTAATTTTATAAACAAATATTTTCTAAATTTTTTAAAAACACATCCAATAAAAAAAAAAAAAAGAAGAAATCTTCATAAATTAAGGGCAAAATGTATTCTGATACATACTTTGATAAAACAAAAATCCCAATAAGTGTATATTAATTGGCTTGTGAAAAAGTTATAGCGTCTACAAACTATGATATATATACTGGAATTTACATAGCTATAGCTGATATACTGTGTTGGCAGTGATCAGTGGCTTATAGAGGGACTGTAATAGGGTGGCGGAAAATCTAGCTCTTACAGACACTATCTGGGATGGTCACTAACTGATGTCACTAGAGCCACTAATACAGTGATAATACTGGTACACTGACACGGTACTAGTGACACTGGCTGGAAAAGGGTTAACATCTAGGGTCAACCAAGGGGTTAACTGTGTGCCTAACAATGTGTAATGTGTGCTGCTTTTACTTTACTATCTGGCTGTTCTTTCCCATGCTTACAGGGAGAACAAACAGACAGATCGCTTTTCCTTTGTACTGAGAGTTGTGTGATTGGACACAGCCAGTTGATTTGCAATGCTCTGAAGGCTTCTTAGAAAGAAAAAAAATGTACATTTTTTTTACCTGCAAAATATATATATATATATATTTTCAAAAGTTGAATTTATCCTTTAATAAAAGTAAGTCCGAAGACCAGGCAGCCTTGCAAATAAGATGCAGGGCGCCCCCCTGGAACAATAAAGAGGGATTCCAATAGCCTAAAATTGGCACTGGCCAAGAGATATCTTACAAGACAAGGGAGAGAAATTTGCTTTGGATATTACACAGCAGGGCATAGAGTAGGAAGAGTTCACCTTAAGGAGGAATGAGGCTTTAGGAGAACAATGTAAGGGGAATATCCCTAATATGTTACAGTCACTCAGACACACTGGGTTACTGTTATAGGATGAGGTAGAATGAAAAGGGTTAGAGAGGCTAGTCCTGAATTAATACATCCCAATAAATAAATAAATATGCCCAGTTGCATGATATTGGGGATGTCAGTTCATGAATAGCATTGCTGGAGCAAAGCACCTCCTCTAGAATCCAGGGGAATGACTGCTCCAGGAGGGAATGGAACAGACGTGTAAGCAAAGAGAGGCAGATACTGGTACTAGGGGACTTAATTATTAGAAGGGCAAATTGGGTAATCTGTCACAAAGACCATGATTGCCAAGCTTTATGCTGTCTGCCAGGTTGGACACATTTCGGATTGGGTTGACAGATTGTTGGATGGTTCTGGGGAATATCCAACTGTCATGGCACACATTGGTAAAATCACAAAATTGATGGGGCATCCTAAAAAAGATTTCAGAGACTTAGATAAGAAGTTAAAGAAAAAGGACCTTCAAGGTAGAAATACTATCTGTGCCATAAGCCACATCAGAGAGACAATGGGAGCTTGAGGAGTTGAAAGTGGTTGAGAAACTGCTGTAAGAACGAGGGATTTGGGTTCTTGGAGAACTGGGCTGACTTTTTGGTTGGTTATGGTCTGTGCTGCAAGAACAGAATACATTTAAATGGAGAGGGTGCAACTCTGTTGGGGGGAAATGGTTAGAAGGCAGGAGGAGCTTTTAAACTAGGATCTGTAGGGGAGGGATCAGAAAACAATATGCCATATGAAGAGCAAGGGTCTACGGTGGAATGGGATTATAGAGAAGGTTGGAATAATGGGAAGGGCTTAACAAGACGGCAGAGAAATTGCATCACCTAAGTACAATACACAAGTTATAGCTCGAAAATGATTTAACAAAGCATATTAAAAGCTAGAGCAAATTTAAAAAGGTATGTTCACAAATGCAAGAAGCCTGGCAAACAAAATGGATGAACTAGAACGTCTATTATTTGAGAAGCACTATTACCCTTCATGGGAATATTGGAAACCTGATTTGGACAGTTTACATGAATGGACTGCAAATATTGAGAGGTTCACTCAATTTCAGAGACAAATTTGGCAGAAGAGGCAGGGGTATGTATGTACACTATATTATCAAAATGATTGGGACGCCTGACTTTACACGCACATGAACTTTAATGGAATCCCAGTCTTAGTCCATAGGGTTCAATATTGAATTGGTCCACCCTTTGCAGCTACAGTGCCCTGAAAAAATATAAATACCCCTTGAAATTTTGCACATTTTGTCATGTTACAACCAAGAATGTAAATGTATTTTATTGGGATTTTATGTGATAAGACCAACACAAAGTGACACATAATTGTGAATTGGAAGGAAAATGATAAATGGTTTTAATTTTTTTGTTACAAATAAATATCTGAAAAGTGTGGCGTGCATTTGTATTCAGCCCCCTTTACTCTGATACCCCCAACTTAAATCTAGTGGAGCCAATAGTCTTCAGAAGTCACCTAATTAGTAAATACCCTGTGTGTAATTTAATCTCAGTATAAATACAGCTGTTCCATGAAGCCCTCAGAGGTTTGTTAGAGAACTTTTGTGAACAAACAGCATCATGAAGGCCAAGGAACACACCAGAGAGGTCAGGGATAAAGTTGTGAAGAAGTTTAAAGCAGGGTTAGGTTATAGGAAAATATCCCAAGCTTCAAACCTCTTACAAAACACTGTTCAATCCATCATCCGAAAATGGAAAGAGTATGGCAAGAGTATGGCACAACTGCAAACCTACCAAGACATGGCCGTCCACCTAAACTGACAGACCAGGCAAGAAAGCGTTAATCAGAGAAGCAGCCAAGAGGCCCATGGTAACTCTGGAGGAGCTGCATCGATCCACAGCTCAGGTGGGAGAATCTGTCCATTGGACAACTATTAGTTAATTAGTTGTGCACTCCACAAATCTGGCCTTTATGGAAGAGAGGCAAGAAAGCCATTGTTGAAAAAAAGCCATAAGAAGTCCCATTTAAAGTTTGCGAAAAGCCATGTGGGGGACACAACAAACATGTGGAAGAAGGTGCTCTGGTCAGATGAGATCAAAATTGAACTTTTTGGCCTAAAAGCAAAATGCTATGTGTGGCGGAAAACGAACACTTCCCTGAAAACACCATCCCCACCATGAAACATGGTGGTGGCAGCATCATGTTGCAGGGATGCTTTTCTTCAGCAGGGACAGGGAAGCTGGTCAGAGTTGCTGGGAAGATGGATGGAGTCAAATACAGGGCAATTTTAAGGCCCGTACACACGGTCTGACTTTTTGCCAACAAACTTCAAAATGAGCAAGTTTGTTAAAAAATCCGTGTGTACGCTCCATCGGACAAACTTTTTCGGTTTTCATCAGACAAAAGTTCGCTCTGCAAACGGACAAACTTTTCGGCAACAAAAGTCCGATGGTGCAAAGTCCAACCGTGTGTACAGAAATCCATCAGACTTTTGTCCGAAGTACAAACGCGCATGCTCAGAAGCAAGGACCAGCCGGAAGTGTTCTGTCTTGTAAAACTAGCGTTCGTAATGGAGATATCACATTCGTGACACGGCAAGTTATGAAATATAGAAATGCAGCACACATTCTCTTCTTCTTTATAATGGGATAATAATAAAAGCTGCTTTGTTGGTGATACTGACGCAGTAAAAACAAATATCTTTCCTATGGATTAGTGTTTTTGTTATATGAAGAAAACATATTTCTATATTATTTTGTGGGTCAAGTTAGCACAGCCCCATTATCCCTTAAAGGGGTTGTAAAGGTTCGTTTTTTATTTTCTAAATAGGTTCCTTTAAGCTAGTGCATTGTTGGTTCACTTACCTTTTCCTTTGATTTACCTTCTAAATGTTTGTTTTCTTTGTCTGAATTTCTCACTTCCTGTTTCTCCTCACTAAACTTCACACCATCATCCGAGTGGTGTGGAGTCAGCCAGAACAGCTTACTGAACAGCTTACTGAGGAGGAACAGGAAGTGAGAAATTCAGACAAAGAAAACAAAGAAAAAAAATATTTAGAAGGTAAATAGAAGGAAAAGGTAAGTGAACCAACAATGCACTAGCTTAAAAGGAACCTGTTTAGAAAATAAAAAACGAACCTTTACAACCCCTTTAAGGTTTTTTAGGCTCAAAGCACCAACTACTCTATTTGTGTCCCTTAATTTTAGAAATGTACCTGCCTACTCCCAAACTGTAATTATAATTTAAACACATAATCAAATAATTGTGTTCAGATTAGTTTTATTTAAATAATAATAAGCACAAGAATGGCATATCAAAATCAAGAGGAAGGCAGCAATAGATCAACTGGTGGAATTGGTGAAGCCTCTGTACCCCAGGGCATACATCAATTATGTGAAGCTCAAAATTGGGAACCTGAGGAGTACCTACAATCTAGGGAGCACAAGAAGGTTGTGGACTCCAAAAGATGGGGAGCAGCAGCAGAAGACATATCTGTCCCCAGGCTGTGGTACTACAATGGGCTGTGATTTTTGTCATACCAGACTGAACCACGCACATCGCTCTCCACACTTCTTTCCACATCAGCTGAGGCCATTTTGGTTCTTGTGCATTCACAACATAAATAAAATGTAAAAAATACTAGACATATTGTCTGTCATCCAAATGAAATGTTTGCAAACAAAACTGCAAATGTTCCTCCAAAAACTATAACCAAGAAAAGCAAAATAAACTAACGAAAAATAAATAAAAAATTAGTAGCCCCTAAACTCCCCAGACCACTGGCCTTGTTGATGATCCTGGGTCTGATTTGGCCACTGACCCCCATGCTGCTGAGGTGGGTGGGGTTGCTGGGGTGGGTGGGCTTGCTGGGGTGGGTAGGTTGGCTGGGGAGGAGGAGGTGGAGGTGTGTGGTCCAAATCACACACATGGGATTTAGGGGTTAGCTCACATTTCCTGGTCTTGCTAAGGAGCTGGATGATTATCCCCTCACTTAGCTCCCTTTGATTCGCGTCAATCTCGCGGAGCATATTAGCAGTGAAACTGCCAAACCCTTCAGCACTATCGGGTGCATCTGTGATCACAGATGTGGCCCTAGTGTAGCACTACCCCCAGTTAAGAGAGCTGCTGGTTTGTTTTGGGTCTGTACCCTAGCTATCAACCCCAAGAATCTGGCTCGAACCCTCCCTTGGCACAACTGGTCTGCAATTAGGTTGTGGAACCCAATGGCAATGGGATACACAATAATACTACACAACAGTAAAATGGTACATAAAATTGTTACCTTATATAGCCACTGGTCCGGAAGGATAATATAGAGAACTCCACACAGTATTCTGCTTAACCAAAAACCACGTTTACTTAGTGATTAAAATAGCAGAGTTAAACCACTGTATAGTTGACTTGTGCAGGGCCCTGCAGAGTCAATGATATATGGCAATATTATAACACAATCTAAATGCGCACTTTCTAAATAAGTAACCGACCTATGCTCGCGAGTTCCCCCTAATGGGCAATACTGTGCCTGTGTCCCGTCACTATCATTCCTAGTCAGGCCTGACTAAGTTCAATGTCCAGTTCCTTCAGTGGTAGGAGCCTTCGCTAGCAAACGTTGGTGCACATAGCATTTGTAATCCAAATGGGTATTAAAGGAAAGCAAACTAAACTTCCACAATGTTTGTAAAAGAAAACTCTATAGCGATGCAAACGCCAACCTTTAGCCATGCGGCCTTCGTGAGATGCGCTATGTCCTGGCGTGTGGCGCACTTCTAATAATGGTGGGCCTTACAAAGTCACAGGCCTATATAAACAGTAAATGAAATTCGGGCAGGTGCCCTCTCACCAAAGTAGGCCTCGCCCCTCCGGTACGTCCCGCTGTCGGTTCCTTGATCCGCGACCTCTCCGCAACTTGCAGTCTCCGGTTCCCCTCACAGCCGCAGTGGATGTCGGTTGAAGGATGACTCCGGTCTCTGAGAAGCGCGAGCTTGTCACACAGAAGAGAATCCCTCTTTTAGCTGAGTGATCCTGTGCAAAAGCTGTAGGCCCAGGCTTTAGGCCTAGTCGCTCCGGCAGCAGGCCTCACACAGACTTCCTGCTTGATTGAGGGCGAAGTCCAGAGAGAGCTAGCGTAGCCCCTCCCTTCCTTTAAGTAACCTCGCCCAGAAAGCTGTGCGAGAATGCAATGCACTTTGGGAGTACAGCCGCACTGTGGGTACCATAGTCTATTAGATACCTAAGGCAAAGGAATCCATTTCTCCCTGTACCATAAGTTCCACAATGCATTGTTCAATAAGGTAAACAACAGTTGCTGCAATATCTTAAATAGACTCTGGAGGGAGCTGAGGATATTCTCAATATATTCATAATCCTTTTTAACACACTACAAATAGGCACCCCGCTACACACTCCCCCCACTTTAAATCTTTGGTCCCCAAAGACATCCAAAATCTTGGTTCTGTAACACATTTTTGCCTCTAGACCGCTGCATAAGACTGACAGAGGAGCCTCCCACCAATTGTCATATGATGAGAAGCTGTCTTGCCTACAGGCCACCCCAACGGCAATGGCCTGACCAGCTGTGCCAGGGGGTGAGCTAGGGTTGCCCTCTACCAAATTTACAGTGGAAGGACCAGGCATATCAACTATCCTTCTTGCAGTGAAAGCAGCTTCTTCAGAGCATTCACCCATTTGATGGTAAGTCAGTCTCTTTGGAGGGTGAATTACTCTCCTTTCTCTCTGCTCCTGAGGTGTTGGGATAACAAGGGCAATAGATTCTGCTGGTACGTCAAGTGCTCTACCTTCTGGTTCGGGCATGCTGAGCTCCATTATTTCGGAAGTGTCTGGTTCAATTTCAAGGGGCAATAAAGTCTCATCAGGGTCTTCTATTAGCAAAGGACCCGGATCATTGTACAAGTGCTGGTGAGCATGCTGTGCGGCACAAACTCAGGAGCCTCTGGGCGAAGAACTTTACTGCCAGCTACTTCAGATGGTGACAGGGAAGTGGTCATGGGTTCTGGCACTTGAGATGACCACAACCAATCAAGTTCCATCTCCTCATCCTCAGAATCCCTTCCCTCCAAGTCTTCATCTTCCACATCTGGATGTGTTGACTGAGATCTGGTAACTGGTCTAGATCCTTGAGAGGTTAAAGGGGGCTCTTGTGAGTCTGAAGAGGAGGGTAGGCGAACTGCTTCAGAAAGGGGCAACAGATGGTTTCTGTGCCAAGTCTTTAACGGGCCTACACTCCCCTCTGGCCTTATTTGATATACTGGAAGGCCTGGCAGCTGCTTGCAGATGATGTACGGCTGGTATCTCCATCAGTCAGCCAACTTGTGTTTACCAGGGATACCCAGATTCCTCAATAGTACCCTGTCCCCTGGCTGCAAGTCCTGTATTCTGACTCTGAGGTCGAAGTTTCTTTTGTTCCTCAATCCCCTTTGGTCAGATGTAGTTTTAGCCTTTCCATAGGCCATTTCCAGACTCTTCCGTAGCCGATCCACATACCCCTTGTGGGATGTTGCCAAGGTGTGATCCAATGAGGTGCCAAAGGCCAAGTCCACTGGTAGCTGAGCCTCTCGCCTAAACATCAATCGGTACAGGGAGTATCCAGTTACATCACTGTTGGTGCTGTTGTAGGCATGTACGATGGCAGCCACATGCTTGCTCCAGTGTTGTTTCTTTTCTGAGTTCAGGGTTCCCAGCATGTCCAAGAGAGTCCGGTTGAACCGTTCAGGCTGAGCACCCCCTTGTGGGTGGTATGGGGTTGTTCTAGTCTTCTTAATGCCTAATAAATCCAACATTTTCCTTATTATCCTGCTTTCAAAGTCTCTCCCTTGATCTGATTGAAGGCATTGGGGCAGGCCATAATGCACGAAGAACTTCTCCACAAGTACTTTTGCTACTGTCGAGGCCTTCTGGTCCTTTGTTGGAAATGCTTGAGCACTCAGATCAGGCTCTAGGCAGAGGAAATCAATGCATACCAGTTCCATGGGTCCCTGACTTTGTAGGTGGCCCATTGGGGCGACATGACGGGGCAGAGTCTTCCTCTGGATGCACCGGGCACAAGAATGACAGTACCCTTCAACTTCAGCCCACATACAGGGCCAATAAAACCTGTATCTTACAAGGTGGAAAGTTCTCTCAGGTCCCAGATGACCATGTTCGTCATGGAGAGCAGTCAGGACTCCCTTCCTGTGTTTAGAGGGTAGGAATAGTTGATATTTTTCCTCCAGATCATCAGAGGGGCCCCTTCGGTAGACCACCCCTTGATGTATCTGCAGCCAGTCCCACTCTCTGTGTAACAGTCTGGTTTCTTTAGTGGAGTCTTTTAGAAGCATCTCAGGGCACTGGTTCTCCAAGGCCTTCAATAGGAGCTTCCCCAGGGGGTCTTCCAATTGATCCCTTCTTAAGTCTCTCTTGGACAGTTTAGGTAGCCCCTCTTCTCCGACTTGAGTCACATTACAGTAACACCCAGGTACTCCAACAGCCGAAACTCCAATTTCTTCGGCTCTTGATCCCCCTCTGGCCTGAAGTTCCGCTCCCTGGTATAGGGCTCTCACACCTTCTGGGGTCAACTGAGTCCATTCTTCAGTGGGGTCACTGGGGGCATGGGATCTTCTGGAAAGGGCATCTGCATCCCTATTTCCAAATCCAGGTCTGTACTTCAAACTGAAGGTGAAACCCGAGAGGGCGGCCAACCATCTGTGTCCTGTGGCATCCAGTTTGCGGGGGTCAGAAGGTAGGTGAGAGGATTATTATCCGTCATTACCACGAATTTAGCCCTGTACTAATAGTCTCTCAACTTGTCCACTACTGCCCACTTTAAGGCCAGGAATTCCAGCTTGTGTGTGGGGTAATTCCTCTCAGCGGGGACCAGACTTCTACTCACATAGGCAACAGGCTGGAAGTGGCCACCCTGTTCTTGGTAGAGTACTCCGCCTAGCCCATCTCTACTGGCATCAACATGCAACTCATAGGGTTTTGTGGTATCTGCATAGGCCAAGATGGGGGCAGTGGTTAGGTTTTTCTTCAACTTGAGGAAGGCCTCTTCACACTGAGTGGTTCACTGGTCCTGGATAGATTCTTTAGGTTTCCTGGATCCTGTGGTGGGTTTCACTGGGTTGACCAGTTCTTGGGCTTTATCTTCCCCTTCATTCTTCAATAGTTCATTTAGAGGCCTGGCAATCTTGGCAAACCCCTCCACGAATCTTCTATAGTAGGAGCAGAATCCCAGGAATGACCTAAGCTCAGTCACATTGGTGGGCCTTGGCCAAGAGGTGACAGCATCTAGTTTCTCGGGGTCTGTAGCCACCCCTTCAGCAGACACGATATGGCCCAGGTAATAGACTGAGGACTGGTAGAACTGGCATTTCTCTAAAGAGAGTTTCAGGCCTTCTTCATGGAGCCTCTTCAAGACCTTTTCCAACCGCTCTTCGTGTTCTTCCAGAGTTTTACCGAACACAATAATGTCGTCCAGGTATACCAGTACTTCAATGAGGTTCATGTCTACCACTGTTTTTTCCATCAGTCTTTGGAAGGTGGCTGGGGCTCCTGACAAGCCCTGGGGGATGCGGTTGAACTCAAAGAAACCCACTGGGGTGATGAAAGCTGTTTTCTCCTGATCTTCCGGGTACATGGGGATTTGATAGTACCCACCCTTCAAGTCCATCACACTGAACCACTTAGCCACTGACAAACTCTGTAAAGCGTCTTCTATTTGAGGGGTGGTGTACTGATCAGGTATAGTCCTTTTGTTTAGTGTCCGGTAGTCAATACACAGCCTCAGGGACCCATTTTTCTTCCGGACTACCACTATTGGGGAGGTATAGGGGCTTCTGGACTCTCGGATAATGCCCGTCCTCTTAAGCTCTGCTAGTTGCTCACGCAGATCTTCTAGGTCAGCCAAGGGAACCCGCCGGACTTTTTCCCTGAACGGCTTATCTTCCTGTAGGCGAAGCTTGTGGTGGCACTTTTGGCACATCCCACATCAAATTTGTTCTTGGAGAAGATCTTCTGCCATCGAGCAAGTTGAGCCTTAGCCCTTTCTTTCCATAGTGGTGGGAGGGTCGTATCTTCAGAGCAGAGCTTCTCCACAGCAACTTCACCCATTTCTTCCTTCTCCAAGTCAGATAGGGCAATTGGGGTGGCTGGGTTCACTTGGCCCAATAGCATTCTGTCTGGTACCCTCAATGGTGTGGTAGCAGTATTCCTAATGCTCACTGAGATTTTCCCATGACTTTTCCTAAGGACCTTCAATGGGACCACTTCAGGAATTACTTCTAGTCCCCTCTGACACTCCTCCGGATCTGGTTCAAGAATAACAAAGGGGCCGGGCTGCTCCCAGGTAAGCTTCACGGAGGCCCTCAAACAAGTCATCTCTCCGGGCTGTAATACCTTCTCTGTCTTATCCAGCTTCCAGATCTTCCCAACCCCTTCTGTCGGGGCATTTTGCTCCAACACCAGCCGCTGGTATACTCGCTGTAGCATAGGATGGACCCTTGTCGTTGAGGTCTCCTGTTTTTGGGCCACAGGTGTCAACAGCCTCCTGACCAGGTCAGTGTTGGTTCCTATGATGAGGGAACTCTTGCTGGCTCCTGGCGCTCGAGGACAAACTACAGCCAGGGTGTCGAAGGTCTCGGCTCCTCCTGCCACTGAGGGGTCAAAGGTCAACTTAATTGGAAGGTATCCATCATAAGGGAAACTCTGGGTGCCTATGCCCCATATCTCCAGGTCTTCGAGCTTTTGTAGCGGTAGATGTCTGAGGTGTTTAACGTAGAAGTCTCTGTATAACAGAGTTACTTGGGCTCCAGTATCCAAAAGGGCCTTGGTATAGATTCTTTCTACCTGAATGTAGACCACTGGGGAGGGCCCCACTAATTTGGCAGGGAGTTTCCGTGGAGAAACCTTCTTGTTTGATTCGGTAATCTGGATCTTCTTCCCTCTTTTCTTGAGCCTTTTCCTGGACCTCAACCTTAGCTGGGCCTGGTATGCACTAATCTCCTGCCGTTGAGAATTTCTGAACATGGAGCGGGAAGTATCAGGTCGTTCATATGTAACAACAGGGGTGCTTGGTAAGGAACTATTTCCCTTCTTCTGTCTTCCTGTGTTGTTGAACTTTTTGGAGTTGGCTGGGACTGATGGGCACCCGGTTGACTCCTTCACCGGGGGCCCTCTGAAGTTTTCCGCTGGCTTGTGGTATGGTGCTGCAACTTTCTTCGGGCTGGGACACACTTGTCTGTAGTGTCCAGTCCCTCCACAGTTGAAACAAACTACCTCATCTTTTGAGCATTGGGATGAAGAAGTGGGTGTATTCTGAACCACTTCAGTGGCGGTTCCTCCTTTCTTACTCATTCCTGAAGTCTTTGTCATCAAAGTAGTCAGCATCTCCATCATTTGTGTCATCTGAGACTTTAGGATAGCTACTTCAGAGTCCCGCTCCATAGTTATTGCAGATCTGACTCCGGCTGAAGGGGTAGAGATGGGTTGAACAGTCGCTTGTTGATCATTCAGTAGGGCTTCTTCATCTCTCACCACTCTGATAAGGTCAGGGTAACTTAGTGACATGACACCCACTGAGGTTTTCAAGTGGAGCCAAACTGGATCAGAACGTATAGCCCCTCTCAGGATTTGTTGCATCCTAGCTTGATCTATAGCAGATGGTGCTATTCCCTTCTTTAAGACAATTTGGCACAACATTTTGTTCAGTCTTCTAATGTACTCAGAAAGGCGCTCTCCTGGTTGTCGGAGAGTGTCTTTAAATTTGTAGATGAGGTCAAAAGCTTTTTCTAATTGTCCGAACTCCTCTTGCAGCATGACCAAATAGTCGTAGGCTGTACAAGCAGCGTTACTAAACTTCAAGTTCCTGACAGCTTCCGCAGCGGCTCCTTTCAAGCTCTCGTTTATGCGCTGCTTCTTTTGGGCCTCTGGAAGTTCCCATCCTTCTAGAGCTTGCATGGCTTGCTCTATCCAGGTGTCAAATTCTTCTTCTCCAGGCGGTACTGGCTGTCTCTGTTTCCTGTACCCAGACTCCACACATACTGTGTTGCTCTTCTGGCACTTTGACACAAGGTCTCCCAGAGCATTAGGGAGTTCTGGACCAATCATGGTCAGGGGTGCGGGGAGGTTGTGATTCCTCCTGCAAGTCTTTCCAGACTAATACTTGGGGACTCCTTATTTGGAGCTCTTGGATGGACTAGACACAACTTGGTTTTGCCCCCCAAGTGCACACTCTTTCCCTTGAAGCTCTCTGGAATTCCTTATTTTCATTCCAACAGTGCATGGGTGCTGGACGTTCCTTCATCTGGCCTGATACCAAGTACCCATGCCCTCCTCTGGGAATAATGTCTCTATAATTCGGACAACCTCTTCCTTTCTCCGATCCTCACCAGGGAGTTCAATCGCCACACTCACGTCCGAGCAGGCGCCTACCGATTCGCGCCACTGGTCCACAATTAAAGGGTCCATACTGGTACTTACGGGATGGGGCTTGATTGTAGAGTACAAATCCCGGACTCGAGCCCCCACGTGTAGCACTACCCCCAGTTAAGAGAGCTGCTGGTTTGTTTTGGGTCTGTACCCTAGCTATCAACCCCAAGAATCTGTCTCGAACCCTCCCTTGGCACAACTGGTCTGCAATTAGGTTGTGGAACCCAATGGAAATGGGATACACAATAATACCACACAACAGTAAAATGGTACATAAAATTGTTACCTTGTATAGCCACTGGTCTGGCAGGATAATATAGAGAACTCCACACAGTATTCTGCTTAACCAAAAATCACGTTTACTTAGTGATAAAAATAGCAGTGTTAATCAACTGTACAGTGGACTTGTGCGGGGCCCTGCAGATTCAATGATATATGGCAATATTATAACACAATCTAAATGAGCACTTTCTAAATAAGTAACTGGCCTATGCTCGCGAGTTCCCCCTAATGGGCAATACTGTGCCCGTGTCCCGTCACTATCAATCCTAGTCGGGCCTGACTAAGTTCGATGTCCAGTTCCTTCAGTGGTAGGAGTCTTTGCTAGCAAACGTTGGTGCACATAACATTTGTAATTCAAATGGGTATTAAAGGAAAGAAAACTAAACTTCCACAATGTTTGTGAAAGAAAACTCTATAGCGGTGCAAACGCCACCTTAAGCCATGCGGCCTCCGTGAGATGCGCTGTCCTGGCGTGTGGCGCACTTCTAAAAATGGTGGGCCTTACAAAGTCACAGGCCTATATAAACAAGTAATGAAATCCGGGCAGGTGCCCTCTCACCAAAGTAGGCCTCGCCCCTCCGGTACGTCCCGCTGTCGGTACCTCTCCGCAACTTGCAGTCTCCGGTTCCCCTCACAGCCGCACTGGATGTCGGTTGAAGGATGACTCCGGTCTCTGAGAAGCGCAAGCTGGTCACACGGAAGAGGATCCCTCTTTTAGCTGAGTGATCCTTTGCAAAAGCTGTAGGCCCAGGCTTTAGGCCTAGTCGCTCCAGCAGCAGGCCTCACACAGACTTCCTGCTTGATTGAGGGCGAAGTCCAGAGAGAGCTAGCGTAGCCCCTCCCTTCCTTTAAGTAACCTCCCCCAGAAATCTGTGCGAGAATGCAATGCACTTTGGGAGTACAGCTGCACTGTGGGTACCATAGTCTATTAGATACCTAAGGCAATGGAGTCCCTTTCTCCCTGTACCATAAGTTACACAATGCATTGTTCAATAAGGTAAACAACAGTTGCTGCAATATCTTAAATAGACTCCGGAGGGGGCTGAGGATATTCTCAATATAACCATAATCCTTTATAACACACTACAAATAGGCACCCCGCTACACTAGTAAGGAAGTCAGCTGAGCCTCATCCAGGTGGTGCCTCTTCCTGGCCCTTTTGGTAGGAGGGCGCAGGGTAGGGACTCTGCACTCTGTTGTCTGGCTGCTGGGCCCGGCCTCTTCTTGGCTATAAAGTTCCTGTTTCTGAAAAAGGAACATCATTTTATTTTTTGTGTCATCAATCCCAAACACTTTTCAGCTCATTACTTTTACAACTTGAATGTGTCCAAAAAGCAAAGACTATCATTATGACTCCAGCATTTCTCATTCTTGTCCACATGTATTCTGTTCACTACTGTCTATTTGATATGCAACTCACTTTGTTTATGTAATCATTTTTGAGCCATCATAACAACACATTTACATCATTGTATATTTTACTTCCAATCTTTCCAACAATGCTATACCTGGGTCAAGCTGAGCTCCTCCTCCTCCTCTTCTTCCTGTGTAGGATCAGCCTCAGTATCTGTGGCCTCTGATGATGTGGAGGGTAGTGTGGAGATATGTTTGTGTGGCACAGTTTGATCCTTTAAAAATTGCAGGCTGGAGAAGTACCACAGCTTTGGGACATAAACGTCTTCTGCTGATGCTCCCGATCATTTAGATTCCTCAATCTTCTTGATCTCCCTGTTGTACATGCTCCTGAGGCCCCCAATTTTGGTCTTTATAATAGTTTTTCTTGCCCTGGGGTACACAGTCTGCGCCAATTCCACCAGTTGATCAATTGCTGCCTGCCTTTTATTTTTATTTGAATAGTCCTTGTGTTTGACCTTCCACAGACAGGTGTGCGACCTGTATTGCTCTATAAATTCTGTCATGAATTCGCGGGTATTCAAATTCGCCTTCATTTTTGGGTCAAGTTTATCAGATGGCTGCAAGAAAGAACACAAGACAAACCATAATGGTTTGCGTCTAGCTCCTAACCTGCTTACAATATAGGCCTTTATCTAAGCAGTATATGGCATTAACCACCAGTGTCACAATGTTGTCATGTACCTTTTTTTTGAGTATCCCTTTGGCTTGAGTTCGTTTCGCAAGTATGGTTACGTTCATGCGTCTGGTACGTCGACCGCTCGTTATGGATTTATATACCCTGCGCATGCGTGAAACTCCGCTCTCCATGCGTCATGACGCTGGGGCGTGACCACATTCTTTATTCTGCATGCGACATACACGGCGGAACATTCGTGAAGGAGAACATGATGGCGGAATCCATGAAAACGACCAGGCCCCGCGGTGGTGGAGATTATCGCAAACGCAAGGCCACCCCCATGAGCAAGGGGGAGATGGTGGAGATGGTGCGCATATTTGACAAATATGATTATGACTGCAAGATGGAGAACTATGATAGGCCCAACAGCCATAAAGACTATGTTCTTGAGAAGGTCCTCGCGGTATTGGAACGAGAATATGGGGTCAACCGAACGAAAGATCAAATTCGCAAACGATGGTCAGATTTGAAACACAGAGAGAAAGAACATTTGGACTCCATTCACTGCATCATTATTAAAAGAAGTAAGCCCAATTAATGACTGTAGTCATTATGTTGATGTTTTAATTAGCTGTCTGTACATTAGATGGAATAGAAGTAGGTTTTGCTAACTTTTTTTTGGAGGGTAAAGAAGAAGTTAATTTAATTTAATGCAAATAGGAATTATACTTGTTCTTTCTGACTAGCATGACTGGCCTGACTAGCCTTTTTTGGTGTAATAATTCATATACTGCATGTAATGATTTCCACAGGAAAAAGGCACAGAGAAATACACCAGACAAGCCACTAGAGGGGACAAAGAGAGGCTTCCCTTGGCCAGGCCTCAACAGGGGAGACAACAAGGCCAGCATCATCCCCAAATCGTAAGTCACAACTTCAAAAACACTAATTTAGCCTCTGACAGGGGTGTTTCTAAGGTGGTACAAAGGCCATGGGCTCAGGACGTTACTTAAGGGGTAAATAACACTTTATGTTTACTGCGTGGCTCATCACTGGCCATTATGATGCATTTCCAGGGTAGACATGTGTAGAGGAGAGGCTCTGGGGATCAGAGTCACGCCTGCTAGAATGATCATCATATATCCCCTATCCCATAGGAGACAAGAGTGGTGGGTGTCAACTGCATGAGTTGTTCAATGTGGGCATATAGACATTTTTATGTACATTTAACATTACATCATCTTCCCTTTACAATGCATTTTTATGATTTTGAAAATGTTTTAATGTACAACAAAAAAAATTATGCATTACAAGTGCAGTGGCAAGTGCACTTGTAGTCCCAAAATAAATATTTTTGGGTGAAACACCCCCACTGTGACAACATGTGCTAGCTGCCATCATGTGGTATCAATGTACGTGTTTCAGGGGAACAAACCCTTCCTCTCACCAACTTTACTTTTGAGAAAGGGGTTGCACCTCAAAACCATTGATATCACTTGATGTGAGCTAGCACATGTGGATACAGTGAGGCTTTTTTACGAATGGAAAAACAACTTGGCAATACAAGTGCACTGCAAGTACACTTGGAAGTGCATTCGCTGTTCATTCTTTGGGGAAGATCTGAAATGAGGTGAAGCTCTGCTGATTGTAACATCCAATCATGTGCATGATAAAAGTATGTATGTTTGGTTTCCTCTTTGTCCCCCTCAGATATACAGCGAATGAACTTGCAGTGCAAAGTGGATTTTCCATTCGTAAATAGCCACCACTGTGTTGAGTGGCTTTTGGTAATAATTTGTTTGTACCTACCCACATTTAAGGCAGGGTATCATAAGGGAAATTTTACATTTAGGCCTCTTCTAAATTTGTCTTGGAAAGGGATGAGCTCATCCCATCTGAGGAAGGCAAGATATTCTCAAGTTGAGAATAATATTAATAATGTCTCATATGGCTTTTTAAGTCAAAATTTATATTTTTATAGTTACAGAGTTGGCGATGTGTATTGCTCTGCTTTCAAAGATGCATGTTTAGCCACTAAAAAGTTGCAAATAAGGAAAATAAAAATGTTCATACACAAATAACGATGTTGGTTTGTTGTAAAACCATAAAAAACTCACATGTGAATGTGCTGGAAGTAAAAATATTTTTCATTAACAATGTGTGGCTTCTTATTTCTATGATCAATAACAGTATATTTGTTAAGTTGGTGTCGTTACATTGACAGTGTACTCGCAAAATGTGTGTAGCAGAGCCACAGCACAACATAATACACTACCTAGCTCTAGGCAAAAATTTGACATCAATATTCCACATCTGGCTGGTTTGCAATAGTTGAGAAAATTACAAATATTATAAGGACATTTGCAAACATAATAAACACAGACAACAGTAGTTCCAAAAATATTATTTTTTATAAAGAAAAATATATTTACAGATTCTCAACAACATTTTGCTGCCAAGGCACTGCCCTTCTACCCACAAAGTATTCCATATACTGGTCACGGACAAGATGGGCATTCTGGGAGGAGACAACAGCACGACCAGTTTCAAGAGCTGGCATCACTGGCTCTTCAGCTGGCCGTAAACCTGAAGGGTCATCTGTACAGCCTGAGCCAATGTAGCTGCTAGCATTCCTCCTCAAAAATTATGGAGGATGCAGCAGCACAACACTACATTGTTCAACTTATATTCTGCCAGTTAATGGCAGTTAAAAAAGTCTAAACCGACTCGATAAGATGCCGAAGGCGAATTCCAGCACCCTTCTGGCACGAGAGAGCCGATAATTTTAAATGCGTTGCTCAGGGGTGAGGTTCCTCATAGGAAAGGGCTTCAGAAGATGAGCCCCCAGAGCAAAGGCCTCATCTGCCACAAAAACAAAATTGAGGCCCTCCACATTGTTCTGAGCAGGTGGCAAATGTAAGGTGCCATTCTGTAGCCGACGGTAGAACTCCGTATGCATCATGACACCTCCATCAGAGTGGCGGCCATTCATCCCCACATCCACGTACAGGAACTCATAGTTCGCTGACACAACAGCAAGCAGAACTATGCTACAAAAGCCCTTGTAGTTGAAGAAATAGGATCCTGAGTCAGGTGGTGGGACAATCCTCACATGCTTGCCATCAATGGCGCCCCCACAGTTGGGAAAATTCCACAAATTGGCAAACTGTGCCGCCACATCCTGCCATTGCTGGGGGTTGGAAGGAAACTGTGGAGTCAAACAAAGAAAAATGTATTACTACTTGAGCACATAAAATTGCAAGCTATTTTGACACATACATTCTAGGGGCAACATAAAAAGATAACATTTAAAGCAGTATTTTGACAAAAAAAGGGTAAAAGTTCTACTTATATGCTTCCTCACTCCCTCTGGTGGCACATTCCAAGAATTTTAGGGGGGTGAGGTTGAATGGGTAGAGTTTTGGGACAGGTAATAACCCTCTCCACTTCCATGTGAGCAAAATGAGGAACAAATGAAGGTACATTTTGCAAGCCCCTCCATTTTTTAAAGATTGGCAGCCCAGTGGGCAGATAAGAAGTACCATAATATATACAAAAAAAAAATAATTAAAAAAAAGCAGATTTTAACATGCATTAAATAACCTTAAAATAAGTGGAGACTAGAAATTAATAGTGTACTACATGCTAGTGACTACATGCTTTGGAAAATTCTGGCAGAAATATTACAACAACAAAAGAGGTATACTGCATATGGGTTTTGCTAAGTCAGCAAATAGAGTAGTTGTATCAGTTGATTCAGCATTTTGGGGAGGGGAGGGATGGTTACAAAAGAGTTTGTGCACCCCAAAAAAGGATCTCTTGCACTCTGCAAGAATTTGAGGACAACAATACAAATGTGACACAGTTTAGGGGGTGTTTAGGGTAAACCTAACAAATTAACATCCAAAAAACATTGTTTAATATTCTAGGTGTGGATGTGCCCAGGGTAGCATGCTGGGGAGGTTAGTGAAGGCAAATATGCATGTAGGCCAAGAAAAAGATTCAGCATGCAAAAAGAGGACATTCACAGCAAATTACAATAATGAGAATGATGGAAGAAAACATACATAATAAAACATTATAAAAAGTAGATAGAATGTGATATTACAGAAAAAAAACTTACCCGAATATAGTCCTTTTGCAGGACTTGAATAATAGCACAACAAGTCTCAGGAATAATGAGTCCCAGAGCCTGGGGAGAGATACCAGTAGTAAATTTGATATCCTGGAGACTTCTCCCTGTCGCCAAGTAGCGCAAAGTGGCTATGAGCCTTTGCTCTGCTGGAATAGCAGTCCTCATACAGGTGTCCTGCTTCCTAATATAGGGGGACAGCAAGTACAAGAGATGCTGAAAGCAGGAGTCCGTCATCAGGAGATAGTTAATAAAATCATTAGGATTATTCTCCTGGAGCTCCCTGAGCAATGGCATATGACAAAATTGGTCACGATGAAGCAACCAATTTTTGGTCCAAACAGTCCTCCTCCTACTCCTGGACCGGGCTAGAGTTATAGCCAGAACTCCAAGCCCATAAATAGCACGCTCTCTCATAGGATTGCGCAACATGGCGGGTTAACGAACGGCCGTTCGGAAACGAACAAAATTGCACGAAACTGATAAACGCGAATCAATACTGACCAAACCTCTACTAACTCTCGATTAGCAGAAGGAGAACAAAGGGTGACGCCGGAGAATTGAACTTCCTCTTTTGAAGTCTCATCAGTACGTTGAAACGTCACTACGTTCTTGTTTGTTGCCTACAAAGTCCGAGCGTGTGTATGCTATGGGCGTTCATGGCCAACTCCCTTCGGACAAAAATCCACGGAAAAGTTTGTTTGAAGTCTGACCATGTGTACGAGGCTTTAGACGAAAGCCTTTTAGTCTGCAAAAGACTTGACTGGGGCGGAGGTTCACATTCCAGCAAGACGACTCCAAACATACAGCCAGAGCTACAATGGAATGGTTTAGATCAGGGGCAGGCAACCTGGGGCCCTCCAGCTGTTGTGTAACTACATTTCCCATGAGGCATTGCAAGGCTGGCAGTTACAATTACTCCCAGAGGCATGATGGGACTGTAGTTCTGCAATAGCTGGAGGGGCCGCAGGTTGCCGACCTCTGGTTTAGATCAAAGCATATTAATGTGTTAGAATGGCCCAGTCATAGTCCAGACCTAAATCCAATTGAGAATCTATGGCAAGATTTGAAAATTGCTGTTCACAGATGCTCTCCATCCAATCTGACAGAGCCTGGGCTATTTTGGAAGGAAAAATGGGAAAGAAATGTCACTGTCTAGCTTTGCAAAGCTGGTAGAGACATACCCAAAAAGACTTGCAGCTGTAATTTCAGCGAAAGGTCGTTCTACAAAGTATTGACTCAGGGGGGGCTGAATACAAATGCACGCCACACTTTTCAGATATTTATTTGTTAAAAATTTTGAAAAACATTTATCATATTCCTTCCACTTCACAATTATGTGCCACTTTGTGTTGTTCCATCACATAAAATCCCAATTAAATACATTTACAATTTTGGTTGTAACATGATAAAACATGGAAAACTTCTAGGAGTATGAATACTTTTTCAAGGCACACTATAACAGCTTAAACTCTTCTGAGAAGGCTGCCCACAAGGTTTAGGAGTGTCTATGGAAATGTTTGACCATTCTTCCAGAGGCGCATTTGCGAGGTTAGGTGTACTTTGGAGGTCAGGACTCTGTGCAGGCCAGTCAAGTTCCTTTACCCCAAAATGTCTTTATGGATGTTGCTTGGAACAGGCCATCCCCAAACTGTTCCCACAAAGTTGGGAGCATGAAATTGTCCAAAATGTCTTGGTATGCTGAGGCCTTAAGCGTTCCCTTCAATGGCACTAAGGGGCTAAGCCCAATCACTGAAAAAAAAAAAACCCACACCATAATCCCCCCTTCACCAAATGATTTGGAGGGGTGGCCCAATACTTTTGGCAAAATATTGTGGATGAGCGAGTTTAGGTGAAGGAACTTGACTGACCTCAAACTGATAAAACAGCTTTGCTATGAATTAGAGCAGAGATTGCAAACCAGGCCTTCTCGCCCAACATCGGTGCTGGACCTCACAAATGCACTTCTTGAAGAATGGTCAAACATTTCCATAGAAACACTCCTAAACCTTGTGGACAGCCTTACCAGAAGAGCTGAAGCTGTTATAGCTGCAATGGGTGGGTCAACTCAATGTTTAACCCTACGGACTAAGACTGCGATGCCCTTAGTGCGTGTGAAGGCAGAATTCCCAACACTTGACAATATAGTGTATTGTGAACAGCAATCCAAAATTTTTTGGAGAAATTATATCACTAAAGAGAACTGTTATGATGCAGTCATTATGGCTGGAGCTCCATAAGTGTGCAGCAAATTGTAAATACTTGAAAGTACCTGAAGGGAACAAGGCGACAAGAAACCTGTCCAGTTTATTGTTAAATGTTGACACCAGAAGATCCACATCCCATGGCCCACATTTTTGGTTAAAGAGCTTGAAGCACTCAGGATCCAGAAGTTGATGACTGAGAAAGTCTGCCTACAATTTTACACACCTAGGATGTGGCTGGAAGATACGACTGGGACATGCAGCTTTGCCCAAGAGAGGACCAAGTGCAACTTCTGGAGGCCCCTTGCTGCCAAGCCCTGTGGCATTGTGCGACTGGATTTTTTTATTTATTATTTTAATTACTCTAGGATGTTGATGGGAAGATGGGCTTGTTTTGAAAACCAAGATTCTTGTACCAAGGGTACATTCAGGTCCCCTCCCAGCCCCAGAGCCTGGCATTCATTATGAAAGGGCTTCTCTGACTTCCGTGCTAGGTTTGAAATCCACCTGATAGAGTCTGGCCTTGCAAGTCAGATAAATTGGGCTGTCCAAGGACTGAGTGCGTTTGTTCCAAGCCACCAGAATCTTGTGTTGCAATGGTCTGAAGTGAATTCAGCGCAAGGTACAACCTTGAAGGAATAAACCATTAGTCCCAAGGCACTCATAAAGGGATTCAGTGAGGGTCAACTCTAAGCCCTGAGGGCCTAGGCATGAGAGTGGAGGGACAGACGTTTGTCCTGGGCCAGGGAGATCCGGCACAGGGCCATGTATTGTGTCAGTCCAAAGTACTCTAATCTGTAGGACAGTTCTAGCAATAACTTCCACCTTGCAGTTTCCACTGGAGTTAGGCTGACAAGTATAGATGGGACCAATTTATCAGTAGTAGAGTTGAGCGGACACCTGGATGTTCGGGTTCGACGGGTTCGGCCGAACTTCAGAAAAAAGTTCGGGTTCGGGACCGAACTTTAACCCGAACCCGAACCCCATTGAAGTCAATGGGGACCCGGACTTCTAAGGACTAAAAAGGCTCTAAAAAAGTAATGGAAAGGGCTAGAGGGCTGCAAATGGCAGCAAAATGTTGTTAAGAGCATGGCAAGTGCTCTGCAAACAAATGTGGATAGGGAAATAACTTAAAATAACATAAAAAAAATAATAAAATAAAAAAATATGCTGGAGGCCCCCTTTTCAGCAGAAGAGGTACGGGAAGTCATTAAGAACCTCAGAAACTCAACGGCACGATGCCACACATATGGTGGGAATGCCCCAGAATACGCCCTTTCTGGAATAAATTATTCAATTTAATGGATAAGCTAGTGGGAAAATAAAATACTTTGAAATAAAAATGTAGCGGGGTGCTAAATTTAAGGGAAGTGTTTGAGTGGTAAATAGGCTCAAACACCCTAATTCTGTAGGATTCATGGACCATTTTGTCCTCGGGGGACAGTATTGGTGTGCAGTTCCCTGCAGCCTACAGGTGGCGCTGCCATGGTAGGCTAGGGTTGAACCGCCGATACAGTGCTGTGCCTTTTGTGTCCCCTCTTGGCAGTAGTACAGCGGGGCGGGGAACCTGCTGTGCATGCCGGGAGAGCATATAAAAGGGGCAGACCATTGGCCTGGGGGCTGATGTCCAGTGGGGTCCACGCCCAGGTGCCTTTGGCCTGGGTGCATGTGTTCCTGTTCCATCTCGGGTACCTTTAGCCCGGGGTGAGGTACTATCCTGGAGTTCCTGCTGCCCTGGGAATGGAGGCCTAGGTGCGGGAGTAAAGCCTGGAGTCCAGAGCCTTCGTCTGGAGTCCGCTAAGGGTCGAGGAGTCTTAGGGTGCCGCCTCGTGTAGGGGACCATGTTCCAGGGAAGGGAGGATCATTCTGATGGACCGATGCGGGAGTCACGGTGAAGGAAGGGTCTGTTGACTCCCTGGAGAGATGTCTTCCCCTTGATATGGGCTAGGTTCGTAGAAGGAGAAGCTCAAGGTCATCTTGACTGTATCAGAGGCCTTATTCACCCGGCCCGTGGCAGGGGCCTTATACACCGTGGTCTGTGGCAGAGACCAAAGTTCTCCAGGTCCGTGGCAGGGGCCTTGTACACCCGGTCTGTGGCAGAGACCAACCTCAAGGTCTGTGGCAGAGACCGTGCACCTAAAACTGTTTGAGAAACCTAAGCAGTGAAGTGAATGTGCTACGTTTGTGCCTGGACCTCCTCCACACCTTAAGCTGTCCTGTTTCTTTGCTCTAACCTTTTCTATCCGAGTAGAGTTTATTTTGCCATGAGAGAATAAGAGTTGTAATTTCAGCTGGTGTGGACATTGACTTTACTGGGAATTAAAGGACTTGCCTCTACCTACAGTAGAGGTGAGAATCATCCTCTGGAGGAGTTTTGACTCCGGCTGTGGACACGGCCCGTCAAGTACACCGCTCAACCTCTTTATATAGGAGGGTACGGGCTGGTAGTGCGGTGTGCCTTTCTCCCTCCTGCGAGGAGCCAACAACATAAAGGCAGGTAAGGGGGAAAGGATCTGTGCGCTACAAAAAAATAAAATAAAAATTATAATCTTGACCTAGGAGGACGAGGTCCATATGGAGTAGGAGGTTGAGGTGGCGGTGGATGTGGCTGTGTAGGTGGAAGAGGACGAGGTAGCCAACACTGGTTCAAAAATACAACAATGGCTGGGTAAGGCCGGTGATGTGTCGAATTCTGTCCCCCGTCAAATAGTGTCCACCCTGTACTGCGCTTGCTCAGTATGTAGGACAAGGGGATTTCGAAAATCTCCCAAGACGAACGGCGCCTGCGTGGTGAGTTCAGGTGAAGGCCACACCATCCGTGGTTCAAGCCGAGCCAAGTGAGGCCGTGCCCGAAGCGTGGCGATCGAACCGAGCCCGTGAGGGGCCCTGTTACTATGTGCTACCGTATGTCCACTTGGATGGTGGGGCTTGAACCTGCACTCACTGCGCAGGCGCCGTTCATCTTCGGAGATTTTGTGAATCTCCTTGTCCTCTGTACTGCGCAAGCGCTGCGCCTTCGCAGTATGGGCCGGACACAATCCGATGGCCGGACAGTTTTTGTCACAACACCAGTATACATGTCTATTCTGCAGAAGGTACGGACAAGTCCTGTGGGATCCATGCCTGGTTCATTTTAATAACCGTGAGCTTGTCCACATTGGCTCTGGACAGGCGGCTGCGCTTGTCTGTGATAACGCCCCCTGCCGTGCTAAATACACGTTCAGATAATACACTGGCTGCAGGGCAGGCCAGCACCTCCAAGGCATAAAGGGCAAGCTCAGGCCATGTGCCCAATTTGGAGACCCAGAAGTTAAAGGGGGCAGACCCGTCATCCAGTACGTGTAGGCCTGTGGACACATACTGCTCAACCATGTTGGTGAAATGCTGCCTCCTGCTAAGACGTTCCATCTCAGCTGGTGGTGCTGGTTGTTGTGGCGTGCTGACAAAGCTTTTCCACATTTCAGCCATGCTAACCCTGCCTTCTGAGGTGCTGCTGGTGCCCCGGCTGCGTTGGCGACCTCTTCCTCCTTCTCTGCCTTCGCCTTGTGCTTCCACCGTACGCCCGCTGTCAGGTGGGAATGCCACCAGCAGTGCGTCTACCAGCGTGCGCTTGTACACGCGCATCTTACGATCCCGCTCCAGTGAGGGAATTAAGGACGGTACGTTGTCCTTGTAACGGGGATCCAGCAGGGTGGCCACCCAGTAATCAGCACCAGTTAAAATGTGGGCAACTCGGCGGTCATTGCGGAAACACTGCAGCATGTAATCGCTCATGTGTGCCAGGCTGCCCAGAGGCAAAGAAAAGCTGTCCTCTGTGGGAGGTGTATCGTCTGTGTCCTCTGTATCCCCCCAGCCACGCACCAGTGGTGGCCCTAAATGGCGTTTTTTGGAAGACCACAACACACCCACAGTACGTAACCGCTGAATCGCACAGCTACAGAACTGCAGAAAATGCTATTCAAAAAAAATGTTTTTTTTTTAGTATAGCACAGTAGAAGAAAACTATATAGAAATTGTTTATTTCACACACCTCCACATATGTATAACACACTGCAAAATATTTTTTGTGGCCCTAAATGGTGTTTTTTGGAAGACCACAACACACCCACAGTACGTAACCGCTGAATCGCACAGCTACAGAACTGCAGAAAATGCTATTAAAAAAAAATGATGTTTTTTTAGTATAGCACAGTAGAAGAAAACTATATAGAAATTGTTTATTTCACACACCTCCACATATGTATAACACACTGCAAAATATTTTTTGTGGCCCTAAATGGCGTTTTTTGGAAGACCACAACACACCCACAGTACGTAACTGCTGAATCGCACAGCTACAGAACTGCAGAAAATGCTATTAAAAAAAAAAGATTTTTTTTAGTATAGCACAGTAGAAGAAAACTATATAGAAATTGTTTATTTTACACACCTCCACATATGTATAACACACTGCAAAATATTTTTTGTGGCCCTAAATGGCATTTTTTGGAAGACCACAACACACCCACAGTACGTAACCGCTGAATCGCACAGCTACAGAACTGCAGAAAATGCTATTCAAAAAAAATGTTGTTTTTTTAGTATAGCACAGTAGAAGAAAACTATATAGAAATTGTTTATTTCACACACCTCCACATATGTATAACACACTGCAAAATATTTTTTGTGGCCCTAAATGGCGTTTTTTGGAAGACCACAACACACCCACAGTACGTAACCGCTGAATCGCACAGCTACAGAACTGCAGAAAATGCTATTCAAAAAAATGTTGTTTTTTTAGTATAGCACAGTAGAAGAAAACTATATAGAAATTGTTTATTTCACACACCTCCACATATGTATAACACACTGCAAAATATTTTTTGTGGCCCTAAATGGGTCTTTTTGCAAGCGTACATTAAAGTGCAAATTTTTTATTTTATTTTTTTGCCCTAAACGGGTCTTTTTTTGCACGAGCAAAATAAAATGCAATTTTTTTATTTTTTTTGCCCTTAATGGGTCTTTTGGAAAAGAGCACAATAAAGTGCCTTTTTTTTTGCCCTAAATGGATCTTTTTCCAAGAGCAGAATACACCCACAGTATGGAAACGGTGTATCTCTCAACGTAATATATGCAGTGCTGGTGCACTGAGCTTGCAGATAAAAGGTAGATTTTCTCTGACACTGGGCTCATGGCAGTGTAAAAAGACTGCACTGCAACACAAACAGGTAAACCTATGCAGATTGCTGAGTTATATCTCTGAATCTGGACTCCTATTCCTATATAATAAATCTCTCTCCCTGAAAGCACCAACAGGAACCTGGCCCTACACTACACTGTCTCTCTATCTTTTCCCTCAGATTCCAGAATCAGGACTAACTCATGTATTTTTCAATCTCTCCCTAAAAGCAACAGCAGCAGACAAGATCCTCTCCCTTTCTATTCTGAAGCAGAGTGACGTGTGTGCTGTGTGCCTCTACCTTATATAGAAGCTGGGTCACATGTTGCACTGACCAATCACAGCCATGCCATTAGTAGGCATGGCTATGATGGCTTCTAAGGGCACACCAGCTAATCAAAAGGTGATTGGCTGGCCCCTGAAGCATTTCTAACTGCGCCATTAGATTGCCGAACCCAAACCCGGACTTTTGCGCAAAGTCCGGGTTCGGGTTTGGGAAAAAGCTAAAGTTCGGTACGGACCCGAACTTTACAGTTCGGGTTCGCTCAACCCTAATCAGTAGGAGCTAATTCAGGTTCCCCACAATATGAATCTCTTGAGCACAGTGCAGAGCTAAGACAAGGGGAAGCACCTTGGTGAAAATCCTGGGGACCATGCACAGACCAAAGCAAAGGGTGGCAAATTGGTAATGCTGATCGTCCACAGTAAAATGCAGATAATGTTAATGGGGAGGAAAGGTGGGAATGTGCAAGTAGGCATCCCAAATATCTACTGCAGTCAGAAAATCTACTGAAAGAAGGAGCCAATGACTGATCTGGCAGATCCATGTGGAACTTCTGAATCTGTAGAAAAACGTGGAGAGTCTTAAGACTTAAAGTGGGCAGGACTCCTCAATTTGGTTTGGGAAATGTAAAGAGGTTCAAGTAGAAGCCTTAAAAGTATTTCTCTTTTGGTGCAGGGGTAATGACCCCCTGAGATAGAAAGTGCTGAACAGCAGCAAGAAGAGCAACCCGTCTTCTATGGGAGAGAGGAATATTTGAAAGCATGAAGCAAGGAGGAGGCAGAGTGTAGCCCCTGAAAATCTCAGATTTCCTGGAACCAGAAGGCTGACAGGCATCGCCCAACTCTGAACAGTGGAAAGATTACTGGAAAAAAAGCTTGAGAACCAGACTTGGCTGACTTGGAGTGCCATGTATTTCTTTTAAAGAACGTTCCTGGCTTAGATTTGGAACAGGATAACTAAGGGAGGAAGAAACCTTTCCTAACCTCAGGGGTAGAAAGCCTGCCTGTAAAATCTTAAGTCTTCTTTTTCCGGGGTGAAGGGAGCACCCCCTAGGAACAGGCGTTTACCTTTAAAAGGGCAATTGTTCAAGGTGTGTTATGCATGGAAGATCTGCTGGTCAACATTTAATTGAAAGGATTCTGCCCATGTGGATGGAGAGAAGACTCCTCCTCGAGATCTGGTGAAGTGTGTCTGCCAAGCCGTGCACGCAGTAGGAGCATAAAGCCATTGGTAAGAGGTCCAACTGACTGAACTGAAGCGTCCATTAGGATTGAACTAGAATCTCAGGCCATGCGCTTAGTCCAGACAGCAATAGTCTGACAGACTGCCATAAAAGCAACCACAGAAGATGATCCACACCAGTTCCACACACTTTATTAGCTGACGGGTAGTGGTAATCTGATAGAACACCCATGCAGACATCTTACTACACCCAGCTACGTCTTGAATTTCAGAGTAATTTTTGCAATAATGTGAGCGTATATAAATAAATATAGTATATTGACATATGTGATGCTGTTTTGATATTACATTTTGAAAGAAGCTGGACGTCAGCAGAAGGAAGGTGGCGGAGGCCATGTTGGTACACCCCGCACTGCTCAGCGCTAAACCTTTCAAAAAAATTTTTTTATAAATTCTTTATTTTTCCATAGATTTCAAATTACAAGTTTTCACGTTTTATACCATCTGCTTATATCAATCAAAAATCAAACACAAAAAAAAAAAGAGACTACAATCCTGTATTCTCCCACCTCCTTTATGCTTCATTAATTCAATGTGACTTCTCTTTTGTTCTTTAACCTCTGCCTTTCTTTTCCGTGAAGCCCCCCCCTCCCTCCCCCAACCAAACACAAAAAAAAAGGGAAAAAAGAGGGCGGGAGAGATTACTCCCTCCCACCCTCACACCTCCTCTCTCTCCTCCTCTTCCCCAACCCCACCCCCTCCCCACTCCTCCCTATATTTCAAGTAGGGTGCCCATATAATCCGGTATCTCCCATCTTGATCTTTCATTGCCATCGTGAGGTTCTCCATCTGTTGAACCTCTGCGATTCTAGCGAACCATTGTGCTCTAGTTGGTGGACTCTCCTTTTTCCACAGGACAGGGACACACGCCCTCGCGGCTATAATAAGATGTCTTAGTAGTGAATTTTTTTATTTTTCCACTGATATAGGTATATCTAGTATTAGAATGGCTGCTGGTCTGTCTTCTAAAGACACTCCTGTAATTATTTTGATAGTTTCTATTACCATTTTCCAAAACTCCTGTATTTTCACACATTCCCAGAAAATATGTAATAGAGTCCCTTCTGCCATGTGACATCTCCAGCAGGCATCTGACGTCTGAGGATATATTCGATGCAGTACTGTTGGTGTTCTATACCATCTAGTTAAAATTTTGTATCCTCCCTCCTGGTATCTGCTCGCTACTGAGGCCTTGTGTGTAAATAACAAGATCCTGTCTCTCTGTTGTTGGGAGAATGTTAACCCTAAGTCCCTCTCCCAAGCCTGAAGGAACGTAAGTTCTTATGGTATGTCTAAATTAATTAGTATTGCATAGAAATAAGACAGTGAGTGTCTCAGGGGGCTCCCCTTCAGGCATATCTGCTCAAATTTTGTTCTGACTTCTGTATATATCTTTGCCTTTGTCCGTAAGAACGCTTCTAATTGCAGCATCCGAAAAAAATCAAATTCTGGTGCTACCTCTCTTTCAATCTCTCTCTTTGTCATTAGTCGATTATCTTTTGAAAAGTGAGTAATTCTACTAAAACCTCTTTGTCGTAGAGCATTTAATCTTTGATCTATCAAACCTGGCTGAAATGCCCTGGTGCCCAGGATCGGAGTCAATAGACTCGGGTATTTAGACATATTTGTTTTTTCAAAAACCTTTTTAATTGTTCGTTTAGTGGCCCCTATCGTCGGGTGTTTCTTTATTTCTGCTGGCATTTCAGCTTCTGGGATCCACACACTAGGCCTTCCAGGGGTATATCCACTATTGCCTGTTCCATTTTTATCCAGGGTTTCTTATTAAGCCCACACCACTCTACTACTCTAAATGAGATGCTTCCTGATACTTTACTGGGTCCGGGAGCCCAATCCCTCCTTCCCCTTTGGGCAATGACAAAATAGTTCTACGTATCCTCGCCGGTTTCCCCGCCCAAATGAATTTCAGGAACCTTGACCTAAGATCCCTCAAAAAACTTTGGGGATCTGAATTGGTAATATCTGTATTAGATACAGAAGTCTCGGTAACATATTCATCTTTATTATATTTGTCTGCCCGAACCAAGTAAAGATTTCTTTATCCCATCTCAGTAAGTCTAGTTGTATTCGTCTACCCAATGCTACATAGTTAAGTTTGAATAATTTGTTTAAGTTTCTCGATATCTTAGTCCCTAAGTAGCTTATATGGGAATCTGTCCATCTAAAATCAAATTGCGTAGTTATCTGATGTAGTAGTGAGGATTTTATTTCCATTCCCATTGCCTCTGATTTCCCATAGTTCACATTAAAATTGGACAATTTTCCATATTCTCTTAGTTCTGCCAGCAGGGAAGGCAGGGCTATAACCGGGGACGTTATAAAAAAAATTAAGTCATCGGCATATGCCGCCAGTTTCTGTTCTTCCCCCTTCGTTATTATCCCCTTAATGTTTGGATTTGCCCGTATCTTCCTTAAAAAGGGTTCTATTGTCAAAATAAAAATAATAGGCGACAGTGGGCAACCTTGTCTTGTCCCATTTCGAATAAGAAATGGCTCCGAGATTTTTTCATTTATTTTAACCCTTGCGCTCGGTTCTGAGTATAGATTATCGAACCAGCTTATCATCCCTTCTCTCAGTCCTATATGCTGTAGCGTTGCTTTTAGAAACATCCATTCCACTCTATCAAAAGCTTTTTCTGCGTCAGGAGATACTAATATCATTTGCATCCTCTGTTTTTGTGCTAGATAAATCGCACTCACCACCCGTTGTGTGTTTTCTCTTCCCTCTCGCCCAGCGGTAAATCCCACTTGATCTGGGTGTATTAAATCCAGGATATACTCTATTAATCTTGTGGCAAGAATCTTAGTGAACACTTTCAGGTCCACATTCAACAGTGATATAGGGCGGTAGCTAGCGCATTGTGATGGATCTTTACCTTCCTTTGGGATGACTGTTATATGTGCCAACAGCATCTCATTCTGTATTTTCTTTCCCTCCCGCAGTGAGTTATAAGCCGATATAAACCTGGGAGCCAGTTTCTCAGCGAACATTCTGTAATATGATAGGGTGTACCCATGCGGACCTGGTGCCTTACCCAATTTTATTACCTTTACTGCTTCCATGAACTCCTCTATTGTAATTGGTTCATCCAATTTTCTAGTTATTTCCTCTGTTAATTTTGGCATCTGTGTTTCTCTAATATACCCCCTAGCTGCTTCCAGTTTCTTTTGAGCATATTCTGGCATGAGTTTTTCTTCTAACTGGTATCATTTCTCGTAATACTCCTTAAAACATTGTGCGATTTTCTGTGGGGCATTAATCATTTCATCATTTTGTGTCTTAATTTGTGCGATATGGTTACGTGTATTGGCTTCTCTCAGGGCATTTGCTAACATTCTACCTGGTTTGTTAACAAACTCATAGAATGTTCGCCTCCCTCTGGTTAATTTGGCTTTCGCTTTATCGATTAGTAAAAGATTCAGCTTTTCCCGCATGTTGTCTAGTTCTTGTTCTATTGATTGTGCCTGGGATTTTTTATGTACCGTTTCTAGCTCTCCAATACGTCTAAACATCGAGTCTATCTGTTCATTTAATTTCCGTTTCCTATGTGCCCCCATCGAGATAAAATTACCTCTCATTACACATTTATGTGTTTCCCACAAACAAAAGGGAGTTGTTTCTCCTGTGTCGTTCCGTGCAAAAAACAACTCTAATTCCTCCCTCAGTTTCTCCTCATATTCACTGTCTTTTAATAGAGTCTCATTTATCTTCCAGTGCCATCCCTTCATATGAGCCTCCCCTAACTTTATTGTGCAGCTTGTTGGAGCATGGTCTGAAAGGGTGATAGATCCAATAGAAGCATCTACGAGAGATGCAGCTAGGCTCTGGGAGATTAAAACATAATCAATTCTAGTATATGAAAATAAAAGGAGAAATTGTTGTATCACAGCATAGAGTGGTATCTATGGATATCAACATGGATATAAGTGTGCCGCGTCCTATAATTATGGAATAGAAATAAAAA
Source organism: Rana muscosa (assembly GCA_029206835.1). NCBI lineage: Eukaryota > Metazoa > Chordata > Amphibia > Anura > Ranidae > Rana > Rana muscosa. The sequence continues at coordinate 191,792,383 of CM055117.1, forward strand.
TTTGTGCGACTTGGACTTTTTAGGCACAGTACTACAAGGTAGATTAAAAAAGTATAAATTTATTACACATAAATAACAACATATACAATCTTGTAAAAAAGCCTATATCCATACATCAATGCAACAACCGTCGCCTATATAGTATACATTTCTATAGCTCTCAATGGAACAAAATTAAAATTATTCCATACAGTACATAATCCATAGATAGTGGGATAGAAATAAGGTGGAAAACGTTGTTGCATGTGATAGGCGTTTCACTCGACAAGTTCCGCGTGTGAGCACGCTTCTTCAGGACAGAAGACAAAAAGAAAGGAAAAACAAATCCCTAAAGTGCATTTTCTCCAGTCCTAATTTAAATAATGTAAGTCTAAATACCATTGGTCTGTAGTGGCACCATTGTTGTAGCAAAAGAGGCTAGGCAAAAAAGAGGGGGAACACCCCAAGATGGTCAAAAGGGGTGTAAAAGTTGCTACTTAATACAATCGTAGGTATAGACTGAGACTGGGGGAAATGATTAAATAATTTATTATTATCAAAAAAGAATGCTCAGAAAATTTCAATTGGCATTAAAAATAACACGGATAACTGCTACCACAGACTACTGACGATCACCGATTGGTGATCTCAGTAGGGGGGGGGGGTGGTCAAACAAGACAGGACAGGACTAACAGACATGACAAATAACAAAATAACGGAACACACAACACAGAAAGTCCGGACATCGGCATGAAATTCGGAGTGCAGCTGAATAACGCTAATAATTACCTGAGATGTCAATTCTAATGATTGGGAAACCCCAAATTAAACTACTAAAGCGTATCCAGCTCCACTGCAAATTACCCCAGGGTGATACCATCAAACAAATGCCAATCCTAACATCTAGACACTGGTCCCAAGGTAATGTTCAATATCAGAAAAAATTAATATATTGGCCAAAATTGCCAAAAACAAGGGGCCTCAGTAAGCAAAAATGTCAGGGTTCATCCACAAAGGACTGCGGAAGAATTTTCAAGATAATCAGTAGATAGTAGTGGTTATCCTATTCTTCCTTTTCCCACTATTTGGAGACCAGCGGGTGGCTGAAGATTTTTGGTATCTAATTTGTAGCTGATTGAGCCGCCAGCTGCTGTATCTCAAAGTGGTACAGAATCAGTGTTCATTCAGGGGAATAGAGCCACATTCAAAGGTATCTGAGCATCAGCGAACTGTTCCTTAAGCATAAGTCTGTGGTAATCAAATTAGTTGAGCCCTGCAACTATATAGTGATGGCCAGTGGAGCCTGTTTCATACGTTACCATCCCGGGAGCGTTCATATATTGTAGTGGGCACCTGTGATGTTGCAGCTCTTTCTGGTACTAGTGAATGAGTAGTTTGGATTTACTCTGTCCGTTATCATCTGCTGCTATTTCAGGAGCCTTCTCCGCTCACCTGGGTGGATCACGTACTTGTGCTGACAGCGTCTGCGGAGATATCTATCTCTATGCTGAAGACGCCGCTCTCGGCTTCACGGCTATGCTGGGCGGGGATTGCGTTGCCGACGTCACGTGACCGCTGTGACGTCAACGCGTTTCGCTATCTGGATAGCGTAGCTTCGTCTGGACTGGGTGGTGGGGCGGCTCCTGGCGGTTCTATTTATGGACATTGTCCTTCCGACAGGCCGCCCTCTTGTGAGAAAAAAGGAGTAGGCATGTAGTTCTCCCATCCTTAGTGGATGACCACAACAGATAAAAACTAACATACGAGGGAAGAAAATTTGGCCAATGTAGCCACGGCTTTGGTTCGCATATACTATAATTAGGAGGAATAATATAGCTACGGTATTTGGTTCATACTACTGCAACTAGTCATGGAATTGTTTATATATATATATATTTTAATCAGCATAAATCATATACCAATAATTAATATTCATTTCACATATTGTTACTTAAATCCATCATTCCCGTTAGGGAATGGAGATGACTCAATGATGGTAAACCCATGTCAAAAGCTGTAGATATGAAAAATACCAATCAGAGACTCCGAGCTTTAGAGTCTATCTATAACTCAGTTTCGATGTGTTGGGATGCGCTGGGGTATATGCCAGGTGGCTTAAGCTTGGTAAATCACATAACCAAGACATCATGGTTTATTTCATATATTGATCTTCGCATGCTCCCAGGTGTGGCCCAGCGTCCACTCAGCCAATTTCCCTAGTAATACCCAGGTCTGCATAAATATAGCCAGTATCTCACCTTAATATGTGAATATACCCATAAAGGATTAGGGATATGGACAACGAGTCACACCCAGGAAGCAATGCAGATATTAACCCCCCAGGGCAGCCCACACATCAAACAAGATCGGAGTCCATGATTAAGCCATACTTAAGCATGCCTGGTCAATACTGGAGATAGATTTACCAGAGGAGATCAAGCAAGAGGAGGTGATTAAATCAATATCACCTATTTTTGATTTTTTTAAGTTTTTTAGGAACACAAAGGATAAGGTTGTGGGATGAGGGGAATGATGTTGGGAAGGGGGAGGGGGGAGGGGGAAAAATAAGTTTTTGGTCAAGTGTCTAAAAAGACCTGAAGATTGAGTTCAGTGTTTAACCCCATAGGGGCCAAGGAGCCTAGGCGGAAAATCCACCATTTTTCCTTCTGAAGGAGAATGCGGTTAAAATCACCCCTTCTTTTGGGCAATTTAAGTACATAAATGCCTTTGATTTTTATACCATCTATCTTGCCATCATGGCACAGGGCAAAATGTTTAGCCAGTGGTTTTTCCTGACTTTTTTCAGGGTCCCTCTCTCTCTCCTTTTTAATGTCACGAAGATGCTCCCCTATCCTAACTTTTAGGGGCCTTTTGGTCTTACCTATATACATCTTCGGACATGAACACGTGATCATATATATCACCCTGCTTGTAGAGCAGTTGATAAGATCACGTATTTCAAAGGTTTCCCGACCGAGTGCATCCATGAAAGATGCAGTTCGGTCCACTAAAGGACATACTTGGCATTTGTTACAAGGGAACATGCCTTTACTTCTGGGGTACTCTGAAAGCCAGCTAATACTAGGTTCCTTGGTAAATTCGGAATGAATTAACATATCCCCAAGATTCTTGGCCCTCCTTGCCACCAATTTGGGTGCATTTCCTACAATGTCCTGCATCCCAGGGCAATTGAGGAGAATGCCCCAATGTTTTTCCAGCACTCGTCTAACTTGGTCCCACTGGGCTCCATACGGGGTAATCACCCTCACCGGCTCTGAGTTTTGATTTTTTATTTTAGAGTTTGCATTAAGATCAACAGAGAGTAGACTTTTTCTATCTTGGCAGGCTGCACGCTGTTTGGCCTTCCTAATCTGCCGATGCGAGTACCCCCTTTCCCAAAATCTTTTGTAGAGCTCAGCATTTTCCCTCCTAAGATCTTCCCTCTTTGTACAGTTTCTTTTAATCCCTAGAAACTGTCCAATAGGGATTCCATCCTTGAGGGACTGAGGATGGTGACTATCAGCTCTAAGGAGGGTATTGGCTGCTGTCTCTTTCCTGTAAGTACGGGTACATAGTTTGCCCTCCTCTACATATATCCAAAGGTCGAGGAAGGAGATCTGTTCTTCATCTACCGTGAAAGTAAGGCGGATATTGCGGTCATTACAGTTCAGTTGACCAATGAAATGGGCCCACTGGTCCCTACTCCCACGCCATATCACCAACACGTCGTCAATGTATCTCAACCATGCATACACATGGCTAGTATACATTGGCGACGTGTAGACCTCCTCCTCCTCCCATAAACCTAGATGGAGGCAAGCGTAGGCAGGTGCCCACGCTGCCCCCATTGAAGTACCTCTAATTTGTTGGTAATATTGGGAGTTAAATTGGAAAAAATTGTTCGCCAAGGCGAATTGTAATAGCTCCAAAAGGAACTCATTCTGTGAACCGTACTCGGGATAGTTCAAATCTAGGTGGCTTGCCACTGCCTCTATCCCACAATGATGTGGGATTGAGGTATACAGTGACTCTACATCCACACTTATTAGTAGGAAACCCTCGTCAATTTTTAGTTCAGAAATTTGAGATAACACATGCCGGGTATCCTGGACGTAGGATTTAAGGCCGAAGACCATTTCCTTTAGGAGTGAGTCCAAGTACCGGCCCACCCTTTCAAGGGTTCCCTGTACCACCGACACAATAGGTCTCCCAGGTGGTTTATCTGGGCATTTGTGTATTTTAGGAATAGTGTAAAAGGTCGGTACATTGAAATCCCTCACAGACAAATGATCAAATTCATGTCGGCCCCGTAAGCCAACATCCTTTGCCTCAAACAGCATCCTATTTAGTTCCTGAACTAGCCTTGGAAAAGGATCGCAATCTAATTTTTTGTAAGTCAAAGAATCCCCTAATAATCTTTTCGCTTCTGTCAAATACAAATCGTCGTCCATTAGGACGACATTGCCTCCCTTATCGCTCTTTTTGAATACTGGGTTCTTTGCTTCCTTTAGTTCTTTTAGGGCCCTTCGTTCATCCTTAGTAAGGTTATCATGGCCGCTTTGGGTCCAGTTGATGTTGTTCAAATCAGTCTGGACCATCTCTAAGAACATATGTAACCATCTGTTCTTGCTCAGTGGGGGCATTTTGTTAGATCAAATTTTTAGATCAGCAATCCTTTTAATGGGGCAGCTTCCAGGTATAGGGTCCTCGCTTTCTTCCAGCAGGGAATTTAAAATTTCCAGCGCTATTTGGTCATCTTGATCCAGCTTTGGGTCACTTGAGGTTAGTAACTCTTTATTTGCATACAAGGACTTAAAAAACACCTTTCTTAAGAAAAGGGCTACGTCCTTATATACTTCAAAGTGATCCATATTATTGACTGGCGAAAAAAACATTCCTCTCTGTAGAAGTTCAACATGTCTAGGGGCTAGAGGGAAGGCAGAGAGGTTGATTACCTTAGTATCCAAAATGGATATCTGATCTATTTTAAGGGTTATCTCTGTTGGCTGCGTGTACGCTGTTCTATCTGTGCCTTGGGGCCCCTTTCCTTGTTTTTGACGTTTGTTTTGGTACTCTGTGAGGTTTTCTGAGAAAGGGGGCGGTCCTCCATCTCTGCCGTTCCCTCCCTCTCTAAAAAAGTCACGACTTTGGGAGTTCCATCGTCATCACCATCAACTGTGGCATTCTCCCGTCTAAACCTTGATTGTGACCTCGATCCCCTCCTATTAGATCTGCTTCTCCCTCTCCTTATGGTGAGATCGAAAACTCGATCGTTTTCAAAATCCATAAGGTCTCTTCTAAGTTTAGACTGCTTAGTAGTTTTTAGATTCAATTGTGCCCTCTCGATTTCTTTTTTAAGCAGATCATTTTGTTTCGTGAATTCTTCTCTTTTAAAGGTTCAAGACTTTGTGCGCTTTCCACTATCTTTTCCTTCAGTTCATCTAGTTGAATCTTTTCCTCCTCCACTATCAGACCCATTACGGCTATCCCATGCCTTATGCATAGGTCCTTCCACTTCGAGAGGAACCTCTCATTATGTAAGTGCTCAGCCGGGACCGTCCGGTCCCTTAAGCCGCGTGGTATAATTTTCCGGTTGACATACGTTTCTAAAAAGGAAACGTCCCATTTCCTATTCAGATGTTTCAGAAGTAACTTTTTGTGTTCTTTAAATTTATCTCTTATTTCGTCATCTTGATTCGGAAGTTGGGAAGAATCCCCGCTAAATGCATGGCTAATCTCATCGTCTATTTCTTCTCCCAGAACAAAGGCCATATTTCTAAAATCACTCGTATAGAAAAAATTATAAATAATAAATGCTAAACTGTGTGCAGCTAATTAAGGTCACTTGGGATTCGTTTAAGAATGGATCACTAAGGATCCTTAATACACTTGGACAGAAGACAAAAAGAAAGGAAAAACAAATCCCTAAAGTGCATTTTCTCCAGTCCTAATTTAAATAATGCAAGTCTAAAAACCATTGGTCTGTAGTGGCACCATTGTTGTAGCAAAAGAGGCTAGGCAAAAAAGAGGGGGAACACCCCAAGATGGTCAAAAGGGGTGTAAAAGTTGCTACTTAATACAATCGTAGGTATAGACTGAGACTGGGGGAAATGATTAAATAATTTATTATTATCAAAAAAGAATGCTCAGAAAATTTCATTGGCATTAAAAATAACACGGATAACTGCTACCACAGACTACTAACGATCACCGATTGGTGATCTCAGTAGGGGGGGGGGGTGGTCAAACAAGACAGGACAGGACTTACAGACATGACAAATAACAAAATAAGGGAACACACAACACAGAAAGTCCGGACATCGGCATGAAATTCGGAGTGCAGCTGAATAACGCTAATAATTACCTGAGATGTCAATTCTAATGATTGGGAAACCCCAAATTAAACTACTAAAGCGTATCCAGCTCCACTGCGAATTACCCCAGGGTGATACCATCAAACAAATGCCAATCCTAACATCTAGACACTGGTCCCAAGGTAATGTTCAATATCAGAAAAAATTAATATATTGGCCAAAATTGCCAAAAACAAGGGGCCTCAGTAAGCAAAAATGTCAGGGTTCATCCACAAAGGACTGCGGAAGAATTTTCAAGATAATCAGTAGATAGTAGTGGTTATCCTATTCTTCCTTTTCCCACTATTTGGAGACCAGCGGGTGGCTGAAGATTTTTGGTATCTAATTTGTAGCTGATTGAGCCGCCAGCTGCTGTATCTCAAAGTGGTACAGAATCAGTGTTCATTCAGGGGAATAGAGCCACATTCAAAGGTATCTGAGCATCAGCGAACTGTTCCTTAAGCATAAGTCTGTGGTAATCAAATTAGTTGAGCCCTGCAACTATATAGTGATGGCCAGTGGAGCCTGTTTCATACGTTACCATCCCGGGAGCGTTCATATATTGTAGTGGGCACCTGTGATGTTGCAGCTCTTTCCGGTACTAGTGAATGAGTAGTTTGGATTTACTCTGTCCGTTATCATCTGCTGCTATTTCAGGAGCCTTCTCCGCTCACCTGGGTGGATCACGTACTTGTGCTGACAGCGTCTGCGGAGATATCTATCTCTATGCTGAAGACGCCGCTCTCGGCTTCACGGCTATGCTGGGCGGGGATTGCGTTGCCGACGTCACGTGACTGCTGTGACGTCAACGCGTTTCGCTATCTGGATAGCGTAGCTTCGTCTGGACTGGGTGGTGGGGCGACTCCTGGCGGTTCTATTTATGGACATTGTCCTTCCGACAGGCCGCCCTCTTGTGAGAAAAAAGGAGTAGGCATGTAGTTCTCCCATCCTTAGTGGATGACCACAACAGATAAAAACTAACATACGAGGGAAGAAAATTTGGCCAATGTAGCCACGGCTTTGGTTAGCATATACTATAATTAGGAGGAATAATATAGCTACGGTATTTGGTTCATACTACAGCAACTAGTCATGGAATTGTTTATATATATATTTTAATCAGCATAAATCATATACCAATAATTAATATTCATTTCACATATTGTTACTTAAATCCATCATTCCCGTTAGGGAATGGAGATGACTCAATGATGGTAAACCCATGTCAAAAGCTGTAGATATGAATAATACCAATCAGAGACTCCGAGCTTTAGAGTCTATCTATAACTCAGTTTCGATGTGTTGGGATGCGCTGGGGTATATGCCAGGTGGCTTAAGCTTGGTAAATCACATAACCAAGACATCATGTTTTATTTCATATATTGATCTTCGCATGCTCCCAGGTGTGGCCCAGCGTCCACTCAGCCAATTTCCCTAGTAATACCCAGGTCTGCATAAATATAGCCAGCATCTCACCTTAATATGTGAATATACCCATAAAGGATTAGGGATATGGACAACGAGTCGCACCCAGGAAGCAATGCAGATATTAACCCCCCAGGGCAGCCCACACATCAAACAAGATCGGAGTCCATGATTAAGCCATACTTAAGCATGCCTGGTCAATACTGGAGATAGATTTACCAGAGGAGATCAAGCAAGAGGAGGTGATTAAATCAATATCACCTATTTTTGATTTTTTTAAGTTTTTTAGGAACACAAAGGATAAGGTTGTGGGATGAGGGGAATGATGTTGGGAAGGGGGAGGGGGGGGAGGAGGAAAAAGAAGTTTTTGGTCAAGTGTCTAAAAAGACCTGAAGATTGAGTTCAGGAGCCTAGGCGGAAAATCCACCATTTTTCCTTCTGAAGGAGAATGCGGTTAAAATCACCCCTTCTTTTGGGCAATTTAAGTACATAAATGCCTTTGATTTTTATACCATCTATCTTGCCATCATGGCACAGGGCAAAATGTTTAGCCAGTGGTTTTTCCTGACTTTTTTCAGGGTCCCTCTCTCTCTCCTTTTTAATGTCACGAAGATGCTCCCCTATCCTAACTTTTAGGGGCCTTTTGGTCTTACCTATATACATCTTCGGACATGAACACGTGATCATATATATCACACTGCTTGTAGAGCAGTTGATAAGATCACGTATTTCAAAGGTTTCCCGACCGAGTGCATCCATGAAAGATGCAGTTCGGTCCACTAAAGGACATACTTGGCATTTGTTACAAGGGAACATGCCTTTACTTCTGGGGTACTCTGAAAGCCAGCTAATACTAGGTTCCTTGGTAAATTTGGAATGAATTAACATATCCCCAAGATTCTTGGCCCTCCTTGCCACCAATTTGGGTGCATTTCCTACAATGTCCTGCATCCCAGGGCAATTGAGGAGAATGCCCCAATGTTTTTCCAGCACTCGTCTAACTTGGTCCCACTGGGCTTCATACGGGGTAATCACCCTCACCGGCTCTGAGTTTTGATTTTTTATTTTAGAGTTTGCATTAAGATCAACAGAGAGTAGACTTTTTCTATCTTGGCAGGCTGCACGCTGTTTGGCCTTCCTAATCTGCCGATGCGAGTACCCCCTTTCCCAAAATCTTTTGTAGAGCTCAGCATTTTCCCTCCTAAGATCTTCCCTCTTTGTACAGTTTCTTTTAATCCCTAGAAACTGTCCAATAGGGATTCCATCCTTGAGGGACTGAGGATGGTGACTATCAGCTCTAAGGAGGGTATTGGCTGCTGTCTCTTTCCTGTAAGTACGGGTACATAGTTTGCCCTCCTCTACATATATCCAAAGGTCGAGGAAGGAGATCTGTTCTTCATCTACCGTGAAAGTAAGGCGGATATTGCGGTCATTACAGTTCAGTTGACCAATGAAATGGGCCCACTGGTCCCTACTCCCATGCCATATCACCAACACGTCGTCAATGTATCTCAACCATGCATACACATGGCTAGTATACATTGGCAACGTGTAGACCTCCTCCTCCTCCCATAAACCTAGATGGAGGCAAGCGTAGGCAGGTGCCCACGCTGCCCCCATTGAAGTACCTCTAATTTGTTGGTAATATTGGGAGTTAAATTGGAAAAAATTGTTCGCCAAGGCGAATTGTAATAGCTCCAAAAGGAACTCATTCTGTGAACCGTACTCGGGATAGTTCAAATCTAGGTGGCTTGCCACTGCCTCTATCCCACAATGATGTGGGATTGAGGTATACAGTGACTCTACATCCACACTTATTAGTAGGAAACCCTCGTCAATTTTTAGTTCAGAAATTTGAGATAACACATGCCGGGTATCCTGGACGTAGGATTTAAGGCCGAAGACCATTTCCTTTAGGAGTGAGTCCAAGTACCGGCCCACCCTTTCAAGGGGTCCCTGTACCGCCGACACAATAGGTCTCCCAGGTGGTTTATCTGGGCATTTGTGTATTTTAGGAATAGTGTAAATGGTCGGTACATTGAACTCCCTCACAGACAAATGGTCAAATTCACGTCGGCCCAGTAAGCCAACATCCTTTGCCTCAAACAGCATCCTATTTAGTTCCTGAACTAGCCTTGGAAAAGGATTGCAATCTAATTTTTTGTAAGTCAAAGAATCCCCTAATAATCTTTTCGCTTCTGTCAAATACAAATCGTCGTCCATTAGGACGACATTGCCTCCCTTATCGCTCTTTTTGAATACTAGGTTCTTTGCTTCCTTTAGTTCTTTTAGGGCCCTTCGTTCATCCTTAGTAAGGTTATCATGGCCGCTTTGGGTCCAGTTGATGTTGTTCAAATCAGTCTGGACCATCTCTAAGAACATATGTAACCATCTGTTCTTGCTCAGTGGGGGCATTTTGTTAGATCGAATTTTTAGATCAGCAATCCTTTTAATGGGGCAGCTTCCAGGTATAGGGTCCTCGCTTTCTTCCAGCAGGGAATTTAAAATTTCCAGCGCTATTTGGTCATCTTGATCCAGCTTTGGGTCACTTGAGGTTAGTAACTCTTTATTTGCATACAAGGACTTAAAAAAACACCTTTCTTAAGAAAAGGGCTACGTCCTTATATACTTCAAAGTGATCCATATTATTGACTGGCGAAAAAGACATTCCTCTCTGTAGAAGTTCAACATGTCTAGGGGCTAGAGGGAATGCAGAGAGGTTGATTACCTTAGTATCCAAAATGGATATCTGATCTATTTTAAGGGTTATCTCCGTTGGCTGCGTGTACGCTGTTCTATCTGTGCCTTGGGGCCCCTTTCCTTGTTTTTGAAGTTTGTTTTGGTACTCTGTGAGGTTTTCTGAGAAAGGGGGCGGTCCTCCATCTCTGCCGTCCCCTCCCTCTCTAAAAAAGTCACGACTTTGGGAGTTCCATCGTCATCACCATCAACTGTGGCATTCTCCCGTCTAAACCTTGATTGTGACCTCGATCCCCTCCTATTAGATCTGCTTCTCCCTCTCCTTATGGTGAGATCGAAAACTCGATCGTTTTCAAAATCCATAAGGTCTCTTCTAAGTTTAGACTGCTTAGTAGTTTTTAGATTCAATTGTGCCCTCTCGATTTCTTTTTTAAGCAGATCATTTTGTTTCGTGAATTCTTCTAACTCTTTTAAAGGTTCAAGACTTTGTGCGCTTTCCACTATCTTTTCCTTCAGTTCATCTAGTTGAATCTTTTCCTCCTCCACTATCAGACCCATTACGGCTATCCCATGCCTTATGCATAGGTCCTTCCACTTCGAGAGGAACCTCTCATTATGTAAGTGCTCAGCCGGGACCGTCCGGTCCCTTAAGCCGCGTGGTATAATTTTCCGGTTGACATACGTTTCTAAAAAGGAAACGTCCCATTTCCTATTCAGATGTTTCAGAAGTAACTTTTTGTGTTCTTTAAATTTATCTCTTATTTCGTCATCTTGTTTTGGAAGTTGGGAAGAATCCCCGCTAAATGCATGGCTAATCTCATCGTCTATTTCTTCTCCCAGAACAAAGGCCATATTTCTAAAATCACTTGTATAGAAAAAAATATAAATAATAAATGCTAAACTGTGTGCAGCTAATTAAGGTCACTTGGGATTCGTTTAAGAATGGATCACTAAGGATCCTTAATACACTTGGACAGAAGACAAAAAGAAAGGAAAAACAAATCCCTAAAGTGCATTTTCTCCAGTCCTAATTTAAATAATGTAAGTCTAAAAACCATTGGTCTGTAGTGGCACCATTGTTGTAGCAAAAGAGGCTAGGCAAAAAAGAGGGGGAACATCCCAAGATGGTCAAAAGGGGTGTAAAAGTTGCTACTTAATACAATCGTAGGTATAGACTGAGACTGGGGGAAATGATTAAATAATTTATTATTATCAAAAAAGAATGCTCAGAAAATTTCATTGGCATTAAAAATAACACGGATAACTGCTACCACAGACTACTGACGATCACCAATTGGTGATCTCAGTAGGGGGGGGTGGTCAAACAAGACAGGACAGGACTAACAGACATGACAAATAACAAAATAAGGGAACACACAACACAGAAAGTCCGGACATCGGCATGAAATTCGGAGTGCAGCTGAATAACGCTAATAATTACCTGAGATGTCAATTCTAATGATTGGGAAACCCCAAATTAAACTACTAAAGCGTATCCAGCTCCACTGCGAATTACCCCAGGGTGATACCATCAAACAAATGCCAATCCTAACATCTAGACACTGGTCCCAAGGTAATGTTCAATATCAGAAAAAATTAATATATTGGCCAAAATTGCCAAAAACAAGGGGCCTCAGTAAGCAAAAATGTCAGGGTTCATCCACAAAGGACTGCGGAACAATTTTCAAGATAATCAGTAGATAGTAGTGGTTATCCTATTCTTCCTTTTCCCACTATTTGGAGACCAGCGGGTGGCTGAAGATTTTTGGTATCTAATTTGTAGCTGATTGAGCCGCCAGCTGCTGTATCTCAAAGTGGTACAGAATCAGTGTTCATTCAGGGGAATAGAGCCACATTCAAAGGTATCTGAGCATCAGCGAACTGTTCCTTAAGCATAAGTCTGTGGTAATCAAATTAGTTGAGCCCTGCAACTATATAGTGATGGCCAGTGGAGCCTGTTTCATACGTTACCATCCCGGGAGCATTCATATATTGTAGTGGGCACCTGTGATGTTGCAGCTCTTTCCGGTACTAGTGATCGAGTAGTTTGGATTTACTCGGTCCGTTATCATCTGCTGCTATTTCAGGAGCCTTCTCCGCTCACCTGGGTGGATCACGTACTTGTGCTGACAGCGTCTGCGGAGATATCTATCTCTATGCTGAAGACGCCGCTCTCGGCTTCACGGCTATGCTGGGCGGGGATTGCGTTGCCGACGTCACGTGACCGCTGTGACGTCAACGCGTTTCGCTATCTGGATAGCGTAGCTTCGTCTGGACTGGGTGGTGGGGCGGCTCCTGGCGGTTCCATTGTCCTTCCGACAGGCCGCCCTCTTGTGAGAAAAAAGGAGTAGGCATGTAGTTCTCCCATCCTTAGTGGATGACCACAACAGATAAAAACTAACATACGAGGGAAGAAAATTTGGCCAATGTAGCCACGGCTTTGGTTCGCATATACTATAATTAGGAGGAATAATATAGCTACGGTATTTGGTTCATACTACAGCAACTAGTCATGGAATTGTTTATATATATATTTTAATCAGCATAAATCATATACCAATAATTAATATTCATTTCACTTATTGTTACTTAAATCCATTATTCCCGTTAGGGAATGGAGATGACTCAATGATGGTAAACCCATGTCAAAAGCTGTAGATATGAATAATACCAATCAGAGACTCCGAGCTTTAGAGTCTATCTATAACTCAGTTTCGATGTGTTGGGATGCGCTGGGGTATATGCCAGGTGGCTTAAGCTTGGTAAATCACATAACCAAGACATCATGGTTTATTTCATATATTGATCTTCGCATGCTCCCAGGTGTGGCCCAGCGTCCACTCAGCCAATTTCCCTAGTAATACCCAGGTCTGCATAAATATAGCCAGCATCTCACCTTAATATGTGAATATACCCATAAAGGATTAGGGATATGGACAACGAGTCACACCCAGGAAGCAATGCAGATATTAACCCCCCAGGGCAGCCCACACATCAAACAAGATCGGAGTCCATGATTAAGCCATACTTAAGCATGTCTGGTCAATACTGGAGATAGATTTACCAGAGGAGATCAAGCAAGAGGAGGTGATTAAATCAATATCACCTATTTTTGATTTTTTTAAGTTTTTTAGGAACACAAAGGATAAGGTTGTGGGATGAGGGGAATGATGTTGGGAAGGGGGAGGGGGGGGGGGAAGGAGGAAAAAGAAGTTTTTGGTCAAGTGTCTAAAAAGACCTGAAGATTGAGTTCAGTGTTTAACCCCATAGGGGCCAAGGAGCCTAGGCGGAAAATCCACCATTTTTCCTTCTGAAGGAGAATGCGGTTAAAATCACCCCTTCTTTTGGGCAATTTAAGTACATAAATGCCTTTGATTTTTATACCATCTATCTTGCCATCATGGCACAGGGCAAAATGTTTAGCCAGTGGTTTTTCCTGACTTTTTTCAGGGTCCCTCTCTCTCTCCTTTTTAATGTCATGAAGATGCTCCCCTATCCTAACTTTTAGGGGCCTTTTGGTCTTACCTATATACATCTTCGGACATGAACACGTGATCATATATATCACCCTGCTTGTAGAGCAGTTGATAAGATCACGTATTTCAAAGGTTTCCCGACCGAGTGCATCCATGAAAGATGCAGTTCGGTCCACTAAAGGACATACTTGGCATTTGTTACAAGGGAACAGGGCCGATCCTGGGCGGGTGCCTGGGGTGCACTGCACCGAGGCGCCGCAGAGCAGGGGGCGCCAAAGTGGTAGAGTATTATGATTGTCAGTCCCGAGTGTTCTGCCCGTGGCAGTGTGCATTTTCCTCGCCCCCGGCGCTCAGTATAACGGCACTATTCCCCGCCTCCCAGCGTGCCCATGGCAGTGTGCATAAGATAGCCTAGCTTCATATTCCCCGCCCCACGGCAATGTTCACCCTCCGGCTGTATATTTTTCCTCCCCGCTTGCCCGCTGTATATTTCGTATGAGGAGGAGGTAGGCTAGGTCTGCCCCACCTCCTCCCCATGTCCCCCCTGTGCCCGCCCACAACCCTTTCGCGTAGCCAATCTGTGTCTGGAAAGGGATGAGGGCGGGAGATTTCAAGCCAGCCAGTGATCCTGCCTGATGTCGCTGCCTGAGTGCCTGCCTCTGAAGACAATGCAGCCTGGGTGAGTGATCTCTCCCCTCTCTCTTCTCTAAATGTGCCAAAGTCTCCCAGGCTTCCATATATAGTCTTCCATGCAGGGGCGGGCTGGGGCAGGGTGGCAATTTCCCCCTAGGCTGCCGCACTAACTTATATGGATAACGGCCGGCGGCTGCCCGCTCACGTTTTTTTTTCCAGAGGAAGTCGGGTCAGGGCAGGGGCCATGAGCTGAGGCAGAGGGAGGAGTGCTGAAGCTCAAGCGACACTCACTCATGTAGCGGGGCCGCTCTGTCACCCGTGGCTCCACTCCTCCCGTCGGTCGCGATCACACTAATCCACCGACAGAGGAGTGAGAGCCAGCCTGTCAGCTCCTGCGGGGGATTTCCCCCCTCCATCTCCTCCAAACACTGCAGCATGTGCGGGCTCCGCTCGCAGAGCACGGCCGCCCACTCTGTTCCCTCCCCTGCTTCCTCATTGGTAGGTGGAGAGTGCCCATCAGCCAGGCCTCCAGCAGCTGCAAAGCATCGTGGGACATATAGTCCCTATCGCCAGCAGCCCAGTAGCAGTCCCTGGGGGCAGAAACTCCCCAGCCTGTCCACAGCAGGAGAAAGGACGAGAGGCTGCGGGAAGCGGACTGTCACTCCATGAGGTGAGCAGAGCAGAGATAATGTAAGTTTTTTTTTTTTGGTGAATGTGTTTTGTTTTTTTTGTTTTATTGAAAATAAAGATTCCTCTCTTCCTTCTCATTGTTTCATGCTGGGGGCTGATAATATATACCCCTTCATGCCTAAACCTTTTTTTGACACTTGTCAAAAATCTGTATTTTTGTTAGAAAATTACTTAGAACCCCCAAACATATATATATATATATATATATATATATATATATATATATATAATGTATTTTTTTAGCAGAAACCCTAGAGAATAAAATGGCGATTGTTGCAATATTTTATGTCACATAAAATATTTCATTTGAAAAACCGCACTGATGCAATGCAATTTCTTTGGGAAAATACACTGTCATGAATAAAAAAAAAAAAAAAAAACTAACATTAGCCCAATTTTTTTGTATAATGTGAAAGATGATATTATGCAGAGTAAATAGATACCTAACGTGTGGGGTGCACGCGGCATGCCCTGTGATCAGTGAGTCCATGAGACTCGGCTGATCACAGATCGGAGTGAGGGGCAGATATCGGCCCCTTACCATGTGATCAGCTGTCAGCCAATGACAGCTGATCACGTGATGAAAACAGAAGCTGGTAATTGCCATTTTGTTCCCCTCATGCTGACAGCGTGAGGAGAAAAAAAAGTCGTTTATCGTCTTGTGTAAACGGGACATCAGTCCCGCACACTCCAGACCCACTGCTGCTAAGTAGTGCCCACCAGTGCCACCTACCAGTGCATATCAGCACTGCTAAGTAGTCCACGCGCTCTCAAGCTCCCAGTGAGTGGAGAACTGAGAGCAGCACAGCCAGAATAAAATGACCTGTGTGTCCTGCTGGCCACTGACCTGTGGGTCCTGCTGGCCGCTGGCCTGTAAGTCCTGCTGGCCGCTGGCCTCTGGCTCCTACTGGGAGCTGACCATAGCCTTTTGGGTCTGCTGGCTACTAGCCTAGGGCGACCAGATGTCCCCGGTTTCCCGGGACAGTCCCTGGACTGAGGACACTGTCCCGGGACCAAGTCCATGCCCGATTCTGTCCCCACTTTGCAGGGCCAATCCTGGGAGGGTGCACCGTGAGCTGAGGCAGAGGGAGAGCGCCCAAGGCCGGCCCTACCATGGGTCCTGCTGGGCCTATTGGGCTGCCTCAGAAGGGAAGTGGGGGCAAGCACCGCTGGATTACACAGAGCGGGGACCTCCCGCTTACCCGGCGGCTGCTGTGATACGAAGTCCCACCTCCTGGACCGGCTCCTTTGATAGACGGCACACTGGTGACGTCTATCATAGAAGCCAGTCCTGGAGGCGGGACTTCGTATGACAGCAGCCACACCGGGTAGGCAGTAGATCTCCACTCTGTGTAATCCGGCGGCTCTTCTCTCTCTAATCCCCATGCAATAAACAGACTGCATTGATGGACACTGGCAAGGCTTCATTGATGGGCACTGATCAGGCTGCATTGATGGACACTGGTGAGGCTGCTTTGGATGGGCACTGGTGATAGGGAGCTGATTTGGTGGTTTAATGGGCCACTTGACTGGATTTGCCCCCCAGGCCTAAGGCTGCCAGCCCTCCCCTGCTTCCATGTGCCATAGTCTTCTTCAGCCTTCCATGTGCCATAGTCTTCTTCAGCCTTCCATGTGCCATAGCCTTCCAGCCTTCCATGTGCCATAGCCTTCCAGCCTTCCATGTGCCATAGCCTTCCAGCCTTCCGTGTGTCATAGCCTTCCAGCCTTCCATGTGCCATAGCCTTCCATGTGCCACAGTCTTCCAGCCTTCCATGTGCCACAGTCTTCCAGCCTTCCATGTGCCACAGTCTTCCAGCCTTCCATGTGCCACAGTCTTACATCCTTCCATGTGCCACAGTCTTACATCCTTCCATGTGCCACAGTCTTACATCCTTCCATGTACCATAGTGGTCCTGCCTTCCATGTACCATAGTGATCCTTCCTGTCTTCCATGTGCCATAGTGGTCCTGCCTTCCATGTACCATAGTAATCCTTCCTGCCTTCTGTGTGCCATAGTAATCCTTCCATGTACCATAGTGATCCTTCCTGTCTTCCATGTGCCATAGTGGTCCTGCCTTCCATGTACCATAGTAATCCTTCCTGCCTTCTGTGTGCCATAGTAATCCTTCCATGTACCATAGTGACCCTTCCTGCCTTCCATGTGCCATAGTTATCCTTCCTTCCATGTACCATAGTAATCCCTCCTCCCTTTCTTCCATGTACCATAGTGATCCTTCCTTCCTGCCTTCTGTGTACCATAGTGTCCCCTCTTCCTTTCTTCCTTACACCATAGTGATTCTTCCCTCTCTCTCTCCCTAAGGGGTCATACTGCAGTACTTATTCTTTGGCTCCATCCCGGGTTCCTCAGATCCTTTATAATCCTCTATTTTAAGCTCTTTGTCTATTCTCAGTGTATACAAAACCAGATGTATTGGAAGTACATTTCTAAATGATTGTGTTGAGGTTTATATGTATCCCTAAGACTCCAGCTTGTGGCACACAATCAAAGCATATTTAGAGGGACAAGGAAGCCCAAAATTAGGTTTCGCCTAGGGTGTCAAAAATCCTTGCACCAACCCTGTTTAGTGGGCACTGGTAGGCTGCATTTGGTGGGCACTGGTAGGCTGCATTTGGTGGGCACTGGTAGGCTGCATTTGGTGGGCACTGGTAGGCTGCATTTGGTGGGCACTGATAAGGCTGCATTTGGTGGGCACTGGTAGGCTGCATTTGGTGGGCACTGATAAGGCTGCATTTGGTGGGCACTGATAAGGCTGCATTTAGTGGATACTGATAAGGCTGCATTTGGTGGGCACTGGTAGGCTGCATTTGGTGGGCACTGATAAGGCTGCAATTGATGGGCACTGGTAGGCTGCAATTGATGGGCACTGGTAGGCTGCATTTGGTGGGCACTAATGAGGCTACATTGATCTCTTGTATAATTTTTGCAGTCTCTGACCATCTATTGTATCATATCTGCAGTCTCTGACCATCTCCTCTACGATGTCTTTCTAACAGACTCTCTAACAGAAGCCCTCTCTGTGTACATTAGAGAGACCCCCCTCCAGGTCCCATTAGAGTACTCCTTGCTTTTTCTGTATTTTGTTTATTGTTAAGAGATCGTGGGAGGATCCCAGGGTAACGAAGACTCCTTAGGGGAGCATCTCTGTGTTTGAGTCATTGCCATAGAAACACGTGTAAAGGGGAGGAGTTAGTAAAGATAACCACGCCCATGTGGGGGGGCGCCAGAAATATTTCTGCACCCAGGCGTCTGTGACCCTAGGATCGGCCCTGCAAGGGAACATGCCTTTACTTCTGGGGTACTCTGAAAGCCAGCTAATACTAGGTTCCTTGGTAAATTTGGAATGAATTAACATATCCCCAAGATTCTTGGCCCTCCTTGCCACCAATTTGGGTGCATTTCCTACAATGTCCTGCATCCCAGGGCAATTGAGGAGAATGCCCCAATGTTTTTCCAGCACTCGTCTAACTTGGTCCCACTGGGCTCCATACGGGGTAATCACTCTCACCGGCTCTGAGTTTTGATTTTTTATTTTAGAGTTTGCATTAAGATCAACAGAGAGGAGACTTTTTCTATCTTGGCAGGCTGCACGCTGTTTGGCCTTCCTAATCTGCCGATGCGAGTACCCCCTTTCCCCAAATCTTTTGTAGAGCTCAGCATTTTCCCTCCTAAGATCTTCCCTCTTTGTACAGTTTCTTTTAATCCCTAGAAACTGTCCAATAGGGATTCCATCCTTGAGGGACTGAGGATGGTGACTATCAGCTCTAAGGAGGGTATTGGCTGCTGTCTCTTTCCTGTAAGTACGGGTACATAGTTTGCCCTCCTCTACATATATCCAAAGGTCGAGGAAGGAGATCTGTTCTTCATCTACCGTGAAAGTAAGGCGGATATTGCGGTCATTACAGTTCAGTTGACCAATGAAATGGGCCCACTGGTCCCTACTCCCACGCCATATCACCAACACGTTGTCAATGTATCTCAACCATGCATACACATGGCTAGTATACATTGGCGACGTGTAGACCTCCTCCTCCTCCCATAAACCTAGATGGAGGCAAGCGTAGGCAGGTGCCCACGCTGCCCCCATTGAAGTACCTCTAATTTGTTGGTAATATTGGGAGTTAAATTGGAAAAAATTGTTCGCCAAGGCGAATTGTAATAGCTCCAAAAGGAACTCATTCTGTGAACCGTACTCGGGATAGTTCAAATCTAGGTGGCTTGCCACTGCCTCTATCCCACAATGATGTGGGATTGAGGTATACAGTAACTCTACATCCACACTTATTAGTAAGAAACTCTCGTCAATTTTTAGTTCAGAAATTTGAGATAACACATGCCGGGTATCCTGGACGTAGGATTTAAGGCCGAAGACCATTTCCTTTAGGAGTGAGTCCAAGTACCGGCCCACCTTTTCAAGGGGTCCCTGTACCGCCGACACAATAGGTCTCCCAGGTGGTTTATCTGGGCATTTGTGTATTTTAGGAATAGTGTAAAAGGTCGGTACATTGAACTCCCTCACAGACAAATGGTCAAATTCACGTCGGCCCAGTAAGCCAACATCCTTAGCCTCAAACAGCATCCTATTTAGTTCCTGAACTAGCCTTGGAAAAGGATCGCAATCTAATTTTTTGTAAGTCAAAGAATCCCCTAATAATCTTTTCGCTTCTGTCAAATACAAATCGTCATCCATTAGGACGACATTGCCTCCCTTATCGCTCTTTTTGAATACTAGGTTCTTTGCTTCCTTTAGTTCTTTTAGGGCCCTTTGTTCATCCTTAGTAAGGTTATCATGGCCGCTTTGGGTCCAGTTGATGTTGTTCAAATCAGTCTGGACCATCTCTAAGAACATATGTAACCATCTGTTCTTGCTCAGTGGGGGCATTTTGTTAGATCAAATTTTTAGATCAGCAATCCTTTTAATGGGGCAGCTTCCAGCTCTACAAAAGATTTCGGGAAAGGGGGTACTCGCATCGGCAGATTAGGAAGGCCAAACAGCGTGCAGCCTGCCAAGATAGAAAAAGTCTCCTCTCTGTTGATCTTAATGCAAACTCTAAAATAAAAAATAAAAACTCAGAGCCGGTGAGGGTGATTACCCCGTATGGAGCCCAGTGGGACCAAGTTAGACGAGTGCTGGAAAAACATTGGGGCATTCTCCTCAATTGCCCTGGGATGCAGGACATTGTAGGAAATGCACCCAAATTGGTGGCAAGGAGGGCCAAGAATCTTGGGGATATGTTAATTCATTCCGAATTTACCAAGGAACCTAGTATTAGCTGGCTTTCAGAGTACCCCAGAAGTAAAGGCATGTTCCCTTGTAACAAATGCCAAGTAAGTCCTTTAGTGGACCGAACTGCATCTTTCATGGATGCACTCGGTCGGGAAACCTTTGAAATACGTGATCTTATCAACTGCTCTACAAGCAGGGTGATATATATGATCACGTGTTCATGTCCGAAGATGTATATAGGTAAGACCAAAAGGCCCCTAAAAGTTAGGATAGGGGAGCATCTTCGTGACATTAAAAAGGAGAGAGAGAGGGACCCTGAAAAAAGTCAGGAAAAACCACTGGCTAAACATTTTGCCCTGTGCCATGATGGCAAGATAGATGGTATAAAAATCAAAGGCATTTATGTACTTAAATTGCCCAAAAGAAGGGGTGATTTTAACCGCATTCTCCTTCAGAAGGAAAAATGGTGGATTTTCCGCCTAGGCTCCTTGGCCCCTATGGGGTTAAACACTGAACTCAATCTTCAGGTCTTTTTAGACACTTGACCAAAAACTTATTTTTCCCCCTTCCCCCCCCCCTTCCCAACATCATTCCCCTCATCCCACAACCTTATCCTTTGTGTTCCTAAAAAACGTAAAAAAATCAAAAATAGGTGATATTGATTTAATCACCTCCTCTTGCTTGATCTCCTCTGGTAAATCTATCTCCAGTATTGACCAGGCATGCTTAAGTATGGCTTAATCATGGACCCCGATCTTGTTTGATGTGTGGGCTGCCCTGGGGGGTTAATATCTGCATTGCTTCCTGGGTGCGACTCGTTGTCCATATCCCTAATCCTTTATGGGTATATTCACATATTAAGGTGAGATGCTGGCTATATTTATGCAGACCTGGGTATTACTAGGGAAATTGGCTGAGTGGACGCTGAGCCACACCTGGGAGCATGCGAAGATCAATATATGAAATAAACCATGATGTCTTGGTTATGTGATTTACCAAGCTTAAGCCACCTGGCATATACCCCAGCGCATCCCAACACATCGAAACTGAGTTATAGATAGACTCTAAAGCTCGGAGTCTCTGATTGGTATTATTCATATCTACAGCTTTTGACATGGGTTTACCATCATTGAGTCATCTCCATTCCCTAACGGGAATGATGGATTTAAGTAACAATATGTGAAATGAATATTAATTATTGGTATATGATTTATGCTGATTAAAATATATATATAAACAATTCCATGACTAGTTGCAGTAGTATGAACCAAATACCGTAGCTATATTATTCCTCCTAATTATAGTATATGCAAACCAAAGCCGTGGCTACATTGGCCAAATTTTCTTCCCTCGTATGTTAGTTTTTATCTGTTGTGGTCATCCACTAAGGATGGGAGAACTACATGCCTACTCCTTTTTTCTCACAAGAGGGCGGCCTGTCGGAAGGACAATGTCCATAAATAGAACCGCCAGGAGCCGCCCCACCACCCAGTCCAGACGAAGCTACGCTATCCAGATAGCGAAACACGTTGACGTCACAGCGGTCACGTGACGTCGGCAACGCAATCCCCGCCCAGCATAGCCGTGAAGCCGAGAGCGGCGTCTTCAGCATAGAGATAGATATCTCTGCAGACGCTGTCAGCACAAGTACGTGATCCACCCAGGTGAGCGGAGAAGGCTCCTGAAATAGCAGCAGATGATAACGGACCGAGTAAATCCAAACTACTCATTCACTAGTACCGGAAAGAGCTGCAACATCACAGGTGCCCACTACAATATATGAACGCTCCCGGGATGGTAACGTATGAAACAGGCTCCACTGGCCATCACTATATAGTTGCAGGGCTCAACTAATTTGATTACCACAGACTTATGCTTAAGGAACAGTTCGCTAATGCTCAGATACCTTTGAATGTGGCTCTATTCCCCTGAATGAACACTGATTCTGTACCACTTTGAGATACAGCAGCTGGCGGCTCAATCAGCTACAAATTAGATACCAAAAATCTTCAGCCACCCGCTGGTCTCCAAATAGTGGGAAAAGGAAGAATAGGATAACCACTACTATCTACTGATTATCTTGAAAATTGTTCCGCAGTCTTTTGTGGATGAACCCTGACATTTTTGCTTACTGAGGCCCCTTGTTTTTGGCAATTTTGGCCAATATATTAATTTTTTCTGATATTGAACATTACCTTGGGACCAGTGTCTAGATTTTAGGATTGGCATTTGTTTGATGGTATCACCCTGGGGTAATTCGCAGTGGAGCTGGATACGCTTTAGTAGTTTAATTTGGGGTTTCCCAATCATTAGAATTGACATCTCAGGTAATTATTAGCGTTATTCAGCTGCACTCCGAATTTCATGCCGATGTCCGGACTTTCTGTGTTGTGTGTTCCCTTATTTTGTTATTTGTCATGTCTGTTAGTCCTGTCCTGTCTTGTTTGACCACCCCCCCCCCTACTGAGATCACCAATCGGTGATCGTCAGTTGTCTGTGGTAGCAGTTATCCGTGTTATTTTTAATGCCAATTGAAATTTTCTGAGCATTCTTTTTTGATAATAATAAATTATTTAATCATTTCCCCCAGTCTCAGTCTATACCTACGATTGTATTAAGTAGCAACTTTTACACCCCTTTTGACCATCTTGGGGTGTTCCCCCTCTTTTTTGCCACGCTTCTTCAGGAGCCTCGCTGTCATGGATATGCAGTAGTGTTTGTCTGTCAGCTTCCTTCCCATGTGTTCATCTTAGAGGCCAGAACCCTTTCACCTGGCTTCCTTTATAATCTCCTCCCAGCCTGACTCCACCCCAGGCCCTATCACAGAACACTATATTAACCTGTGCACTGCAAGCCTGCTTTGCTGATCAACGTGTTTGTTAGGCATTGTGTGTTTGGGTTCCTGCCTGCCGTGTGCTACGTCTGTCTCTCTGTTACGTTATTGGCTTGTCCCCGACTATCCCTGTCTGCTCGTGACCCTTGACCTTCGGCTCGTTCTTTCGTTATCCTTGTCTGCTTGTGGCCCCTGACCTTCAGCTTGTTATTCGGTTCTCTCATATCTTGTGCTGCTGCTTCCCCTCTTTTCCCCTTATCCTACGGGGCGTGAGCTAGGAAACTCCAGGGGCCGCGACCTGGTCCCAGCCTGCAGCATAACATCCTCACCACTAGAGGCCCTGGAGAAGACCTGCTGGGTCTTAGACTCCGCGCCCTGGGGAATCTTGGCTCTAGCTTCCGTTAGGATCCCAGTTGTGCCCCTCTGGTCCCGCTTTCCACAACCACCCAGTTTCCTATCCGCAGCAGTCAGCCATAGGGTTCACTACCTTGCGGTGCACTCCTGTCCCCCTACGGTGTGCATCTGTCACCTGGCCACAGGTGACCTTGACACTTGCAAATAGACTAACAAGAAATTTAAAACAGAAAAAACATTACAAATCTTTACATGATTATATTACAATAAAAAGTATGTAACAAATTGTCTAGGGAACACTGGACTGCCAACAACCGGTGGATCAAACCCAGGACAGACAGCCATAATGAGGAGGCATATGGGAAAACAATGGGTAGCTATGGGGGCACGTATATACTATAAATTATTAGAATATAGAATATGGTACCAGATCATGTCATAGCATGAGTGGTACCAACAGTTGATTGTTTGAATTAGTTGCCTAACTAGTAGTTTGTACATGTAGTTAATTGGATTGCTGTAGAAATAGGGAAGGAAGAAAAAGAGGCGCAAGGGAGTTGGGGCAGCAGAAATGGATAGGGAAGGGGAAAGGAAAAGAGGAAGGAAAAAAGGGGGAGGGGAAGTAAGGGAGGGAAAGAAAGGGATAGAGGGGGAGAGAAGAGAGGAGGGGGAGGGGGGAGGGCTAAAGGAAAGGGGGAAAAATTAGAAATGGGGGGAAGAGGGGGAGGGTATGGGAAAGCACAAAAATAGGATAGGGTAATAGAGCTGAAGGAAAGAGAAAGAGAGAGGGGAAAGAAGGAGGAAAAAATTAGAATAGTAAAATCAGCTACAAATTTGCATCAGCTAAAATATAATTATAACAATAAATAGTTTTCCAAGGAAAGAGCAATAAATATATGATAAACCAATTCCAAAGTAAAATATAAGCAACTAGACAATCAACTTACTATGAAATAAAGTATGATTGGCTACTAATGAACAGCCGGCAAAATTGGTAAAGTACAGATGAATGCAGGAGCATATGAGGTGCTGGAAATGCGGGGACAATCAGGTATTTTCTAAAATTCAAAAAAAGATTTTTTGTTCAAAAAATTATGTATATATAGTAGACGGCATTTACACAAAAATTTGTGAAAAATAACAAAAAAAAGCCACTGTAAATGAGTAAAACTCACCCAAAACAGTATGTTAAATCGATTTGCTGATTAGCAAAAAGGCATTGAATGGCTTTGATGAAGCAAAGGTATCCCATCCAGTATTATTATAATGTAACAGGAGATTGATAAGAGTGGTCCCAAATGCTCCCATAAAAGGAGATCAGATAGCCATAGGAAACCAGCTACTGAAATTTAGTCCTGGAAACAGGGGGAAGGGATAATAAAGATAACATGAGCAATATGTAATAGATGCTGACAGAGTTAGCCACAGCTAAGGGGGATAAAAGACACCTACCTGATATATTGTCCCCAGGTCCACCGCACTCATAATAGTAACAGCATCCTGCAGTGTTGGGCGTGTAGAGCAACGCCAACCAGCGTGCTCTTGAAATACGCGCCCCTTCCATGGTCAACCAATCGGCATGAGCCGAGGTGACGTCAACCGGAAAGGCCGGGGGTCAACGCGCATGCGCCGTATGGATACGGACGCAATTACGTGAGGATACAACAGGGGCAGCTAATTGGCCCGCCAACTCCGTAATGGAGAGAAGCCAGTTCCTCCATCTTGGGAGATGGCAAGCGCCAGCCTGCAATGTGATTGCAGGTGACGCTTGGGCGGCCACATAGCCCCGCAACAAGTCCCCCAATGACAACCCTCAGGCTGTCCAATCCAGACCGGCACCACCAGGGGGAGGCAGAACAATAATTCCCAAAACATATATACACAGTAGCATGTTATGTATGTAGTCATAATGAGTGGTATTCAATATAGATATTATAATAATAATGGTTACCCTGGTGGTGCCGGTCTGGATTGGACAGCCTGAGGGTTGTCATTGGGGGACTTGTTGCAGGGCTATGTGGCCGCCCAAGCGTCACCTGCAATCACATTGCAGGCTGGAGCTTGCCATCTCCCAAGATGGAGGAACTGGCTTCTCTCCATTACGGAGTTGGCGGGCCAATTAGCTGCCCCTGTTGTATCCTCACGTAATTGTGTCCGTATCCATACGGCGCACGCGCGGGATCCTCTGGGCGCATGCGCGTTGACCCCCGGCCTTTCCGGGTGATGTCATCTCGGCTCACGCCGATTGGTTGACCACGGAAGGGGTGCGTATTTCAAGAGCACGCTGGTTGGCGTTGCTCTACACGGCCAACACTGCAGGATGCTGTTACTATTATGAGTGCGGTGGACCTGGGGACAATATATCAGGTATGTGCTTTTTATCCCCCTTAGCTGTGGCTAACTCTGTCAGCATTTATTACATATTGCTGATGTTATCTTTATTATCCCTTCCCCCTGTTTCCAGGACTAAATTTCAGTAGCTGGTTTCCTATGGCTATCTGATCTCCTTTTATGGGAGCATTTGGGACCACTCTTATCAATCTCCTGTTACATTATAATAATACTGGATGGGATACCTATGCTTCATCAGAGCCATTCAATGCCTTTTTGCTAATCAGCAAATCGATTTAACATACTGTTTTGGGTGAGTTTTACTCATTTACAGTGGCTTTTTTTTGTTATATTTTTCACAAATTTTTAAGTAAATGCCGTCTACTATATATACATAATTTTTTGAACAAAAAAATATTTTTTGAATTTTAGAAAATACCTGATTGTCCCCGCATGTCCAGCACCTCAAATGCTCCTGCATTCATCTGTACTTTACCAATTTTGCCGGCTGTTCATTAGTAGCCAATCATACTTTATTTCATGGTAAGTTGATGGTCTGGTTGCTTATATTCTACTTTGGAATTGGTTTATCATATATTTATTGCTCTTTCCTTGGAAAATTCTTTTTTGTTATAATTATATTTTAGCTGATGCTAATTTGTAGCTGATTTTACTATTCTAATTTTTTCCTCTTTCTTTCCCCTTTCCCTTTCTCTTTCCTTCAGCTCTATTACCCTATCCTATTTTTGTGCTTTCCCATACCCTCCCCCTCTTCCCCCCATTTCTAATTTTTCCCCCTTTCCTTTAGCCCTCCCCCCTCCCCCCTTCCCCCCCCTCCCTTACTTTGCCTCCCTTACTTCCCCCTCCCCTTTTTTCCTACCTCTTTTCCTTTCCCCTTCCCTATCGATTTCTGCTGCCCCAACTCCCTTGCGCCTCTTTTTCTTCCTTCCCTTTTTCTACAGCAATCCAATTAACTACATGTACAAACTACTAGTTAGGCAACTAATTCAAACAATCAACTGTTGGTTCCACTCATGCTGTGACATGATCTGGTACCATATTTTATATTCTAATAATTTATAGTATATACGTGCCCCCATAGCTACCCATTGTTTTCCCATATGCCTCCCCGATATGGCTGTCTGTCCTGGGTTTGATCCACCGGTTGTTGGCAGTCCAGTGTTCCCTAGACAATTTGTTACATACTTTTTATTGTAATATAATCATTTAAAGATTTGTAATGTTTTTTCTGTTTTAACCACTTAACGACCGCTCACTGTATATATACACGTCGGCAGAATGGCACGGACAGGCACAATCACGTACCTGTACGTGCCTGCCTTCGTATAGTTGGGGGTCCCATCGGACCCCCCTTCTATACAGTAAACGGTCGGCATCGTTCTGGAAGCGATCCGTGATGAGGGGACGGCCATTCGTTTCCGGCCACCCCCTCGCGATCGCTCCCGGCGAATGAGAATCTTCCTCTGCCTGTGTAATGTAAACACAGGCAGAGGAAGTGATGTCATCTCTCCATGCGGCGGTCTTTTCGATCCGGCGCGAGGAGAGAAGACATCTCACAGTAAGTGCACCAACACTACACTGACACCAGTACATGTAGGCACACTTACACCCCCCAGTCACCCCCGGATCACCCCCAGTCACAGTGCACCATTTGCAGTGGTCATTTTTTTACTGATCACTGCAATCAGTGTCATTTGTGACAGTAAAAAATTGCAGGGCAGTTAGGTTTAGGCTCCTTTAGGCCCAGGGTAGCCCCCTAACAAAGGTTTAACCCCTTGATCGCCCCCCAGGTAACCCTTTCACCCCCTAACGCCAGCGTCACTAAGCGATCGTTTTTCCGATCGCTGTATTAGTGCCGGTGGTGCCCTAGATAGCCAGTTATTTATTTTTAGGTTCGCCGCAGGTTTTTATAGCGTCAGGTACCCCCATATATTATTTTAACCCCCTGATTTCCCCTAGAGTTAACCCTTTCACCAGTGATCAACGTATAAGTGTCACTGGTCACACTGGTTAGCCAGTTATTTCGTTATTTAGGTTACCCGTCAGGTTTTTATATAGCGTCAGGTACCCCCATATATAACCTAATAAAGGTTTTAACCCCCTGATTGCCCCTAGTTAACCCTTTCACCAGTGATCACCATATAAGTGTTACGGGTGACGCTGGTTGGTTAGTTTGCTTTTTATAGCATCAGGGCACCCGCCGTATATAACCCAATAAATGTTTAACCCCCTGATCGCCCGGCGGCTAATATCAATTAGGTTTTAGCGCCAGAGAGGGTCTGCATCGCCCCAGGCATCGTCAGGTTAGTGCCAGTAATGCTAACACCCACGCGCAAAGCATACACCTCCCTTAGTGGTATAGTATCTGAACAGATCAATATCTGATCTGATCAGATCTATACTAGCATCCCCAGCGGTTTAGGGTTCCCAAAAATGCAGTGTTAGCGGGATCAGCCCAGATACCTGCTAGCACCTGCGTTTAGCCCCTCCTCCCAGCCCAGCCCACCCAAGTGCAGTATCGATCGATCACTGTAACTTACCAAACACAACACACATAACTGCAGCGTTCGCAGAGACAGTCCTGATCCCTGCGATCGCCAACAGTTTTTTTTTGAAGCGTTCGATACATTTGCTGACAGTCAGGTACTTTTTAACCTGTGAATCTTACTAGTGTACCCCTAAATTTAGAGCCCAAAATGGCAAATCGAAGGTACACTAGTAAAGAGGCCTACGAGATTCTGAGCATGACAGATAGTGAAGAGGAGGTCACGCATCTGTCAGATTCAGGCTCAGAATATCTTCCCGTAGAAGACAGTGAAGTCAGCGGCTCCATGTCAGATAGCTCTGACGACGAAGATGAGGTCCCTGCTAAGGTCAGGCGTACCCGATCCCGATCTTCTGAGGTTGTTGAGGAGCAATAACCGCAGGGCTCTCGTATCATGGAGCAGAGTAGTACTAGCGCCGCTATTCCTTCTGGTGAATTGGCAAGCACCAGCGGCCTAGTACAGCCTGGGCGTACATCCAGCACTGCAGTATCACGTGGTGACGTGGCGAGTCCCATAAGTGCAGTTCAAGCTGGCGAGGTGGCAAGCACAAGTAGTGTCCTGCTGCCACCAAGAAGAAGACAAAGGCAGGCCCGTCCTGCCCATAGTGCCCTTCCTGCAGAATTCGCCTATCCTGATTGGGTCCCCACCACTTCTGCAGAACCCGTTCTTCCCCCATTCACTGCCCAACCCGGTATTCAGGTGGAAACAGCTGATTTTATGCCAATTGATTTTTATTTGCTGTTTTTCACGGAAGATCTCTATAGATCTATTGTGGACCAGAGTAATTTATATGCTGGTCAATTCATCGCTGCTAATCCCCAGTTGCCTTCCATTGCCAAAGATTGGAAACCAATTACGGTTTCCGAATTTAAGACCTTTCTGGGCCTTTCCCTCAACATGGGCACACATAAATTCCCATCATTGCGTGCTTATTGGTCCACGCACCCAATTGACCACATGCCTGTGTTCTCTGCCTCCATGCCCAGGAAACGATACGAGCAGATCTTGCGGTTCACGCATTTCAACGACAATGAACTTTGTCGTCCACGTGGAGACCCTGAATACGACCGGCTCTACAAAATTCGGCCCCTCATAAACCACTTTAACGAACGTTTTGCAGCCTTGTTTATTCCCGATCAAGTTGTCTGCGTTGATGAGTCCCTGATTAAATTTTCTGGCCGCTTGTCTTTCAACCAGTACCTTCCCAGCAAGCGTGCCAGATACGGGGTCAAGCTCTATAAGTTCTGTGACAGGGCAACAGGCTATGTATGGAGCTTTACGGTTTATGAGGGAAAAGATAGTCAGGTTAAGCCGGTCAACTGCCCAGATTACATAGGGAGCGCTGGCAAGATGGTGTGGAACTTGGTGTCACCCTTATTCGGAAAGGGGTACCACTTGTATGTGGACAATTATTACACGAGCGTGCCACTGTTTAGTTACTTGTTTGATCATCAGATTGGAGCATGTGGCACCGTGCGACCTAATCGCCGGGGCTTTCCCCAGAGGCTTGTAGATTCCCGTCTTAGGCTGGGGGAGAGAGCCTGCTTGAAGTGTAATAACTTGCTCGCTGTGAAGTGGAGGGATAATAAGAATGTTTTCCTTCTTACCTCCCTTCATGCAGACACGACAGTCCAAATTCATACAGCAACTGGTGTTGTGGAGAAACCCCTCTGTGTCCACGAATATAACCAAAATATGGGAGGGGTGGACCTCAACGACCAGTTGTTGGCGCCATATCTAATTGACCGTAAGGCGAGACGCTGGTACAAAAAAGTGTCTCTATCCTTATTCCAATTGGCTTTGCTGAACGCTCATGTGCTATACAGAGCTTCAGGCGGGACGTTATCTCTCCTAAAATTCCAGGATGAGATAGTCACAGAACTCCTGTATCCAGGAGGTTCTGCACCTCACCATCCCCAACCAAATGCAGTAAGACGGCTGCATGAGAGGCATTATCCGTATGTCCTCGAGAGTACCCCTACCCAACGAGCCCCCCAAAAAAGATGTCGTGTCTGTAGCAAGCGCGGATTTAGGCGTGACACACGTTATTTTTGTCCACGCTGTCCTGACAATCCTGGTCTTTGCATTGGTAAATGTTTTGAACGCTTCCACTCAAAAGTGAAGTTTTAGCGTAGGGTACAGCATTGCACAGAACAGGACACACTTACACAGGGTCTCCCAAGATGCCATCGCATTTTGAGAGACCCGAACCATTACAGTTGTTAAATGTTAAAGGTGATTATTCCTGCGCTACCAAAAGAGGAAAGTGGAAGGGGTAATGGAAACTGTTGCAAACACCGAAAGGGTTAATCCTAACCCGATAAGGTGATAAAATGAAGAGGGGGGGTGGTGTTGCGCTGTTTCTGATATGAACATGTATTGGTGAAAATATATAAGGTGCACAGTGGCTACCTCAAACCAATAAATAAAATAAAATCAATACACAATCTAAAATGATAATGATGAATTACAGTAATGAATATGTACTAGAACCATAAAAACAATCAAATGAATAAATTGAAAGTGCAAAGTGCATAAAAAATTGATCAAAACTACAATAAATATAAAAGTGGACACTGCTGTGCAAATATGCTAAAAAGTGCATAAACAAAATAACCTTGTAAGGGTATGTACTTACCGAGGCCGAGATGCCGAGAGTGGTTCACCTTTGCGACTTGACGCACTCCACCCCCTGGAGTTGAGACAGGGAGTGGATGGCGAGAAGCGGCACCGGCTACCGGCAGGTGGTGGGTACTTGTAGACGGTCCGGTAGTGCTGAGTAGACTGAAGAACAGGCTTCAGGCAGGAACTAGCCGGATTGGTAAAGTTCAAACAGCAGGAGACAATTGAAGCCGGTGCAGGTTGAGTCCGGGTTGCAATTGCAAAGGTAACAGTCCCGGCTGGGGGTCTAGCACAGCAAAAGGTAACAAATCCAGAGAATACCGGGAACCAGGCAGGAGTTCAAAGGAAATGCGGAAGTCCAAAGGTACAAGCAGGAGGTCAAGGATTGTAGACAGGCAGCAGATCCGAGTCACAGGCCGAGGGTCCAAACACAGGAGAAGGCAGAAGTCCGTATAACAAGCCGATGGTCAGGTCCAGGAGAGAGATCAGAGGAATCAAGCCAGTCCGGGTCACAAGGAGATTTTCAAGATAGTTTTCCAGAATCTTGGGTATACAGGAAAGCTGACAAACCAGCAACTTGTCAGTGCAACTGGGTCTCTTTAAATAGGCCCGCCTGGATTCCTATTGGTGCGCCGCTGCGTCGGCGCGCGCACCCGAGAACGTAGAAGCGCCGTCCGGCGCACGCGCATGCGCCGAAGCATCATTCTGCCGCGCATGCGCATTGGGCGCTGATTGGCGCTGTTGGACGGATTTCCCTGACAAACCTGCAAGTTGCAGTGCAATGAACTGTGCACAAGTGAAACTGCTAATTGCAAAGTGCAATAAAGTGCTAAAGTGAAATGCA
Organism: Rana muscosa; assembly: GCA_029206835.1. NCBI lineage: Eukaryota > Metazoa > Chordata > Amphibia > Anura > Ranidae > Rana > Rana muscosa. The sequence goes on from CM055117.1 coordinate 191,824,433, forward strand.
AAAAATAGCAAAAAATATATAGTCCAATAAGCAATGGAACAGAAATAAAGATGTTGAACTCCAAAAGTTCATATGTGAAGAAATAGCAAGTGGTGCCAGTGAAAAAAATAATTATATAATTTCTTCAAAGTGACGGTCCTGGAACTTCGCGTATACAAGTGATTCTATGGTGAGGAGATGTGTGAATCTCGACTTCCGGTGTCACACACTAGGGTAATAGATGGCCTCTTACCTTGCGGTAATGAGGTAACCGCATGTGTTTAATTAGGGTCAATGGTTCCTCTGTTATGGTCCTGGCATCAATAGAAAGACCTTGTGCCAAACGCTGTGGTTCCTCGGATATAAGGTGGACCTATATTGTATCCAGGGGATTGCTTTCAACTCCCAGTGATGGCGGGGTTAAAAGGAAAAAATAGTGTCTCGATCGTGAAGTACGTTTTTAAAAACCAAACGGTATGTTTTTTAGTCTAGCAGTGGGTTGCTTGCATAAAAACTCACATGAACTCACATAAAATAACATAAAAGTGAACTTACCTCCTATACGAGCGGCAAGCTCGTTTGCCTCCGTCTGTCTGATTGCCTCTCCGTCCCTACGCGTGGCGTCACGATCACGTGACTTCATCAGGGGATGATGGGAAGGCAATGAGATGGTCTTTAAATAGTTTTTCCATTAGAATGAATACGGCGGCCATTTTCTCAGAGCTCAATGTTAATCCCCATTGGCGGCCATTTTCCCTAGGATCCTGTCTTAGTAATAGGGTCGGCCATCTTTATGGTAGTTAAAAAACAATATACTGATAACAACGACAACAAATGTGCCGCCATTTTCCTTAAGGTTATTGATAGTTTGGTTGGCGGCCATGTTTTTGAAGTCCATGCATCGGTATATAGTGATCTTTATTATCTACATAATACCTTGCAGGACATATGAAACAGATCTGTAAGAACGAGGGGGCTGCAATTGTAATTTATGATAATAAATGATAAAGCTAAAAATTATATAAATACAATTGCACATGTGTTTATAAAAATTGATTAAAAATAATGCAAATAAATTTGTCATTATGTATAACAATATAAAAATAATTAAAAGATAAAATTGAATAAATATATCCCCGGAATGGATATGGGTTGGTCTCTCATAATTATGGGGAATTCATATATACACCAATCCCCCAAAATGACAGAAATTAGGTCTGGTGAACATCAGATAGACGTCTGCAATATGAGCTTCTCAGATATTTGCTTCACAGATACATATGAGACATACATATTAAAATAATAGAAGATATAGATCTGCAGAATAAAATATAATATAAAATTGACGCTATAAAAATGGGAGAAGGAGTCATTAATTTATCAAGAGTGTATACATATAAATATTAGAAGGACAGGCCATAGACACTACTAGGTGAGTAGGTGTGTGGTGAATTAATAGATGTACTAGAAATCACTGAGGAAACAGTTGAGGTCAAACTCAACATTGAGTCCTCTTGGTACAAAAGTATCAAGGGTGAATATCCATTTGGACTCTAGTTGACTTAGCGTCCTCACCTTATGTCCCCCCCGCCAGTGTCTAGTATATGGCTCAGAGTCTTGGGTATACAGGAAAGCTGACAAACCAGCAACTTGTCAGTGCAACTGGGTCTCTTTAAATAGGCCCGCCTGGATTCCTATTGGTGCGCCGCGCATTCGTGCGTGCCGCTGCGTCGGCGCGCGCACCTGAGAACGTAGAAGCGCCGTCCCGTGCACGCGCATGCACCGAAGCATCATTCCGGTGCGCATGCGCATTGGGCGCTGATTGGCGCTGTTGGACGGATTTCCCTGACAGTGCCCCCCTCCTAGGGGCGGACTCTGGACGCCCAGACTAGACATCAACTCGGGATGTTCCTGGTGAAAGACTCTAATTAGATGGGGAGCATGTAGGTTCCTAGATGGTTCCCAAGAGTTGTCCTCTGGGGGATAACCCTTCCATTTGATTAAATACTGTAATTGCCTGCCTCTTTTCCTGCAGCCCAAGATAGATTCCACCACGTACTCGTTTTCACCATCAACCTCCACAGGTGGAGGAGGTGGCTCATCCCTTCCCGGGAAGGAGCTGGAGACTACCGGTTTCAACAGAGACGTGTGGAAGACCGGGTGTATCCTGTAGGAGTCGGGCAGTGCCAATTCAAAGGCCACAGGGTTGATTACTCGCTTGATTTTAAAAGGGCCTATGAATCTTGGTCCCAATTTCCGTGAAGGGATCGGCAATTTGAGGTTGGTGGCGGAGAGCCATACTTCCTCCCCAACTTTGAAGACTGGATTTTCCTTCCTACCCTTGTCATAGTGTCTCTTGTAAGACTCCTGGGCGTTTTGCATCATTTCCTGGAGTGTCAGAAAATTAGATTGAACAAAGGCTATCCGATCTTGAACAGCAGGAACAGAGCTCTCCGGAATGTCATCAGGGAGGAAGGAAGGATGGAAGCCAAAGTTGGCCCAAAAAGGAGTTTGACTGGTGGCTGAATGGCTGAATGCACCGAGGCCGAGATGCTGAGAGTGGTTCACCTTTGCGACTTGACGCACTCCACCCCCTGGAGTTGAGACAGGGAGTGGATGGCGAGAAGCGGCACCGGCTACCGGCAGGTAGTGGGTACTTGTAGACGGTCCGGTAGTGCTGAGTAGACTGAAGAACAGGCTTCAGGCAGGAACTAGCCGGATTGGTAAAGTTCAAACAGCAGGAGACAATTGAAGCCGGTGCAGGTTGAGTCTGGGTTGCAATTGCAAAGGTAACAGTCCCGGCTGGGGGTCTAGCACAGCAAAAGGTAACAAGTCCAGAGAATACCGGGAACCAGGCAGGAGTTCAAAGGAAACGCGGAAGTCCAAAGGTACAAGCAGGAGGTCAAGGATTCTAGACAGGCAGCAGATCCGAGTCACAGGCTGAGGGTCAAAACACAGGAGAAGGCAGAAGTCCGTATAACAAGCCGATGGTCAGGTCCAGGAGAGAGATCAGAGGAATCAAGCCAGTCCGGGTCACAAGGAGATTTTCAAGATAGTTTTCCAGAGTCTTGGGTATACAGGAAAGCTGACAAACCAGCAACTTGTCAGTGCAACTGGGTCTCTTTAAATAGACCCGCCTGGATTCCTATTGGTGCGCCGCTGCGTCGGCGCGCGCACCCGAGAACGTAGAAGCGCCGTCCCGCGCATGCGCCGAAGCATCATTCCGCCGCGCATGCGCATTGGGCGCTGATTGGCGCTGTTGGACGGATTTCCCTGACAAACCTGCAAGTTGCAGTGCAATGAACTGTGCACAAGTGAAACTGCTAATTGCAAAGTGCAATAAAGTGCTAAAGTGAAATGCAAAAAATAGCAAAAAATATATAGTCCAATAAGCAATGGAACAGAAATAAAGATGTTGAACTCCAAAAGTTCATATGTGAAGAAATAGCAAGTGGTGCCAGTGAAAAAAATTATTATATAATTTCTTCAAAGTGACGGTCCTAGAACTTCGCGTATACAAGTGATTCTATGGTGAGGAGATGTGTGAATCTCGACTTCCGGTGTCACACACTAGGGTAATAGATGGCCTCTTACCTTGCGGTAATGAGGTAACCGCATGTGTTTAATTAGGGTCAATGGTTCCTCTGTTATGGTCCTGGCATCAATAGAAAGACCTTGTGCCAAACGCTGTGGTTCCTCGGATATAAGGTGGACCTATATTGTATCCAGGGGATTGCTTTCACCTCCCAGTGATGGTGGGGTTAAAAGGAAAAAATAGGGTCTCGATCGTGAAGTACGTTTTTAAAAACCAAATGGTATGTTTTTTAGTCTAGCAGTGGGTTGCTTGCATAAAAACTCACATGAACTCACATAAAATAACATAAAAGTGAACTTACCTCCTATACGAGCGGCAAGCTCGTTTGCCTCCGTCTGTCTGATTGCCTCTCCGTCCCTACGCGTGGCGTCACGATCACGTGACTTCATCAGGGGATGATGGGAAGGCAATGAGATGGTCTTTAAATAGTTTTTCCATTAGAATGAATACGGCGGCCATTTTCTCAGAGCTCAATGTTAATCCCCATTGGCGGCCATTTTCCCTAGGATCCTGTCTTAGTAATAGGGGCGGCCATCTTTATGGTGGTTAAAAAACAATATACTGATAACAACGACAACAAATGCGCCACCATTTTCCTTAAGGTTTTTGATAGTTTGGTTGGCGGCCATGTTTTTGAAGTCCATGCATCGGTATATAGTGATCTTTATTATCTACATAATACCTTGCAGGACATATGAAACAGATCTGTAAGAACGAGGGGGCTGCAATTGTAATTTATGATAATAAATGATAAAGCTAAAAAATATATAAATACAATTGCACATGTGTTTATAAAAATTGATTAAAAATAATGCAAATAAATTTGTCATTATGTATAACAATATAAAAATAATTAAAAGATAAAATTGAATAAATATATCCCCGGAATGGATATGGGTTGGTCTCTCATAATTATGGGGAATTCATATATACACCAATCCCCCAAAATGACAGAAATTAGGTCTGGTGAACATCAGATAGACGTCTGCAATATGAGCTTCTCAGATATTTGCTTCACAGATACATATGAGACATAGATATTAAAATAATAGAAGATATAGATCTGCAGAATAAAATATAATATAAAATTGACGCTATAAAAATGGGAGAAGGAGTCATTAATTTATCAAGAGTGTATACATATAAATATTAGAAGGACAGGCCATAGACACTACTAGGTGAGTAGGTGTGTGGTGAATTAATAGATGTACTAGAAATCACTGAGGAAACAGTTGAGGTCAAACTCAACGTTGAGTCCTCTTGGTACAAAAGTATCAAGAGTGAATATCCATTTGGACTCTAGTTGACTTAGCGTCCTCACCTTATGTCCCCCCCGCCAGTGTCTAGTATATGGCTCAATGCCCCAAAATTTGAGCTCTGAGGGGTCTTTATTATGGTGTAGCAAAAAATGTTTAGATACATTGTGTTTGTCAAATCCTTTCAATATATTTTGAAAGTGCTCTTTAATGCAAATCCTAAGGAGTCTTTTTGTGCGCCCTATGTACTGAAGGCCGCAGCTACACTCCAGGGCGTATACTGCCCCTTCCGTATTGCAACACACAAAATCTTTAACCTCATAGGTATCGCCTGTACTGGTAGATGTGAAGTTGGCTTTCTTCTCATTTGGTCTCTTTGTTCTCTTACATGCAAAGCATTGTTTGCAGGGGTAGAAGCCTTTCATTGTGAAGAAGGAGAATGGTTTATTTGGTGGATCTGGTACGTTCTTCACTGTTTTATCCCGTATGGTTGGTGCCCTTTTGTAGATGAATCTAGGGTTCGTTGGTAATGAATCTTGTAATTGTCTGTCTGCCAGTAGTATATGCCAATGTCGCTTTATGATTCTTTCGATTTTGTTGTGTTGTACATTATAATCCAGAATAATTGATGTTAATGGTTTTGTGGATGTTTGTTTAATTTTATCTCTAATCAATTCGTCCCGATTCATCTCTGTCACTTCGACTATCTTCTCTTCGATGAATGTATTGCTATATCCTTTCTTAACAAATCTTTGTCCCATTGCTTCTGCTTGTTCTTTAAAGGTGTCTAGGTTGGTGCAATTTCTTCTTAAACGCACAAGCTGACCCTTGGGGACGTTGAAGAGACAATTTTTATGGTGGCAGCTTTCTATCGGCAGGTAACTATTCCTGTCCACATTCTTGAAGTGGGTCTGCGATTTAAAACCTGAATTATCCTGTATGATATCAAGGTCTAGAAATGTGACACTTTTCTCACTGATTTCCCACGTTAGCTTGATATTCCTGTCGTTTACATTCATGTTTTCTAGATATAATTTGAGTTGATTAGGCTCTCCTTTCCAAAGGATAAAAACATCATCAATGTAGCATTTATATATTTTAAGTTCAACGGGTTTGTCATTAAAAACAGTTTCCTCCTCCCATTGGGCCATAAAAATACCGGCCACACTTGGCCCCCATAGCTACACCAGTTCGCTGATAGTAATAATTTTTATTGTACCAGAAATAGTTATTTTTAAGGCAGAAGTCGAGACATTTGATTATGAACTTTCTTTGCATACAGGGTAATTTGGTGTATGTTCTCAAACCCCATTTAGCAGCTTTGCATGCTTGATGGTGGAGAATTATTGTGTATAAAGAGGATACATCCGCAGTGGCCATGATCCATGGTCCTTCTTCTCTGGAAATATTCGTTATGGTTTGTATCATCTGTTTTGTATCTCTTAGATATGCTTTTGTATCCTGTACTACGGGTTGGAGATAATGATCTATGTATTGGCCCATCCTGGCCGTAAGTGAATCTATCCCATTGACTATTGGCCTTGGTGGTGGATTTGTTTTGTCTTTGTGTATTTTGGGGATTGTATAGATGATGGGGTGCGCCAGGAGTCAGGTACTAGGTATCTGGCTTCTTTCTTATTCAGGATATTCCTTTTAAGACCTAAGTGGGCGACTTGTTCTAGTGCTTTTCTGCATTTAAAAACGGGATTGCTGAGCAATTTGCATGTTTATGTTTGCGTCTTCCAGCATTTCCTTCATGCTATTGTTGTACTGTTCTTTGGAAAGAACCACAATTGCTTCCCCTTTGTCAGCTGGTCTTATGACAAGGTCCTTCCTTCTCGTAAGTTTTCTAATTCCACTCTTTATGAACTTGGGTTCCTCCTTCTTCTTTATTTTTAAATCCTTAATTTCTTCCAGCACTACTCTTTTGAAAACGTCAATGTACTTATTGTTTTTAACTGGTGGGTTAAAAACAGATTTGTTTCTCAGCATGTTGTGGGATATCGCATCTTCTCTAGCTCCTGAGATTCTATGTGTGATGGGGTTTCCTGCTATGTATTCATTAATATTTAATTTTCTTACAAATTTCTGTATGCCTATATAGGTCTGAAATGTATCTAGATTTTTAGTTGGGGCATATTTTAAACCTTTGTCTAATACACCGATCTCCTCGTGGGTGAGGATTTCGCCACTCAAATTGAAGATTCCCTCTCCCTTTCCACTCTTTTTCTTTTTGAGTCTCTTCCCGGATCTACATCCTCTCTTCTTTCTTGGTTTCTCGATCCTCTCTGTCCGTCCGGTGGGTGGTTCTCCCTGTCCCTGTCTAAAAAAGACCTATTGTAATCAGGGCCATCGTATTGTGTCGTATGTGGTCTCACATATCTGTCTTCCTCGTTATAATTTGCCAGAGGAGCATAATAGTTGTTAGTTGGTATCGGGCTTCGCTCATTTTGTCGATGGTTTCTCCCATAGCCATAGTCTCTAGGTGGGCTTCTGCCTCTCGGTCCGTTTTGTTCATATGGGGGAGCTCTATGGTCTCTATTATAGTGAGGTGGCTGTCTGGGATCTCTATAATCTTGTGGGGGGCCCATATATTCCCTTTGGTCGTATGGGGGTCTATGCCAATTATTCCCATTATGTGGTTTCTTATTCTTCCAATAATGGGGTTTCTTCCATCCGTTATGTGGTGTTTTATCACTATATGGTGGTCTTCTATCTGTTTGCCTTGGTGTGTGATAATGTTGATTGCCCTGTCTCTCATTGTAATACTGTTGTCTAGGAGTCCGTGTTCCATTATGGTCATTTGGTCTGCCACTTTGGATATCCGGTCTTTGTTGTGGAATACAAAACACTTTCTATACAGCTAAATAAAGATCTCACAAAAAAGGACAGAGAGGTACAGCAGAGGAAAAGTAAGAAATATGTCAGAGACATAAATGATTTTAAATCGGATGAAGTATTCAAGTGTCAAAATCAAATCGGTCGGATGGACCCCATCTCAACATACTCCACACCAGAAAAAACAGTAAGGGTTCACCCACAACACACTAATGAACAACAAAGACCGGATATCCAAAGTGGCAGATCAAATGACCATAATGGAACACGGACTCCTAGACAACAGAATCACAATGAGAGACAGGGCAATCAACATTATCACACACCAATGCAAACAGATAGAAGACCACCATATAATGATAAAACACCACATAACGGATGGAAGAAACCCCATTATTGGAAGAATAAGAAACCACATAATGGGAATAATTGGCATAGACCCCCATACGACCAAAGGGAATATAGGGGCCCCCCACAAGATTATAGAGATCCCAGACAGCCACTTCACTATAATAGAGACCATAGAGCTCCCCCATATGAACAAAACGGACCGAGAGGCAGAAGCCCACCTAGAGACTATGGCTATGGGAGAAACCATCGACAAAATGAGCGAAGCCCGATACCAACTAACAACTATTATGCTCCTCTGGCAAATTATAACAAGGAAGACAGATATGTGAGACCACATACAACACAATACGATGGCCCTGATTACAATAGGTCTTTTTTAGACAGGGAGAACCACCCACCGGACGGACAGAGAGGATCGAGAAACCAAGAAAGAAGAGAGGATGTAGATCTGGGAAGAGACTCAAAAAGAAAAAGAGTGGAAAGGGAGAGGGAATCTTCAATTTGAGTGGCGAAATCCTCACCCACGAGGAGATCGGGGTATTAGACAAAGGTTTAAAATATGCCCTAACTAAAAATCTAGATAAATTTCAGACCTATATAGGCATACAGAAATTCGTAAGAAAATTAAATATTAATAAATACATAGCAGGAAACCCCATCACACATAGAATCTCAGGAGCTAGAGAAGATGTGATATCCCACAGCATGCTGAGAAACAAATCTGTTTTTAACCCACCAGTTAAAAACAATAAGTACATTGATGTTTTCAAAAGAGTAGTGCTGGAAGAAATTAAGGATCTAAAAATAAAGAAGAAGGAGGAACCCAAGTTCATAAAGAGTGGAATTAGGAAACTTACGAGAAGGAAGGACCTTGTCATAAGACCAGCTGACAAAGGGGGAGCAATTGTGGTTCTTTCCAAAGAACAGTACAACAATAGCATGAAGGAAATGCTGGAAGACGCAAACACATACAGCAAATTGCTCAGCAATCCCGTTTTTACATGCAGAAAAGCACTAGAACAAGTCGCCCACTTAGGTCTTAAAAGGAATATCCTGAATAAGAAAGAAGCCAGATACCTAGTACCTGACTCCTGGCGCACCCCCATCATCTATACAATCCCCAAAATACACAAAGACAAAACAAATCCACCACCAAGGCCAATAGTCAATGGGATAGATTCACTTACGGCCAGGATGGGCCAATACATAGATCATTATCTCCAACCCGTAGTACAGGATACAAAAGCATATCTAAGAGATACAAAACAGATGATACAAACCATACCGAATATTTCCAGAGAAGAAGGACCATGGATCATGGCCACTGTGGATGTATCCTCTTTATACACAATAATTCTCCACCATCAAGCATGCGAAGCTGCTAAATGGGGTTTGAGAACATACACCAAATTACCCTGTATGCAAAGAAAGTTCATAATCAAATGTCTCGACTTCTGCCTTAAAAATAACTATTTCTGGTACAAGAAGAATTATTACCATCAGCGAACTGGTGTAGCTATGGGGGCCAAGTTTGCCCCAAGTGTGGCCGGTATTTTTATGGCCCAATGGGAAGAGGAAACTGTTTTTAATGACAAACTCGTTGAACTTAAAATATATAAACGCTACATTGATGATGTTTTTATCCTTTGGAAAGGAGAGCCTAATCAACTCAAATTATATCTAGAAAACCTGAATGTAAACGACAGGAATATCAAGCTAACGTGGGAAATCAGTGAGAAAAGTGTCACATTTCTAGACCTTGATATCATACAGGATAATTCAGGTTTTAAATCGCAGACCCACTTCAAGAATGTGGACAGGAATAGTTACCTGCCGATAGAAAGCTGCCACCATAAAAATTGTCTCTTCAACGTCCCCAAGGGTCAGCTTGTGCGTTTAAGAAGAAATTGCACCAACCTAGACACCTTTAAAGAACAAGCAGAAGCAATGGGACAAAGATTTGTTAAGAAAGGATATAGCAATACATTCATCGAAGAGAAGATAGTCGAAGTGACAGAGATGAATCGGGACGAATTGATTAGAGATAAAATTAAACAAACATCCACAAAACCATTAACATCAATTATTCTGGATTATAATGTACAACACAAAAAAATCGAAAGAATCATAAAGCGACATTGGCATATACTACTGGCAGACAGACAATTACAAGATTCATTACCAACGAACCCTAGATTCATCTACAAAAGGGCACCAACCATACGGGATAAAATAGTGAAGAACGTACCAGATCCACCAAAAAAAACATTCTCCTTCTTCACAATGAAAGGCTTCTACCCCTGCAAACGATGCTTTGCATGTAAGAGAACAAAGAGACCAAATGAGAAGAAAGCCAACTTCACATCTACCAGTACAGGCGATACCTATGAGGTTAAAGATTTTGTGTGTTGCAATACGGAAGGGGCAGTATACGCCCTGGAGTGTAGCTGCGGCCTTCAGTACATAGGGCGCACAAAAAGACTCCTTAGGATTCGCATTAAAGAGCACGTTCAAAATATATTGAAAGGATTTGACAAACACAATGTATCTAAACATTTTTTGCTACACCATAATAAAGACCCCTCAGAGCTCAAATTTTGGGGCATTGAGCCATATACTAGACACTGGGGGGGGGGGGGACATAAGGTGAGGACGCTAAGTCAACTAGAGTCCAAATGGATATTCACCCTTGATACTTTTGTACCAAGAGGACTCAACGTTGAGTTTGACCTCAACTATTTCCTCAGTGATTTCTAGTACACCTATTAATTCACCACACACCTACTCACCTAGTAGTGTCTATGGCCTGTCCTTCTCATATTTATATGTATACACTCTTGATAAATTAATGACTCCTTCTCCCATTTTTATATCGTCAATTTTATATTATATTTTATTCTGCAGATCTCTATCTTCTATTATTTTAATATCTATGTCTCATATGTATCTGTGAAGCAAATATCTGAGAAGCTCATATTGCAGACGTCTATCTGATGTTCACCAGACCTAATTCCTGTCATTTTGGGGGATTGGTGTATATATGAATTCCCCATAATTATGAGAGCCCACCCCATATCCATTCCGGGGATATATTTATTCAATTTTATCTTTTAATTATTTTTATATTGTTATACATAATGACAAATTTATTTGCATTATTTTTAATCTATTTTTATAAACACATGTGCAATTGTATTTATATATTTTTTAGCTTTATCATTTATTATCATAAATTACAATTGCAGCCCCCTCGTTCTTACAGATCTGTTTCATATGTCCTGCAAGGTATTATGTAGATAATAAAGATCACTATATACCGATGCATGGACTTCAAAAACATGGCCGCCAACCAAACTATCAAAAACCTTAAGGAAAATGGCGGCGCATTTGTTGACGTTGTTATCAGTATATTGTCTTTTAACCACCATAAAGATGGCCGCCCCTATTACTAAGACAGGATCCTAGGGAAAATGTCCGCCAATGGGGATTAACATTGATCTCCGAGAAAATGGCCGACGCATTCATTCTAATGGAAAAACTATCTAAAGACCATCTCATTGCCTTCCCATCATCCCCTGATGAAGTCATGTGATCGTGATGCCACGCGTAGGGACGGAGAGGCAATCAGACAGACGGAGGCAAATGAGCTTGTCGCTCGTATAGAAGATAAGTTCACTTTTATGTGAGTTCATGTGAGTTTTATGCAAGCAACCCACTGCTAGACTAATAAACATACCATTTGGTTTTTAAAAACGTACTTCACGATCAAGACCCTATTTTTTCCTTTTAACCCCGCCATCACTGGGAGGTGAAAGCAATCCCCTGGATACAATATAGGTCCACCTTATATCCGAGGAACCACAGCGTTTGGCACAAGGTCTTTCTATTGATGCCAGGACCATAACAGAGGAACCATTGACCCTAATTAAACACATGCGGTTACCTCATTACGGCAAGGTAAGAGGCCATCTATTACCCTAGTGTGTGACACCGGAAGTCGAGATTCACACATCTCCTCACCAAAGAATCACTTGTATACGCGAAGTTCCAGGACCGTCACTTTGAAGAAATTATATAATTATTTTTTTCACTGGCACCACTTGCCATTTCTTCACATATGAACTTTTGGAGTTCAACATCTTTATTTCTGTTCCATTGCTTATTGGACTATATATTTTTTGCATTTCACTTTAGCACTTTATTGCACTTTGCAATTAGCAGTTTCACTTGTGCACAGTTCATTGCACTGCAATTTGCAGGTTATTTCGTTTATGCACTTTTTAGCATATTTGCACAGCAGTGTCCACTTTTATATTTATTGTAGTTTTTATCAATTTTTTATGCACTTTGCACTTTCAATTTATTCATTTGATTGTTTTTATGGTTCTAGTACATATTCATTATCGTAATTCATCATTATCATTTTAGAGTGTGTATTGATTTTATTTTATTTATTGGTTTGAGGTAGCCACTAAGCACCTTATATATTTTCACCAATACATGTTCATACCAGAAACAGTGCAACACCACCCCCCCCCCTCTTCATTACAGTTGTTAAAGTTACAAAAAAAAGTGTAAAAAAAAATACGTAAAAACAAAAAAAATAAAAATAAAAAATAGTTGTTGTTTTATTGTTCTCTCTGTCACTCTATTTTCTCTCTATTGTTCTGCTCTTTTTTAAGGTATTCTATTCTGCAATGTTTTATCATGCTTGCTTTTCAGGTATGTAATTTTTTGTTTTCAGGTGCGCCATTCAGCTGCAGCTCGGAATTATTTATCTTGACAGCAACAGTGTTTGCTCCCACGATACATAAAGCCATGACTCCAGTGCTGTAGGAGGTGATTTCACCACCACAGTTAAAAAAAAGAGCATATATGCCGAAGCATGGGGGTAGCAGGGGCGGAGGAGCGATTTTGCTCCTAATGCCGCGTACATACGGTCGAAAACCTGACGGAGGCTTGCCCGTGGAAAAGTCTGAGCGTGTGTACGCAGCATAAGCTTTTATGCCGCGTACATACGGTCAAAATTCCGACGGAGGCCTGCCCGTGGAAAAGTCCGACCGTGTGTACGCGGCATAACTTTTTTGAGGGAGGATGCCCCCATGCTTCGGCATATATATATTTTAGGCACAGGTTGCGTTAAAAAAATGTTTTATTTTTTACTAGTTTTTTTTTGGTATTTGCTTTGTAGGTATGGTAAGGTCTTACTGTTATACTGTAATGTTACTTTGTTTCAATGTTAACCATCATTTGCTTAGCAGGTACGCCATTCAGTTGCAGCGCGGATCTATTTATCTTGACAGCAACAGTGTTTTCTCCCACGATACATAAAGCCGTGACTCCAACGCTGTAGGAGGTGATTTCACCACCACAGTTAAAAAAAAGAGCATATATGCCGAAGCATGGGGGCAGCAGGGGCGGAGGAGCGATTTTGCTCCTAATGCCGCGTACATACGGTCGAAATTCCGACGGAGCCTTGCCCGTGGAAAAGTCTGAGCGTGTGTACGCAGCATAACCTTTTATGCCGTGTACATACGGTCAAAATTCCGACGGAGGCTTGCCCGTGGAAAAGTCCGACCGTGTGTACGCGGCAAAACTTTTTTGCGGGAGGATGCCCTCATGCTTCGGCATATTTAAATGGTGCATGTATGCCCATCATTAGAAGTGGGTGGATGAAGGGAGGTATTCTAATGGTGGGCATACCCACCGATCAATCTCTCTTTTTCGTTCAGCCAACAGGCTGCATGAAAAAAAAGATTACAATACATGTCCAACAAGGACCAGCAACGTACTGGTATGTTGCTGGACTTTGAATGTTTATACCAGAATGATGCCTGCGGGTTTAGGTATCATCTTGGTATCATTCTTTTCAGCCAGCGGCCGGCTTTCATGTAAAAGCAATCCTAGCAGATAATTAGCCTCTAGACTGCTTTTACAAGCAGTGGGAGGAAATGTCCCCCCCCGGATATAAACAGTGCCATTGGGAAATTGGGAAAGCATTTTATCACACCGATCTTGGTGTGGTCAGATGCTTTGAGGGCAGAGGAAAGATCTAGGGTCTAGCACCCACATTTTTTTCAAAAAAAGAGTACCTGTCACTACCTATTGCTATCATAGGGTATATTTACATTCCCTGAGATAACAATAAAAATGGTAAAAAAAAATAATATATGGAAGGAACAGTTTAAACATAAAATAAAAAAGCAAAATAAAGAATAAAAAAAAAAAGCACCCCTGTTCCCCCCTGCTCTTGCGCAAAAGCGAACGCAAGCGTCGGTCTAGCGTCATATGTAAACAGCAATTGCACCATGCATGTGAGGTATCACCGCAAAGGTCAGATCGAGGGCAGTAATTTTAGCAGTAGACCTCCTCTGTAAATCTAATGTGGTAACCTGTAAAGGCTTTAAAAAAAGTATGTAGTTTGTCGCCGCTGCGCGTTTGTGCGCAATTTTAAAGCATGTCGTGTTTGGTATCCATGTACTCGGCCTAAGATCATCTTTTTTATTTCATCAAACATTTGGGCAATATAGTGCGTTTTAGTGCATTAAAAATAAAAAAAAGTGTGTTTTTCCCCCAAAAAATGCGTTTGAAAAATCGCTGCGCAAATACTGTGTGTAAAAAAAAAATGCAACACCCACTATTTTAATCTGTAGGGCCTTTGCTTTAAAAAAATGTATAATGTTTGGGGGTTCAACGTAATTTTCTTGCAAAAAAAATATATGTTTTCATGTAAACAAAAAGTGTCAGAAAGGGCTTTGTCTTCAAGTGGTTAGAAGAGTGGATGATGTGTGACATAAGCTTCCTAATGTTGTGCATAAAATGCCAGGACAGTTCAAACCCCCCCCCCAAATGACCCCATTTTGGAAAGTAGACACCCCAAGCTATTTGCTGAGAGGCATGTTGAGCCCATTGAATATTTTATTTTATTTTTGTCCCAAGTGATTGAATAATGACAAAAAGAAAAAAAAATGTACAAAAAGTTGTCACTAAATGATATATTGCTCAAACATGCCATTGTTATATGTGGAATTGCACCCCAAAATACATTCTGTTGCTTCTCCTGAGTACGGGGATACCACATGTGTGAGACATTTTGGGAGCCTAGCCGCGTACAGGACCCCGAAAACCAAGCACCGCCATCAGGATTTCTAAGGGTGTAAATTTTTGATTTCACTCCTCACTGCTCACGCCAAACTTGTCGAGTGAACCGCCTATCACATGCAACAATGTTTTCCACCTTATTTCTATCCCACTATCTATGGATTATGTACTGTATGGAATAATTTTCATTTTTGTTCCATTGAGGGCTATAGAAATGTATACTATATAGGCGACGGTTGTTGCATTGATGTATAGATATAGGCTTTTTTACAAGATTGTATATGTTATTTATGTGTAATAAATTTATACTTTTTTAATCTACCTTGTAGTACTGTGCCTAAAAAGTCCAAGTCCCACAAATTTTTATTTTGATTCTAGTATACGTTTTATATCTCGCCGCGAAAAACGTGTAGTCCCTATCCTGTGTGTGGACAGTCCTCCAACTATCTATCAATTGTAAGTCTTGTAAGAGTTTCTTCGCTTTTCTTAATTTAGTGTATGACAGATGGGAGGATACCTTTCGAGGTGTCCTTTATAGGGTCTAAAGCCATGTTAAGATCGCCACCCACTACCAGAATTCCTTCCCTGTGTTGCTGGACCAATTGCAGGTATGTTTCCAAACAATTTATCTGGTCTACATTCGGTAGGTATATATTCACTAGTGTGACTTTTTGTTGACTCAGAGTTCCCTTCACTATTAAGAGACGTCTTCCCTCATCCCTCACTACCCCCGATTCCTTCCATGCTATCTGCTTGGACATCAAAATAGAGACTCCACAGAATTTTGAACTCTGTGATGTACTATGGTATATTGTCGGGAATCTGGTTCTTAAGGTTCTGGATTTTGTCCCCTTTAAAATGTGTCTCTTGTAAAAAAAATTATCTGTGATTTAAGTCTACCTAATTCTGAAAGAAGCCGAACTTGTTTCTCTGGGATATTAAGTCACTTAACCTTATATGAGGTAAAAGTTATTTTAGTCATTTCTGTCCTGATTGGGGCCGTCCAATAGGGGAGGTGAAGGGAAGGCAAATCAAGAGAGAGGAGGCACGGACGGGCGAGAGGGAGAGAGGAATAAAAAACAAAACAAAAAAACCCTTCTTTTACTTTCCCCTGGGAGATCAAACTCCCCGCATGTATGGTGACCTGGTGCAGCACCTGGACCAAGTCACTCAAAAAACAAAAAAACAAAACAAAAACAAAAACACCCCTGCAACGCCTCAGACTTATCCTACACTCAGAGGAGAAGCGTTTAATGTGGGGGGTGTTGTAGGTCAGGCCAGAGTTTGTGTCTGGGGTCCCGAGACAGTGCTCTCGCTTTGTACTTCCATATACTTTTCGGTAATCCACATATTTAACTTGTATCTTTATCTCATCATATACAGTTTATATTCTCTTTCTGTCCCCCATAGCCCCTGTCGCTCCCCTCTTGCGTATATCTTAAACAATCAGCATATCTTTATCAAATTTCCATCACATCAACCTTATCTCCTTATAATAACACAGCACAGAAAAAATTCAACAAAAAATACACCTATATACTTATATAAGCTTTTACAATATAGCATTCTTTATAGTCATATATGCCCAATTTGTATTCAGATTCCTCCCTCCATTCCTATTTCCCTTCTGCTTTATTCGCATCTACATACAAGTCTATTCCCATTAAGAGTCCGGGCTCCCCCCCCACGATGAAAGTGATCCCACCTTTGTGCCCCCCCCTTATCTTCCTCACCAAAACAAAATAAAAGGAGGAAGAGGGGGATCTCCTTCGCCCGTATTCCTCTTATTTTATTGTATCTATATACAAATCTGTTCCCGATAGGAGTCCAACCTCCCCCCCACACAAAAATATAAATCCCTACCTGTGCCCATCCCATCCCATTAAAGTCCTTCAAAAAAAAAAAAAAAAAAAAAGAAGAAGAAAAAAATTAATAAAAACCCTGCCTTAATTAACCTTGTGTCCAAAAAACAAAACACAAAAAAAACACACCACTTCAACAGGAGTACCTACCCCCTTATCTCCCCCATCCCTTTCCACCCCCCTTATTCCTTTTTTTTTTTTACTTGGAAAAACCAACTTTATTAATATAAATCACGGATTACATGACAGTCAAGCACATTCGTCAATAAAAATACAGTTTCATATGGTGAAATGCAAGATCATTTTGTTTACCTAGATACAGCTAGTCATACATTCACATGTTCACAAGGATACTGGAGCATTTTAATGTAGAACACCCTCCGGGTGAGGCAGAGTCAGACACGTTTCTCCATTCGCTAGCCACCTGTCCCATACTTTGGAATATTTTAGTGTGGAACCCCTGTGTGTGTAAATCAGCTTTTTAAATGGCAAAGTGTCATTAACAGCCTTTTTCCACATTTGTAGAGTGGGGGGCAAATCCTGCATCCATCTCTGAGCGATCACCTTCCGTGCTAAAAATAACGTTTCAAAAAGGAAAATTGTGTCATATTTATCCACCTCTACGTCAGGCAATAGCCCCAAAATACACAACTTAGGGTCAAGTACCACAGGGGATCCCATATTGTCATGCAGAATGTGGACAACCTGCGTCCAGTAAGTCTGAATATTTGGACAGCTCCAAATGAGATGGTAAAACGTGCAAAGCGTGGACCGACACAGACGGCAGGTCGGATTGGATGTGGGTTGGAATTTGGCCAATCTCAGTGGTGTTAGGTAGGCTCTGTGAACAATGTAAGTTTGCGTCAGTCTGACAGCTTAGGGGACGCAGTCTTGGTTCCCTCAAGTATTTAGTCCCAGTCTGCGTCTTCTATTGGGCCTACGTCCTGTTCCTATGCCGTCTTGGCCTTCTTAGAAACGGCTACTGTACCCCGGCATCTGATAGTGCAGTACAGGTGCGAAATAAGCTTGGAGGGGTCACTCCCCAAAACAATACCTAGCACTGGTCGTGGTTCGGTCTCTACATCCATAGATGGCAGCTGGGTTCTGAGTGCATGACGGAGTTGCAGGTATTTAAAAGCTAAGTGCTGTGGGAGCGAAAATTCCTCTCTAAGTGCCTGAAACTGTTTGAACCCAGGGTTTGATAGGACTTGGTGTAAGTATATTATTATGCCGTACCTAGCCCAGACCACCGAGTCCGGAATCTCCGCCAGTTCCGGCATATGGCTGTTAAGCCACAATGGGGTATGAGAATAAAACTTCCCAACATTTTGTTTTTTTAAGGGATATTTCCCATATCCGCTGGTGATGTAGTAACATCCCTGCGTTGTGCCTCAATGCCTGCTTATTTGGTTGTTTCCTGCGGAGGATAGCCTGTAGGGGCGTGTGCGTCGGGTGCCCGGGTTTATCGCAAACTAAAGACCTATAGCGTTGGAGTTCCGAGGTATTGAAGTGGTATAGGTGAGAAAGCTGTGAGGCCAAGTAGTATTCATGAATGTCTGGGAGGGAAGCACCGCCCATGTCCGTTGGGTTCTTTAAAATGTGCCAAGCTAGTTTGTGTCTGCCAGTCCCCCAAACAAATGAATTCAGAATAGCTTCCATTTGTTTAAATATTTTTAAGGGTATGTATAAAGGGGCATGCCATACCATATACAGAAGTTTGGGCAATATAATCATTTTTATAATATTTATGCGCCCCATCACCCCTAATGGTAATCTAGCCCACGTCTGTGTTTTGAGTTTGATCATGCTAAATAGCGGAGCCACATTTAAGGGCGTATAGTCTGTCAGACTCCTGGTAACCTCAACTCCCAGGTATTTAATCCTGGATACTCTGGAGAGTGGCAGCGGAGGGGTCACCACAGGGGGGGGGGAAGACATCTATGGGGAGAATTTGGGACTTACTCAATTAATGCGCAGTCCCGTATAGCCACCCATCTGCTCAATGATTCGCAATGCTGATTGCAGTGACGCTCCCTGGTCCGCTAGGTATAGGATAGTGTCATCCACGTACAGGCCTATCTTATCTACTGAGTGACCTTGACGCAAACCCTGAATATCAGGGTGTGCTCTGATGGCGATAGCCAGTGGCTCAGCAGCCAAAGCATATAGCAACGGGGAGAGGGGACACCCCTGACGAGTACCCCTCTCCAGAGGAAATTGCTCCGACAGCCATCCATTGACAAAAATCCACGCCTTGGGAGTCTGATACAAGATTTGCACCCATTTTATGAAATGCGGTCCAAAGCCATAATTATGTAGACATTGCCACAGGTAGGGCCACTCCACTGAGTCAAAGGCTTTGGCCGTGTCAAGCGCCACCACCACCCTGGTTCCTGAGTTATCATGTCGTGCCTGGATATTCATGTAAAGTCGTCTAATGTTCATAGCAGTGTTCTTCCCCAGCATGAACCCCGTTTGGTCCATGTGAATTAGTGACAATATGGCAGCATTTAACCAAGATGCTAATATTTTGGCTAGGATTTTAATATCTACCTGCAGAAGAGAAATAGGCCGATAAGATTCAGGGTAGTGGGGGTCCTTACCAGGTTTGGGGAGTACTATAATTTGGGCTTCCTGCATAGACTCAGGGAGCACGTTCGTATCAAAGATAGATTGATACAGGGCCTTTAGTTTGGGAACAAGTATATCGGAGTAGGTAGCATAAAATTCCAAAGGGAAAAACATCCAGTCCTGTTGCTATAGATTTGGCCAACTGAGCAATTGCCTCAGCAATGTCATGTGCCGTAATAGGCGCATCTAGCAGTTTAACCTGCTCTTGGTTAAGCCAAAGAAAACTGAATGGTGGCCAAATAGGACTGCAGTTCCCTAAGCGTGTATGTGCCCTGGGATTTATAGAGCAGGGTTTCTCAACTCCAGTCCTCAAGGCGCCCCAACAGGTCATGTTTTCAGGCTTTCCATTATTTTGCACAGGGGAGGTAATCAGTTTCACTGCCTTAGTAATTCCCACAGCTGTTTCATCTGAGGGAAATCCTGAAAACATGACCTGTTGGTGCGCCTTGAGGACTGGAGTTGAGAAACACTGTTATAGAGGGTACTATAGAATTGCTGAAATTTAGCTGCAACTTGGTTCGGGTCTGTAATCCTATGTCCATCAGGGTCACTAAGTGAGACCACAACCGGAGGCTTATCATCCAAATGAGCCAGCTAGGGCAGCAGTCTCCCCGCTCTCTCCCCCTGCTCATATACTCCCTGCCTGATGAAGAATACCCACTGTTTAGCTTTCTCTGTGAGCATTTGCGTAACCATACGGGACTAGAGTTTCCCCTTATTCCTTCTAACCCGGTGTTATACCCCAGTGACCAAAAAAAACAAAACTTTTTCATGTTGTTCATACTATGAACCATTCTCCTCTTCACCCTTTCCTCTGTCCCCTTTATCCTTTGTGAAGAGACCCACCTTACTACCTATCTCCTCCGTGATTTTACATCCCCATTCTATGATCTCCTCCCCCCTACTCCCCCCTTACTTCCCCTCTCCACCCATTACCCCCCTCCTACCTTACCCTGTTGCTGTACCTCATCCCTTATCTGAATTGTATCTGAATTATACCAAATCACAGTTATTACAATTATCTTCACGTAAAACTTAATATCTATTTCCACACCAAAAAACAAAACAAAAAAAAACAAAACCTCCCATCACCCAAAAAAAATAAAAAAAAACTCTCCCACAATCCCATTCCCTCCCCTCATGGTCCTGGGGGAGTAGGGGGGAGAGGGGGAAGCCTATCCTGTCTCCCCCGGGGAGAAAAAAACCCACCAAAAAGCAAAAATACAAAAATTGTCCCTAAGTTGCCCAGTACATGTAGCTGTTAGAGGTTTACGAGAAACCTTTTATTATTTATCATTGTCAGAAATGCTAAAAAAAAGAAAAAAAAAAGGGGACAAAAAGAGGGGCATATGGCGGACAGATATTCTCCTTTTTAAAGAAAAGATTCTATTTATTTATTAATCAAACTTGTGGAGTAATTCAGTGGTCTGCTGTACTCAGGCGGTGTTGTCCCTTTATTCTGATATGTCTGAGATTTCCTCTGAAGGGCTGCTCCTCTCCATGTCTGTTGGTAAGTCTATCCAGTTAGGTACTTCGAAGGCCTCTGAGCCAAGGAACTGAAATAGTTCTGGCAACTGCTCTGGGTCATTGAACTTAAAATGTGTCACCATCTTTTTTAATTGTCAAAGAAATTGGGTACCCCCATCTATATGATGCCCCCTTTAGTCGTATATGGTCCAATAAGGTTTCAGCCTCCATCGTCTATCCCTCGTTTGAAGACATAAATCAGGGAACACCTGAATCTCCTCTTTGTTTAATTCTATTGATCCTTTCTGCCATGCTACTCTCATTATCTCCTCCTTTATCCTAAAGAAATGTACTCTGCATAAAATATCTCTTGGATTTATTTGAGTGAGATTGCGGGCTGCAGGGATCCTATGCACCCTGTCCAGTTCAATATAATTGTCGGGGGGCTCCCCAATATTTCATTAAAGATGGCTACCACTTTTCCTCTTAGCTCTGCAGTTGTAACTACTTCTGAGACACCTTTGATCCGTATATTATTCCTTCTGCTTCTATTTTCATTTTCTTCTGCTTGTAGTTGTAGTGCCTGCAGTCTCTGGTGTTGTATTTTAATTTTCTCCTCCATCAAATCTATACGCTTATCAGTTAGACCTTGCAATGTTGTACAGCTGTGCATTTTTTCGTCTAATACCTCTGTAGTCTGCCGTATCTCATCAATTTCCTCTCTTAGAGGGCCCAGCCACTTGCTCATCATCACTTGAATGTCCTCCTTAGTGGCGAGAGCACTTATTAATTTCCTGATATCCTGCTCCCCTCCCAGGTCTCTTGTCACTATGCCCTGTCCTTTTGAGCGATTATCCAATGAGCCATCATCAAGCCTATCTGTCATGTCAGCCACACTTTTCAGCGTTGCCTCTGTACCCTGTACCTTTAGGCTACTAGCCAGTGGGTCATTGTTAGCCATACCCGTCATGTCATAGCCATGTTTTCCAGCAATTTGTTTACGTCTGGTAACAAAGCAACTGAGGGAGATGCTTCGCTCACCTCTATTCGCCTCTCACCTGACATGCAGTTTTTTACCACCAATGGCTCTTTCAACCGCTCCTTCACTTGTCGCGTCTGATGGGTCTGCTTCGGCTGTCTCCCCACTGACCGTTGATAGCGTGTGTCTATCCCAGCTTCCTTGTTAATAGCCGCGCCATTCAGTCCACCGCTCAACGGGCTCACGCCACCACCAGATTGAAACTGCAGGCGTGTGGGGTATGGATGGGAGGGAGTGCTCAACCCTATCTGTTTCTCATGCCCCGGCATGGGCCGCCCGATTGTCCAGTCTATCTCAGCACTTCCACTAGTGCTTCTCAGGAGAGCACTGTCAGGACACCCAGCACTGCACGTCTCACTCTGTCATGATCAGCCACACCCCCCTTTCAAAATTTAACATCCAAACAGCATCACAAATATCAATATAGTATACTTATTTATACATGCTCACTTTATTGCTGAAATTCAAGACGTAGCTGGGTGTAAAATGTCTGCATGGGTGCTCTATCAGATTACCACTACCCGTCAGATCATAAAATGTGTGGAACACTTCGCGCATGCGCAGTAAAGTTTTTTTTTTTTTGGGTCGGAACATCACTTTCGTTGTACAATCTAATGGGCAGCAGTAATCTGATTGCACACCTTCCTTATACCTGTAGGATCCAGATACAGTCAACCAATCTGGAAGCTGCAGTAGATGCCACAGTAGCTATGGGTGCAGCCAGGGATCTTAATAAAATAATTATCCAGAGAGTGAGAAAAAAACTCCAAAATGAAATAGGTAAGCTTCTCCTAGCAGAGAGAATATCCATCGCCTAAGGACACTAACAAAAACTGAGGCTAGCTGGGCATGGAAGGGGTTAAACAGAGGATATCACAGCAGCTTTTTTGCCAGTGTCAAATCATCTGATGGAAGATGCCTTTATACCAAGAGCAAAAATTAAAAATCCTGTGTTCTGTACTGTACGACTAACAAATTAGCTTTTTGTGTGCCAAGAATGACTACATAGGAATGCTTTCCAAAATGCCAGAGAATCACATTGGGCCTAGTTCACAAAAACTGTAAAGAAACTTCTCTGTAGTCTACGAAAAATTACTGTATCCCGTCAGACAACCCTTTTTTCAGTATTGAAGCTAAATAGCTTAGCTTACAGTTGACAACCAAGATTGTTTTTTTTAATTCAATTACATATCTGAGGGACACTAAAGATGCTGTGGCATCTGGGACCAAGCCATCAGTAGCAGATCCCTTAAGTTTAGTTGCGAGGCAAGTTCTCCATGGATTGTACTTATTTTTTCAGTGCATCCTACAGATGCTCGATGGATTGAGATCTGAAGAATTTATAGGTCAAGTCAGCACTTCAAACGCATTGTTGCGCCTCAAACCATTCTTGAACCATTTTCACAGGGTACATTATCCTGCTGAAATAGGCCATTACCATCAGGGAACACTGTTTCCATGAAGGGGTGTACTTGGTCAAGAACAATGTTTCGTTAGGTGGTAGATATCAAAAGTAACATCTATATGAAAGGCAGTACCCAAAGTTTCCCAACAAAGCAATTCTCAAAGCATCACACGGCCTCTGCCAACTTGCCTGCTTCCCATACTGCATCCTAGTGCCATCTCTTCTCCAGGTAAGCAAGGCACACACACCTGGCTAGCCACAGTATGTAAAAGAAAATGTGATTCATCGGACTAGGCCATCTAACTGCTCTGTGGTCCAGTTATGATACTCACTTGCCCATTGTAGCCTCTTTTGGCTGTGAACACAGGAAGGCATGGGCAAACTGTCCAGTCTACGGCTACACAGTGCCATACACAGCAATCTGTGATACCCATTTTTCTGCTTTCAACATGCCACATTAATGGACAACACGTTTACTTGCTGCCAGATATATTCCACTGACCTTCAGATGCCATTTTAATGAGATAATCAAGGTTATTCACTTTACCTTCCAGTGGTCATAAAGTTGAGGCTGGTAGGTGTATATTGTTCTCAGAGGGGGATGGAGGAGGATTTATACTAGGAGGGGGGAGATCATTTGTGCAGGCAGAAGGAATTGGGGGGGGGGGGATTTGTGCTGTGGAAGGATTTAGGAGGAGGATTTAGAGTATTACAATACAGGATTTATATAGCGCCAACAGTTTACCTAGCGCTTTACATTATAAAAGGGAAATAATAGTTACAATACAAGAGGATCCTGCTCAGAAGAGCTTAAAGGGGTTGTAAAGGTTCGTTTTTTATTTTCTAAATAGGTTCCTTTAAGCTAGTGGATTGTTGGTTCACTTACCTTTTCCTTTGATTTACCTTCTAAATGTTTTTTTTCTTTGTCTGAATTTCTCACTTCCGGTTTCTGCTCACTAAACTTCACACCATCATCCGAGTGGTGTGGACTCAGCCAGAACAGCTTACTATTGTGTTTATAGCTTGCAGAAGGAGTTTTGCATTTTCCTGACCTCTACACTGTTTTACACACCCATCACTTTTCTTTTTGTTTTCCGACACCTACTATGTTACATACTCCTGGACCCTACTCTATGTCATCATGTACTCCTAATCCCGGCACTGACTGCAGCATGTGCATTACATACTCCTTACCCTTGAACATTACAGACTCTAGCCCCTTGCAATCTGTGCATTATATATCTGCACACTGCGTTTTGTATTCTTATACACTTGCTTACTACTGGGCACTTAAACCCCCCTCCTGCCCAGTCCAATTTTCAGATTTCAGCACTCTCACTCTTTGACAACTGCGCGGTCATACAACACTGTACCCAAATGAAATTGTTATCATTTTTTCCCCCACAAATAGAGCTTTCTTTTGGTGGTATTTGATCACCTCTGCGGTTTTTATTTTTTGTTAAATAAAAAAAAAAGCCTGTTTATATTTTATTTGGTTATAACATTTTGCAAACAGGTAATTTTTGTCCTTCATTGCTGTACGCTCATGAGGCTGCACTGATAAATGACAGGGGGGGAACTGAAGGGCATTGACAGGTGGCACTAATGGGTGGCATTGATGGGCACTGGTAGGTGACACTGAAAGGCAGCACTGATTGTCACCACTGGTGAGCATTGATAGGTGGCACTTTTTGCACTGGTGGGCACTTGCAGGTGGTAATGGTGGGCACAGATGAGGCAGATGTGCCCCTTCCACTTTGGGACCGAAGTCCCTTGCACAAGAGTCGGCGATCGTCTTTTTTTTCTCACGCCGTTAGCGTGAGAAAAAAAAAACGATTACCGAGGTTTTGTTTACGTCACATGATCAGCTGTCATTGGCTGACAGCTGATCATGTGGCAAGGGGCAGGGATCGGCCCCTTACTCAGATCTGTGATCACCTGAGTCTGCGACTCTGATCACAGTGCGCGAGAGGGGAGGACGTCTATTGACGGCCTCCCGGCAAAGCAGGTCCGCGCTGAAGCCGTCGGTCGGCTATAGCGTGGACGCCAAGTGGTTAAACAAATAACTGACTGCAGCACGCTGGGCATTATGTACTCCTGCCCCCTGCACTTTGACTTGACTCCTGCACTATGTTGTACATTACATACTTATCACCAGTGTTCATTGTCTCAACAGTTGCTGGTTTCTAAACAGACCTAATTCTTTAAAGTGGTTCTAAAAAATCAAGTTTTTTTACCTTAATGCATTTCCTGCATTAAGGCTAAAAAAAAAA
The DNA here is from genome assembly GCA_029206835.1 of Rana muscosa. Classification (NCBI taxonomy): domain Eukaryota; kingdom Metazoa; phylum Chordata; class Amphibia; order Anura; family Ranidae; genus Rana; species Rana muscosa. The sequence continues at coordinate 191,850,230 of CM055117.1, forward strand.
CAAAACAAAAAACTTCTCCTAGCTGTTCCTTCCAACCCAAACACTTACCTGCCACCCGTGGGAGCCATTTGCTACTATCAGTCAAAATCCTATAAGGGAACAGGGGGCATGGCCAAGCTGCACTGTGACAATGAATGCAGACAGCCTGGCTCGGGAGCCCTCGTGGCACACAACTTGCTATGGGGGCGGGGAACTCCAGAAGAGATGGTAAGGGCAACTCTGTGCAATATTTTTGCACAGAGCAGGCAAGTATAATTTTTTGGGGAGAAAAAAGAAAAGAGCCTTTAGCCTAGGTTCATATTGCAGCGATTTGGCATGCGATTTGACATGTCAAATTGCATGCCAAATCAGCAGCTATTGCCGGCAATGGCACAGTCCGAATCCCAAAAGTAGTTTCTGTACTACTTTTGGTGACTTTGGGGTGTGATTTGTATAGACATCTGCACAGGAACCAGCACAGATGTCTCTGAAATTGCCCCCGAAGTCAGACTGACATGCGGGAATGAAATCGTGCAAGTCCAGCCAAACTCGCACAATTTTAATCCCGCTGTCAGTGTGAACCTGGGCTTAATCTCACTTTAAAGCGGAGGTCCAGCGAAAAAAAAAATATATTAAAAGCCAGCAGCTACAAATACTGCAGCTACTGACTTTTAATAAATGGACACTTACCTGTCCAGGGTGCCCGCAATGTCGTGGGGGACGGGAAGTGGAGCAACTCCCGTGGGAGTCTCTTCCCGGAAGTGGGTGCAAATACCTGTATTATACAGGTATCTGCACCCCCTCCCCCCTGAAAGATGCCAAATGTGACACCGGATCGGGGGGGGGAGGGTTCCAAAAAGCGGAAGTTCAATTTTTGGGTGGCACTCCGCTTTAAGGTAGGCTCAGAAAAAATGTTTACTCTGTTTTCGGGGTGCACAGGAGCTTATGTAATGGAAGTTTTTTTTTTTTAATGATTGTGCTAAGGTTTATATACAAATCTGAGAGACACTTACTTGTAGCACTGCATATTTTACAGGTACAAGGATGCACACTTTTTGTTTACCCATGCCTTTTAAGCCCCTCCCACTGTAGACAGGTCTGGCAACACCCACTGCTCAGTGCAGCACTACTCTGCCTGCAGTGTCAAAGTTTTTTTTTTTTACAATCCAGGAAATGGCCCCGATGCTGAGGATTGTTCTCTTCTGGCTGCTGCAATTTAACCATGCCTGCTTTATGTTATATTAAAACCTTGGATTGCGAGCATTTGTTCCAGAAACATACTTGTAATCCAAAACACTTGTATATCAAAGCAAATTTTGCCATAAGAAATAATGGAAACGCAAATGATTTGTTCCACAACCATTTATTCATAGGTCCTTCAGTTTACAGTCCATATGAAAAGATTATAGCAATGTGACCAGGTTGTGTAACCATAAAATGTCCATCCACAAATGGAAGCCTCCAGAAGGGGATTAGAAGCAAAATCTAGCAGGAGCCACAGAGTATTAAAGAGAAGAGAGGCGCTTCTAAGTGTAGCAATATGTTGCTTAATGTCGTACCTTTATTAAATGTAACCATATTGCTATACTTCAAGGCGCCTCTCCTCTCTTTTACACTCAGTTGTGACATGAAGCTGCTTGTATATCAGTATTAAGTCAAAATGTATTAAACAAATTTAGCTTGTCTTGCAAAACGCTCTCAAACCAAGGTTTTACTGTATAGTGCTGTGTGGCATTGCTCTCCAGGCTCACTAAATGAAATGGCATATCTGATACCTTAGCATGCTATTGGTATAGACCACATGAGCAAAATTTATTTCTGCTAGAAGATCATTAATCTCCACCTCCTCCAAAGCTCATCTCCAGGATTTCGCCAGAGCCTCCCCCTTCCTCTGCAACTCACTAGCCCCAATTTAACCAGCTATAGCTGGCCATACACTGATAGCTTTTTTTCGTTCAGCACACAGGTTTAAAAAAACAAAAATTCCTCCATGCACACTGTACAGTGTGGATGGACCAATCTCCCACTGTGGCTATCGTATTTTGACAGTTCATCCCAAAAGCCACGATTTTTGAATCAAGGGATATTGTTCAGGAGGTGGCTGACAGGGCCACCCACTAAGTGAATTTCAGCCAGTTCCAAAAATAAATGTGTGTATATGTCAGCTTATCTCCTACTCCTATCACCTGCCTCTCCTCTTAGATTAAGGCCCTTTGAACATTCCTGCATTGGATTGTACTGCCCCCTTAGCTGTGCAAACTGTTGGCACTATACATTCTGTATAATAATCATATTAATGCAATCGTCCACATTATAATGGCTATAAATGAGCCAAATGCTCTTTGCTAAAAGCAACAAAGGTAAAATCAGCATAAGCAACAGAGTGGAACTGAAGGAATTTTGCATGGCTTCCCATTAAGGGCTGTAACCAAGCTTAAAGGAGCACTAAAGCTTCCCTTTTTTTTGCCTAAAAATAACAAACATGTTATACTTACCTCCACTGTGCAGCTCGTTTTGCACACAGTGGCCCCGATCCTGGTCTTCTGGGGTCCCTCGGCGGCTGTCTTGGCTCCTCCCCGCAAGGACTCCACACCATAATGCGAGTGAGCTCGCATGGTGTGGAGTGATTGCGGGCGCGCTCCCGTGATACAGCGGCGGCCATAGCCGCCGACTGTATCACTCGGCCCCGCCCCCCGCGTCATTGGATGTGATTGACAGCAGCGCCAGCCAATGGCTGCGCTGCTTTCAATCCATCCAGTGTAGCCAATCGGCGGCCAGGCTGAAAAACGAAGAGGATGACGGGGACGAGTGTGGGACTTTCGAGGGGCCAGGTAAGTAAAACGGGGGCTCGGGGGGGGGCGGTATTGTCGAATGTTTTTTCACCTTAATGCATAGGATGCATTAAGGTGAAAAAACGTGTAACTTTACTACTCCTTTAAAGCGTTTGTTACCCCAACACTTCATATTCCTGATATGTGCCTGCTGTACCATGTACTTGAATGTATCCTGCTCTCTTTATTGTTACCTTTGGGTGAAAACCCTGGTGTTCCTGCCAGTCCCTCTGCTTTTCTGTTAAAAGCTGACCACACTAAGCAGAAGAGCACAATGTGGTCAGTTCTCTAGCTATGCTGGGAACTCCGTATGCTCTCCTCCAATGATCAGACTTGTCCTGACATTCCCCCACTGCACAGCCATTCACTGGAAAGCTTAGTGTGCTGCTGCTGCTTCTCCTCCCTCCAGCTCTTATACAGCCGAGAACAGAGGGAATGTGATCACTTAAGGGAAAAAGGGTATATATTTTTCTTTGTTCCTCCCCTTTTTTCCCTCTCCCTTCCATGTATTCTCAATTTTTTTTTCATCCTCTTACTACTTGGTGAGGGGGGATAATGGGATGAGTGGCAGTGCTAGCGAGGAGTTGGGATGAGTGGCAGTGCTGGTGGGGGGTGGCATGAGTGGCAGTTCTGGGGGGGGGGTTCTGATCAGCAACTTAGGTGCTCTGGATCAAGGTCATCTGCTGATATGAGAACTGTAGTTGTGACTTTTAATGGGAACTATAATCACAAGTAGTGTTACTCACTGTGTCTCCGGCTTCACTGTGTCTCCGACTTTGTGGTGTCGCCTAGCAGTGACACCTCTACCAAAATCAGGAGATAGGGTCTCCTCCAGCCACTCCCACTTCACATTCCTTACCAATCAGCTGCAAAGAGAATGAGTGGGTGGCCGCGGGCTCCAGGGACAGCCCTGCTGGGTGTCCGCAAAAAGGCTGGGAGAGAGGTGTGGGCTTCAAAAACATCCCAGGATTTGGTGAGCCCTGGTTAAGAACCAGTGCTATAGAGCAATGAAAATAATATTAGTAGGCTTTACTCTCTCATACCATCCAAAACATTAACAAAAGCTATAGTGACTTTCGAACAGCTATTCCCCATTTTTAACCGGATAGTTTCAGTTTTTAGGTCCTGGGCAAACAATTCACATATGGTGAGAACCGTGTAGGCCCATATACAAACATAAATAATAACAACTGCTATGGTTCCTATCGGACATAGGTGAGACTGGCAGCATGTGCTTACCCCTGCTTTATCCCCCTATAGAAATAAAAAACACTAGGCACAGCATTGTGTATATAGCAACACAGTCAGAACTGCAAGATAGAGATACAGTGCTGCTTGCATTGAAACCCCCCCTCCTGGGCTTACGTAGTCCCCTGGAGCAAGGCCATCTTTAAGGCAGGGCAAAAGGGGCAGCTGCCCTGGGCCCTGTCATTGTTGTGGGGCCCAAAGCAGCTGCCCCATACTTGCCAACTATCCCAGTTTAAATTCCCTTGTCCCTTGAAGTTTTAGTCTTGTGCTGTGTCCCGATATCTCAGTGTAAAGTGCTGCTACTAATGCTGCCCAGCTTTGCCCTATTGTTGTGTACAGATGACTCACCTGCGTGCCCTGTGTTTACATGTAAATAACTGTCATTCATATGTAAATAGCGGCGGCCGGCGGCATTCATATGTAAATAAAGTTGGCATTCATATGTATATCATGCCCCTCTGCAGTGAGGAGATGATGTGCTGTAACCTCTAGCAACCAGTGAGTATTACTGTATAGTAATCTCTAGCAACCAATCAACAAGCAGAAATCATGTGCTGCAACTTCTAGCAACTAATCAGTGAGCCGTAATGTGTGCTGTAACCTCTAGCAACCAGTCAGTAAGTGGTAATGATATGCTGTAAGCTCTGGCAACCAATCGCTGCCTGATCTGATACAGTAAACTGATTTCAAGTCTAGCTGATATTTATTGCATGTCTCAGAGCAGGTGAAGAGCGAAATTGCATATGGGGGGGGGAATTTTTTTTTGCCCAGGGTCCAATAAATATTAAAGAGGTCCCTGCCCTGGAGGTTGCCCAAACTGCAAGCAGGCTTTAATGGGACCATTTTTTTCACATTAACATGATAGGCGGTTTGGAACAAAAAGTTTTTTGTTTTTTATTATTTTTTAATAATTAACATATTTTACCAGAACACTGATCGATCTTAATTTATTTTCTGATGTAGAACAGTAGTTGACTACCATGATTAGCAAAAAAAACGGCAGGAAAGTATAATATTAATTATCTGTTCATATAAATGCTGGTTGGTAAATCTGTTTCTTCATCAGTCAAATCGAAACCGGTTACCAAAAAAGTTAGTTAGCACCACTGCAACTCAATTCACCAAAACATTGCATACATTTTATGTGCATGCTATTTTAATGTGAACAGATGATAAAATCCCATACTATGAAATCCATGTATTCAGCAGCGTGATACTGCAAGGCAAAAAAGTAAAATGACACAAGTTTAATAACAGCAGATTTATTGGTGGAAAGGCACAAATGCAATCACGGATGTTAAAGCATTTTCCTCTTACTGGTGCACCTACTGACAAGGCATAAGGGCAGGGTGGTGACCAACTCATGTAAACTGTACACGCATCACCGAGACAACAAAAGCAGTAATTTCTGATTGGAAGTCATATTCTTAGGGTTTACCAGGAACCAGTGAATGTAAGGCAAGGAACACAAAACATTTAGGTCTACAGGAAAAACTGACAAACTATATGGCCAAAATGGTTTCCGCTTTGTCAGGTGATAAATGCAGTTCCAATAAAACATTTTTAAAGTCTCTGAAAAAAATAAAAAGCACCACTACTCTGTAGTGTAGGGAAATAAAAAAAGAGTAACAAGTTGTTAAAATATTGTTAAAATAAGCTATTTAATCTCGGCAATATTACAGATTTAGGAGATGTGAGCACTGCCGTACATTATAGATGTACTTTGGTTGTCAAGTTTTTTTTTTAACAGAGTACAAGAAAACAAGGTGCATTTGAAAGCAAGCATCTATATAGAAAAATAGAAATTCTGTTGGTCAATGCATCACAAGACAAACTACTGGACGTCTCTGAATGCTATTAGCAGGATTATGAACACATCTAAAGAGCCAAATGCACTTGCTGCATCCTGCTGATCAAAGCAGTTTAGGACAAAGTACTTTTAGCACCTACTAGCATTAAAAACAGATATATATGCATGACAGTGGTAAACTATTTTTAGTTTACACGGTCCCATTATTGCATACAATAGAAACTATACAGAAAATACAAACTTTGCTTCCTTGCTTTAGCAAATGCCTGAAAATTAATCAAATTTTACCTCACACACACAGTGGAAGCAGGACCTCCTGTCTCTATGACATCACTGGTTCCTAGAAAGCACAGCCTTATCAGTATCACCGGACTCCACACAAAATGGCTGCCTCTAATATTTATAAGCCAATGGTACTTTTACATGGTTACAAAAAACCACAACACACACTGACGTGTTAGTCAGTAACAAACCGTTTAATCTGCCCAATAGGAGAATCTAATGATATATAAAGGGGAAGCTAAACATCTGCAACTTAATGTAGTGATTGCTGGTGGAATAAACAGACAGCTGGTGAGTGAGAAAATGAAATGTGAGAGCAGGTTAGGGTTCTTTTTTAATTGTAACAAAACGTTAGTTAAGGTGCTCTACACAATATATTTATATATTGCACATCTGAGAATTTCTTACACAAATATGTGTTTTTGCAATGTCAGATAATGGCCTTGCACCATTTAGGGAGAACCGTTCTACTCATATCAGCCAATCACATCATCCTCTTCCGTTTCTAGTATATGAAAAGCAGAATCTAACTGGCTGCTAAGGGCAACACCAGTTCTTCCTTCAGAAACCTTTATACAGGAGGTCTGTAGTGCAAAGTGAATATTGCTCCACATGGGCAAGTGGATAAAAATGAGTTCTCCACCGCTTGTCCATGGAGACCAGATACCTTGAATAAAATCACATCTGACTAGTCATTGTGGGCAAGTTTACCCGTTCTTTAGAGAAATGCAATATCTCCTGCATAAATAAACCCCCATTACTCTTGTTAACTTCTATAAAGTACTACAAAATTCTCTATCAACTCATGTACATATGGCTTTTTGAAAATTGTACAATGACAAGGTAAGGCATATATTTGCACAACATCTTTGAGAAGAGAAAAAAAATAAAAATAAACGTTCCTTCTAATCCTAGAAATAAGATTGCATAAATAGATGTGTTTGTTTTCTAGTGCAGACCATGTATATCTGAAATCTGATTTATAACCTTCATTATCCTCTAAGGTCAGCAAAGTGGTAAAGGCCTCTATGGCAGAAACAGCAAAATAGAGTAAAGATTCCTAGTATGCCACTCTTTTTGCTTGTGTACACAGGCAAGCTACGTTAGCCACCATATCTGCCAGGCAACCTCTATATGCCATGTGCCAATGAAATGTGCAATACAGAAAGTCACTAGTGGGGGAGCCTGTGCAAAAGCAAGTTAAAAATAAAATATCTGAATTTCACAAATATATAAAATAATTTCTTTCCTCTTTTTCTCATAAGCAGCGTAGGTCTTTGGTAACTATAAAATATAAAAGCAGAGTCAAGAAGTATTAAAAGGAGGTATTGTCCAACAAGTGGAAGAAATGGATGTATGTGAAGCTGTCAGTTTGGTTGTATATCAGATTCCTAACAGACTGCAGTGGTCATCATCGTGAATTCAGACGAGGAGCAACCTTTAAATAAAGAAACATAAATAAGTAATGCAAGCAATACAAACTTGATATACAGTCAATGAATTCTAGAGTGCTGCACAATCAGTCATACAATGTATTAGGATATGCATATAAAGAACAACAAACTTCAAGATCTAAAATCAAGACTCCTTTATGTTTCTACACTAAGGGTATGTGCCACAGTTGGGTAAATCATATGCAAAGGTATGCAAATGTTGTCAACTACCTACTTTGCTTAGATTACTACAAGGCTGTTATATAGAGATTTGACTACACTTTAATTTTTTTTACTGCAAATCACAAGGGGGCACTGTCATCAAATACATTGATACAATTCTTCTGCCTGAAACAAAAGAGATATCGCCCTATAAGAATACCAGGGTAGACGTGGCTCAGATGTAACAAGAGCCAAGTCAGATCAATGTGGTACAAGCACAGCTAGCTCTTTATATAAATATGATGTATAATAGTGGATAAAGCCAGGTTCAGGTAACAATTTTTAAAGGCAAACTATTTCAAGGAAAAGAGCTTTTGGAGAGGCAGCAATTCCCTGAACAGATGAAAGAACAGATTCACCAAGTCTGACAATGCCTACATTAAAGCCCAACTCCAGCTTTCTGTCACTTTAACATACGCATCTGTTAGCAAAGTTAGTAGGTCACTTGGAACTACTTTAAACAAGGGATAAAAAAGTAAGTTTGACTATACTGTAATTGTTTAATGTAATATGATTGATAAAATTCAGTAGGGGCAAATTACAGTACCTAAAATATATTCATAGGTGGCAATTTTAAAACGTTTACAGGTCATCAATGTAGAGTTAACCATGAATTATGGCTCAAGAATAATTGCTCTCACTCTGTTTGCCGCGATACCCCACATGTGTGGTGCAATTGCTGTTTACATACATGTGCGGGACCTACACAAACATTCACACTCGCATGTATGCAATTGTTTCTTTAAACTTTATTTTTTCATTTAACTTTAGTGCTATCACAAGGGACTAGAAAGCCCTTCTCACTCTGGTAAAAGTGATCATGCTGCAGCTATAAGCTTGTTTTAACCACTTAAAATCCAGGACATTTTTACAACCACCTAAGGACAGCAAATGTATATATTAAGCACACAGTGAAAAAAATCCTTACCACAGACAAGTGTCCATTTTTTGCTTTGGCTATTAGTAACTCAGAGCCCGCAGTAAAGTCAATGATTCCTTCTTTACCTGGACCAACTGTAAACTTGATGCTGAGCAGGGAAACAGTTAAATGAGATGTCAAAATAAAGTTTAATAAAGATGACAAGTGAGATCTCTACTGTGTTGTACTTTGCTGTGAATATAAATGATTTTGATCTGAAAAAAAAAAGTGGTCTGAAATACTGTATAAAATTACAGAGAAAAATAGGATAGGTTTCTCATGAAAGGTTTTCTTTATGAGTGCTACCATTACTAAACTCCTCCTAAAAATGCTAGTTGCCCAGCTGTTGCGTTGACTGTGGGCAGAAAAGAGTAAAGGCTTTACCTGTGCACAGGTTTGGATGCGAATATAGAAGATAGAGATCAGCAAGCAACTAGCATTTGTAGAATAAATCGTCAGCACTTTTTTTTTTAAAAGGTAAATTTTATTCAAATTTCTTCTCAATAACATACATTCACTTTTTCAGCATAAATATAAATAACTGTTATAATCTTAACTTTCCAACTGCATATCATAAACATATGTATTTGTCCATATTGTCTGTGACGTCTGATCAATAAATACTTCTATCACAAGTCATTGCATGGTTAGAGGTGTACTTTTTGTTTCCCCCTCCCTTTTCTCACCTCCATCAAATCACATATATATCTCAAAGCCGGTCATTTTTTTTTTCTTGGGTTCAAGTTCATCACCATCCTATGCTTCCAATCCTCAGTACCCCATCTCCTCCCCCTTTCTTTATTCTATCATTCCATCTCCTGAGGTATATTTCAACCATCCTGCCCATACTTTATCACATTTTTTGGAGCTTCCTCTGGCTTCATAAGTGAGTTTATACATTGGAAGTGAGTTGTTCACCAGGTCTATCCAGCTTTGCAGAGATGGTGGGAAAGGATTCTTCCATCTAAGAGCAATTGCTTTTTTAGCATAACAAGAGAGTATTCCAAGTGGTGTCTTCTGAGAAGTGGATATGCTTTCCTCCTCTAGATCACCCAATAGGCATCTGGCCGGGGAGAAAATGTTGGGAAGAGCCAAGGCATCTTCTAGATATAGACTCCCATGTTAAACGGTCATTTCTCTGGTAATTTTGGGGACCCGGTACTGGCCGGTCGTAGGTCCCCTGAACCCGGAACTTGGCACACATGTAGGCCCATTTCTTCTCTACAAGTGTGCAAAGTTTGTTGTCTGGGGGACCTACAGCCGGGGAGCACCGATTTTTCAAAGCCGGGCACCCCTTCCATAGACTCCCATGTTAAACGTCAGTGGGTCATGGGCACAGTGGGTCATGGGCACAGTGGGTCATGGGCACAGTGGGTCATGGGCACAGGGAGGCATGGGCACAGGGAGGCATGGGCACAGGGAGGCATGGGCACAGGGAGGCATGGGCACAGGGAGGCATGGGCACAGGGAGGCAAAGTGAGGCACAGGGAGGCAAAGTGAGGCACAGGGAGGCACAGGGAGGCATGCAGATGGACACCCTAGGCTTATACTCGAGTCAATAAGTTTTCCCAGTTTTTTGTGGTAAAATTAGGTGCCTCGGCTTATATTTGGGTCGGCTTATACTCGAGTATATACAGTAATTGAATTGCAATAGCTTGTCCCCGGCTGAGATCAGCGACGGTAGCATTGCTTCCAAGACCTCACTCCAAGACTCCTCCGTGATGGACGGGACGTCCGCCCTCCACTGTGAAGCCACCCTGTCCATCCTAACTGAGGAAGACATCAGTAGAGTCAAATAATATCTAGATATGAGCTTAGAGTGGTCCTCGTCCGCTATCATCCGTTCTAGGGTCGATGAAGTAAGTACCACTTCCCCCTTACCGTATTGTGCGTGTACTGCATGCCGCAGTTGTAGGTACCTGAAGAAGAATGTGTTGGGTATCTTATATTCGATCTTCAGGTCTGTAAATGTTCTAAATAGTCCGTCTCTAAACAGTTGATGTGCGTACTTAATCCCATATATGTCGCCCAACACGACCCGTCCGGGATCTTGAAAATTTCACTCAGCTGGGGGTCGTGCCACAATGGAGCGTTAGGTGAAATGGAAAGGCTAGTTCCTCCTATTTTAGCGTTGCATATATGGAATATCTTGTAGGATTGCTTCAGTATGTCAGCACCCTGTGCAGGGTAGGGGCCATTTCTATATAAAATATTAATTAATGCCTCGTATGAATGAACCTGGGTTGCCACAGAGGCAATACCCAGTTTTGGGAAGCCCCACCAGTGCACATGCGTTAACTGGGCTGCCAGATAGTAGCGCTACAGATCCGGCAGTGCCAGCCCCCCGCCCGTATCGGGAGGTACAGTGTGTCTAGTGATAATCGTCAGCACTTTTAATAGGAAAGCCTAGCATTCTTTTTTTGACTGATAATCCATTTTAAGAAAACCTGTACTGTGAGCAATAGGTTAGCTGCCATTGACAAGAATAGTTTATTGTGTCAATATTTTCAGACTAATCACCTTGTAACAAGCATGCAGATAAGGATTTATGACATTTCTAGCTATAGAGATTGAGAGCAGTAATGGCAGCTTACATATCTTTTACAAGGAGACTAAAAGAGTTTTGGCCCTGTTTTCCCAAAGTGCAAAGAGTTTGCTAAAAGAGAACAGATTAGCTTGCTTTGCAATTTCCCTTTGCATGGTTAAAACCTACTGAGCCCTCTAAATGTGTCTACTATGATTACCCATTCCAGTGTTACACAAAGCAGGCTTTTTTAGCACAGCTGAAAGCTTGAATAGTGATGTGAAAAAAAGACTAGGGCTCCATCTGTTGTCTGGACAGGCTGCATTATATTAATATGCATTATTTCATATCTGACTAGATAGATGGATGGATAAATCTATCTATCTCATTTTAAAAATTCAATTTCTTTTAGTCCTAACCATAATATACATGAAAATAAAATGCGTACAAAACCACTACACCGTCCCTTTAAGAAGAACCCGTTTTGCTAGTGGTGGAGAAGGGGGATGTGTCTTATCTGACTTGTTCAGTAATATTTTTTAGCACAGTGGCTGTTTGACCCCTTTCACACAGGCGTTTTAGCGCTAGAAATAGCCTGTAAATAGCACCTGAAAACCGCCCCCCATTCATTTCAGTGCGTCTTTTCACACGGGGTGGTGCGCCTGCGGGACGTTAGGAAAAGTCCCATAAGCAGCACCTTTGGGGCGGTTTGGTAACGCCCTGCCCATTGAAATGAATACGCATCGCTTCCGAAGCACTGCAACACAGGCATTTTTAACCCCTCTCTTCTTTGGGGTTAAGAAAGCCCCACTAGCTGCCAAAATGCGCCGCTTAAACAGCGCTAAAGTGCCGCTAAAACGAAGTGTGCTTTAGCGCCAACGCGGCCCCAGTGTGAAAGGGGTCCAAGAAAGATGCATCACTGACTACAGAATCAGGTTTGAGCTCTTCCTGATGGCTGCAAAGGTAAATATTAAATATCCATAATATTCATACTGATAAAATGAAGTTGAAAAAAATATTTTTAAATTACCTTTAACCTCCCTGACGGTATGATTCTGTCTGGAATTACGTACCAAAAGCGGTACAATTATTTTGCATGGAAATTTGGTGTTATGTATTGTAGGCCTGCAATTCTTAGGAATAACTCACTTAAACCTGACCAAACAAGAGTCTAGTAGACATCCCAGGTATGATAAAGTTTGAAACACAAAATCATAAATTATAATATAATAAATAACTATAAATAATTATAACAAATAGTAATGTAATTATAATAAAAATTATTCAATAATGTAATCAAATCAAAAACACTGAAATTTGCTCAGTTGCAGAATTGTCGCTGTCATTAGATTTTTTGTTTGATGATGAATTTCCCCACAAATCGATATCGCTCAATTCTGCGAGTGATTGTAATTTATTGTCACTGTTTTTTAGCTGGTCTAAAACCACTTGACATAAAGGGACACTTTTTGGTTGCTATGGACAATCTCCAGTTTCCAGGCAGAAAGAATAGTTTTTATTATATAAAAGTGCATGCAGGACACTGGACAGACCACTAGGGACAAAGGGGATGTGTAATTATTACATACAGTACTGTAATCAGTAAGATTACAGTATACTGTATGTATACTATGTGTTTACCTTTTTGAATTTGGCGCCGAACTCCGCCCCCGTGCGCCGCAACGTCGCAGGGAACGGAGCTCGGCACTCGGATCGAGCGAGACACGGCTCGCACACACTGCGGGAGGACATCGCAGGATCCAGGGAACAAGGTAAGTTACTTCCCCTGGATACTGCGATGCAGCCCGAGTCTGGCTCGGGGTTACCGATTTTAGCATAAAAAAAAAATCACCCGAGCCAGACTCGGGAATACCGCCAGGGAGGTTAAAGCTTTCTCATCTTACAGGATAACTGTGTACAATACAGTGTGACTATATAGTATCGGTCATTATGCTGATCAGCTTTTTTTATATTGGATTGTTTTGTAAAATAAAAAAATTATATTTTAATAAAAATAGGATTTTTTTGTACTCACCGTAAAATCCTTTTCTCTGACGTCCATAGACTGACAGCATTTTCATTCTTGACAAAGTGTGTTATGTTCCTGATCATAGGAGAAGACTAGGCAGAATGTTAGATGTTTTACCATACATTCCATTACCAGAGCTGAATAGCCACGCCCAGGGGGCGGTCCCTCCGGACATAACCCTCCTACCTGCAGTTGGCTGCCCCTGTTCGTAGTAAAGCAGTACAAACCTAAGAAAGGAGGGGTGGGTGCTGTGTCAGTCCATGGACGTCAGAGAAAAGGATTTTACGGTGAGAACAAAAAAATCCTATTTTCTCTTTCCGTCCATGGACTGACACAGCATCTTCATTCTTGACAAAGTGGGACGTCCCAAAGCAGTCTCAAAAACGAGGGGTGGGAACAGTATCAAGGAGAAAACCCAAACTTCACCCCAAACAAGCAAAGCTCCGCAAGGGAGGAGTTGCAACATTAAACAGCCGCCTGCAAACTTGCGGCTGAAGGAAGCATCAGAAGATGCAGCTACATCAACCTTATAGAACTTTGAAAAAGGCATGTGCGGACGACCAGGTCGCCGCCTTGCACACTTGTGCAACAGACGCTTGATCAAAAAGAAAAGAAAATCACTTCTGGAAGCAGCACTCCGATTAAAAAGCCTTTATTCCAAAAGGTTCAGGAAACAAAAAACACACTGCACGACACGGCAAACTGGTCACATCTAGCTGACGCGTTTCACACTATTATAGTGCTTACTCATAGCTGGTTATTGTACAAAAGTTACCTAAGATATACCCTAAAATAGGGGAAGTCATAGGATCCAACCCCAAGGTGAAAATAATTAATTAATTAATTGGAGATTGATGGACATGAAGTGATTCAAGTGAAATGGGTGTGGTCCACTAACCACGATAATAAAAAAAGGGAAAAGTGCCTCACCATGCATACAATCTTGTGAGAAAGTGTGTGAGAAGGGTGTGTGTGTAAAATATAAAGTGTAGGGTAGTGAAATGAAAAGATATCCCATGAAACATATATATATTAGTGAAAAGTATATTGAAAATATATATTAGAACTTGTAAATAAAAGTGTATCATGTGTTTAATTAATCTAGACCATTTAGTATGTATTAATGCTGACTGGTCCGTAGTGATATGTCCATGTGACTTTTTATTTTTATTTCTATTTTATTTTCTATTTTTTGTTAATTCTATTAATATATTTTTTATATTTTTTATGTTTTATGATGGTTTGTGACGTAAAAATACTGTGAAGAAAAACAGATGTTTTAAATAAACCGATATCTGAACAAATTGTGATTGTATGTGAGTGTATGTCCCTTTTGTCTGTTGGGATGAAGGTCGTCCCATGGGGTATGCAATGTATAGCAATAAACTGCTGTAAATGCATTCAGTAGATGGATGTATGTGAGTAAACAGTGTGCATGTGTAAAAACACACATATATGTATATGCATGTATGCTTAAAAGCTGCACAAAAGTGCTCAATGCATGTACCTCCCCTGGAGTCCTAAATGCAAAATGTTCTCAGCATATGCTCTAAACGGAAATTAAATACAGACTAAAATTATGTATAAAAGTGCAAATATGCAGATGTGAATATGGTACGATATAATATGGTATGGAGGGACATTGGACCCATGCAGCGTGCATGATAGATGGACACACATGCACGAATAAATTTGTTTAAATTGATTGAAATTGGCCAATGTCAATAGCCATCACCAGTCCATATAAAGCATGCATAAAAGGACTTAATAAGATGATATGTAAAGTGTTTAGGTAGTCTAGGTAATAGGTATGCATTTGGCGAACTAACAAACTATAAAGGTTATGAATATGTCCATATATGTAAGTAATAAATATAAGGATAAAGGTAGAGATAATGAGAGAGCGTGTGCAGGTGTGCCTGTCTATTTCGGGACAAAAATGCATGTGAATCCCGGGCCAACAAGAATATGTCATTGTAAACCCACAGATTTAAGTATACACACATAGATAGCCCGCTATAGACGTGTGTCTATGTAAGTAGTCGTTCCAAAATTATGTGTATCAGTTTAGGATGCACATCCGACCATAGACACCTCGATGGAAGTCAATATGTCCAATCAAGGTGTGGAAAGGTACACAGAATGGTTCTGTGTGAACGGTTTTATACTGGAGCAAGTATCTGTGTGGAAAATGTTTATTAAGAAAATGACCATAATGATGATAGCCTTGTGGTTGGATCCCAACTAGAATAGGCATACATGATACCGACATGATTGTAGACGCTCAACAAATGCCAATATAGTGTTGCATCTATTACATCTATGATAGGATTCAGAATGCAGTTTGAAATGCAGTTTTCCTACATGTATGAGCATATTTTTACTTCCAAGATGGAAGATTATAGTTATGTCGCCTGCATATACATAATTATGTCTGTATACATCCAAAGCAATACATGCTATCAAAAATGACATGACAGTACCAACATGAACTAAAAAGATAAGACTATGAAACACTCGAAACAAAACCGAAAAAGATGTGTAAAACATGTAATGACACAACCTAATCGTTACAATCTACCACTAAACGATAATTTGTACAAATGAGAGACCAAGTCCATGTTGTTTCTTCAAGACCATGTGAATTATAATTCAATGCTAAAAAAAGCAATAAAAGAAGAAAAAATGAGGAGATTGGTCCCAATAAAATAGTAGAACTTTCATGTTCCATAAATATTGTGGATAATACTACTAAGACCACGAAAATTGAAACATGCAAAAAGCAATCAATAAGCAATCAATGTCATGGTAACTAAGTAAAATAAATAAAATTAAATGAAATGGAAGCCTCTGACAGCATTCCGAATGTGTAAATGCACGTCAGGGACAAAACACAGTCCAAACCTCAGCAAACCTAAATAGATGACAGACATTGAAAAGGACACTGTGCAGGACGTGAGGACTAGTCATAGTAATGGGATACATCCCATTCAAAGTTGAGGCCCGCCGGTATCCTAGTATCCAACGAGAAAATCCAATAGACCTCACGCCTGCACAGTGTCCTGAACTTGTCTCCCCCTCTGGCAGGCGAGCTGATTTTTTCCAAGCCTTGTATGGAAAGGCATGAGACATTTTTTTGGTGTACAGATACCCAGTGCCTCGCGACATTTGTGTTTCTGTCTTTCTGTATGTCATACAGGTGATCATACAGTCTATCCTTGAGTCTCCTAGTAGTTCTTCCGACATATTGGATATCGCACTGTTCGCATTTAATCACATATACCAAAAACTTTGTGTTGCAATTAATAAATTGCTTGATGTCAAAAGAATTGTGATTGGTGCTTGACAAAACTGTATCACCTGTTTTTATGTGTCTACAGTAGTTACAGTGAGGCATTCCACATCTAAAAGGTGCCCTGAAAGTGCAACCAATTAGTGGCCGAAGATTTACTTGAGAAAAGACTGGGGGAGAGACGGCTGCCCAAGGTGGGGGCTCTACGGGACACTGATTTGACCCCCCTAGAGAGTATTTCGTGATAGGCAGGGTCATTCAGTAGAATGGGAAGGTATTTCTCGATAGTAGATTTTATTTTGCTAAATTCAAAGCTGTACGGTGTAGAGAATACCGGAATTCCACTGAAGGGCAGTGCCGCTCGGTTTTTATGTTTATTCGGATAATTCCGAAGTAAAGTCTCCCTAGGAATGACACTCGCAGCTTTGGAGGCTTTTTTTTACAATGTTAGGGGGATAACCCCTACTGATGAACCGTTGGGTCATGTTTACTGCCTCAGTGGCAAAATCCTCAGGTCTGCTGCACAAACGGCGGAGCCTGAGGAATTGTCCAACCGGGACCCCGCGAATAGTGTGGCTGGGGTGACCCGAGTCTGCTCTAAGGAGGGCATTGCCTGCTGTGGGTTTTCTGTAAATGCCTGTGACTACCACATCATTGGCAGCCGACAAATAGACATCCAAAAAATCTATGGAAGTGATGCCTAATTTCCCCGTGAAGCGAAGGTTCATGGAATTGTCATTAAAATGATCCAACCAGTCCTGTAAGTTTGTCTCCTCATTAGAGGAAACAAACAGGAGGTCATCAATGAACCTGCAAAAGAAAACCGTATCTGAACGACGGGGGCTATCATGTCCAAAAATGCGGGACCTCTCCCAAAATCCCATATAAAGATTGGCCAGGGAAGGTGAAAATTTCGCTCCCATGGAGGCCCCGCACTTTTGGAGATAATAACCCCCGTCGAACATAAAAAAATTATGTGTGAGTAGGTAATGCAATGACAACAGGATGAACTCCTGTAGTGCCAATAAATACCTCCCGGATTCTTTGAGAAAGGTGGACACCGCCAAAACACCCAGGTCATGAGGAATACTCGAATAGAGACTAGTCACGTCGCAAGTGATCCACCTATACTCTGCTTTCCACTGAAAATCCCTAAGTTTTATGAGCAATTGTTTGGTGTCGCGTAGGTAGCCTGGGAGGTTGACAACTAATGGCTGGAGTTGGCCATCGATCCATTCTCCCAGGCGCTCATTGAGCGATCCAATACCTGCCACTATGGGCCTGCCCATAAGTGGGTCCAGGCCTTTGTGAATTTTTGTCAGGTGATGGAACACTGGCATCACGGGATCAGTGGGAATGAATAACAGTTTTTCTTTGTCTGAGAAAATTCCCGCATGGACTGCTGTGTCCAACAAAGAGGAAAGTTTGGCAGAGAAAGTAGTGGTGGGATCACCTTTGAGTGGAGTGTAGGTATTGCTGTCAGACAACTGACGTAGGGCCTCGCTTTGGTAAGTGTCAGAGTCAAGAACCACCACCAGCCCACCCTTATCCGCATTGCGAATGACAATGTTCTTGTCCATTTCTAAATTCCTGAGGGCCTTATGTTCTAATGGAGACAAGTTGTGGGAAGCAGACCTCCTACGGCAATCGCGAGCCAGATGGGTGAGATCCTTCTCGACCATTCGTTGAAAGAGGTCGAGATCCTTGCCCCGCGACCCCACCGGATAAAAGTCCGATCTGAGTTTAAATGAAATACTATTAGGGACATCAGTGGGGTCAACGGGGCAAGGACTGGACTCAGTGGCCAGATCCACAAGCTCTTGGAGAGCGCATACTTCGGAAAACAATACTGGAGAAGAAGGACACTCACCCATATCCCGATCACCGCAGGAGGTATCCTCTGCTTCCATGGGAAAATCAAAGTAGTGTTTTTTAAGTGTTAAGGAACGGGAGAACTTATTAACGTCCAATAAGGTGTTGAAAAGGTCAAAATGCCTGGTAGGGCAAAAGTTTAGTCCCTTGGATAAAATGCCCTTCTCTTCGTCACTTAACGTTCTGCTCGAGATGTTGATGACATTGGTGACCTCTATTTCTTTGTCCCCCGCAAGATGTATGGGGTTTTCTTTGATGTGCGAGTGTCTTTTCCCTCCTCTCCGGGTTTTCTTGTTGCGCCCTTCAATTTGGCTTTTGTGTGGGACCCCCGAGGGTTTCCAGATGGAATGCCGTCCTGTGAATGATCCAGGATGGAAGACCTCGATGGACGTTCAAGTGAAGAGTCCGATGCGGATGTAGCCATGGTGTCATTGCCCGGATCATGTTCTAAATCGGAAAAGCTGACTTTCTTCGGTTGGTTTTTCCGTGATCGACCAGATTGAAAATGCATCTTCTTCCAGGTATATACATTCCCGCTTTCGTAGTCGACTTTGTCCCGGGTCATTTTGGTGGTTTTGGTAGAGATGATATGCCTTTCCAACTTGTCCAGTCTTTTGTTCAAGCGGCTATCTAATTCCGCAAACTCAGGATGTGTCTGCAATTCCGTGAGACTGCTCTGAATGTCTGCCATTTCTGATTGTATGATGCTTATTTCTTGGCTCTTTGATTTAAGGAGTATCTCCATTAATTTAAGAGAGCATGAGCTAAGTGTATCTGTCCATTCTTGTTTTAAAGCCTCATTCAGGAGGTCAGACGTAGGGAACTTCTTGATTCTGAGACCTCGGGGGATGCGTAACAATGCCACATAGTCAGAAAGCGAATTAATGTCCCAATAAATTTGAATTTCCTTGGCCATCACCGATTCGAGCTTCCTAAAGATGCTTGTTAGGGAAACAATTCTGTCATCCGTGGGCTGAAGCTGTAGAGCCTGTAGTCCCGATCTAAGGGGGTTGTCAGAGGGTGCCATGAAAGTTCTACTGTGACCAGGTTCGTTGGCAGATGTGTTTGATGTATTGATATCCATGACAGGCTGGTTGCTGGAATGAGCTAAATTCAGATGAAAATACTTAAATCTGTGGGTTTACAATGACATATTCTTGTTGGCCCGGGATTCACATGCATTTTTGTCCCGAAATAGACAGGCACACCTGCACACGCTCTCTCATTATCTCTACCTTTATCCTTATATTTATTAATTACTTACATATATGGACATATTCATAACCTTTATAGTTTGTTAGTTCGCCAAATGCATACCTATTACCTAGACTACCTAAACACTTTACATATCATCTTATTAAGTCCTTTTATGCATGCTTTATATGGACTGGTGATGGCTATTGACATTGGCCAATTTCAATCAATTTAAACAAATTTATTCGTGCATGTGTGTCCATCTATCATGCACGCTGCATGGGTCCAATGTCCCTCCATACCATATTATATCGTACCATATTCACATCTGCATATTTGCACTTTTATACATAATTTTAGTCTGTATTTAATTTAATGCATATGCTGAGAACATTTTGCATTTAGGACTCCAGGGGAGGTACATGCATTGAGCACTTTTGTGCAGCTTTTAAGCATACATGCATATACATATATGTGTTTTTACACATGCACACTGTTTACTCACATACATCCATCTACTGAATGCATTTACAGCAGTTTATTGCTATACATTGCATACCCCATGGGACGACCTTCATCCCAACAGACAAAAGGGACATACACTCACATACAATCACAATTTGTTCAGATATCGGTTTATTTAAAACATCTGTTTTTCTTCACAGTATTTTTACGTCACAAACCATCATAAAACATAAAAAATATAAAAAATATATTAATAGAATTAACAAAAAATAGAAAATAAAATAGAAATAAAAAGTCACATGGACATATCACTACAGACCAGTCAGCATTAATACATACTAAATGGTCTAGATTAATTAAACACATGATACACTTTTATTTACAAGTTCTAATATATATTTTCAATATACTTTTCACTAATATATATATGTTTCATGGGATATCTTTTCATTTCACTACCCTACACTTTATATTTTACACACACACCCTTCTCACACACTTTCTCACAAGATTGTATGCATGGTGAGGCACTTTTCCCTTTTTTTATTATCGTGGTTAGTGGACCACACCCATTTCACTTGAATCACTTCATGTCCATCAATCTCCAATTAATTAATTAATTATTTTCACCTTGGGGTTGGATCCTATGACTTCCCCTATTTTAGGGTATATCTTAGGTAACTTTTGTACAATAACCAGCTATGAGTAAGCACTATAATAGTGTGAAACGCGTCAGCTAGATGTGACCAGTTTGCCGTGTCGTGCAGTGTGTTTTTTGTTTCCTGAACCTTTTGGAATAAAGGCTTTTTAATCGGAGTGCTGCTTCCAGAAGTGATTTTCTTTTCTTTTTGATCATAATTGCATTTGCCTGCACCCTTGGCTGCTGGGAGGAGGCATTGTCAGGGATTTCCACACCTGAGCGGCTCCCTCTTTCCCAACAGACGCTTGATGTCGGAAAGCCCAGGAAGCACAGATAGCCCTGGTTGAATGCGCCGTAACCGGAAAGGGAGGCGCCCGCCCCTTAAGAGCAGAGGCCCAAATGAAGGCCTGCCTGATCCACCGAGAAACGGTGGCAGACGAAACCGCTAGGCCCTGTGTTGGATCAGACACAGGCAAAAAACAGCAAGTCAGACTTTCGAAATGAAGACGTAGCAGACAGGTACACCCGCAAAAGCATGCATCAGGTCTAAAGAATGAGGCGCAAACCATCTGGGATGCGCAGGACGAGGACATGAAGACGGAAGCACAATGTCCTCATGAAGGTGGAATGCCGAGACCACCTTCGGGAGAAAAGAAGGCTGTGGGCGCAGCACCGCCATATTCTTATGGAGGACAAAGCAGGGCGGCTTGCAAGACAAGGCCACCAACTCAGAAACCCTTCTGACAGAAGTAATGGCGACTAGAAAAGCCACCGTCTGAGATAGAGTCACGTGAGGAATCTCTCTGATATCTGCAAAAGGAGGTCTTTGAAGAACCAAGATCACCAAATTCAAATCCCGGGGGGGGGGGGGAGAGGTGATTTAATAGGGGGGAGCACATAGCGGACCCCATGTACGAAAGAACTAATCAAAGAATGGCCCGCTAGCGGCCACTGAAAGAAAACAGCTAAAGCTGGAATCTGACCTTTAATGGTGCCTAAAGCAAGCTTTTGGTCCACACCACGCTGTAAAAAAACAAAAAAAAAACACAGCAGGATCCTGGAAACGGAATACGTCCGTGGACGCCAGTCCAGCACTTCGCACATAGCGATGTAAGCCCTCCAGGTACGATGGTATATCTTTCTGGAGGAAGATTTCCGTGCCCTCAGCATGGTCAAGATGACCGAATCCGAGAGACCTCGGTCTCTCAGCGCCTGGCTTTTAATAGCCATGCCGATAAAGCCAGCGACTCTAAAGCAGGATGAAGAATGGGACCGTGAGACAGAAGGTCCTCCCGCATAGGAAGTCACCATAGAACGTCCGCTACTAGGCGTACAAGATCGGCGTACCAAGGGCGCAGAGGCCAATCTGGAGTGATGAGGATCACCGGAATCCCCACAGCCTGCACCGTGCGAAGTAGTTGAGGAAGCAACTTCAGTGGAGGATAAGCATAAATCAGCCGATACTGACCCCACGGGGCCACTAACGCGTCTGCCCAGGGATCCTTGGACCTGGCTATGAATCTCGACACTTTGCGAATGAGTCCAGAGGCCAGAAGGTCCACATCCGGCGTGCCCCACCTCCAGCAAAGGAGATGAAACACCTCCGGATGCAAGGACTATTCCCCCTGGTCTAACAGCTGGCGGCTCAGATAGTCCACCTGCCAGCTGTCCACACCTGGCATGTAAACGGCCGACAGAGCTGTCCTGCAGCGGTATGGGTATGACAACCCCAAGAAACACTGCATTATATTGGAGAAGGAAGGTCCCAGCTTACAGGGCACCTCTACTGTTAGCCAAAGAAAGGCAAATCTGTCAGAGCTTCCCTAGAAACTCAGTCAGTGGACCAGTATATCAGCCTTTTTAGGTGGCGCAAAACCACCCCGGACACAGAGACCCTAGAGGCTAAAGCAGTTGCAGTGCACCTGCTGGTCGACTGATAGAGGAAGCTGATGCTACTCCACCGTCTGGTACAAAAGCTTTGCCCAGTCATTGAGCGTCAGAGACACCAGAGACGCAGCCACTAACGGGCATAACGCTGACCTCAGCATGGCGAACACAGTCCAAGCCATCGCTCTGATCACCTCCGAAAGGCAGGTGACCCCCCGGCCAGGAAAGTGGTACCTCTGAAACCAGGGATTCAACTGCATAGGCAAAAACACATCCTTATGACAATGCTCTACAATGAATAACGTGCGTTGAGAAACCAAAGAGGACCTCTCGACAACCCCAGTCCCCATCTATGAAGAGTCGGCATGCTTCTTCAATATAGAGTGGGTCGAGTGTGACTCAAAAAAGGGACTGACAACTTCCAGCATCTATTTCATTGATAAGTGCTGATTGTACAAACACATAGTTTATACCGTGTATTGCGCCAAAACGCGCAATTGGAGCGTGGGAGGAAACCCACTCAGCCACAGAGAGCATAGGACAGACATACGGTGTATGTATTTTAGTATGTGTGAATAAACATATTAAACATGTTTATACTGTGCAAAGCGGCGAAAGCACGCACACCATTGGGGTGTGGGAGGAAACCGGAGTACCCAGAGGAAACCCACGCAGACTGCATACACATACCGTGTAGGTATTTTAGTATGTGTGAAAAAAAACATTAAACGTGTTTATGCTGTGCATAGCGCCGAAGGCGTGCATACCATTGGAGCGTGGGAGGAAAACCGGAGGAAACCTACGCAGACCCAGAGAGTAATAATACATACATATACTGTGAATGTATTCAGTGTCGTGTATAAACATATTGTGTATGTTTATACTGTGTATGGCACAAAAGGCGTGCATGTCATTGGAGCGTGGGAGGAAACCCACGCAGACACAGAGAGCAATAATACATACATAGACTGTAAATGTATCCAGCGTTTAACCATATTGGGTATGTTTAAACTATGGTGCAGAGGGCGCTTAATCTACTCTGTATCGTTCCAATCTGCGTATATGTGCTGCCGAAGCAAGCACCAAACTGCAGGTAAAAAGCAACCTATGACACCTCAGACTGTGGTCCTGTCAAAGTCAGAGCGTTCCTCAGGAAATGGCGGGAAACCACAGGTGCAGGGGCTCTGCTGTTGCCTCACAGATACCGACTCCATGTTACACAGAAAGCTCTCAGGGACTAGACAAATTAATAAAGTCCCCCCACCATGGTGAACCGACCGGAGGGGTCACCCGGGAGACTCACCAGCCCAGAATGAGACCCATTATACATTAAGACTGTGTATCACTGTATTATCCATGCTGCTCTAGAAGCAGTGTGTGAGGAAACAATGAGGAAGCTGTGAGGAGAATCCTGCTGCACCATCCAGGAGCCAGCACTAAAGGCCAATGGTGTAAAAGAATAGCTTTAAACGAACCAAGGGAGACTGCCTCCACCAGAGGTTCCTCAGCCGCAGCCTCCAGCTTGAGAGTGTCCCTCACATCATCAATGAGTGCACTAACAAGCAACCTGTCATTCACCAACCCAGATAAGGAGTCTTCCTCATAAGGAATGTCCTTGGTCAAAATCCAAAAATTCCGATCTAGGGTCCCGTGCCGCAGCATTGCCCATATCTGAATGGGAGCACTCCTCTGAATATGCGTGGGGATAGGGCGCTTTTCAGCCCCCCCTACGCTCGTGCACCGTTTACCTCCTGGTAACAAATGATTCCAGAAATGCCGACAACTGGCCCATAGGGACCGCAGGTGCAGTAGCACTGCCTGTTGCCACTGACAAATAGGGAAGCAGGTGACACTGACTCCATAATATCACTACACTCTGAGACTTTTATGCTGTGAGAGAAAACAAGTCCACCCTCCCGCTGCACTGACTGTGGGGGATACCCAGGGGACTCACCAACCCAGCCAGAACCACTCGGTTCCGTTGCCTGCGCTGTGCACCCAGCGTGAGTGAACAGTGAGGAGAATCGCTCCAGTCAGCAATAGAGGCCATCCAGCACAAAAGAGCGCGCGGTTACAAGAAAATGGCTGACGCAATTACAAGTGTGCCATAGCGAACCACAGCAAGATGGCCGCCAATGTGGTTTACAATGTAAAGTGAAAAACAGGAAAAACATGGCGCCGAATGGCGCACAAGGCCCAAACTGACACAGAAAACAGCCCATACCGCAATGCAAACCCCTATGCACCCCCACCGGGACAAAGACTCCCAGTCAGCGCTCCGCAAGAGAAGGTGTCAGAGTAGCAAAACACACAAGGGGGGACAGGGAACCCCCTACAGCATGTACTCACCTGCGAAGGCAGGAGAAACTACTTACCCGTCCAAGAAGGACCCACTGGCGTGTTCCTGACAAGCATATCACAGTGCAGTACTGAGTAGCTGTCGGCCCGGTCCACCGCGAAAGATACAGCAGAGCTATTCAGTCATACGTGGAGCTCGGAGCATAAAAGCCCACCGGCCACCCCTGGAGTCATGGGGCATGTCGTGGACTGATCTCACGCTATGTACTGAGCTGGGATCAGCACGCTCGATGGTCGGACTGGGAAGACTACGAGGATAGCGAACTACCCAACCTGTTGCCCAGCCGACTGTTGATAGAAGAATCTCAAAAATAAAAAAATTCAAAAAAGGAAGAAAAGATTTTCCTCAGGAGACTGGCTCCAAGGAGAGTCACGTCCTCTCCTCTGCTAGGCAGAAAAAAACTGAGGCAGCTAGCTGCAGGTAGGAGGGTTATGTCCAGAGGGACCGCCCCCTGGGCGGGGCTGTTCAGCTCTGGTAATGGAATGTATGTTTATATTGCAATATTTTTTATTGGAGTAAATACAAAAAAGGAGAGGAGAAGAATACAATAAGGAAGAGGAAAGAAAAAAAAAAAAAAAAACAAGAAGAAAAAATAATGGACAAATAGCCAGGTTACATTCGGCCAAACATTTGAACGTTTTGACAATATATTTTTGCCTCGTCTCGAGCCTGTCAAGAGGCAGGAGGCATATGCATAGTATCGTCGTACAGGTCATTCAAGCCCTCAGGTAGGGCATAGTATGTGTGCAAGTGCCCAGGCTAGCAACATTAGAATAAACCAGTACTAGGGAGAGGGATAGTAGGGGTCCAGGGCTTCGGTAGACCCCGATTAAAAAAAAATTCGGGGTTAGCCGTGGATCCCCACCATGATAAGGTTTCCTGTCTTATTAGTAACGTCATAGCACGGTATATCGGTAACCAAGATAAACAGAAAAGTCTATCACCAAGAATAAAAAGAGAGAGCAAAGGAAAGAGGAAAGGAGCAGAGAAGAGAAAGTGAAAGGAGAAAAGGGAGAGGGAGAGGGGAGAGAGAGAGGGGAAAGAGAGAGGGGAAAGAGAGAGAGGGTCACCTGGATTTCCCTGTTAAGTAGAAATATATTCGATCCATGGATCCCAGATCTTGTTGAACATTTCTGCTTTATTATGAAGAGTGTAAGTGAGCCTGTCATTAATCATAATCCAATTGAGTTTGTCCTTAACTTGTTCTAGGGGTGTTCTTGAGCGTTTCCAGTTCCTTGCAATTGTTATTCTCGCTGCTAACAACATATAAGTTATGAGACGTATTGATTGTCTGGGAATCCCGTCGGGGAGTTTATGAAAAAGCGCACTCTCTGGGGACCGACGGATGTTAATACATGTCACTGAATTTATCAGATTAAAGATCCTTATCCAAAACCTGATCACTAGTGGACATTGCCACCAAATATGATGCATGGTGCCCATCTGTCCGCATTGTCGGAAACAATGAGGTGAGGAGGAAGGATGCATTTTAGCTATTCTCGTGGGGACTAAATACCAACGTAACAGCGTTTTGTAATTGGCTTCAATAAGGGTAGTGTTAATAGAGATTTTTGAGAGTTGATAGGCGATATCTTGCCAGTCTGACAGCTCAAGGGTGAGGTTCAAGTCCCTCTCCCATTGAGTCATATAGGCAAGTTTAGTATCTGGTTCAGTTATAGAAGAGTATATGGTAGAGATTCGGCCCCTCTGTGTGCCTCTGGTTTGGCAAGTTAGTTCAAATACGGTTAGTGTTATGGGGCCCCCCACCTGTTTAATTTTGGAGTTGATAAATGAGGAAATTTGGTTATATCGAAATATCTCAATAGGAGGTATTGAGAAGTTGTCTTTGAAGTGTGTTATCGTATGCATTCGGTTTCCACTAAGGAAGTCCCCAATTCTCATTAGTCCTTTATTAAGCCACCATTGGAATTGTTGTGGATCAAGGCCAGGAGGAAACTCCGGATTGCAAAAGATGGGCGCTAGAGGTGTGTGGTGTGACATAAGGGATGCTCGGTGTCTTGTGGAATGTATGTTTAAACATCTAAAATTCTGCCTTCTCCTATGAGCAGGAACATAACCCACTTTTTCAAGAATGAAGATGCTGTGTCAGTCCATGGACGGAAAGAGAAATGTGATGTTTAATGCGATGTACCTTTAATGAAGGTCCCATTGTTTTGTTTGTTTTTTCCTAATGAGCGATACTACCTAACTTACCTAATATGGAGGCTTTGGGTAGCCATATTAGTGCATAGGATTGGTTAAACTTTTTTTTTTTTTAGCACCAACATGAAAATGATGCATCGGTTAAAATAACAGCAGACTAACTGTATGGTACTAGCAAGTGATCATCTTGGATCCTTGCATCTGTGACCCATCTAGTATCATGTGTTGGTGGCACTGGATCCTTTGTACTCACTTGACCATAGGGCAAGTCTCCAATTGAATGCAGTTACAGAACATCTTTACTTTGTGCTTAATGTGAAAAAGTGTACACAGAGCAGCACCCACTAAACATCGAAAAACTTTAAACATTTTTACTTATGAATGTATATTATGTTGGTGACAGTATAAGAAAAGTTAATCTACACATACCTGCCCTGATTAATGTTGATATTATTGATTTTTTCAGCAGTTATGGCAACTTTTGTCAGTGTTTCAATCACATGATCACTCTGCAGAATTGCATCTCCCTGAAAACAAAAGTGATGAGACAATGCGGATGCACAAATTTAGTTGTATATAGCAAGTTCTAGAGGAGTCAACTGGAATATTGAAAAAAAGCCTAATGCTCATGATTATTTATATGAATAATTGTGAGACAGTCATTCTATATATAGAAGTTAGTGTATACAGTAAAGGCATATCCTCCAAGTCGACCACAGTTATAACCTTTTGTACCAATTGCCCCACATTCAGACTGGAAGCTCTTATAAGCAGGGCCCTCTTAACCCTCTTTTATTTTCTTGTATTGTAACTGTATTGTCTCCCTTTATATTGTAAAGCGCCGAGTAAACTGTTGACGCTATATAAATCCTGTATAATAATAACATTTTAGGATTTAGTTGAACATTAAAGCGGGGGGTTCCGCGGCAAACTTTTTTTTTTTTTTCAGCATTCACTGGGGTATAACAATACTAAGGTACACTCGCTTCTTTGGTCGCTGCATATATCCGCTATCCGTTTTCTCTGCAAAGAAGGAGTTATAAAATACGTCCGAGGGAGTTTCCATTTTGCTTGTGGGCATCATTTTTTTAGGGCAATTGTCTATATAGGTTATGCAATGATGCGGATAGCGAAGTATTGTGATTTGGGTGAACCTCCGCTTTAAAGATAAAATGGGACCCAAACAGCAACTCCACCTGTTAGGTTTCCTCTGACATATACATGTATGAAGGGATGTAGCACACCATGAAGGTTTGTGGTTCCACTCTTACTCTTAGCCCTTGTTTACAATTGTGATTGAGGGGCAGGAAAACTTTGCGGTTGAGCCATGTTTTTGCTGAGGCAGCAGCTGGAGGTGCACACATACTATTGCACAATGCTTTGGTTCACGGCCACGGCAGGGCACTAGAGCCCACTAAGCGCAACACATTCAAGTGAATGGTGCTGAACTGGACCCACCCCACAACACGTATTGGTTGTCCAGTAATTAGGGGTTAAACAGGCGGTGAGGAGGCAATACAATGCCTCTTCACAACCTCTTTATTACTGTCTGAAGTGTGATCTGCAGACAGCAAAGCAAGTTTAAACGAGGTCTTAAAAGGATAAGTTCACCTTTTTGTAAAAAATAAAATAAAAAAATATACACTTTTTTTTGCAGGTAAAAGAAAATGTGCATTTACCAATTTTTTTTTAGGAGCCTGGAAAGAATTGCACTACTGATCAGCAGATTGCTGGTGCAATGCAGAATTCCTGAAGAGTGTAAGCTGTTAGCCCAACATCGTACGAACAAGCAGTTTTACACCGACAGGAAGAATCGCTCAACAGCGCTGTGGTAGTTCCTTGAGAACTACAAACCGACAGCCGCAAAGGATGTCAGTACTTGTAGTTCATTCATTCACAGAACTCTGCAAACGAATGATGCGGCCATCTGGGCAGAGCCCCTCACGGCTACGCTCCTTAAAAAAAGTAGAGTACAAGTATGGGGAACTTCCCAAGTGGCTGCAGGAGCACGTTACATGTTCCACCCTAAAAACGGGTGAAACATGCAACATGTTCCCGAAGGTGAACTTATCCTTTAAGAGTAAATGCACTTTCATACAAATGGAACGTATTATTTATGCCCCCCTTCACTGACCTAACAGATCTCACCCCCCCCTCCACAAGGCATACTTACTGAGATCTGATGCCTACAGCCTTCTGAGTTTGTTGACATTTAGCATCTGAACACTGGAGTCCCACAGACTATGGGGCTCTACTTTGTGGGCACGACCAAGATAAGAGAACCTATGGCGCTGAATCTCAAAACAGGAGCCTGTGCCTGTGGGTATCGGATCTAGGACAGTATGAATCTGTGGAGGGGGGGATGGTGGGATATGTTAGGTCAGCAGAGAGGGGCAAAAAAATAAGTGCACTTTGTACGAAAGTGTACTTAGGTCTGTTACACTTGGGCCGAATATCGGCTGGTTCAACAGAAATTGCCTGACAGAAGCCAGCCAAACAAGCATCCTGGAAAACCAGCAACTGATTTGCATCTGATCAGCACTGGCAGCCAATGGCTGTAAGCGCTGACCAGTGTGTTCTGGCAGGGGGAGGGGGGCAATTATCCTGTCAACACAACAGTTTAGCAGGAAGATCGCTGTACTAACATTGGATAGTTAGTACAGCGAGCTCCTCGTTTTTTTTCCCCTTCAGCCTGCAAGGCTGTGTGTACTACACATTACTCTAAGGATTGTGATAATTCAGCCATCCAAGTCTGCATATTTGAACTGCTGGACACTGCCTGCTGCATTAGGTGCCCATACAAAAATAACAGACTGCCATAGTTCTCCTCTCCTTCTGCCATTTGCATATCTGTCATGGTGATACTCTTATTAACATGGAGTTCCTGTCCTGGAAGAAGTATGCAGATAAGGTTTTCTGACACTTTTGTTCTACATACTTGTTCTAAGGCAGGCCATAGATTATGCAATTTTATTTTCTTTCACCACAGGTGGAAAGAAAGTGCCAATTTCCCCATCAGCACAATCAGTGTTGATGGGAGAATCCCTCCAGCAGTGCCGTTGTGTTCCCAGCCAGCAGAGCACAATGATGATGTTGCTGGCAATAGCCGGTGGCGTTAATTGTTTGGGAAAAAACAGACAAGCTGGTTGTAAGCAAGTTATTTGGTAAATAGACTTGTATATAAGCAGAGTGACCATACATGGATCACAATTTTGCTGGTCCTTGCTGAAGCAGGAAAATTTCTTTTTTCCTTAAGGAAAACTCCAGTCAATTTTTTTTTCTTTTACCCGTGCAGTGGGGTTGTGCCTGCATCGGTTTACTTATTACTTATTTTGTTCTAGGGGAGAGGACAGCAGAAATATACTTACCTGATCCGCCAATCTTTCCTGCACAAGCTTGGACCCTACGGTTCCCAACCGCCACACTACATGGGGGAAAAAAAAGCCTCAACGTGACAGCCTGGCAACTAGCATTTTCATGTCCATAATGGCAGCGCCCATATTTCTATCATCATACAGGATTTATATAGCGCCATGAGTTTGCACAGATTTACTAGAACCACCAGTTTCCAATATACAAATGGGGATTCTTTAAAGTGTATTTCCACTTTTGCAGTCAAATTTGTGAAAATCCACTGTATGTTTGTAATTTATTCCTATTTACACAACATGCCTACATAAAAAAAAAAAGTTGGAACCTTTAAGCAGTCTCTGAGGTGGTCTCATAGCAGATTCTGAACAGTCTCACAGTGCTGCTGTCCCTAAACCAGACTAGGGACTCACTAAGCTATCCCTCATTAAAACAGAAATATGTTTTTTGTTTGTTTTTCTGCTAATCATACTTGCCTCGGTGGATGCAGCATCAGACTTATGCTGCAGCTGTCCCCTGCCGTCGCTGCACTGAGAACAGAGCCACAAAACACAGCCGATGGCATGGTTCTCACACCTCCCTGAGCAGAACGATGCTGATGTCAGTCAGCATCTCTTCTGTTCTGCTCCTCCGCGGTCATCGGAGCGCCGAGCTGTGGAGGGGCGGGGAGCGGCCGTGTCAGTGGCTCGCTGAGACTGCCATCAGTCAAGGCAGCTGGTGGATCCAGATCTGGGAAGTCGGGATGACGCGCTGCCTCGACTGATGGCAGTGACGTCAGCGGAGGGCGGACTTCAGACCGCTCTCTCCTGAAAACGGGTCACAGGAGTGCAAAACGAATTGCACTCCTGTGACCCAGAGGTGAAGCCCAGCAAGGACTTCTTTAACATACAACGGAGAAACCTAGCTTCTAAAACGTATCTTTTCTCAGGACAAGGCAGCATTCAAGTCTAGTGTACAAATGATAATGGAGATCTGCCTGCACAATACAGACAGGGTACACAATAACTGCCCAATTTGTTTTTAGCAATCCACAAAAAGATTCAGTTCAGGAGTAAAAGTAAAAAAGCTAAGCAGCCAATTTGAACTGTTTAAAGTTATGCTATGTGGATGAGAACACGTAACACATATAACGTAAGCGTCATCTCAATTTGTCTGCAAAAGTGGAAATGCATATAATAGCTTTTTATATGTAGAGATATATATATATATATATATATATATATATATATATAAACATGGTTTATAACAGTTTCAGGAATAAAGGAGAACCAAAGATTGTACCTTTTGTTTGTTGTCTTCACATTTAACATGGAGAACAAACAGGTTGTCACTTAGACTGCTGACCGAAATTCCTGCAACACATAACAGAACCATGACTGTTACAAATATATATTTTTTTAATACAAAAATGGATCCACAGCAAGTTCCCAGCAGAAAGTGTGGAACCCATATCCCCAATACAATCTGTGGGGCGGCAGCCTCCTACTGAAATTCCTCATGAGTATTTAAATAAATTGTGTAGAGTTCCTACACAAATAAATCCTAGTGTTGAGTAATTTGTCCGTATTGTAGTTGAAGACATTGAAAAGATGCATATCAAATCCTCTCGGCAAAACTTCATGTCCGAACAATATCAGACTCTTACATTTTTTAAAGAAAATATATGATTTTTGTACTCACCGTAAAATCCTTTTCTCTGAAGTTCATGGACGGACACAGCACTTAGTCTTGACCTTAGGGTTATCCATCTTCTATCAGGAGAGGACTAGGCAGAACATGTTAAACATCAAACCTGTACAGTACCACCCAGGGGGCGGTCCCTCTGGCTATAACCCCATCACACTGCATCCAGCAGCTCAGTTAGTCAAAAGCAGTACAAACATAGGAGGGGTGGGTGCTGTGTCTGTCCATGAACTTCAGAGAAAGGATTTTACGGAGAGTACAAAAATCCTTTTTTCTCTTTCGTTCATGGACGGACACAGCACTTAGTCTTGACCTTAGGGACGTCCCCAAGCAGTGTCAAAAAAAACGAGGGGTGGGAACAGCAAGCAAACAAACTTCCACCCAAAACAACTAGAGCTCCCAAAACGGAGGAGTTGCAACCTTAAACAGCCGCCTGCAAAACCTTGCGGCCGAAGCAAGCATCTGCAGATGCATTCACATCAACCTTGTAAAAAACTTAGTGAAAGTGTGAACGGACAACCAAGCCGCCGCCTTACACACCTGGGAGACAGACGCTCGATGTCGGAAAGCCCAAGAGGCACCCATTGCCCTGGTTGAATGCGCCGTGACAGGAAAGGGAGGCGCCCGCCCTTTTAGGGCATAAGCCTGAATTACGATCTGTCTGATCCACAGAGAAATGGTGGCTGACGAGACTGCCAGGCCCTTCTTTGGACCAGTCACCGACACAAACAGTGAGTCTGACCTCCGAAACGGAGCCATAGCAGACAGATACACCCGCAGAGCTCGGACCACGTCCAAGGAATGCAAAACAACCTCTTTGGGGTGCAAAGGCCGAGGACACAAGGATGGAAGCACACTGTCCTCATTTAGATGAAAAGCCGAAACAACCTTCGGAAGAAACTAAGGCTGCGGGCATAGCACCGATTTATCCTCGTGGAGGATCAAGTAGGGAGACTTGCAAGACAAGGCCACCAACTCAGAAACCCTCCTGACTGATTTAATAGCCACCAGAAAGGCAACTTTCTGAGAGAGTGTCAAAAGGGGAAATATCTCTGATGTTCTCAAACTGAGGTTTCTGAAGTACCGAGAGCACCAGATTCAAATCCCATGGAGGCAGCGGTGGTCGAACCGGAGGGGCCACATGTCGAACTCCTTGCACAAACATACTCACCAGTGAATGAGCCGCCAAGGGTCGTTGAAAGAAGACAGCCAAGGCTGATATCTGCCCCTTAATGGTGCTTAAGGCAAGTTTTTGATCCACTCCACGCTGTAAAAACAGCAGGATCCTGGAAACTGAATATGTCCGTGGACGCCACTAAATCTCCTCACACAGAGATGTAGGCCTTCCACGTGCGTTGATAAACCTTCCGAGAAGATGACTTCCGTGCCCTCAGCATGGTGGAAATTACCGAATCCGACAGACCTCGGTCCCTTAGCACCTGACTTTCAACAGCCATGCCGTTAAAGCCAGCGACTGTAAAGCAGGATGAAGTATAGGACCTTGCGACAGAAGGTCCTCTCGCATCGGCAGTCGCGAAGGAACATCCGCCACCAGGCGTACTAAGTCGGCGTACCAGGGACGCCAAGGCCAATCTGGGGCAATTAGAATCATCGGAATCCCCTCGGTCTCTACTATGCGAAGCAGACGAGGAAGACGTTTTAGCAGGGGGGAAGGCATAAATTAGCCGATTCTGTCCCCACGGAGCCACCAACGTGTCTGCCAGGGATCTTTGGACCTGGCCACAAACCTCAATACCTTCCGATTGAGTCGAGAAGCCAGGAGATTCATGTCTGGCATGCCCCATTTAAGGCAAAGGAGTCGAAACACATCCGGGCGTAGCAACCATTCTCCTTGGTCCAACATCTGACGACTTAGGTAGTCAGCTTGCCAGTTTTCTACGCCCAGAATGTATACGGCCGATAGAGCCGGCACGCTCCGCCCACCTCAGGATGTGAGCGACCTCCGATGCTGCAGCCGAGCGTCTTGTTCCTCCTTGATGGTTGACATACGCCACCGCCACGGCGTTGTCTGACTGGGCGTCCCTGCAGCCATTGAGACCATGTGGAGAGGCACCGCCTGATCGCCCAAAGTTCCAGCACATTGATCGGCAGGCAGGATTCTACATGCATCCAGCAACCCTGTGTCGACTGAACGCCCCAAACTCCCCCCCATCCAGTCAGGCTGGCGTTTGTCGTGATCACCGTCCAGTGAAAGGGAAGGAACGACTTCCCAGACTGAAGGGCCGGAGACCTCAGCCACCAGATCAGGGAATCCCTGACTAGCCGGCTCACCCGGATTTGAGAATCCAGGGACAACGGAGATTTGTCCCATTTTGACAGGATCTCCTTTTGCAAGACTCGAGTGTGGCTACCATGAGACCCAGGACTCGCATGCAAAAAACGCAGAGACGACCACCTGCGGGACGCCAACAGCTTCACCGCAGCCTGAAGAGTCTGCAACCGAAGGGAGAAAAACTCTCGCCTCTGGAGGAGTCTAGAATCAAGCCCAGGTATTCCAGGCGCTGAGTCGGCACCAACACCGACTTCTGGAGGTTCCGCACCCAACCAAACTCCCGAAGAGTCTGACTGGCGATCGCCACATCTTCCTTTAATTCTGAGGCGGAAGCTGCTCTCAGAAGGAGGTCGTCCAAGTAGCCCACGATAGCGATCTCTCGCTGCCTCAGCAAGGCCAGAATCAGGGCAAGCACCTTGGTGAAAAAAAACTCTTGGTGCCGACGCCAGGCCAAAAAGGAGAGCTACAAATTGGTAGTGCTCGTCCCCGACTGCAAACCGCAGAAACCTCTGATGCTTGACGCATATGGGGATATGCAAGTATGCGTCCTGGATGTCCAAGGACGCCAGAAAATCCCCCCGGTGCAGCGACCACAGAGCAAAATGATTCCATCCTGAACCTTTGTACTTTTACAAAGCAGTTGAGAGCACTGATATCCAGGATTGGACGGACCCCGTCCTTCTTTGGGACTACAAACAGATTGGAGTAGAATCCCTGAAACCTTTCCGGCGACGGCACAGGTACTATCACCCCGCGTATCAGCAGGTCCTGCACTGCCCCAACGAGCCGGAAAAGGATGAAGGTTGGAGGAAAAAAAATCTGGTTGGTGGACAAGAAAGAAACCATCTTGTACCCTGATGAAACCACTTCGCAAACCCACTGGTCGGAAAGCAGGGAGGTCCACCAAGCTTTAAACTCGCAAAGGCGACCCCCCACCTGAGAGAGTCGGGCGGGGGTAAACCTTCATGCTGTCACAGATTTGTTCGCAGGCTTGTTTGGCTTGCGAAACAAGGGACACTTTTGTCCCTCAGCGGGGCACCTTGTCGCCCTGGGAGCGCTTACCTGCTGCCCCGGGCGGACGAAAAAAAGCGTGGAAAAGGAGGGCCCTGGCCTACGGCGTGGCTCCTTACCTTTTCTGGATTGTGGGAGCAGTGTGCTCTTACCCCCAGTGACATTTTTAATAATGTCATCCAGCGAGGCTCCAAATAGCCTCTCTCCCTGGAAGGGCAAATCCGCCAGAGCCTTCTTGGATGTCTGGTCGGCGGACCAGCATTTCAGCCAAATCCGGCGACGTAGCACCACAGCAGATACTGAGGCTCTGGAAAGCAAGGGAGCTGTATCTAAAGCCACATCGCAGACATACTTAAGGCCACGCACCAACTGGTTGGCCAGTTCCACGCAGACCGGGGAAGCCTGTTGCTCTTCCAACTCATGGTGCAACAATTTTGCACATTCGGTAAGTGTCTGACACCAGGGCCGTGGCCAACACTGCCCGTAATGCTGACCCCACTACCGTGAACATGGACCGGGCCACCGCCTCGGCCCTCCTGTCTGCAGGGTGCTTAAAAGCATGGGTCCCCTCCACCAGAATCGTGGTTACCTTGTTTAACCTGAATAACGGGGGGTCCACAATCGGGGGAGATGTCTATTTTATCAGGAAACCCTCCTCAAAATGGGTAACAGACCGCCATGCGTTTAGGGACCGAAAAGGCCCGCTGCGGTCATTCCCATTCTTTGTATATAAACTTATCAAAATAAGTTATGTAGGGAAACACCTTAGCAGTGCGGGCCGGCTTGTGGGACCCAAAAGGGACCAACACCTCTGTAGATGCCCCCGCCGTATCCTCCAATTTTGGGGTATCCCGCACTGCGGTGAGAAGTGCTCCAACAAGCGATCTTTCCTGCGCTGACCTGGACACGGAGTCATCCTCACTGTCCGAATGGTCCTGGTCCGCATCCTCTGACATGTCAGAACAGGGGCCGTGTGCCACAGCAAGGCCCGAGTCTGAATCAGAGCTTTCCCCAGAAGATGGAGGGGGTGCTTTTTACCCCCCTTGCGCCCACACACACCGCTTCCACCCTGGCAACAAAGGACTCCAGGACCGCCGACAAAGCGTCCATAGGCACTGCAGGTGCAGGGGCACCGGTTGCCACCACAGGAATGTCTGGGGGAAGAAGCGCCAGCTTCTGACGCCATGCTAACCCACACTCACCTGACACCTGTAGGGACCAGGGCAAGGTACACAAAGTCCACCCTCCTAGCTGCCAAAGACCGAGGGGCCCCCCAGAGGACTCACCACCCTGACCCAGGTATTGCACAGTGCCGCCGCCGTCCGCCCTCTCCCGTGTCTGAGGTGTTCTCCTGCGTCTGAGGTGTTTGTGCTGTTCGCGCCATTCAGAGAGATATTCCCAGCGCTAGAGGCAAAAACTAAGCTGGGGGTACAAGAAAATGGCTGCCGGCCACCTAAGCAAAAGTGCGCGGGCTACAAGAAAATGGCTGCCGGCCGCCTCAGCAAAAGCGAGCGCGGGCTACAAGAAAATGGCCGCCAGCCGTTTCGGAGGGAAAGAAAAAAAGGCCGTGAACACGCTGAGCTTCCGAGGCATCCCACATGGCAGACCAGGAAACACCCCACTATGGAGAGCGGACCCTGGACACCACGCGCAGCCCCCAGAGCCCCCCCCCTGCCAGGTAAACAGCAGGCCCAGCCACCACAGTGCATGGGGAGGAGGGAAAGGACTGGAAGATAAAAAAGTGAGAGTGAGAGACCCCCTAGTCGACCTCCCCAGGAATGCCCAGCTGTTCCATCCTGCCGAGACAGGTGGAACCGTACTTACCCATCCTGCGGGGACTGCTGGACGCATTCTGGACAGACCCATCACCCGAGCGGTATGGGGTGGCTGTCGGCCACGGCCCACTGTGACTCAGACAGCAGTAGCCCGGTCATATGTGTGCCCCGGAGCATATAGCTCACCGGCCACCCCTGGAGCAAACAGGGCATGTCGTGGACGACCCAGCGCATAGCTAAAGGTCTGCTCACGCTCGATGGTTGGACTGGGGAGACTACCAGGATCTATATTATCCAGCCTGTCACCCAGCCAGCAGTTGAAGGGAAAATCTCAGGATCCAAAAAGTAGCAAAAAAAGCAAAAAATCTCCAGGACCAATGGTCCCAACCGGGAGCCAGGTCCTTCTCTTATACTAGCCAGAAAAAAACGGAGCTGCTGGATGCAGTGTGAGGGGTTATAGCCAGAGGGATTGCCCCCTGGGCGGTACTGTACAGGTTTGATGTTTGTTAACATGTTCTGCCTAGTCCTCTCCTGATAGAAGGTGGATAACCCCAAGGTCAAGACCAAGTGCTGTGTCCGTCCATGAACGAAAGAGAAACAATTTAATCATTAAACCATCTGATAAAAAGGTGGAACTCTAGTAGTTATGAATATTATTTACATATATATCAGAAAGAATTGGACAAGAATTGGCATGCAAGTACGAAGAAATTTCTTTCACGTTATTGATCAAGCAGTTAAACACAACATCATTTGTGTAAAAAAAAACCTCTTTGGAGTTTCTAAAAATTCAACAATGGCAACATTTATAGTCTTGCAAAAATCCACAAAAATGTACAGGACCCAGCCCCACCGAGTTGTTCTATAATTTTGGGTATCAACGGTTCAACCCAAAATGCAAGTAGAATAGTGACTGATCATCTGCATCCCCCAAGGGGAATAACTCCCTTTCTATGTGAAAGATAAGGATTTTAAATATAACCCCCAAACCATTATTGGTTTTAGGGATTATATTATTAAAGCGGAGCTCCACCCTAAAGCGGAACTTCCGCTCATCGGATTCCCCCCCCCCCTCCGGTGCCACAATTGGCACCTTTCAGGGGGGAGGGGGGTGCAGATACCTGTCTAAGACAGGTATTTGCACCCACTTCCGTGCATACAGTCTGCAGGTAGACTGCGGGTAGTGCGTCACTTCCTGGTCCCCCCCGTTGTGTTCTGGGAAACACATGGCTCCCCGCACACCATGGTGACCAGTGAAAGACGCGCAGCGCTGCTCGTGCATGCTTAGTAGGGAACCGGGAAGTGAAGCCGCAACGCTTCACTTCCTGATTCCCTCACCCATGATGGCGGTGGGGCAGCCGAGAGACGAGCAATCGCTCGTCTTCTGCTGCCGACGCCGCTGGACTCCAGGACAGGTAAGTGTCCTAATATTAAAAGCCAGCAGCTGCAGTATTTGTAGCTGCTGGCTTTTAATTATTTATTTTTTTTACGGCGGAGCTCCGCTTTAAACATTATATTCAAATATTCCCCTTCAAAAAAAAGATTGCATCCTTTCTAAAGGAACTAAAAATTGCAAAAACAAACTTAATTCTACAGTTGCTTGAAATTATTTTAACGGTTCCCACTACGATCCAGTTACAAGGCAGAATGATGGGGACAACCTGCGCATTGTTGTAATGCAACCCTGTATTTGGGGGATTGGGAACATTGAATGTTTATGAGAGGGGTCTTGTTGATATACCTGTGCCACATTGATGGCATTCTGTGGGCAGGACCAATGGATTCATTGCTTAAAATTTAATTTACAAGAATGTATAATGACCTTTTAATTTTCAGAAGTAAAAATCTACTTCGAGCCAAAATATATTGTAAACCAAGTGCTGGGAACACCATGTTATATGCACAAAGTTTCCACCCGAAAACATACTGTACGCACAATTTCAGTTGGCCAATATTGGCGTATTATACAGAACTGCTCTCTAGGAAAAAAACGTCCAAACTGAAAGAAAGAGGTTACAGAGCAAAAAAAAATACAGAAGCGCCATAGTAACGGCCATTAAGTAGCCCTTCTGATCTAACCAATTCAGGAGGATCCCTGAATTACAGCCAGAGCCGATCCGCCCTATAAGCGCGCTACGCAAGCTGCGTAGGGCCCCCGCAAATGGGTCGGGGCCCCCGATTGTTCACGGCCACCTCTAGAGGTCCGCGGCCGGGCGGAGACAATCTCTCCGCCGGCCGCCATTTTGTTGAAGACCAAACAAGAGGAGGCCGTGTGGCTGCCAATAGGAATTGAGCTGCGGCACTGCCCACCTCCCGCCCCGCTGCTGTGTCTGTGAAATGATGTGGGAAGGGGCAGGGGTGGGCGGCGCCGCAGCTCAATACCTATTGGCAGCCACCCAGCTGGCTCCTCCACATTCCACGGTCCACTCTGTTCTGTAATGGCAGCGGAGAGAGTCTCTGCTGCTGGGAATGCCTGCGGCAAGGGGGGCACTCCGCTGGGAATGCCTGCGGCAAGGGGGGCACTCTGCTGGGAATGCCTGCGGCAAGGGGGGCACTCCGCTGGGAATGCCTGCCTACAACCCAACCAAAAAAATCTCATCAACCAGTTTAATGAAAACAGATTTGACATATTTTAAATAAGCATTGGCATATACTAACTGGAAATTTTATTTTGGCAATACGTTGATGACCGGTAAAAAAATGGTTTAAAAAAAACAATGGGGTTGATTAACTAAAACTTGAAAGTGAAAAATCTTGTGCTGCTCTACACAGAAACTAATCGGCTTCCAGGTTTTTTGTCAAAGCTTGACCAGGCCTTTTTCTGACACGTGTTTACAAGTTTAAATCAGTATTTTTTGCTACAAAATTACTTTGAACCCCCAAACATTATATATTTTTTTTTAGCAGAGACCCTAGAGAATAAAATGGCGGTCGTTGCATTTGAAAGATCGCTGCGCAAATACAGTGTATCATAAAATATTGCAATTTTTTTGGGAAAAAATACACTTTCCTGAATTAAAAACAAGACCGTAAAGTTAGCCCAATTTTTTTGTTAAATGTGAAAGATGTTACGCCGAGTAAATAGATACCCAACATGTCATGCTTCAACATTGTGCATACTCGTGGAATGGCGACATACTACGGTTCTTAAAAATCCCCATAGGTGATGCTTTAAAAATGTTTACAGGTCCGTTTAGAGTTAGAGGAGGTCTAGTTCTAGAATTATTGTGCATGTTTTAAAGATCGCGGTGATACCTTACATGTGTGGTTTGAACACCGTTTACATATGTGGCTGCGAATTACATATGCGCTCGCTTCTGCACACAAGCTCGAAGGGACGTGGCGCTGTAATTTATTTTTTCTTTTTTTACACTGTCCCTTTAATTTTTTTTCTTTTATTCCTATTACAAGGAATGTAAACATCCCTTTAATAGAAATGAGCATGACAGGTCCTCTTTATTGTGCATTCTGGGGTCAAAAAGGCCTTAGATCTCATTTACACTTGAAATAATTCAAAATAAATAATAAAATAGAAAATTGGCCCTTTAAGGCCGTTAGGGAGAAGTGACGTCAGATGTCGCTCCAGTCCTCCAAGGGGTCAAGTGGGGGCCATCTTGCCCTCACTCGACTTCCTGCCCATCGCTCAAGGGGATCGGATTGTTTCCCCGTTTACTGACGGCTCCAGTAAGCAGGGAAATGACCAGGAAGTAAATCAACCCCAGTGTGTCCCTACAAAATATGTTGGTCCCAAGCCACTAAACGGGCTCTAATAGAGGAGATACTGGTCTGCATTTACCATTGGCCACTTTCAAACACACTCTTTATGCATATTGCTAATTCATTAATACCAACAGGGAAGTTAGATTACCAAATGGCAGAAAGTCGCGACACACACTGTCAGCTGTCAGACCCCAAGATTGGTTTATTTTTTAAATGCGATTGTCAAGCATTCTATATGAGAAAAAAAAAAAAAGGGGGAGAGAATCTGCAACTGAATATATGACCTCAAAAAGCAACCAAGGTAATCTAGTTGCCAGATATTTTGCACAATCCCACGGGTTAACATTTACAGCCATGGATATAGAGTTCACCTCCATCCTTGGAACAAGAAATAATTTAAGGGATTTTAACTCCTGGATAGGACCCTCTGCTGGGTACAGTGAACAAGCTTGAGTAAAATCCCTTGAACCTGTCCTGAGGTGTTATTGGTACAATGAATCCCGAGGACAAGAGTTGGTCTTTGTAAATCTAACTGCCCTTGGACAGGTTTGGGTTGATTTGACAGGTGAAAGTGGTGAGGAGATAGAATTTTAAACCCAATTTTGTAAACTTCAGAGACCACTGATTGAACCCACAGGTCAGGGATGTCCTAGAAGTGAGGGCTTTGGAAAGGGCTTAGTGGTCTTTGTGTTGAAAGGCTGAACGTAAGGTTTTAAAGTTGAAACCTGGGAAGAGTGTGCAGGTTACCTTTCTCTTAGGATGCAAAACTTTTCCACCTGTGATTTCTTAAAGGGGTTGTAAAGCTTTGTGTTTTTTCACCTTAATGCATCCTATGCATTAAGGTGAAAAAACACATTGTAATCTCGGGCCCCCAAGCCCCCCGTTTTACTTACCTAAGCCTCAAAACTCTGTATGCTCGTTCCCGCGATGGTTTCCCCCAGCTTGAGGTGGCTTTCCATTGGAGATTAATAGCAGCGCAGCCATTGGCTCTCGCTGCTCTCAATCAAATCAATGATGCGGCACGCCGGGGGCGGGGCCGAGTGATAAGTCGGCGGCTATAGCCGCCGGCTGTATCACGGGAGAACGCCCGCAACTCAACCCCCTTGGGAAAGCGCTTCCCAAGAAGGGAGTTAGCTCTTGTGGGGAGGAGCCCAGACAGCGGCAGAGGGACCCCAGAAGACCAGGATCGGGGCCACTCTGTGCAAAACGAACTGCACAGTGGAGGTAAGTATGACATGTTTGTTCTTTAAAAAAAATTTTTTATATATATATATATATATATATATATACACATATACACATACACACACACACACACACACACACACACACACACACATACACACCTTTACAACCCCCTTTAAATTAATTGGTCGAGTGCCTCACCAAACAGGCATCCTGCTTGAAAAGGCGTACATGTAATGTGTCTTACGGGCAAGTTTTGCTGTCCAAAATTTTAACCAGAGGATCCTGCTCATAACAGATAAGAGTCATCCTGGATATTTGTCTACTGACATGTTCCAGGGCATCTACCCAAAAGAAGAGCAGAGGGAAGTTGTTGAAATTGCTCTGTGACCGAATGATCCTGAAAGTCAGGGTCATTATGATCGTTTTATATTCTCCTGATATAGTTAGCTGCGGTGTGACATGCTGAAAAAGCAGCAAGGTTGGGCCTGCCAGGATAATATGAGCTTTTAAGAGCGTCTCCAGTTTTCTGTCCCCAACGTTTAAAAGAAGGAACAGCTTTGATCAAATGAATGCAGTGAGATGTAGGTTTAGGACAAAAACAGTATTGTCAGCCACTTCAGGAGCTCAAATTGTTGTAAACTTTTTCAACTGGATAGAGTTTAGAAAATATCTTTTGGGGAACGACCCAGTTACAGATTGCACATTGCATCTGTCCGTGAACTGGTAATGTTTTGCAAGCTTTAAGCTGGCCATACATGATCCTAAATTTGGCCGGCTTAGCAAAGACCATCCAATTTTCAATCCATGCATGGGCACTGTGGTTGTACAGAAGTTGATCTGCCGATATACTTCTGTACAACTTTCCGGTTGGGTTTTTCCTGCTCGATCTGCAATCAAGTCAGTGTGTTTTTTCCTGCTCCCTTTTCAATGCAGTGAGTGTGGGGGAGAGAAAACTTCTGCAGCTTGCAGGTAGAGGTGGTGTTAAAATGTGTGACCAGTAGTGCGATTTAACACTTGGTCATCAACCTGGGACAGAGCTCTACACCGTAAACTGCACACATTCCAAACATATACCCGATTTACGGAGTGATAGTCAAATATACAGGATGACCCTATCTTACCTGTTCTTGGTGCTGAACTGCAACTAAAGTCCAGGCTTCGCCCGTCATCGGGGGTGTACCCGCCAAAAAGGTCTTCAAGGTCTGGGTTCCATTGTGATGAACCATGGACATGTATAGCACCCTGCGGGTAACTCAACCCATTGCACCAAGTGTCAATGTGAGCGACCCAAGCAGGATCCTGCACACAAAACATTACAGGCTGTCCCCCACAGCGTGGGATTCGTGTATGGCTTCCTAGGTTTTACAGAGGTAGCAACTATCCAGATACACTGCTTCTGTAGACCGTGAGATTAAAGAATGGTTTAAGAAAATAATAAGGTTGTAGAAAAGGTGTCCCAAGGAGGAGTGTCCTCAAAGATTTGCCAGTGAACAATCACCTGAAAAGTTTGAAGGTATTGTGTAACCCATGGTGTATGAAAACATTGTCTGTGTCCTGAACTGTAAAATTAAGGTATGAAATCTAAATACTGTATATACTCGAGTATAAGCCGAGTTTTTAAGCACAATTTTTTGTGCTGAAAATGCCCCCCTCGGCTTATACTCGAGTCACCTTTTTGCGCCTGATCTCCCGGAGTTTGGGGAGCCGGTACCGGCCGGCCGGCCGTAAGTCCCCACTTGGCACACATATAGCCCCACTCTTCCTCTACAAGTGTGCATAGTTTCTTATCCGGGGGACCTACGGCCAGGGAGCACCGATTTTTCAAAACCGGGCACCCCTTCCATAGACTCCCATGTTAAACGGTAATTTCTCTGGTAACTTTGGGGACCCGGTACTGGCCGGTCGTAGGTCCTCTGGACCCCAAACTTGGCACACATGTAGCCCCACTTTTCCTCTACAAGTTTGCAAAGTTTCTTGTCCGGGGGACCTACGGCCGGGTACCACTGATTTTTCAAAGCCGGGCACCCCTTCCATAGACTCCCATGTTAAACGTCAGTCTAGTCATGGACACAGTGAGGCATGGACACAGTGAGGCA
Organism: Rana muscosa; assembly: GCA_029206835.1. Classification (NCBI taxonomy): domain Eukaryota; kingdom Metazoa; phylum Chordata; class Amphibia; order Anura; family Ranidae; genus Rana; species Rana muscosa. The sequence goes on from CM055117.1 coordinate 191,894,514, forward strand.
AAGTGAGGCACACCCTGGGCTTATACTCGAGTCAATAAGTTTTCCCAGTTTTTGTGGTAAAATTAGGTGCCTCGGCTTATATTCGGGTCGGCTTATACTCGAGTATATACGGTAGTGCATTGTGCACACGATTTGATTCCAGACACCTTTTCCTAAGCCATCCTACAATGTAAAATCAAAGTCACTGTTTCCTTTATGAGCCCAGCTAATTTCCTGCCTTTGGACCCAGGCACTTTTCCCTGCTCGAAACCTTCTTGGGCATTGGTCCCCTCACCAACCCCGTGAGTTCTCCTGTCTCTGCAGCCTACGGCTGCTGGAAGTGTCATCACCACCAAAAGAAGGAGTCCACATTATGCAGGCAGTAATATAGACACCCAGAAAGTAAATGGAGAACGACCAGGCTTTTTATACCAGTTAGTTTAAGGGGAGTGGGGAAGTTGCCAATATCCTGGAGTGGGGCTTTAACACAAAGTTGAACCTTGATCCCTTCCTATAGTAGGATACAGACAACAATTATGCTACAGCAGCCATGGCATGTATACACAAACACTTTTTGCAATACGTTCTGGTGACCTGCTCCAAAAAGGAGTTTATAAAGCCTGAATCATGAATTTGTTTGGGAATATATGGTCTCAATGTAATCATGCTTTAGGGTACATTTATATATTCATGCTGATTTATATACGGTTTTCAGACAAATTCAATTGATAGAAATTGGCCTCTATCCTAAAGAGGCAGTGTTCTGTCTCAACTACAAGGCGATAAAGTTCATCTCCAGGTTGATGTAGGCCTTACACAAGCTGGTTTGATATTCATCCCTTGCATCGATACAGGCAGCTTAACTCAATGAATAAACTCACAGTTAGGACGACAGACGATGAATCCTTTCGAATGTTCCGTTTAGTGATGGATATTCATAGGTAGAAAAACGTTGCAGTTGTAAGCCACATGTAAGATGTTTAGCATGGAAGATATACAGGAGTAATGACCAGAATCAGGAAGTGGAGGAGAAATATAAAGAACTACGGTGAGAGAGAGTTCAGCTAGAAAGAAGGGGACAGATCTTAAAGACACAGAGCAAGAATAATCACATAGTGTAACACAACACTCCCCGTCTGAAATCTTTAGATTTCATAACCTTAAAACTAAAATATATTTTTCAAAAAGTCCAATACTGACAAATGTCCTGGAACCTGTAATAAAAAACATGCAACAAGCAAATAAACGTAAGTTCAACAGGATGGAGAACATAAGGTCACAGTATGATGTCTTCAAAGAATTCCAAAGTTCTGAGTAGAACCTGTAGATGGCAGCAATGTACTCCCCGCCGTGCCAGTCACTCACGTGGCAAAAGGAGTACTAACTCTGTAATTGGTCGACTAAAGGTTCGTGTCGATCCTCCCTTGGTTACCTTGACTTCTACCCTCCGGACTTTGTTATCGTCGCTGGGCATAACTTTAGTAATAAGACCCATAGGCCACTCATTCCGACAAACTTCCTTGTCTTTTAGAAGGATGAGGTCTCCAACCTTAAGATTCGGCTTAGATGCTTTCCATTTGTTACGACCTTGAAGGTGGTGAAGATACTTTTTCTTCCAGCGATGCCAGAACACATTGGCTAGATGCTGCACCTGCTTCCATTGATGCCTGTAATGGTGTGACCGCAGCTTCTGTTTTGTACTTACAGAAGTGTGTAGTGAGATGTTCACAGTTCTTATTTCCTTATCTTCAGGGTTTACTAGCCCATAGGTGGTGTCAATAGGTAGTAAGTAAGAGTCCTCACACAGAAACCTTGGAGATGACAGCCATAAGCTGTCCTGAAGAGTGGCAGGTGACACGGCTCTGGTCCCACAGTCAGCTGGGTTGAGTTCAGTGGAAACGTGATGCCATTGACTTGGTAGAGAGAATCTCTTGATATGTTCAACCCTGTTGCTGACATACACATAAAATTGTTTTGTTTGGTTGTTTATGTAACCAAGTACTACCTTACTGTCTGTATAGAAGGTGAAAGAATCAATTCTAGTGTCCATTTCACTTCGTATGACCTCGGCAATTTCTACTGCTAGCACGGCTGCACAAAGTTCAAGTCTTGGTATGGTATGTGCAGGCTTGGGAGTGAGTTTTGCCTTGCCTAGGACAAAACTACAGTGTGATTCTCCATTCAGTTCAGAGTTCTTCAAATAGGCTACTGCAGCAATAGCTTCAAACTGATGCATCAGAGAAAATATGAATCTCTCTCCAGTTAGCAGTTGAAGTGGAACCTGGAACATAGCAACGGGGAATCTGAAGTTTTTCTAGTGACTTCAAAAATATCTCCACCTTTCCCACTTGTGTTGATTCTCACTAGGCAAGGGAGTATCCCAGTCTATGTTCTCAGTAGACAACTGTCTTAGTATAATCTTACCTTGAATGGTAACTGGAGCAAGGAAACCCAGTGGGTCATAGTTGCTATTCACCACGGACAGGACTCCTCTCTTAGTGAAGGGTTTGTCACAAGTTGACACTTGGAAGGTGAATTTGTCTTGTTTGATGTTCGACAACAAACACAGACTTCGCTGTACAGGAGGCACATCTGTACCTAAGTCAAGGTTTTTTAGACTAGTGGCATAGTCCTCAGAGTGAAAGGCATTCATAAGTTCCTGGCTGTTGGATATAATCTTGTGCAGTCTAAGGTTTGCTACAGACAGCATCTCCTTTGTTCTGGTGAGAAGATCAATTGCTTCTTTAGCAGTTGGAAAGTACTTAAGTGCGTCGTCAACGTAGAAGTTTCTTTCAACAAATTGACGGGCATCCGATCCATATTCAACTTCTCCAGTCTGAGCTATTCTCTTTAGCCCATAAGTTGCCACTGCTGGGGAAGGACTGTTACCGTAGACATGTAACTTCATGCGATAATCTATAACTTCCTTGTTGAGGTCATTGTCCTTGTGCCATAGAAACCTGAGGTAGTTTCTGTTGTCTTCTCTGACGATGAAGCAGTGAAACATCTGTTGAATGTCGGCCATTACTGCTACAGGCTCTTGTCTGAAACAAATCAAGACTCCTATTAGACCGTTGTTCAAGTTGGGTCCAGTAAGGAGCATGTTAAGAGAAACACCTTCGTGCTGAGCACTGGTATCAAAGACAACTCTGATTTGGTCTGGTTTGCGTGGGTGATACACGCCAAAGGATGGAAGGTACCAGCATTCTTCTCCCTCCTTTAGTGGGGGAGCAGGCTCTGCATGATCTCTGTCAAATACATTTTGCATAAAGTCCACAAAGTGCTTTTGCATCTCTGGTTTCCTGCTTAAGTTTCGTTTTAAGGAGGAGAATCTACTGACAGCCTGCTGTAAGTTGTTGGGCAATCTCTCTCTTGGAAGACGAAAGGGTAGGGGTGCTACCCAGTTATTGGAGTCATCTTGAAAGAACTCATTGTCCATAACCTTGATGAATTCTTTGTCTTCCATTGAAGGAGCCAGTATGTCATCTTCACTGGTTACATTAAACACTGTAGAGCCGAAGTCGCCATCATGGCAGGAGAAAGGGCTTGTGTCACCTGAGATACCATGTTGCCATTCGTGGCTGACTATCTTCTCTTTCACCCAGTAGTGATGTGGGCATTGCTCAAAGTAAGTGTTCAGGCCATTTGGCAGAACATTTGTCTTGAATGACGAAATGTTGGTAGGTCTTTTCATTTTGCCTATACAGACATTGCCTGTGATGATCCACCCTAGATCCGTGCGTTGGGCAAATGGGGCATCTGGGGGTCCACTGACTTGTCTGTGTACCTTGTGAACTCTTAGAATGTCTCTTCCTAACAGAAGAAGGATTTGAGCATCTTTGTCAAGCGGCGGTATCTCATTTGCTATTATCTTGAGGGTAGGGTGATGGAAAGCAGCAGCTGGAGTAGGGATTTCTTCCCTGTTAGCAGGTATCTGATTGCACTCAACAAGTGTAGGTAAGGGTAATTGCAAGTTACCTTTAAGAGAAGATACCATGAGTCCATGAGCCCTTCTTCCAGAAACCTCTATAGTTCCACTACAGGTATCCAAGGTGTAAGGATGAGCTTCGCCTTTTATTTCAAATAGATTGAACAATTCTGATTTTGCAAGTGATCGATTTCTCTGATCGTCTAAGATAGCATATGCCTTTAGAGACTTTTCTGGTTGATCCTTGTGGTATATGTTCACCAAGCATATCTTAGCACAGGACTTACCACAGCGGTCTTCTCCACAAACTTCAGTGCAGGATGAAGAAATGATGGTAGAATTAGGCACTTGGTCTGTATTCTCCCTGCCATGCGTTAACCTGGGAGGAGCGTTGGCAGGTTGTGCAGAGCTGGGCTCAAGAGGATGGAGGGCTTGCACATGTTCTTCAGAGCCACACTCTATGCACTTGGACACATTACAGTCCCTTGCAAAATGTTTTGTAGAAGCACAGCACCTGAAACATACCCTAAATGTCTTTAAAAGCTCCTTGCGCTCTTCCAGAGGCTTTTTCCTAAAGCCGATACATTTATTGAGGGGGTGTGGCTTCTTGTGTATGGGACACTCTCTGTTAGGGTTTTCAATCTTCCTACTCTGTTTGTTCGTGGCCACAACTGTGGTAGGAGTGGGAAGGATGTCCGTCTTTTTCACAGACACTGGGCCTCTACGGTTTCTATAGTTGCCCTGAAGACTGGTACTCTTAGGAAAGGGTGAGAAGAGACTGTACTCACCGTAGGAAAAACTTGGATCGTTCTTGGTCTCTGCAATTTTCCTGATGAATTCACAGAAGAAAGAGAATGGAGGGAAGGAAACCTTGTTCTCTCTTTTGTATGATGACCCTAGTGCAGTCAATTTCTCTTGCAAACCATACGGGAGCTTGGAGACAATTGGGTTTACCCCTCTTGGAGTGTCAAGGTAACTGAGTCCAGGTAGTTTTGGGTCTGTCTTGGCTAGCTGAAGCTCAAGAAGAAGGTCACTCAGTCTCTGGAACTCCTTGTTGTTCGTACCGGATATCTTTGGGAAAGTTTCCAGACGTATGAACAAAGCATTTTCTATAGCTTCTGGACTGCCATAACTTTGCTCTAGTCGCTCCCATGCAGCTGTGAGGCCTGCAGTAGGATTGTCCATGAAAACCGATCTTAATGGCTTAACACGTGCAGCAGATAGAGGACCAAGCCATTTGATCAGCAGATTCAATTCTTGATCAGCTGTAATGCCAAGATTGCTGATTGTAGTTCTGAAGGCACATTTCCAACTTCTGTAGTTCTCAGGTTGGTCATCAAAACTTGTAAGACCAGTCTTTGTGAGCTCTCTGCGAAGCATGTACCTCACAAACTCTTCTGTCTCAGTTGTCTCCGCCTTTATGTGAGATGCTGTTGGCTGTATGGTGCTGATTGCGTTATCTTTGACATTGTTGTTAAAGGACACAGGGAAATATGGTGCAGCAGATGCATCCAGGTGAGTTGCTTGCTTGAAATCAGTTGTTCCAATGGTACGTTGATTCAAGGCTGTATCGATGACTGGAGATTGATGACTAGCTTGAAGCTTGCGCTGATGCTCTGTGACGTATGAAGGCAGGCAAGGTAGGAAATGCAGTGGAGTGATTTTGTGTGCAGGAAGTTGCTGGAACCTCTTTAACTTGAAGCTGTGAAGGAGTCTCTATGTAGTCGGGAGCCTTGAAGACGATGGAGTGTGCACTGCAGTGGCTTAGGACATAGTCTTAAATGCGTTGGAGGGGGTCTTCCATATCTGCTATGTTTAGGTTAATGCTGTCTCTCACTTGCACCTTCGTCTGCACTGATAGCTTGCTGTAGGACTCTTAGCTTTGCCATAGCTGCGTCATGTTTACACTGTTCATTTAAGGTTTCCATTGTTGCTCTTTGTCGTGCTGACTGCGCTTCCAACTCTGCCCCTTTTTCTGCATATGCCACCTGCACCTTGCTGGCTTCCACTTCAGCGCAGGCATTAATAAGTCGCTCACTGAGTGTTGAGTATCTTGAACTATGGGATCTTGATGAGTTTTTAGAACGTCTGGTGGAAACAGATCTGTGAGATGCACATATAACAGCTTTATTTTTGCTTCTGCCTTTAATCTGGCTTGCTGGATAAAACTGTCTCTTTCAATATTGAGAGCATTGACACGGTTTAATTGCGTCATCGCATTTTCTGACTTCATGTTTTGTAAGACATTAGTGAATTTGATGCTGGTAAGCTGATAAAGCTCATATGAGGCAGAAAGTTGTTTAATGGCGCCCTCTAGTGTCAGTAGTTCACGTTCAACAGACACTATTAGCTTCAGCAAGGATTTTCTCCCAGACTAATTCCAAGCTATTTGACAATTCAGTCCTTGAAGCTTCATAATTCTCCATTACTTTCCAAGTGGGTTTAACTGAGCGTTTGGGTAACTCAGTTTCTTCAGGAACTTGTGAGGAAGGAGATGCGAGTTCACATATAGAAGCTTGGTCACTCATGATAGCAGACTGACTGTGAAAGCAGGCAGGCTCTGGGTGCTGAAATATGACACCATGCAGACAAACTCAAGCTATAAGGCTGCCATGTGCTGCTCGCTTCTTCTTTCTTGCTATGAGGGCAGTAAATCTTGTCTGTATCAGTACTGACATGCAGAAATCTTGTAATTAGGCTGTGAAACTCAGTTTTTCTACTGTTCTGTCTCAACTACAAGGCGATAAAGTTCATCTCCAGGTTGATGTAGGCCTTACACAAGCTGGTTTGATATTCATCCCTTGCATCGATACAGGCAGCTTAACTCAATGAATAAACTCACAGTTAGGACGACAGATGATGAATCCTTTCGAATGTTCCGTTTAATGATGGATATTCATAGGTAGAAAAACGTTGCAGTTGTAAGCCACATGTAAGATGTTTAGCATGGAAGATATACAGGAGTAATGACCAGAATCAGGAAGTGGAGGAGATATATAAAGAACTACGGTGAGAGAGAGAGAGTTCAGCTAGAAAGAAGGGGACAGATCTTAAAGACACAGAGCAAAAATAATCACATAGTGTAACACAACAGGCGGATATGCAATACGCGTCAAGGGTTTTTCTGTTTTCCCTCTGTATATGTACAATTATATTTTTGTAAAAATAAACTACTGGAAATTATAAAGGACACTTCTATTGTTAGCTTATTTGGCTAACCCTTTTATGATGTACCGTATATACAATAAGATTTGGCACTGATTATACAGTGGTTTACATAATCTTATTGTTGCATATAAAAAAAAATTTTTTATATGTAGTTTACAAATTTGGGGATTGCAATAGGGGTATTTTTAAACCACCAATAGTCTGTCTCTGTTAACTGAAATCCTGTCTGAATCCGTCCTAAAGTTCCCAACAGATCTGGAGACTCTTTACAGAGTCTGCACGCAACGTAATCTGACTTCCATCATGTCCATCTGTCTTTACCACGGTTCAGATTTTGGTCCCAGTAAGGCTGGGTTCACACTAGAGATCGCAGCGGCTCACAGCAGAAGACAACACAACAGTCACCATTTCAGGTCAGACTTCAGCCCGAATTTTGGGCTGAATTCAGACCTGAAACAGACCAAAAGACTCCTGTGCAATTTGCACCAAAGCCGCTGCGATGTTTGAACCGGCTCCACAGAGACCCGGTCACAATCTCCTGCTGTGCGAGTTGGATGCGGAGAAAGCCACATCAAATTTGCAAAAGTGTGAACCCAGCCCAAATGTATAACCTGAGAGACAGAGATACTCACCAGTAAGGCAATCTCGTTTTCAGTCTATACAAAACAGGTTTGGTGCACATATTAATGTATTTAGGTGCTATTGAGCAGTAATCTCAGAAAATCTGACAAAGAGAATCATGCAAGATGACCTGTAAGGGTTTTGTCTATGAAGGGTCATCATTGGAAAGGTTACAAAATTGTAGAATATTCCCAGAAAAGGCACAACAGGTGCTTTAAAGTAAAATCTGTGTTTATACAGTCAATATTATATTGTATTGGGTCCGTTTCACAACTTGTCACCACTGATATAATGTATTTAGCTTAAAGCTTTTCTAAAGGCAAGACTTTTTTCTTTTTTTTTTTAAGTTTTAGGCAGAGTGGACATGGATTAGAACCACTGTCAGTTTTTATTGCTGCCCGTGTCCCCGTTAGGGAGAATCGCCCTCTCTTTGTCCTGTTTTTTTTAATCCAACAAACTTTTATTTCTGGAAAACAAGAACAGAAATAGGGCAATGTGTACATACAGTTTCGGAGCACAACATAAGCCCTGTAGTAAGCAGCGTTCAGCTTTGCAACAGAGAAAAATTGGATTTTTGTACTCACCGTAAAATCCGTTTCTCTGATGTCCATGGACTGACACAGCTTCTAATACTGAAACATGTGGGTATATGTCCCTGCTCGCAGGAGAAGATCTAGGCGGAATGTTAGAAACATACATTCTAAAAAAACAGAGCTGAACAGCCCCGCCCAGGGGGCAGTCCCTCCGGACATAACCCTCCTACCCGCAGCCAGCAGCCTCAGTTCGTAACAAAGCAGTACAAACCTTTAAAGAAGGGTGGGTGCTGTGTCAGTCCATGGACATTAGAGAAACGGATTTTACGGCGAGTACAAAAATCCTATTTTCTCTTATCGTCTATGGACTGACACAGCTTCTAATACTGAAACATGCGGGACGGCCCAAAGCAGTATCAGAAAGACTGGGAGCAATAGTAAAGGAAAAACCCAAACTTCACTCCAAACAAGCAGAGCTCCTTAACGGAGGAGTTGCAACATTAAACAGCGGCCTGCAACACCTTGCGGACGAAGGAAGCATCCGAAGATGCAGCCACATCAACCTTATAGAACTTAAAAAAGGTATGAACCGACGACCAGGTCGTCGCCTTGCACACTTGTGCAACCAACGCTTGATGTCGGAAAGCCCAGGAAGCACCAATTGCCCTGGTGGAACGCGCCGTAACCGGAAAGGGAGGCGCCCGCCCCTTAAGGGCATAGGCCTGTATAACGGTCTGTCTGATCCACCTAGAAATGGTGGCAGACGACACCGCATGGCTCGGTTTTGGACCAGAGACAGACAGAAACAGCGAGTCAGACTTCCGAATGGAAGCAGTAGCCGACAGGTACACCCGTAAGGCTCGTACCACATCCAATGTGTGAAGCGCAAACTCTCTGGGATGCGATGGGTGAGGGCACAAGGATGGAAAGACAATGTCCTCATTAAGGTGAAAAGCCGAGACCACTTTTGGAAGGAAAGACGGTCGCGGGCGCAACACCGCCTTATCCTTATGGAGGACCAGGTAAGGCGACTTGCATGACAGGGGCGCCAACTCAGACACCCATCTAACAGAAGTAATAGCCACTAAGAAAGCCACCTTCTGAGACAAAGTTAAGAGGAATATATCTCTTGATATTTTCAAAGGGAGGTTCCTGGAGAACCAAGAGCACCAAATTCAGATCCCAAGGAGGGAGAGGAGGCTTGGCAGGGGGAATCACATGGCGAACCCCCTGCACAAATGTGCTAACTACGGAATGGCCTGCTAGCGCTCGTTGAAAGAAAACGGGCAAGGCCGAAATCTGACCCTTAATTGTGCTCAAAGCCAGCCTTTAGGTCACACAACGCTGCAAGAACCGCAGGATTCTGGGGACGGAGTACGTCCGTGGACGCCAGCCTAGCTCTTCGCACATAGCGATGTAAGCTTTCCAGGTACGGTAATAGATCTTTCTAGAGGAAGACTTCCGTGCCCTCAGCATGGTCGAAATAAATCGAATCCGAAAGGCCTCAGTCCTTCAGCACCTGGCTCTCAATATCCATGCCGTTAAAACCAGAGACGGTAAAGCAGGATGAAAGATAGGACCTTGAGACAGAAGGTCCCCCCTCATGGGCAGTCGCCAAGGGACGTCCGCGATGAGACGTACCAGATCGGTGTACCAATGACGCCGAGGCCAATCCGGAGCAATGAGGATCACCGGAATGCCCTCGGCCGCTACCCTGCACAGCAGACGAGGAAGCAACTGCAGCAGAGGGTAAGCATATATCAAGCCCACGGGGCAACCAACACTTCCGAGGCGTCCGCCCAGGGGTCCCTGGACCTGGCCACAAACCTCGACACCTTGCGATTGAGTCGAGAAGCCGTCACGTCCACACCTGGCGTGCCCCACTTTCCCTGGTCCAATGACTGGCGACTCAGATAGTCCGCCTGACAGTTTTCCAAGCGCGGAATGTAGACGGCCAACAGAGCTGGCACGCTTCTTTCCGCCCACCTTAGGATGCGGGCGACCCTGGATGCCGCAGCCGAGCTCCGAGTGCCCCCCTGATGGTTGACATACGCCACGCCCGTGGCGTTGTCTGACTGGATTCTGACCGAGCGGCCCTGCAGACTCTTCGACCACGTGGAGAGACACAGTGTGATCGCTCGCAATTCCAGGACGTTAAATCGGTAGACGGGATTCGTCCGGAGTCCAGAGCCCCTGAGCTGACAGGACTCCCCAAACTCTGCCCCAGCCCGGCAGGCTGGTGTCCGTCGTGACCACCATCCACTGGATGGGAAGGAACGACCTTCTGGACTGAAGAGCCGGGGATCTCAGCCACGCCCTGACAGAGTGACTCACCTGTATCTGAAGATCCAATGACAACAGGGACTTGTCCCAAGTGGACAGGATTTCCTTCTGCAATGCCCGAGTGTGTGATTGGGCATACAGAACTGCCTCGAAGCAGGCCACCATGAGTCCCAGTACTCTCATGCAGAGACGGATTGACGACCATTCTCGGGACGTCAGGACCCGTACTGCCGACTGAAGTGTCTAACTTCTCCGAGGGAAGAAACACCTTTGCTTCCAAAGTGTCCAGGATCAGACCCAGATACTCTAAACGCCGAGTCGGGACCAGGACCGACTTCTGAATGTTCAGGAGCCACCCGAAGTCCCGGAGGGTCTGACTGACTATTGTCACATTTTTCTCCAACTCTGAGCCATTTTCTGCTCTTAGAAGGAGATCGTCCAGATAGCCCACGATAACAATTCCTCGCTGTCTCAGCAAAGCTAGAACCGGGGCAAACACCTTGGTGAAAACCCGTGGTGCCGATGCTAGGCCGAAGGGAAGAGCCACAAACTGATCGTGGACTTGGCCTATGGCAAAGCGCAGAAACTTCTGGTGACTTGCGCAGATCAGGACGTGCAAGTAGGCGTCCTTGATGTCCAAGGACGCCAGAAAATCCCCTTGGGAGTGTAGCGATCACCGTTTGAATGGATTCCATATGGAATTTTTGCACCTTTACAAAGGCATTCAAGGCCTTAAGGTCCAGGATTGGCCGGACCCCGTCCTTCTTTGGAACAAACAGAATTAAGTAGAACCCCTGAAACCTCTCCTGTGACGGTACCGGCACAATTACTCCGCACCCGAGCAAATCCTGTACAGCCCCCAAGAGGGCCACCCGACGGGCAGGAAGGAGAGGGAGATTTAAGGGGAAAGAATCTGTTTGGGGGCCACAAACAGAACTCTATCCTGTACCCTGAGGTGACCACCTTGCACACCCACCGGTTGGAGATCCGGGAGGTCCACCAAACCGTGAACCTGTGAAGTCGTCCCCCCACCCCAGAGTCGGGCAGGGGCAAGACTTCAGGCGGTGGCGGGATTGGTAGCCGGCTTGGTCGGCTTACGCACCTAGGGACGCTTCTGTCCACCAGCCGCACTTTTGTCAGTCTGGGAGGGTTTATCCGCGGATTCTGACGAAAAAATGTCTTCTGTGCTGGAAAGGAAGGGCCCGGCCTACGGTGGGGCTCCTTTCCCTTAGCAGACTGAGGAAGGAATGTGCTCTTACCCCCTGTGACATCCTTGATGTCATCCAGGGTGGCCCCAGTCTACCGCCCTTAAAGGGCAAGTCAGCCAGGAGCTTCTTGGAAGCTAGGTCAGCCGACCAGCATTTCAACCAGATAAGATGACGCAACACCACCGCAGAGATAGAGGCCCCAGATATTAACGGGGCCGCGTCCAAAGTGGCATCGCACACATACACCAAACCCTGCACAAGTTGGTTGGCCAGGGCAATGGTATCTGGAGGGAGATTATGCTCCTGCACCGCCTAGTGCAAAATCTTTGCCCATTCCGTAAGTGTCTGAGACACAAGGGTCGCCGCCACGATAGGGCGGACCCCAACAAGGCAAACATAGTTCTACTCACCACTTCTGACCTCCTGTCAGTGGGGTCCTTAAATGTGGGAGTCCCCTCCATGGGGAGAGTGGAAGCCTTATTCAAACGGGCGACCGGGGGGGGGGGGGTCGACCACCAGGGGGAGAGCCCATTTTTTAGCCAGGGCGTCCTCAAAAGAAGGGGCATCTTATGGATAGACGCCACGGGACCGTCAATGTCTTCTGAGGCTTATCCCAGACTTAGTCAATGAACTTATCAAAAAAAGGCACATATGGAAAGACCTTTTTTGAAGATATGGCTTTAAAATGAACCAAAGGAGACAGCCTCCACCTGGGGTTCCACAGCCGCAGCATTCAGCTTGAGAGTGTCCATCACAGCATCAATGAGTTCACTTACAAGCGCCCTGTCATTAACTGACTCAGAACTGGAGTCTTCCTGTTCAAAAACATTAAAATCTTCAGAGCTAGGGTTTTGAGCAGCAGCAGCTAGGCCCATATCTGAATCAGCGCACTCCCCTACTGGAGAATGTGTGGGGAGAGGGCGCTTTATAGCTCCCTTGCTCTCGCACACCGCTTCCATCCTGACAGGGAAGGATTCCAGGACTGCCGACAACTGGTCCATAGGGACCGCAGGTGCAGGACCACTGCCTGTTGCCTCTGACAAGAGTGGGGAAGCAGGTGAACCAGACTCCATACTCGCCACCCTCTGAGACCTTATGCACAATATAGTGAATAAAAAGTCCACCCACTGGCTGCGCTGACTGAGGAGGGGATACCCAGAGGACTCACCAACCCTTTAGAGAACCGCTCAGCTCCGCTGTCTGCACCGCACTGCCAGCGTGAGTGAAGCCTGAGGAGAGTGAGGAGATTTGCGCCGCAGCAGCAGCGATAGAGGCCAAAACGAAAGAGAAAGCACACATGACTTCAAGAAAATGGCTGCATGCAACTGCGCCATTGATCCGCGGCAAGATGGCCGCCGAGCGCAGTAAAGTACAGCCAGTTCGCCTAATGGCGTCCCCCAAACACACCACATTTCCTCAGCACCAGCAGACAGTCATGAGCGCCCCCCCCCACCAGGCCAGAGTGACCCCCAGGCACCCCCACACAGCACAGCGCCAGATTAGGATGCAGAGAGCAGCATAACAGGGGGGAGACAGGAAAAAAAAAAAACATACAGAGAAACACAGCCAGCATGTACTCGCTTGTATTCAGGAGAAACTACTTACCCGTCCCAGAGGGACCCACTAGTGTGTTTCAGACAGACCTATCACAGAGTAGTACTGAGTAGCTGTCGGCCCGGTCCACCGCGAAAGATACAGCAGGTACTGTTCAATCTTGAGGACCGCGGAGCATAAAAGTCCACCGGCCACCCCTGGAGTTGTGGGGCATGTCGTGCACTGAGTCTCACACACACACAAGGCGAGGATCAGCACGCTCGATGGTTGGACAGGGAAGACTACGAGGATACCTTGTACCCAAACTATTGCCCAGCCGACAGTTGATTGAAGATCTCAAAAATAAAATAAAATTCTCAAAGGAATAAAAATAAAAATCTTCCAGGAGACTGGCCCCTGAGAGAGCCACGTCTTCTGCTAGGCAGAAGAAAAAAAAAACTGAGGCTGCAGGTAAGAGGGTTATGTCCGGAAGGACCGCTCCCTGGGCAGGGCTGTTCAGCTCTGGTTTTTTAGAATGTATGTTTCTAACATCTAACATTCTGCCTAGATCTTCTCCTGCGAGCAGGGACATATACCCACGTGTTTCAGTATTAGAAGCTGTGTCAATCCATGGACGATAGGAGAAATTAACGTTTATGTTGTATGCATTACAGCGTACCTCAGTGGTTCACAAGCGAGCACGTAAGGCATTTTGCCATGGCTAAGTCAAGTGTAGGGCAGTCACAAGCAAGCGTTGACATATACTAGAGGGATGCGTTTGTGTTTCTGTAGGGGCTATCTACATATTAATGATAGCAGTGGTCAATCAGCTCCGAGGGTCTATTTCTGTAGATGCCGATTCCAGCCAGCGGTTCCAAATTTTGTGGTATTTCGCTGGGCAGTTTCTGTGCTTATAAATGTTTTGATAGGGTAGGGATTTGTTGACAGTAGCCATCCATTCCTGAAGTGTCGGTATATCAGCACAAAGCCATTTTCTAGCTATCAAGCCTGGCTACAAATAATGTTTCTTGCATAAAAATGTGAAGAGGTCTGTTCTGTTCAGGTAGTATTCCCAATAGACATTGTTTGGGGCATAATGTTAGGGGAGAGCCCATGTCATCGTGTAGAAACTTAACCAGTTGTTCCAAGTAGGATCGTATGGCCGGACAAGACCAGATTAAGTGGTAGAAGGAGCTATTGCTGTCTGCATCTGGGGCATGAGGGGTCCCATTGAGGTTTGTATCTCGCTATATGAGCTGGGGTCAGGTAGGATCTGTGGAGTTTGTATAGATGGGTGAGTCTATCAGCCAGCCTTGGAGAAACCAATTTGCCGGCTGCCAAGACATCCGTCCACTCATCCTCCTCCAGCTCCCCCACGTCCGCCACCCATCTTCTCCTCAACCCGCAGGACAATTCTGTCGCTGCGGGCAGGGTAAGACTGGGATAGCAAACGGAAGTTAGTTTTTTTGAGTCCTCACCAAGGAGAATGTCTACCAAGTATATAGACTCTTTATCCTGTTTACCATCATCGTTGAAATAAATCCCAATTTTTGGTCCCCAGAAAAGTAAGAGGGCAATTTTTCCAATGGAGACACTAGTCCTAATGAACTGGAGGTCCTCAAGAGATTCCCTTAATTTGTAGGGATTTCATCTCACTTCCTGTTTGGCTATGGGACAGGAAGTGAAGGTACATCTCCCCAATGGGACAAAGATGGGCAAACAAACCTTACAGGGGTTTTAACTAGGGCTGTTACTGATTAAAATTTTCTTGTTCGATTAATCGATTAAAAAAAAACAATTAATCGACTAATTTCAATTATAACGCACATACAGATCCAACTATTTTAGCTGATCTCCTTGCAGACCGATTCCCAGTGCAGCTACCAACCACTGGAAAAATGGATAGCAGGATAGAAAAACCACACAAAGGCAGCGCTCGATGGGAATAGCATTAAAACTTTTATAGTCTTCAAGTAGGTAACAAAATAAATATTGCACTGGAGATAAAATCAATGTAGCTACATAAACTGTAAAAATGGTGCGAGTAATACCAAACGGTAGCAAAAGCAGTCATAAAAACATGTAGCCAAGTATGGTACTGGTATAAAAACGTGTACAACGATACCACTGCTGAATCCAGATGAGGAGGGGTTAACATCAGTCCGTCGGCATGTAGATGTCCCGTGAAGGGATCACAACTCCCAGTGGATGGCTGTAGAATCCCAGGTTGATAGATGGAAGTGTAACAGCCCTTGCGTGATAGGAAGGTCCCGCCGGCATGCAGATATGAAGGCACAGCAAAGGAGCCCTTCAGATGGACACGGCAAGCCCCGCCGGTGTCCATGACGTCACTGGATCTCCGACAGAACTCCCTGAAGACCCGAAAGCCGGCGGAGAGGTGAGTACCGATCAAAAGAATTTTGATCGATCAAAAAAAAAAAAACGATTAATCAAGGAATTAATAGTTAATTTCCACGGCCCTAGTTATAACCCTCCCTTCTGCCTATGTAAACAAGGCAGATCGCCGTTCTGACGGAAGGGAGGGAATGTGTATCCACGCGAAGCAGGAAATAAGTTCCATCTCTTCCCCTAGTAAAAGCAGCACACAGTATAGTAAAACACTGGCTAGGCACACAGTTAACCCTTTGATCTTCGCTGAAGTTAACCCCCTTCCCAACCAGTGTCATTAGTACAGGGACAGTGCATTTTTTTTTTAGCACCGATCACTGTATTAGTGTCACTGGTCCCCAAAAAAGTGTCAAAAGTGTCAGTATGTCTGTCGTAATATCGCAGTCCCGTTTTAAGCAACTGATCGACACCATTACTAGTAAAAAAAATAAAAAAATAAAATATCCCATAGTTTGTAGATGCTATAACTTTTGCACAAATCAGTCAAGCCGCTTATTGGGATTTGTTTTTACCAAAAATATATAGCAGCATATATATTGGCCTAAATTTATAAAGTAATTTGATTTTTTTATTTTTTTTTATTGGAAACATTTTATAGCAAAATATAAGAACGCAGAGGTGATCAAATACCACCAATATAAAGCTTTAATAGTAATAAAGGAAAAAAAAAAGGGACATAAATGTTATTTGGGTACAGCGTTTCATGACCGCGCAATTGTCAGAGTAACGCAGTGCCGTATCGGGAAAAAAATGGCTTGGTAATAAAGGGAGGTAAACCTTCTGGGAGGTCAAAAGTATTAACTAAACCCACAACAGGAAAATCAGGTCTGTATATGCAGCATAGCATGCTTGTTATACTCACTGTGGAACTTGAGGGGTTAATCCTCTGCATTGTGTAAAAAGGCTGTTTTATCCTGTATGCATAGATCCAACCCCCTTCTGCACTCTATCTGGGGAAGGCCAGCTAACACAGGCAGAGTGACCGACCTGCACATGCTCAGTTGTGTCTTGTGCTGGAGAGAACTTTTTCTTGTTCTCAGAGATAGCCAGGTCACATATTGACATCGCACATGTGGGTGTGTATACAGGCTGCAGTGAAAATCTCCTCCTTCCTGAATCCTCAGCACTGGAGAAACTGCAGTTTATCATGCAACTGTGGTATACAGATCATCCAAAAAGGTATATAGTGGCAGTATTTTAATGTAAAAAGATGATTTATAAGCTGTGGGCACTGTGGGGGGGGGGGGGGGGGCTGCTGAACTATTTTCATATTACTGGGTTTAGTAACACTTTAATTAAAACAGTGGTTGAATAAACATGGATTTTTGTGTAAAAAGATATTTGTCTGTCTTGTTAAATGGTGTATATAAATGGATCCCAAGAGATGAAGACAAAAACATATTACATTTATATAAATGTAGGATTGGAAAAGATCAGATTCACATTAAGCCAATGCTAAAGATTTTGCTTGTGCAAATCCAATCCAGGTGAGTCACTGGAATGGAAGTTGGCTGAAATGTTGAGACTGAATTGTACAGACATCTGATGATTGGGCTTGGGGAAGAAAGTTTGCAACAAATACAAAACCAACACCAGTCTTGGGCAAACTGGCATACACCCACCAGACCAACAAATAAGCCAAAAACAAAATGTTTTGTGATTGGGGACAATCACAACATGATTCATTATGGACAGAGCTCAAATGAGGACAGCACATGAAAATAAAAGACAATATTGCCCCAGTTTTTCAGAGAACAGACTAACACTGAAAAGTTCAAAAGCACGATTACCGACAATCTGTCAGCCAGTGATGCAAAAAATTTTTTTTACAGGGGTGAGCCAAATCCAATTAGCAAACAGATAATAATTGGATCACCAATTAAAATAAAGTTTCTGATAACCTACAAAAAAATTGCCTAAACTATCCTAGACATTTTGTTTTTGAGAATAAACCATTCACCATTAAAGGGAATCTTTCAGGATATAAATATGGATATAAATATGGAAGCTGCTGTTGCTACTGTAACTTGTCTTTAAAAAAAGGTGCAAACTTCAGTGCTTGAAACTGGAACAAGTATTAGTATAGGTCAAACTTCACAGACTTATACCAGGCTGGTGATTCACAAGGCAAAGAAAGAAAAGCTGTGCACATTCTACAAGTCAGCAATGGCATCTCCCATACACATCTCCAGTGACCCAGAGCAACATTATAATCTGGGACAATCGTCACCAGTTGAGCTGCTAATACAGCTTTCCAAAATATGAAACATTATGGAGTGACCAGCAAATATTTATTTATAAAGCCCATGTACATACAAATATTTATTATGGCAAGAAGCATCAATTCACAAGGCATGGTTATTTTACATGCAATGGTTATTTAATAAGTCACAAAAATGAGGGGGTGGGGGGGTTAATCTCCCAGCCAGAAGCTGACTGGGAATAAGGGTCAATTCACACTGCAACGTCTGTAAAATCGCAGAGAAGCTGGTGTGATTCAGCGATCTGGCCGCTCTGTGTTACCAGTTGGTGCACGATTCAGCACACTGCCCACTTTTTTTGCTTTGTACCAGCTTTATTTGACTTGTAAAAATGTACACTTCATTCACTGCAATGTCGGGCAGTGTAAATGCCTGACATCGCAGTGCAAGTCGGGTCGGTTTGATGCGATAAATTGCAGCAGGTGTGCATTTTAGTGCAACACTAGGCTGCATTGCAGTGTGAATGGGACACATAACAATGGTTTCCTGTGTAAAACGTCTGTCACCACAGTGTGAATTGGTTTTAAATTATTGGATGCTAGGATGTCGGTGGCCGGCGGTGTCCTAGTAACCCACAAGCAGAGAGCTGTCGTGTTTCCCAATTTTGATTTACTGCCAGTTTGCTTTCACACGGGCGATGAGCACACACTAAAAAATTGCGGTGGTCATTCCACCCGCAAAATTCCCAGATCCTTGCTGTTGGAATTTATAGTGAGTGCTAATTGCTCATGTAAATGCACCCTTAAAATGGCACAAATGAGAAGTACCTGAATCTGTTGTATGTGTTGAAACTCTTAAGGAAAATATTGCAAAGCTTTCATGAATTGGGTGCAGGGTGTTGAAAGACCATACCATCAGAAAGTTTGGCCAATACTTTAAATCTCCCCAAATGTATGGTAATGACAACATGCATTGTGCTTTTGTGAATTGAAACTACTGGCTTAAAGTGAATCATTCATCAAATTTGACCCAACCACATATCTGTAGTGCTTTCTTATCTCTCTTCAAAGCACCAAGTCCGACGTCTTTCTACTGCTCCATTCTCCGGTTATGAGCATGATAACTTCTGACAAGTTCTCCGACAACCAAGATAAAACCAGCCTGAAATGTGTCGAGGTGGGTGCTATAAATAGATTAGCAGAGAGCTGGTCTATTCACAGTATAGCTTTGCACAGTCCTTTCTTTGCCCATGCGGAGTGGGGGTGTGTGCCTTTCCTCCAATCAGCTGTCATAGTGTATGCCAAGAATCCATGCCCAGTGCTGAACAGAAAGAAAAAATCTGACACAATGTGCACTGTCTAAAGAATATAGCAAGCTGAAGACCGCAGATATACATGTAAAACTTATTTAGGGAGATTGGTTTCATCTCTGTGTATCATCTGAGGTTGTTCACTTCACTGGGTGTATGTATCCGTATATATACCGTATATACTCGAGTATTAGCCTACCCGAGTATAAGCCGAGGTACCTAATGTTACCACAAAAACCTAGGAAAATTTACTGGCTCGAGTATAAGCCGAGGTTCAACAATGCCCATTTGCACGCCTCACTGTGCCCATTGCAACTTCACTAAGCCCATTGCCACCTTACTGTTCCCATCCTCACGGTTCCCATCCTCACATGTGCCCCTAGAATTAAAATTGAACATTGTAAATTGTACCTGAAGACTGCGGCGTCCATCGTTTAAAACTCGCGGTCTCTTCCGTGATAGGCGGAACTGTGTCTGCTGAGAATCGCCTATCACGAACGTTCTCTCATCCTCACCCATCCCAGCAGACACTGTGTTCAGTTTCCGCCAATCACGGACGTCTGCTGGGAAAGGGAGGATGAGAGAACGTTCGTGATAGGCGATTCTCACCAGACACAGTTCCGCCTATCACGGAAGGGACCAGGAAAAGACCGCGAGTTTTAAACGATGGACGCCGCAGCCTTCAGGTACAATTTACAATGCTACAATGCTGACTCGAGTATAAGCCGAGGGGGGGACTTTCAGCCCAAAAAAAGGGCTGAAAATCTCGGCTTATACTCGAGTATGTGTATATATATATATATATATATATATATATATATATATATATATATATATATATATATATATATGGGTTTACATCCACTTTAAGGTTTAAACCAAATGTTTCCCTCATGTATTACAACGAAGATTTAAAAACTAGCAATAAAGATTCACATACCTGTCAGGTTAGCATAGTCAATTCTCTGCTTCATTTTGGCTTCCTCAACAAGATAGGCAGTATTTTGAGTGAGCAGAAGTTGTCTTCTCCGGGGCTTGTATCCCTTTCTGTCATACTTCACTACAGGCACTGCATACTTAAGAAAAAAAAAATGTTCTGTTAGTTCAGTATCGCTGAGCCATATGTCCACAGATGGAACATGCCAACAATTTACGGTAACTCTTGAAACTTAAAGCGGTGTTCCACCCGCAATTTTTTTTTTTAAAAGTCAGCAGCTGCAAACACTGTAGCTGCTGACTTTTAATACGGACACTTACCTGTCCAGGGCGCTCCCGCGATGATGGCCCCCCCGAGGGCGATCCGTCCATCGGATCAGGTAACAGCGCCGCCATCCTAACGAAGGGAAACAGGCAGTGGAGCCTTGTGTCTTCTGGGACACACAGGTTCCAGAAGACAACACGCCCCATTGGCAAAGCGAGCACGAGACCGAGGAGCACCACGGACTAGGAAGTAGGCAGATTAGGACGACTGCCTAGCAACAGGCTCTTTCAGGCAAGTAAAACATTTTTTTTACTAACAAAATGTTTAGTACATTTAAAGGAAACTACTATTGTGATTTTTTTTTAGGGTGGACCTCCGCTTGAATATACTAAACACATCTGGAAAAGTACACTTATTTAAAAAAAACGACAGTCAAGGAAATTTTCGGTCCATGGATGAAAATAGAGGACCTTAGGGCTGGTGTTAAAGCTTTGTTAATTGATCCAATAGTACTCTATATCCATTGTCCTACCATAAATTTAAACAGCATAAAAATATGAGAATTAAAACTAGAGAAACAAAGGCTTTTTTTTTATTAAAGTGGTCAGCTGCATCCTACAGGCATGGCTCACATCTTAAACCATCCATACATGGATCGATATTCGGCCGGTTCAGCAGGGACCGGACAAATTTTGATGCATGTATGGGTAGGCTGGTTGTACTCAAGTCAATCTATGGATTGACTTGTGTACAACCAGCCTGTCTGGTTTATCCCCAACGATCAGTGCCAGGGCAGCCATCAGAAATTTTGGGGCCCCTTACACAGCTTTAGGCCTGAGGCCCCCCCCCCCAGGGCCCATCCACTGGCTGTCCCACCGAATCTGCCTAATGGCCATCCCACCGAGTCCTTCGGTGTAGTGTGATACATGAATCAATCAATATAACAACTCTTGACTGACTAAAGCACAATACCTTTATCCCCATCCACGGCCAGCATCCTGGAGAGGGATGGGTGATGCTGGGCGTGGATGGGGATACATTGTGGAGAGAGGGATGGGTGATGCAGGGCGTGGATGGGGATACATTGTGGAGAGAGGGATAGGCGATGCTGGGCGTGGATGGGGATAAATTGTGGAGAGAGGGATGGGTGATGCTGGGCGTGGATGGGGATACATTGTGGAGAGAGGGATGGGCGATGCTGGGTGGGGATGAAGATGATGGAGTTGCATTGTGAAAATGGAGGAGGATGACTCTGGGTGGGGACGAGAGTTATAGTACATAGTGAACAGGCTGTCCACAATGTAACTCATCCCCACCCAGAGTCATCCTCATCCCTTTTTACAATGCAACTCCATCATGCCAGCCTCAGGTGTCCCATCCAAGGAGAAGAATATTAAATAAAGTCCAAATAGAAAGCACAACGGGCAGTGGCGTCACTAGGGTTGATGTCACGGTGCGCCAAAACATGGTGTCAGCCCCCCATTCTTTCGGCCTGGCAGTCCTGCATTGGAGCGCGTTACGTCGGTCAATAAGGCCTAGAGGATAGCAGGCTAGGCAATTCCTAATAGCTCAGTCCCCAGGAGCAGTAATGGATAATGGCCAACAGACCCTCTTACCAGACCCATCAAAACTGCAGCAGTGATCCCTCCGTCTGGACTTTTGCTCACTCTGGGTTGCCAAGGCTGACTCTGGTCAGTCGTGTAACATGTCTGTACCATGGCAGTGGCTCAGTCGCTTTCTCCCTCTCCGGTGGCAATGGCACCGCCTGGCCCCCTCTCCGGTGGCAATGGCACCGCCTGGCCCCCTCTCCGGTGGCAATGGTGCCGGCGCTTGGCACTTTCATTTCATGTGTTTCTTTTTTTTAAATCAAATATTTATTTTTTGTTATTGCTTATGCCATACAATTTTTTTTTAAACAGGAGAGATTAATCATAAAAAAATAAGGGTACAATCATTTCATTTGGCTTCTTAATATATAGAAATGGGGTAATAAGTAAATCACAAACTAAGATTTAGCTATTCCACAAAAAACATCGAAGACATACAAGAAACAAATGCACATCTCTAAATTTTAATTTCGGATTCCATTTATATTGCACCATTCTCCTCCTCTTGATTTGAGATACATCAGTCTCCTCATCCCCTCACATCTCCTCCCTCCTCCCTCCCCTCGACAGGAGCCATCATACATTAAATTGCTGGTATTAAGCCAATGGGACCAGATTTTGTGAAATTTTTGGGAAGCTCCTCTGTGTTTGTATGCCAATTTTTCTCTTTTTAGTATATCATTTATTTTATTACCCCATTTTTTGTGAGTTGGCAGAGTAGTATAAATCCACTTTTGCAGAATAAGTTTGCGAGCCAAATAGAGAGATCTGGTCCACATTGTATACATCGACAGGTAGAGCTCCACCTGGAATTATACCCAGAATAGCCAATTTAGGGGTATTTGGTATTTCTGTCAAGCATATTGTATTCAAGGTCAAAAACACTTTCTCCCAGTATCTATGTAGCTTGGAACAATGCCATAACATATGAATAAGGGAGCCATTAGATACTGAGCATCGCGGGCATAAAGGCAAAATATATTTACCCCAGGCAAATAGTTTTTGAGGAGTATAATGGGTTCTATGCAAGATAAAGAGCTGGGTCAATTGCTGAGATGGTGAAATAGATACCTCAGGTAGTATCTCCATAGCCCGTATCCACTCTTCTTCATTAAGATCCGTCAAATCTTTTTGCCAATGGGTAAAATTATTTACCTGGGCATCCAATTTCCCTGTGTTTAATAAAATAAGATAAAGATCCCCTATTATTCCGCATTTAGTAGTCCGTACTGTGGTGGATTTCAACAATATCTCTGATGGATTGTATTGTAATAAGGCCTGATGTTGTAATGTGTGACATATTTGAAGGTATTGATAAAAATTGCTGTTTAATAATTGGAAACGCTCTCAACTTATCAAAGGGCAATAAAATATCCCCTTCAAATAACTGGTAGAGAAAGATTAACCCTGCTTTTTTCCATTCCCATAGTTCTCGTATTTTATTCTGCTCTGGTAGAGAATAGTTTTCCCATATTGGCATATGTCTTGTATATATGCCTTATGGTGAGTAATAATATGTGTTGTTGGATTAACTGAAATGTTGGAAACTTTCTCTTCTCATAGAACTGGTGAGACACTATTTTCTGTACTAATGGAGATAATTTAAATTGGGTCATTATTAGATTCTGAATGGGATCTTGATGATCTAAAAGTATGGAAAAAGTTGCGCTACTAGTGAAACAATAAAGCAGCAAGCATCAACAATTAGACATATTGCACAAATCAGATAAACTAAAAATGCGGCGCTAGTGAGAATTAAAACACCCCTAATCTCAAGTGTAGGAGATGAAATGTGTACACAAAAGTGTCCAAAACAGGCAGGTGAACTGTGAAATAATACACTGGGAGGGCACCAGTGGGGTGCCAATTGCACATGGTGATCATTCAATGAAATAAACCATAAATACTTAGATTTAGTGAACAAGTAATAAGTGATCAACAATATAATAAAGAAATGGATAAAACTGCTGTCAGTATCATAAGTTCATAGAGTGGTCAGATGCTGAATTCTCTTGAGTGAAGTAGTGAGGTGTCTGAATCTCTGTTGAAACAGCTACAACAAGCGTACTGCACAGAATGCATAACCCATGGAACTTTCACTGATGTAAATCCAACATCTAGGGAGGGGGTAAGAAATGGATACTCTTATGAGTAGTGAACACACACGCCAGCGGCGGTGTGTTAATCAGGCATAAACAAAATCTCCTGGGCTCGACCTCCAAAGGATGATCTTGTGAAGGAAAACGCTGGATATCTCTGGGAACACCGTCTCAGCCAGACACCGCCAATTGCAGATGTAAAGGTTAGGACAACCTTGATCTCAGCAGGTCAGAATATGTGATGTCCAAACTTCAAATAAAAATCATGGAAAGAAACAAAATGACTACAAAACCAACCTAGTTTTTAGCTGGCAAAAAAACCACATTCCATCTTTGTCAGATACCACAGGCCCAGGCCACATGGATACATCAGTTCCGTCAGTGACGGTGAGTGTATCTAGACCCATGATACATACCCCCCCTAACTTGCACATTTGGCAAGGTGGAGCACCCTCGCACTCCGGGTGTTCATTATGCTAATAACCACACTCCTAATTATCCCCTTAGGGACAACCACAGAGGAAAAAGGAGTGAAGAATAGGGGTAGAGGGTCCCAACAGGGGAGAAATGATGGCCATAGACATTCAAAATACCAAGCTTGCGATAGATCACCACATGGCCACTATGTCAACCATCAAGAACAATACCATTCTAATTATACTCCAGTCTGTACACATAACAGGTTTTCACCTCTTAAAGAAGGCACTTCACGTTACAGTTACAGTACCCATCACCCATACATGGAGAGAGAATACGATCAATATAATAGATCTACCTATACTTATTATTCCCATCCAGGTCCTCTCCAAGAGGGGGATTTTCCCAGGGAATTCACAGGCCCCAAACGAGGTGTAGAAACAAAAAAGAGGCACCTGAGGGGGGGGGGGGGGGCGGCCAGAAAAAGGAAGGAGACTATAAAATCCAGTGGAATTTTTAATCTTAGCCAGGCGATATTTTCGGATGCTGAATTAAAGACCTTAGACAAGGGACTCAAGTTTGTTCCGTCGAAAAAACTGAACAAGTTTGAAACTTTTGTAGATGTACGCAAATACGTCCGCAGACTAAATGTACAGAGACATTTCATTGCCAACCCTTCCAAAGACACTATTAGGGGATCAGATAGTGTGGTCCAATCAGGCCTATCGAACCCTTCTCTTTTTAACCCCCCCAATGTTACTGCACCTTCCATTAAGGTATTTCGGGATTTGGTCTTAAAAGATTTTTGCCTAAAAAACACATATATGACCACCCCGATATTAGCATTGGTCTCAAGTCCTTGTGTGAACGCAATGACCTGATTATTCGACCAGCGGACAAGGGTGTGGGGCTAGTCATCCTCGACAAAAGTGACTACCATAGTGAGATGTGTCGTATCTTGGGAGATGTAAATACATACACTCCACTTTCTAAGGATCCCACGAAAGAACCTAAAAAAGGCTTTGGTTGAGTTGGTTAATGATGGATTCCAACAAGGCATTCTGGACAAAAAAAAAAGAGAAGGCATACTTGGTGCTGGTGGCCCCGCGCATCCCTGTCATGTATTACCTCCCTAAGGTTCACAAAAGTGTTTATGGCCACTCGCAACGACAACGAGATGGGTATCGTACCGACATATGAGACCAGTCGTAGTATGAACCACTTTTTGGATCTGGAGATTTCGGTGGTTGACCATCAGCTGGTTACGAAGACCTTTTTTAAACCAACTGATCGCAACGGATATATCCCTACCGACAGTTGTCACTATAGTTCTTGGCTGAAATCCGTACCATGTAGTCAGCTGCTTCGCATTAGAAGAAATTGCACGAATCTGACCGACTTTCATCAACAGGCCAAAATTTTTAAATCTAAAAATTAGTTGAAAAGGGATATGTGCCGTTAATTGTAGAAGAAATTAACAAGGTTTCAAGATTTTTATCATAGTGCACTCATTTCTGAATAACCTAAGCGTGCACCCGATGCCAGATTTAAATAGTCGTTTACCATTCCGTTTTCTGTACAGCACAAACAAGTTAAGAGCATCCTTAATCGCCACTGGAAGGTACTCAAAAATGATCCCCTGCTAGGCCCGGTTCTTCCAGACAAAGCAGGTATCATTTATAAGGGCGCCATGCACCTCAGGAACAAGATTTGCCCTAATGTGATTAACCCTCCAGTTAAATCAACGTTTTTCCCTAATCTCAAATTTTTTTTATCCCCATCATAAGTGCAATGTGTGTATACACAATGCCTGGAGAGGTAGAAAAATGTAAAGCTTTACATCCACTACGACTTCTACAGTTTATCACATGAAACAATTCACAACAACATGTGCTACTCGCTTTGTGTATCTTATAACATGCCCATACAACATGCAGTATGTAGGAAGCACTATTAGAACATTTTCCATCAGGGTTAATGAACATATTGCGAGTATTAGAAAAGGCTGCATTAACCACAGCGTTCCTAGGCACTATTTACATTGTCACAACAGAGACCCCTCTGGCACGAAGTTTCAAGTGATCGATAAATTCACTCCTCATTGGAGGGGGGAATCGCATGTTAGAGGTGTCTCGCAGTTGGAGATGTTCTGGATATACCAGCTTCAATGTTTTTCCCCCTATGGGTTAAACATCGACTGGGACATCAACGCCTTCATTAATAAAGCATCATTTATAGTTGAGCCCCAGTTTACATCTCTGTGACCATACTTTGAATATATTTTCTCTCTCCATATTATCACCCCATTGAGGAGTAGACAATGATCCTGCTACAATGTCGCCATGTGTCTGTTTTTTATTTACGGTACATACACCTGGCAGTGACATGCATTTTGCTTCATGCATTTATTCACTTAGGATGTGAGTACATACCATAATTGAGTCCATCATGTGACTATCAATGGTTTTGTGATATTATTTGCTCACTTACATTGTTGTATTATTGCTCTCCGTTTGGTCCTTTATCTTTTTTTGTATTTTTGTACACATTAGATATTGGGTCTCAGATACTCCACACATTTTTATTACTTTATTGTGTATTGCTGCCATTATTTTGGCTTCCTACAACTGTGTAGTCTCCTTATGCCTGTGTTCCCGCGCGGTAATGCGCCGGCGGCCGGATACAATTGTTGACGACTATCCTGTCCGATGATACGAGGCACTAGGAGGAGTCACTTCATCGCTCACTGCCTGGTTGCCACACCCCCAGACGTCGCGTGCATGTGGCGCTTGGTGGTTAACAGTCTGGACCGCATGCGCCGTGACTTCACTGGGTGACGGCGTGATGACGCGGACGCATATCCCGCGTCCCTCCTTGGATTGGTTCGCCTGACTGACGGGGGGCGCAGTTTGATGTAGAACCGCAGTGATTGGATGAGAGACCGCAGCAGCATTTTCAACAACAGCTGCTGATTGTTTGCGGTACTTACCCATCATATTCGGATACGATATAATGGCGTGGTGCAGGACAGCAGGTTTATGCCCCAGTGGAAGTGCTTTAGCACAAAACAGATTTTGTTTATACCTGATTGACACACCGCCGCTGGCGTGTGTGTCCACTACTCATGGTAAAAGTATCCATTTCTTACCCCCTCCCTAGATGTTGGATTTACACCAGTGAAAGTTCCATGGGTTATGCATTCTGTGCAGTACGCTTGTTGTAGCTGTTTCAACAGAGATTCAGACACCTCACTCAAGAGAATTCAGCATCTGACCACTCTATGAACTTATGATACTGATAGCAGTTTTATCCATTTCTTTATTATACTGTTGATCACTTATTACTTGTTCACTAAATCCAAGTATTTATGGTTTATTTCATTGAATGATCACTAGGGTTGTCCCGATACCACTTTAAGACCGAGTACAAGTACCGATACTTTTTTTCCCCCAAGTACTCGCCGATACCGATACTTTTATTTAATCTCATGTGACAGTGGCACATGTGTCAGTATTTTTTCTTTATTTTTTTTTTACAATTTTATTTTTTACAAATTTATTTAATTTATTTTTATTTTTTACAATGCTTCCTTTTTTTTAAGAGGGGGGGGGGGGGGAGGAGTTGGGGGGTGGGGACAGTGTCAGTGTGTTTTTTTATTATTTTTTTTATTTATTGCAATTTTTTTTTTTTTTAAATCAGCCCTGTTGGGGGGCTATGGTGAGATATCAGGGGTCTTAACAGACCTCTGACATCTACCATTTGAGACAGGGAAAGGGACCAAGGACACAGATTCCCCAGTTCCTTTCTCAGCAGCCTCCGCTGCATTGATAATGAATGGAGAGAAGACAGCGGCTTCTCTTCATTCATTAACTGAGACATCGTAATCACAGGAGGTTACAATGTTTCAGTTTTGTTACTAGACAGAGTCAGTGATCACTGACTCTGTCCATTCAGAAAACGAAGGAGCCGGGTTTACCGGCTCCTACCTCCGCTCTCCATCCTGAGATACCGAGGGGGACGTCAGCACGGTGGGGGAGAAGAGAGGGGGGCAGATGGACGGAGAGGGACACTGAGGAGATAGGGGAACAGATGCACGGAGGGGGACACAGAACAGAGGGGGACACTGAGAAGTATGGAGGGGGACAGCAGCATCGAGGACGGACGGATGGGGACTGGAGGATAGGGGACAGTAAGCCGCAGTGGGGAGCGGGGATTTTGAGATTAGAGGACCGGCTGTCAGACTTTTAAACCTATACAGGGTGAACAGTGCTTGCAACTCCCCCACCGCACTGATCACCCTGACTGCCCAGGTATCGTGTGAAGCATCGGAGCATTTGCCCCGAGTACAAGTACTCGGGCAAATGCTCGGTATCGGTACCGATACTAGTATCGGGACAACCCTATGATCACTGCATGTGCAATTGGTGCCCCACTGGTGCCCTCCCAGTGTGTTATTTCACAGTTCACCTGCCTGTGTTGGACACTTTTGTGTACACATTTTATCTCCTACACTTCAGATTAGGGGTGTTTAATTCTCACTAGCGCCCGCATTTTTTGTTTATCTTGGATTATCTACCTCCTCCCAACCACACCAGTGTTGAAGTTGTGCTGCAATAAAATATAATCTTGAATTGGGGACAGCTATCCCTCCTCTATCCTTTGCTTGTTGCAGGGTTTCAAGTTTTTTTTTTTTTTTTTTTTCGTTTTCCATGTTTCCATATACGATCTCTAAAGGTCACATCTATTGTCCTAAATAGTTTTAATGTCAACCAAACTGGACAGTTGTGCAGTAGATATAACAGCTGGGGCAACCAAACCATTTTCACCAGATTTGCTCTCCCTATAATAGTCAATGGAAATCTGCACCAAGTTTTACCTTGTTGCCTAAATTTATCGACAAGAGGAAGGATATTTTTGTCTATATAATCGTTTAATATTTGGAGTGACTATTATCCCCAATTCCCTAAATGATAAAACATACTTCATCTGGTGAGCCTGGCCTGGGTGCTCCAGCTGTATCGGGTCAACGGGATCAATATGCATTATTACGGACTTATCCCAGTTGATAGTGAAACCTGAGAGTGTACCATACCTATCTATAACTGAAGTAACTGTGGAAAGAGAAGTGTGTGTGTCCCCTAGAAACACCAGTGCATCGTCTGCAAAGAGTGCTATTTTTTCCTCGCTCCTACCTCTCCAAAACCCCACAATTTCTGGACATTCACAAATTGCCTCAGCAAGTGGTTCTACGGCTAGAGCGAAAAGGAGTGGAGACAAGGGGCAGCCTTGTTCCTCTTTTCCAAAAAAAAAAAAAATGGTAATGAGATGGATCCGTTAATCTGGACTCTTGCACTCGGGCTACTATATAATAATTGTATCCACTTTATAAATTTTGGTCCTATTCCAAAGTGTCTAAGGCAGGTCCATAGGAACTCCCACTCTATGCTATCAAATGCTTTGGTCGCATCCAAAGACATGATTGCTCTATTTCCTGTGTTATCTATGGGTAATTGTAAATTCAAAAATAGTCTGTTATTAGCTGCTGCTCTATTGGGGATAAATCCAGACTGGTCACAATGTATCAATTTGCCAATGTACCTAGAGAGTCTGGTTGCCATTACTTTTGCCAAAAGTTTAACATCTGATGTCAATAATGAGATTGGGCGATATGAGTCAGGCTTATTTTGGTCTTTACCTGGTTTCAAAATAGAAATAATCACTGCTTCATTCATTGAAAGGGGTAAAGACCCAGTCTCAATGGCATAGTTAAAAACTGTCAGCAGATCTGGTAATAGGACTTCCCCCGTATATTTTATAGATTTCCCCTGGTAGACCATCCGATCCGGGGGATTTGTTATCGGATAAATTGGTCGCTGCATTCCTCAACTCTTCCAATGTTATTGGACTCTCCAACATCTCTCTCTCGCTATCAAGTAACATTGGCAAATTGATAGACTGAAAAAAAAAATCATATGCCCCTCCTGATAGTTCGTCCTGCTTTTATATAGAGCTCTTGATAAAAAGCCTGAAAAACTTCCAAAATCTCCAGGTGATTATTAGTCTTCCCTTGTTTAGGGGAACCCATTTCCGTTATAAAAGGATAGGGCGCATTGTGCCCTTACAACAGAAGCCAATATATGTCCTGGCCTTTCTCCCTCCTCAAAATAAGGTTGCTGTAGAAAAAAAAACTTTTTTTTCTGCTTTCTTTATGGCATATTTTTCTTGGCTATGTATCCATTGTGTTTGTGTATCTTTATTAGGGTTAAATATAATACTTCAGCTTGTAACATATCAGCCAGATTTTTTTCCCCATTTTCCAAATTGCTTTTTTTTTGATATTTGTGAGATAAGGCCTCTTAGATAGGCTTTCTGTGCATCCCAATAAACTAAGGGTGATACAGTAGATTTATCTGCTGAAAAGTAATGAGCTCTAATTTGATATCCTTTGAAGGAAGAAGTGAAATCCAATAAGGATTCATCTTCCATAACTTATCCCCTATATTAGTTCTAAAAAAGAAAGACAAGACCAGGGGAGAGTGGTCTGATATACCTCTGGCCTCATACTTTATCTCACCAAGATACGGTAACAGAGAATGGGAGCCTAAAGCCTCGTACACACGACCGGTTTTCTCATCAAGAAACGACAAGAAAACTGTTGGGAGAGCTTTCTTGCCGAGAAAACCGTTCGTGTGTATGGTTTCTCGTCGAGAAAACTGCCGGGAATCTCAACGAGAAAAATAGAGAACCTGCTCTCTATTTTCTCGTCAGGATTCTCGTTTTTCTCGTCGGCCTGTTTCCCGACGAGAAAACCTCTCGTGTGTATGCTTTCGAGTCTTAAAAAATCGCGCATGCTCAGAATCAAGTATAAGACGGGAGCGCTCCTTCTGGTAAAACTAGCGTCCGTAATGGAGATGGCACATTCATCACGCTAAAACTAACTGAAAGCACGAAAACTGAAAAGCGCCAATCGTCTCTCCCCAAACTTTTACTAACACGCGGTAACACGAGATCAGCAAAAGCAGCCCAAGGGGTGGCGCCATTGAAATCAAACTTCCCCTTTATACTGCCGTCGTACGTGTTGTACGTGATCGCGCTTTACAACGACGAAATTTGGAATTGACAGTGTGTATGCAAGGAAATCTTGACAAGAATCTCGTCGAGAAAAACAATGTTTTTTTTTACGACGAGATTCTCGGTCGTGTGTACGAGGCTGAAGGCTAGATCTATTCTAGATAGAGTTTTGTGTGTACTCGAACAGCATGAATATTGCCTATTCGTTGGATTTCGCAATCTCCAGAGATCAAGCAGACCCATCTCCGCTATATATATCGCAAAAGCCATAGTCCCCTGCAGGTATTTCTTGTCGAATAAAGAAAATGTATCCATTGATGGAGCCATATAATTATAAAAGTCCCCTATTAAAAGCAATAAGCCATTAGATTTATCAGATACAAACACAATAAATTCCTTCAGTATATCCGGAGTGTAAGGTGGCGGAATATATAGATTTGCCAACACACACTTTTGTCCAGCCAAAAAGCAATGCAAAAAAATATATCGGCCTTATTGTCCTTCTTAACCTGTCCACATTGAAAATCAATTGCATTAGATATTAGTATAGATACTCCTCTTGAGTATGATGTATATATCGAATGGAATTGCGTTTTAAACTGCTTTTTTTTTAAAATAATATAAAGTATGAGGAAGCAAATGAGTTTCTTGTAGGCAGATTATAGATGGTGAGAATCTCGTAAATGACAAAGATAGCTTGTCGTTTAGACGGGGTACACAGCCCTCTAACATTCCATGAGACTATTACGTCCTTCTGAGGGACCATTGTGCATTATTTCTATACATTTTAACTCTAATTATATCAAGTTACGGGCTAAATCCAAGGTTTAGCAACCATAAGAAGGTAGATAGAAGAGATGAGGAGGAGAAAAGAAAAAAAAAGGGGAAAATAAAAAAAGGGGGGGGGGAGCCCAGAAGAGAGAAGTTAAAGCGGAGGTTCACCCAAATTCACAACTATACTGTAACACAACCACTGTAATATGTACATCATTAAAGGACAAAACATTTTTTTTTTCCCATATATAAATACCTTGTATTTGCCTTTTCATAAAGCGACTTCCGGGATTCCCTCCCGCGGGAGTAGGCGTTTCCAAGCCTTTCTCCGGCGCCGCAATGCAATGTGGGACTTGGCTGCAGGGACTTGGTATGCAGTGCTGCGAAATCTCGAGAGATTTCACATACGACGTGATGTATGACGCCGGTCACGTGACAAGGGTGTCTCTATTTAGATTGCGCATACCATCACAACGGGGCGTGATCTTTCAAGGACGTGGCCCCGTTGTGACGGCAACCTTTTCGTTTATGGCGCTACTCCAGGAAATGATTGCTTGTGGGCTTCACAATGCCCACAAGCAAAATGGAAACACAGAGAAACGTATTTTATAACTCCTTCTTTACGAGGAAAACGGACAGCGGATACTAGCAGAAACGAAACAAGTAAGTGTACTTTATTATTGGGAAACCCCATTGAATGCAGGAAAAAAAAAAAAAAGTTTTGCTGCGGAACCTCCGCTTTAACGGACCAGTATCTTAGTAAGAGATGAGTACAAGCAAACAAACAAGATAAACACACATAGAAAACAAAAACAAGACAAACACACGAGCACACACATAGAATCAGTCATACACAAACAAAAGCAATCATTGGGGTTATAGGATCAAAAAGACCACCATAAAAAAAATAAAGCACCCTCAATTTCTATACCTCTCCTTCCTTATTACCTACTCCCCCCCCCCCCCCATTTCCTCAACAGAAGCAAAAAAAAAAAAGGCTTTGATTCAAATTCCGATTCCCAAAAGGTCCAATCAAAAAAGGTCAGACCTTAAAATAGGAGGAAAAAAAAAAAGATTAAAGAAAACAAAAGCAAAGAAAAAGAGAAAAAAATTAATCTTAGGAAATGAATTTGGCACTGAGTCCGGTGATGTAA
The DNA here is from genome assembly GCA_029206835.1 of Rana muscosa. NCBI lineage: Eukaryota > Metazoa > Chordata > Amphibia > Anura > Ranidae > Rana > Rana muscosa. Next base: position 191,928,009 of record CM055117.1, read on the forward strand.
AAAAATAGGATTTTTTGTACTCACCGTAAAATCCTTTTCTCTGACGTCCATGGACTGACACAGCACCCACCCCTCCTTTCTTTGAGTTTGTACTGCTTTTATACAAACTGAGGCTGCTGGCTGCAGGTAGGAGGGTTATGTCCGGAGGGACCCCCCCCCTGGACGGGGCTGTTCAGCTCTGGTAATGGAATGTATGTTAAAGCATCAAACATTCTGCCTAGTCTTCTCCTATGAGCAGGAACATAACCCCACTTTGTCAAGATTCAAGATGCTGTGTCAGTCCATTGACGTCAGAGAAAAGGATTTTACGGTGAGTACAAAAAATCCTATTTTTCTCTTACCGTCCCATGGACTGACAGAGCATCTTCAATCTTGACAAAGTGGGACGTCCCAAAGCAGTGTCAAAGAACGAGGGGTGGGAACAGTATCAAGGAAAAAAAACAAACTTAACCCCAAACAAGCAGAGCTCCTCAACTGAGGAGGTGCAACATTAAACAGCCGCCTGCAAAATTTTGCGGCCGAAGGCAGCATCAGAAGATGCACCCATATCAACCTTATAAAACGTAGAAAAGGTATGTGCAGACGACCAGTTCGCCGCCGTGCACACTTGTGAAACAGACGCTTGATGTCGGAAAGCCCAGGAAGCACCAATTGCCCTGGTTGAATGCACCGTAACCGGAAAGGGAGGCGCCCGCCCCTTAAGGGCATAGGCCTGTACGACAGTCTGCCTGATCCACTGAGAAATGGTGGCAGACAAAACCGCTGGGCCCTGTTTTGGACCAGACACAGACACAAACAGCGAGTCAGACTACTGAATTGAAGCCGTAGCAGACAGGTACACATGCAAGGCACGTACCACATCTAATGTGTGAAGCGCAAACTCTCTGGGATGCGATGGACGAGGACATAGACGGAAGCACATTAAGGTGGAAGGCCGAGACCACCTTCGGAAAAAAAGAAGGCTGAGGGCGTAGCACCGCCTTATCCGTATGGAGGACCAAGTATGGCGGTTTGCGAGACAAGGCCGCCAATTCAGAAACCCTTCTGACAGAAGTAATGGCTACAAGGAAAGCCACCTTCTGAGATAAACTTGAGAGGAATCTCTCTGATGTTGTTTTTAAAAGGAGGTTCTTGAAGAACCGAGAGCACCAAATTCAAATCCCAAGGAGGAAGAGGTGGTTTAATAGGGGGGAGCACATGGCGGACCCCCTGTACGAAGGTACTAATCAAGAAATGGCCCGCTAGCGGCCGCTGAATGAAAACCGCTAAAGCTAAAATCTGACCCTTCATAGTGCTTAAAGCAAGCTTTTGGACCACACCACGCTGTTAAAACAGCAGGATCCTGGAAAAGGAATACGTCTGTTGACACCCATCGATCTCCTCGCACATAGCGATGTAGGTCTTCCAGGTACGGTAGTATATCTTCCCGGAGGAAGATTTCCGTGCCCTCAGCATGGTCGAGATGACCGAATCCGAGAGACCTCGGTCCCTCAGCACCTGGCTTTCAATAGCCATGCCGTTAAAGCCAGCGACTGTAAAGCAGGATGAAGAATGGGACCTTGAGACAGAAGGTCCTCACGCAGCGGTAGTCGCCATGGAACGTCCGCCACTAAGCGCACAAGATCGGCGTACCAAGGCCACCGAGGCCAATCTGGGGTGATGAGGATCACCGAAATCCCCTCGGCCTCCACCCTGCAAAGTAGTCGAGGAAGCAACTTCAGTGGAGGATAGGCATAAATCAGCCGATGCCGACCCCACGGGGCCACTAACGTGTCTGATGCGTCTGCCCAGGGATCCCTGGAGCTGGCCACGAATCTCGACACCTTGCGATTGAGTCGAGAGGCCAGTAGGTCCACATCCGGCGTGCCCCACCTCCGGCAAAGGATGCAAGGACCATTCCCCCTGGTCCAACATCTGGCGGCTCAGATAGGCCGCCTGCCAGTTGTCTACTCCTGGAATGTAAACGACCGACAGAGCCGGCACGCTTCTTTCCGCCCATGCCAGGATGTGAGTGGCCTCAGGCGCAACGGCCGAGCTCCGCGTTCCCCCCTGATGGTCCGTCTGAATCCTGACTGAGCGCCCCTGTAGTCTCTTTGACCAAGAGGAGAGACACCGTCTGATTGCCCAGAGTTCCAGGATATTGATCGGCAGACAAGATTCGTCCGGAGTCCAAAGCCCTTGGGCCGAAAGAACTCCCCAGACTCCGCCCCAGCCCGAAAGACTGGCGTCCGTCATGATCACAGTCCACTGGACAGGAAGGAACGACTTCCCCAACTGAAGGGCCGGGGATCTAGGCCACCATGTCAGGGACGCCCTGACCAGGTGACTCACCTGGATCTGATGATCCAGTGATAATGGAGACTTGTCCCAGCAAGACAGGATCTCCTTTTGGAAGGATCGAGTGTGGAATTGGACATACAGCACAGCCTCGAAGGAAGCCAGCATGAGTCCCAGGACCCTCATGCAAAAACGGAGTGACGACCATTTGCGGGACGTCAGCACTCGTACCGCAGATTAAAGAGTCAGTAATTTTTCCAAGTGTAGAAAGACCCTCGCCTCTGAGGAGTCCAGGATCAATCCTAGGTACTCCAGACGCTGAGTCAGAACCAGGACCGACTTCTGAATGTTCAGCAGCCAACTGAATTCTTGGAGGGCCTGACTGGCTATCAACACATTTTCCTCCAATTCTGAGCCAGAGTCTGCTCTCAGAAGAAGATCGTCCAGATAGCCCATGATAGCAATGCCTCGCTGTCTCAGCAAAGCTAGAATTGGGGCAAGCACCTTGGTGAAAACCTGTGGTGCTGACACTAAACCGAAGGGAAGAGCCACAAACTGATAGTGGTCTTTGCCTGTCGCGAAGCACAGAAACTTCTAGTGACCCGCGCAGATTGGGACATTCAAGTAGGCGTCCTTGATATCCAAGGAAATCCCCCGGGTGGAGCGCAGCAATCACCGAGCGAATGGATTCCATGCAAAATTTTCGAACCTTCACAAAGGCATTCAGGGCCTTGAGGTCCAGAATTTGACGGACCACAAAAAGATTTGAATAAAATCCCTGAAACCTCTCCTTTGACGGTACTGGCAAAATTACCCCGTACCTCAGCAAGTCCTGCACTGCCCCCCAATAGGGCAGCCCGACGCGCTGGAAGGAGAGAGAGATTTGAGGGAAAGAATCTGTCTGGTGGCCGGGAAAGAAACTCTATCCTGTACCCCAAGGTGACCACCTCGCATACCCACCGGTCGGAGATCCGGGAGGTCCACCGATCCGTGAACCTGCAAAGTCTTCCCCCCACCCCAGAGTCAGGCAGGGGCAAGACTTCAGGCGGTGGCGTGCTTGTTCGCTGGCTTGTTCGGCTTACGCACCCAGGGATGCTTTTGTCCACCAGCCGCACTCGTCAGTCTGGGAGAATTTTCCCGTGGACTCCGACTGACGAAAAAACCTCTTCTGTGTGGGAAAATGAGGGCCCGGTTTACGACGCGGCTATTTACCCTTAGTAGGCTGAGGAAGAAGGGTGCTGTTACCTTCCGTGACATTTTTAATAATGTCATCCAGGGAAGCACCAAATAGTCTCCCGCCCTTAAAAGGTAAATCCGTCAGGAGCTTCTTAGGAGGCCAGGTCAGCAGACCAGCATTTCAACCAGATAAGGCGAGGCAATACCACCGCAGACACGGAGGCCCTAGAAATTAAGGGGGCAGCGTCCATAGTGGCATCGCACACATACACCAGGCCTTGTACCAGTTGGTCAGCCAGTGCGATGCAATCCGGAGGAAGATTATGCTCCTGTACAGTCTGATGCAAAATCTTTGCCCATTCCGTGAGTGTCTGAGACACCAGGGTCGCCGATACAATAGGACGTAGTGTGGATCCCAGCATGGTAAACATGGCCCTGCTCACCACTTCCGACCTCCTATCAGTAGGGTCCTTGAAGGCAGGAATCCCCTCAACCGGGCGACCGGGGGGGTCAACAACCGGAGGAGGGGTACCTAACCGCCAGACGCTGCGAGACCGCAAAGGTCTTCTGCGGTTTTTCCCATACCTGGTCTATGACTGTCAAGGAAAGGTGTATAGGGAAAAACCTTTTTAGAAGGATTAGCTCTAAATGAACCGAAGGAGACTGCCTCCACCAGAGGTTCCTCAGTCGCAGCATCCAGCTTGAGAGTGTCCCTCACAGCATCAATGAGTTCACTAACAAGCTTCCTGTCATGTACTGACCCAGATAAGGAGTCTTCCTCATAAGGAATGTCCTGGTCAAACATATCCAAAATTTCAGAACTAGGGTCCTGTGCCTCAGCAAGGCCCATATCTGAATCAGAGCACTTCCCTGGAGATGGTAGGGGAAGAGGGCGCTTTTTAGCCCCCTTGCGTTCGCACGCCGCTTCCATCCTTGATTTTAGGACTGCCGACAACTGGTCCATAGGGACCGCAGGTGCAGAAGCACTGCCTGTTGCCTCTGACATGAAGGGGGAAGAAGGTGACACTGACTCCATGATAAAATGGCACCCTCAGAGAGACTTTGTCAATATAAGCAGAAAAGTCCACCCTCCGGCTGCACTGACTGTGGGGGGGGGGTTACCCAGAGGACTCGCCAACCCGGTTAGGACCGCTCAGCTTAGCTGCCTGTGTCTGCTCCCAGCGCGAATTTACTGTGAGGAGACTGAGGAGAACCGCGCCATTCCTAGTCAGCAGTAGAAGCCAAACTAGCACCAGGAAAGCGTGCGACTTCAACAAAATGGCCACCGCTATTATAAGTGCGCCACAGGGCGGCCACGGCAAAATGGCCGCCAATGCAGATTTACATAGTAATAAAAATTAACAAAAACATGGCGCCCGACAGCGCGAGAAAGCCCAAGCTGACACAGAAGGCAACCCCACACATAAGGCAGACCCCCACGGACCCCCCACCCCACCCCCCCGGGTCAGAGTGACCCCCAGGCAGCACATACCAGAGTAAGGTGAGAGTAGCAAAGAACAAGGGGGGGGGACAGGGAAACCCCCCCTACCATAGGAACACACAGTATGTACTCGCCTGCTGAGGCAGGGGAAACAGTACTTATCCGTCGAGCGAGGACCCACTGGTGTGTTCCTGACAGGCCTATCACAGTGCAGTACTGAGTAGCTGTCGGCCCGGTCAACTGTGAAAGATACAGCAAAACTGTTCAGTCATATGTGGACCCTGGAGCAAAAAGCTCACCGGCCAACCCTGGAGTCGTGGACTGATCTCACGCTGAGCGAGGATCAGCACGCTCGATGGTCGGACTGGGAAGACTGAGGATAGCAGCTACCCAACCTGTTGCCCAGCCGAATGTTGATAGAAGAATCTCAAAAATAAAATAATAAAAATTCAAAAAGAATAAAAATATTTCTTCAAGAGACTGGCTTCGAAGAGAGCCATGTCCTCTCCTTTGCTAGGCAGAAAAAAAACGGAGGCTGCTGGCTGCAGGTAGGAGGGTTATATCCGGAGGGACCGCCCCCTGGGCAGGGCTGTTCAGCTCTGGTAATGGAATGTATGTTAAAACATCCAACATTCTGCCTAGTCTTCTCCTATGAGCAGGAACATAACCCCACTTTGTCAAGATTGAAGATGCTGTGTCAGTCCATGGACGGCAAGAGAAAAAAGGTATTGTCCTGAGTCATTACTTTTAGCTTTGCTGGAAATAGCATGGAGTAGGAAAACTCCATTTGACTCAAGCGTCGCTTTATATATATAAATTGTGCCCTTTGGCACAGTACATTTGCTGAAAAGTCAGGGAAAAATAGGATTTTTTACTCACCGTAAAATCCTTTTCTCTGAGTTCATGGACGGACACAGTTTCCTATTGACAAGTGGGAATTATCCTTCATTTAGGAGTGACTAGGCAGAAAACTTGTAGAAAGTGTTAACACACCACACCCTCTACAGCACCGCCCAGGGGGCGGACCCTCTGGGTATAATCCCTCTCTCTGCACCTCGCAGATCAGTTCGTCAAACAGCAGTACAACCTAAAACGAGGGGTGGGTGCTGTGTCCGTCCATGAACTCAGAGAAAAGGATTTTACGGTGAGTAAAAAATCCTATTTACTCTTTCGTTCATAGATGGACACAGCTTCCTATTGACAAGTGGAACATCCCAAAGCAGTGTCAAAAACGAGGGGTGGGAACAGCATTAAAACAACTTCACCCCAAAACAAAACAGAGCTCAACGGAGGAGTTGCAACTCTAAACAGCCGCCTGCAATACCGTGCGGCTGAAAGAAGCACCCGAAGATGCACACACGTCAACTTGTAAATTTTAGTGAAAGTGTGAACGGACGAGCAGATCGCTGCCTTACACACCTGGTGAAACAGACGATTGATGCTCTCAGAGCTCGGACAGCGTCCAAAAATACGTCGTCATCTCCTAGAATTTGACGAATGAGGACACAAGGATGGCAGTACAAAGTCTTCCTTGAGATGGAAGGTCGAACGACCCTAGGAAGAAAAGAAGGCTGCGGATGCAGCACCACCTATCCTTGTGGAAGATCAGATAAGGAGCCTTACAAGTCAAGGCTGCCGGCTCAGAAAAACAGTCTTAACTGACGTAAACCAAGAGGCACCTCTTACCCTGATCAAATGCGCCGGGAAAGGGAGGCGCCTGACCCTTCATGGCGTAAGCCTGATCACGTTCTGTCAGATCCCACCTAGAGATGGTGGTCGACGAGACCGCTGGGCCCAGCCACCGAAACAAACAGTGAGTCTGGACTCCAAAACAGAGCAGTACCAGACAAGCATTCTCTCAGAGTTTTGGACAACGTCCAAGAAATGCACCGTCGTCACCTCAGGATTCGACGGATAAGGACACAAGGATGGCAGTACAATGTCTTCCTAGAGATGGAATGTCGAAACACGACCTTAGGAAGAAAAGAAGGCTGCGGACACAGCACCACCTTATCCTTGTGGAAGATCAGATAGGGAGGCTTGCATGACAAGGCTGCCAGCTCAGAAACCCGTCCTAACTGACGTAACAGCCACTAAAAGGACCACTTTCTGAGAAAGTGTCAACAAGGGAATCTCCCTGATGTTCTCAAACGGTGGTTTCTGAGGCACCTAGAGGCCATGCCATTGACTGCAAGCAGGATGGCATATGGGACCCTGCGGCAGCAGGTCCTCTCGTAGTAGTAGACTCCAAAAGGACGTCTGCTACACAAGCCCCACGGAGGTATTGGAGGGTGGCCCGGAGATGCCGCCTGCCGAACCCACTGTACAAACGTTCTCGCTAGAGAGTGAGCCCACCAGGGGTTCGTTGAAAAAGACAGCCAGGGCAGATACCTGCCCCCTAATTGTACTTAAAGTAAAATTTTTGGCCCGTTCCCTGCTGAGAACAGCAGGACTCTGGAACCAAATAAGTACACGTATGCCACCTCATTTCCTCACAAATAGATATGCAGGTCTTCCAAGTGCGATGGTAATCTTCCTAGAGGATGATTTCCGAGCACGCCTCATGGTAGAGATCACCGAGTCTGACAGGGCCCGGTCTCTGCGACAGCAGGTCCTTCTTAGCGGTAGATGTCAAAAGGCGTCTGCTACCAGACGCACTAGATCGGCGTACCAAGGACGCCGAGGCCAATTCAGAGAAATTGGGACCATTGTAATCCTCTCTGCCTCCAGTCTGCGAAGCAGATGAGGAAGGAGCTTCCGAGGAGGAAAGGCATAGATTAGCCCGTACTGACTCCACAGTGCCATCAACGCATCGGTCGTGTTTGCCCATGGGTCTCTTGACCTGGCCACAAACCTCAATACCTTCCGATTGAGTAGAGAAGCCAGAAGATATACGACTGGCGTGCTTCTCCTCTGGTAAAGGAGCTGAAACACCTCCGGGTGTAAAGACCATTCTCCTTGGTCCAGCATCTGGCAACTCAGATCGTTCGCCTGCCAGTTTTCCACACCCGGAATGTATACGGCCGACAGGCCTAGTATGCTCCTTTCTGCCCCCCTTAGGAGGTGAGCGACCTCCGATGCTGCAGCAGAGCTGCTTGTTCCTTCTGGAAGATTGACATACGGCACCACTGTGGAGTTTGTCCAACTGGATTCTGACTGGACGCCCTTGTAGCCTCTGAGACCATGTGGAGAGGCAAAGCCAGATCGCCCGGATTTCAGGCCAATGATCTGCAAGTGGGATTCCTCTGGAGTCCAGCGACCCAGGTAGACTGAGCTCCTCAGATTCCTCTGCAACCGGGAAGACAGGCGTCCGCCATGACCCCCATCCAGTAAAAAGGAAGGAACGGCTTCCCAAACAGAAATGCCGGTGATGTCGGCCACCAACTAGGGAGGTCCTGATTAGGTGGCTCACCCGGATTTTGATAATCCAGGGATGAAGGGCACTTGACCCTTCAGGACAAAGTTATCTTCTGTAACACTCGCGTGTGAAATAGTGCCTAAGGTACCGCCTTGAAGGGGGCTACCATGAGGCCCAGGACTCGCCTGCAAAAGTGGCGTGACAACCAACTTTGGGATGTCAACTGCGGCACCGCAGCCCGAAGGGTCTGCAACTTTCCCATAGGGAGAAAAAGCTGAGTTAGACTTACCGGTAACTCCTTTTCTGAGAGTCTTCCAGGACAGCCCATGAGACCTAGGGCTCCTCCTACCAGGACAGGAAGCACGTTACCCCCACCAGATAAAAGGGCGGTCCTCCAGACCCCACATCAGTCTTCGAGAACCGTAGGACAACCCTGAAAAACACATGCATAATATACATAACTTCCAGACAGAAACCAGGTGGGAATCCGGCTGTCCTGGAAGACTCTCAGAAAAGAAGTTACCGGTAAGTCTAACTCAGCTTTTCTCTCAAGCGTCTTCCAGGACAGCCCATGAGCCAGAACTTACCAGCCTAGGGTGGGACAACTGCCTGAAGGACCTTTCGACCAAACGCCTGCTCCTGCGCAGATAGGAGATCCAGGCGATAATGTTTCATGAAGGTCGAAAAACTGGACCATGTGGCAGCTTTGCAAATTTGTTCCGGTGAGGCACCAGCCCTCCCAGCCCAAGACGCAGACAAGGCTCTTGTTGAATGCGCCGTGACAAAAGGTGGAGGAACTTCTCTAATTTTGTAAGCTTCAGAGATGGCTTGCTTTATCCATCTAGCCAATGTGGCTTTAGATGCACTCTTACCTCTGTGCGTACCTGAAAAAAGGACAAACAAGGCATCTGTTTTCCTAAAGGTCTTAGTGACTTCAAGATAGACGAGGAGAATCCTTCTCACATCTAAAAAACGAAACTTTCTTTCTTGGTCGCCCTGTTGCGAACTACAAAAGGTTGGCAGTACAATGTCCTGAGATCTGTGGAATGTACTGGCCACTTTCGGCAAAAACCCAGGATCAGCTTTCAACACAACCCGATCCTCAAAAATCGTGAGGAGCGGCTCCCTCACCGATAAGGCCTGTAACTCGCTTACTCTACGAGCTGAGGTAATTGCTACCAAAAAAAAAACGTTTTTAAAGTAAGTAATTTAACAGAAATATCCTCTAGGGGCTCAAAAGGAAATTCTACCAGAGTTTGAAGCACCAGGGACAGGTCCCAAGTTGGACAACTTCTCACCACTACTGGCCTGGCCCTAGAAATGGATTTGAAAAATCTAGCTATAGTGGGATTTTCCAGGAGAGAAAACTGGAGGAAAACACTGATAGCTGCCGCTTGTACCTTTAAGGTACTAACTGAAATACCTTTGTCGACACCCTCTTGAAAAAATTCCAAAATAGAAGGAACATCATGAGCTAATCTTTGATTTTCAGATAACCATGCATTAAACTTTTTCCAAACCTTAGAATAAATGGCTCTAGTGACTGGTTTTCTGCAATTGACCAGGGTCTTGACTACTTTGTCAGAGAACCCCTGAGCCCTTAGTATCTTCTCTTCAGATACCAAGCCGTCAAGTTTAAGGAAACCACCTGTGGGTGTGACACTGGACCCTGTGATAGCAAGTCCTCTCTCTTCGGAAGTCTCAGCGGAGGCTTCGAGACCAGAGTCTGTAACAGGGAAAACCATGGCCTCTTGGGCCAGAAAGGGGCGATCAGAATAAGGTCTGTTTCTTCTAGGAGAAACTTCCGGAGAACTTCCGGAATAAGTATGATTGGCGGGAAGGCGTAACAGAGGCCGAATGTCCACGGATTCGTCAGAGCATCGACCCCCAATGATGGATCTGCTGGGTTCAGAGAAAAGCACTCCTCTGTCTTGCGGTTGTCCTGGTTTGCGAACAGATCCGCTTCGGGACAACCCCATTTGTCGGTGAGCCCCGCAAACACCTCGGGATGAAGAGACCATATGTCTCGATCCACCCTGTAGCGACTGAGATAGTCTGCCAAGCAGTTTTGCGTCCCCTTCAAGTGCACTGCTGTAATTGAGGCTAGATTCCCTTCTGCCCATGACAAAATTTCCTGGGCAATCGATTGAAGAATCCGACTCCTCATACCTCCCTGTTTGTTGAGGTACACAACCGTCGTGATGTTGTCGGATAGAATCTGGAGATTGTGACCCCTGATCTCCCTCTGAAAAACTAGCAATCCCCAGGAACTCGCATCTGTAGTGATCCTCTGGGATATAGGAATGGACCAAGGTAAACCTCTTGTTAGATGAAGGTTTGTCCTCCACCACCACAAGCTTATTTTTACTCTGGTAGGTAATAAAACCCTTGACTCCAGAGACCTTGCGTCCCCGTCCCAATCCCCCAAAAGAACCCTCTGTAATGGTCTTTGATGGAACCTTGCCCACGGTACTGCAGGAAAGCATGAGGTCATCAGACCTACTTGCTCTTGCCACCTCTCTCAGGGAGACCGATTGATTGGTCTGTAGAGCTGAGTGTCTGCACCATCTTTGAGACCTTCTCCTGTGGGAGAAAAACTTTTTGGTCTACTGAGCAAAAGTCGTATGCCAAATATGTCACCTTCTGGGCCGGAATCAAGGAAGACTTCTGTTTATCAACCAACCTAGGGATTGAAGGAAGTCTTGTACAGTCAGGAGATCCGCTGCTAACCTTTGGTAAGACTCTGCCACCACTAGGCGGTCGTCCAGGTAAGGGATAACCGTTATCGCCTTTAACCTTAGCCGAGCCAGCGCCTCCCCCAACACTTTCGTGAAAATGTGTGGGGATGAGGACAGACCGAAGGGGAGGGCTTGAAATTGGAAGTGCCGAATCTCTGTTCCCATTTTGACTGCTATTCTCAAACTTTTTTGGAAGGCTAGATGGATAGGGATGTGAAGATAAGCATCCCTTAAATCCAGAGTGGCCATGAAGCAGTTTGGGTAAAGCAGGTTCTTGATTGTGAACACTGTCTCCATACGGAAGTTCTTGTACCTGATCGATTGGTTTAGAGACCGAAGGTTCAGGATAAGCCGATACTTTCCTGATGGCTTTCTGATAACAAAAATATGGGAATAAAACCCCTTGTTCTGTTCTGAGCGGGGAACAGGGATCAGGACTTTTTGATCTAGCAAGTCTCCAATTTGGAGACCCAGAGCCCTCGCTTTTTCCCGATCTCTGGGAAGGGAGGTGATCAATAGTTGCTCTGGTGGTTGGCAAGAAAATTCCAGCCTGTACCCATTGGCCACTAGATCCAGAATAAAAGGACTCGAGGTGGCTGCTGCCCACTGTGGGAGAAAGGCCCTCAATCTTCCTCCCACTGGGAGACGAGCATCACTGTGACTTGGCGGGTTGTTAAGGAGGGCTAAACAGGACACCCCCTCTACCTCTGCCTTTGTGTCCAGTCCAATGCTTCCTAGGCCTATTGTCCTTTTCTCTAGGACCTTGCTGCCTACTTTGGCCACAATTTTTTTTTCTGGCTGTAGGTTTTTTCTTGTTTTCTGGAAAGGCTTTTTCTTATCGGCCGTACGTTCCAGTGCCTCCTGCAGACCTGGGCCAAAAAGATGATCCCCTGTTAAGGGAAGCCCACATAGGCGCACCTTAGAGGCTGCATAGCCTGACCAGGTTTTAAGCCACAGGCTTCTTCTGGCCGAATTCACTAAGGCCGAAGTCCTGGCTGACATTCTTACCGACTCTGCGGAAGAATCAGCTAGATACCCTACAGCCCGAAAAAGGAGAGGGAAATATTTTAGAATCTGCTCTCTAGAGGTACCTGCCAACAAATGGGATTGTATCTGAGTCAGCCATACCTCCAAATTCCTGCTACACAAGTAGAGGCCAGAGCTGGTTTACGATTCCCCACAGCTGAATCCCATGCTCTGTGAAGGAGAATCTCCTTTTTTGTCCATCGGGTCCTTAAGCGTGCCCATATCATCAAACGCCAGGTCCGAATTCTTTGAAACCTTTGAAAGAGGTGCGTCCAACTTCGGATTTTTATTCCACGGCTGCGCTGCATCCTCATCAAATGGAAACCTTCTTTTTAGGTTACCAGAAAAGAAAGGTTTTCTCTCTGGATTTTCCCACTCCAACTTGATAGTATCAAGGAGGGAACTATGCACTGGGAAGACTTTAGATTTCTTTGTGCAAACCTTTGTACATAAGGTCATTATTGGACAATTGTACCTCCTCCTCTTCTATTTCAAGGATTGTATAGATAGCCTTTAATAAGTCATCTACATCTTCCAAAGATAATTTAAACCTTAAGCCCCTAGCGGATTCTCTATCCCTGGGCTCTGTGTCTGACCCTGATTCTTTTGGAGAAGAACGGGTAGATCTGACTTCAGTCTCAGAGTCCTCACTCTCCGCATTCTGCTGAGGGGCGCTACTGACTGAAGCCTTTCTACTAGAGGACGGACCCCCTGCAGGAGCCTGAAATCGGTCAATAAGATTTTTAAAAGAGCTAAAAGTAGACGTAAGCTCAGCTCTAACAGACGTCAGCATCTTCTGACAGGAGGCTACTGGGTCATCCTTTACTAGGCCTTCTATACAAGTGCAGCAAACTGCTTTACTCCATGAGGAGCTCAGTTTGTTTCCGCAGACCGCACATTTTCTTTTAGGTGGCTGCGCTTGGGCCTTGTCCTGGGTCTTGGTCTGCAAGACAAAACAAATGACCCAAAATGAACATCTAAACCACCACACACTCCGTAACACCATGTGCAGGAGGGAGAAAATGTGTCCCCCTAACACCAAAATCCTATGATTGGGAGGGGGGGTAAAAACACTCACCAGGACAGCAAGAGAGTGACAAGACAAACACTCCAGGCTTATCTGAGAGGTCAGTACAAAAAATATACCCCACCGCCATTTAGAGCCCCTGCTCATGAGACCCAGGGTACCAGGTTCCAGGAAACATGTTACCCCCCGTCCGGAGGAAACACTAATACTGATGTGGGGCCTGGAGGACCGCCCTTTTATCTGGTGGGGTTAATGTGTTTCCTGTCCTGGTAGGAGGAGCCCTAGGTCTCATGGGCTGTCCTGGAAGACGCTTGAGAGAAAATACTTTCGCCTCTGAGGAGTCCAGAATCAACCCTAGATACACTAGGAGTTGGGACGGTACCAATACTGACTTCTGAGTGTTTAGCACCCAACCAATATCGGCGGGTCTAAAAGGTTATAGACACGCTCACTTCTAATTTTGAGTTTGAAGTGACCCTCAGAAGATGGTCCAAGTTGCCCCTGATAGCGATGCCATGCTGTCTTAGGGCCAGAATCGGGGCAAGCACCTTGGTGAACACCCTTGGTGCCGATGCCAGGCCAAAGGGGAGAGCCACCAATAGTAGTGGTCTTCCCCGGCCGCCAACACAGACATCTCTGATGCCTGGTGCATATGGAGACCTGCAAGCATGCGCCCTTGATGATCAAGGACGGCGGAAAATCCCCCGGAAGGAGGGCAGCGACAACAGAGGGAGCCAACTCCTTTCCGGAATCTTTGTACCTTCACAAAGCAGTTAAGGGTCCTGAGATCCAAGATTGGATGAACCCCCTCCTTCAGCACTACGAACAGATTTGAGTAGAACCCCTGAACCCGTTCCTTTACTAAGACAGGAAGGCCCACCCTGCGTATCAGCAGGTCTTGGACCGCCCCATATAGGGGTTCCGAAAAGTCGGCTGAAGCTGCCGGTTTAGAGGGAAAAAATCTGTTCGGTAGGCAAGCAAGGTTGGGCTTGCAAACCCAGGGACGCTTCTGTCCCTCAGCAGGCGCTTTATCAGCCTGGGGTCGTTTACCTGCCGCACTAGGCGGACGAAAGAACCGCTTGTGCGCGGTGAAGGAGGCCCTTGTCTATGGCGTGGCTCCTTACCTTTTTTGGATTGCGGAAGCAACGTGCTCTTACCTCCTGTGGCATCTTTAATGATGTCATCCAGAGAGGCCCCAAATGTCTGTCGCCCTTAAAGGGCAGATCCAACAGGGCTTTCTTGGAAGATTGGTCCGCAGACCAGCACCTTAGCCAGATCAGGCGGCATGACGCCACCGCATAAACCGAGGCCCAAGACAACAAGGGGATAGTATCCATGTATGACTCGCAGACAGACTCAAGGCCCTGTACCAACTGGTCGGCCAGAGCTACCTCGTTCGGAGGAGTCTCCCGTGCTTTTAACCACTGGAGTAGCATCTTTGCCTACTCAGTAAGTGTCAGACATCAGAAAACCCCAGCCAATGCTGGACGCACCGCTGAGCCCCCCCACTGTGTATAGGTATAGAGTGTCCCTGAAGACGGGAGCCCCTTCCACTGAAATCGTGGTAACTTGTTAAGTCTGGACACAGGGGGGTGCACTATCGGGGGAGAGGTAAATTTTTTCAGGAAACTCTTCTCAAGGGGTACCGAACTGCAAAATTTTTGGGGGTGGAAAAACCCTCAGTGGGTTTACCCACTCCTTGTACAAAGGCTTATCAAGATAAGACACACAAGGAAACACCTTAGCAGTGCAGGCTGGTTTACGGAACCCAAAGGGGACCAGTGTCTCTGCTGCTTCTGCAGCATTCTCCAATTTTGCAGTGATAAGGTCAGATACCAAAGCCTTTTCGCGTGCTGACCTGGACTTTGAGTCATTCTCACTGGCCGACCGGTCACGGTCTGCAGTCTCTGATGCATCAGAATCCGGGCCCTGAGCCACAGCCGGGCCTGGTTCTGCATCCAAATTATCCTCAGAAGATGGCTGGGGACGGGGGCGTTTACCACCCCCCGTTTTCCCATGCGCCGCTTCCACCTTGGCAACAAAAGCCTCCAGGGGCACCAGTTGCCAACTCAGGTGTTTCCAGGAAGAAGACGTCTCTACTGACGTCATGCTGACCCACGCAAGGTATCAATAGGCCACCCTCCTAGCTGCCACAGAGATGCAGGGTCTCCCAGAGGACTCACCACCCATAGAACGGTACCGCTATTGCTGCTGTCTGCTCCCGCCTGAGATGCTCTCCCACCGCTGCCTGTGTCAGTCTGATCCTTATCAGCAGGTCTATGTATGATTTTGCGCCAGTGAAATGCACCCTAGAGGCCGAGACTTTCCGCAAAATGGCCAAGTGGCCGTACTGAAACCAGTGTGGACCTTAAGAAAAAGGCCGCGAGCCGTCAATAGAGGTAAAAGAGGCCGCGGACCACAAAAAATGGCTGCCGAACGGCGGCATATACATACAGGCGTGCCATAAGAAAATGGCCGGCGGCAGTCGAGAGGCCAAAAGCGGCCGTGAACCACAAGAAAATGGCAGCCGAGCGGCAGTATATCCATACAGGAGCGAACCACAAGAAAATGGCCGCCGAACAGTCAACAGAGGCCAAAAAGGCGTGGACCACAAGAAATGACCGCCGACAGCATGGAGGGAGAAAGCACACACAGGTAAGCAGCAAAATGAAATTTCTAATGACAGCCTACAGCGCAGTCCCGCTCCAGATGGAGCCTCCCTAGGTGACCCCCAGTACCCAGCCTTAGCTCAGAGCCCAGGGATTAGGGAAGGCAGGGAGAGAGGAAAGAAAGGGCCACAACCACTTACTTGATCTCTCCAGGAATGTCCAGCCAAGTCACCCTGCCGAAGCAGGGGAGCTACTTACCTTTCCTGCATGGATTATGCTGGAAGACATTCCGGACCATCTTCTGCGCACGGAGGTGACTGTCGGCCCGGCCTGCTGTGATTGAACCCTAGGGAATGATCATATGCCTCCCCTGGAGCGCGAAGCTCATTGGCCACCCGTGGAGCGACGGGCATATCACGGAAAACCCAGCGCGTAGCTAGGGTCGGCACACGCTCGATGGCCGAAACTGGGGAGACTACAAGGATCTGGGATCCAACCTGTCACCCAGTCAGCAGTTGATCGAAGATCGCAGGAAACAAAAACCAAATGTAGAAACGTAGAAAAAAATCCCCCGGACCAGTGGGCCCGAAGGGAGCCATGTCCTTCTTACTAGGCAGAAAAAAACTGATCTGCAAGGTGCAGAGAGAGGGATTATACCCAGAGGGTCCGCCCCCTGGGCGGTGCTGTAGAGGGTGTGGTGTGTTAACACTTTCTACAAGTTTTCTGCCTAGTCACTCCTAAATGAAGGAGAATACCCACTTGTCAATAGGAAGCTGTGTCTGTCCATGAACGAAAGAGTAAAACTTATTTTTGAGCCATTAATTCTTATATCTGCAAGTTGTCTAGCTCTTTGCAATATCATGTCTCTGTCTTTATAATTCAGCATCTTCAAAATAAAGGTTCTAGGTCTTAGTTGCTCTCCCAAGGACGGAGAGCGCGCCGAGACTCTGTGTGCCCGTTCCACAGAAAAGTAAGAAAAATGTTCTGCTTCCATAGTATCTTTAAGCCATCTCTCTATAAATTCGACTGGCTTATTGCCTTCCGCCCGTTCGGGAAGTCCTACCACCCTGATATTGTTTTGTCGAAGATGATTTTCCATGTCCTCCAGACAAGATTCGTATAGAGATAGTTGTGTACTTTTTTTTCCCCCCATTTCATAATTTGTAGGGAGTCTTCCAATGTACTTATTCTTTCTTTCACACCTGTTATTCTTTCTTTAATAGTGTGCATGTCTTGTCTAAGCAGATTTATATCTTCCCTCATTCCTTCTAGTTTGTGTGCTAGGACATTCAAAGAACTATTACAGGTATTAAATAGCCTTCATAATGTCTGTTAATGTGATTACACGCTCTGCATTTGGGCTATTTGAGCCGTTTAGTGCATTAACTGATTTAACCGATGTATCATGCAAATCGTTCCTTATAGGGGCATGTCTTGCTATGTCATCCGACTCTGTTTCCATTATGCCTCCTCCAATGGCTTGCCCTTCCTTAGCTGAGTCCAATGGACCTTGTGTTAAGCTGGAAATAACAGCTTGTATTTTCATCTTTGGGCCATGATAGGAGTGTGAGTGAATTTTTCAAGCTGAGCTTTAATCACTTGCTGTTTATTTTGAGGCTTACTTTGATGTTTTTTTATCTGCGCTGCTCTGTGAATAGCATTAATAGCTTGTTCTTCACTCCCCATATCCTTCTTGGCTCTGCGTGTCATTTTTCAAGCTAGTAGGTTCACAATAGGCTCTCAAAAATCTCACGCTGGGTCAGTATCTTACAATTCATGCCAACAAGCTGTCACGTGTCTATATATCACATACCATGTAGCTTGCAAAAAATAATAATAATAAAAATAAAAATAAAAAATGATAAAGGGCTAAAAAAATATCCTGATGGTTTGACCCCTTTCACACTGGGGCGGGAGGTGCGGTGGCGGTATAGCGACACCATTTTTAGCGGCCCTATACTGTCAGAATTGCGGCGGTATTCGGCCACTCGCGGTGTGGTTTTACCCCCCGTTAGCGGCCGAAAAAGGGTCAAAACCGCCGGCAATGCGAGATCCGGCTAGGACGACTTTTGAGCGGTCCTGCTAGCGCACCGCTCCAGTGTGAAAACACACGGGCTTTCACACTGGAGACACAGCAGCTGCTGTTTAGGGTTGGTTTGCAGGCGCTATTTTTAGCGCAATAGCGCCTGCAAACCGCTCCAGTGGGAAAGGGGCCTTAGAGTAGTGGTTTACATGTATGGGAAAGGCACAGCTCGATTGTAAATCACAGATTGCAGTCAGATAAAGCCATAGTATGGTAAGGTTTGGAGGTTCTCAACCAGATTATTACCAATATAGCCAAAGAAAAAAAAGAGAAAAGAAATTTAGGGTCCAGAGTCGATATCAAAACTTGCAGGTTATATTATACTGGTCATGTCCAAATATATTCCAAATCAGTTCCACTTATTTTAACGCTCTTCACAACCTCCTCCAAGTTGTACAGAAATAAAGGAATAAAAAGGCAAAGCTATATTGCAATTTATAATCAGATAGAGCCTAAAGTGTGGCACGGCTCAAAAGTACTCAGCTGGATTGTTACAGGTATAGCCAGGGCAAAGAAAAAAAGCTTGCAAGTTATATTCAGATATATTTCAAATCTATTCCACTGTTTATTTTAGTGTTTTAGTGTTCACCACCTCCTCCTTCTCCACATTATCCAGTAGTATCCGGTAATATATATTTTATGGTGTTCTATATAAAGATATTCTAGCCACAAAGCCTTATATATCAAATCACAAAAATCACAAAGTATACCCAATATCAGAGCTGTTTTATCATCAGGGCTGTGTGTTATTGGTTGAAAGCTGCAAACTGGAGGCCTGGGAGCTGGAAGCCGAGAGCTGGGAGCCGAGAACAGAGAGCAGAGTCAGTTACAGAGCCACAGAACGGAGCAATGCCACAAAGCGTGTGCTAGAGACTGATTGCCGGTTTCCAAGATCCTTAGACTGCGAGCTGTGCAGCTGTGCGCTATGTATCAGATGCTTCGGTTTAGTGATCAGAAACCTTGAGCAAGGGGCTAGCAGCGAAAATCCAAGGACCGAGGGTAAAGAAGCAGAAGCCAAGGAGCCGTGCAACATAAATCTCGCAGCATATGCCAGGACCTGTGAGTGTGCGAAAGTTAAGAGCCGGGAAACGATAGTTGATGGCTGGAAGCTGTTAAGCGGCTCCTGAACACCCTCTGATCAGCTGGGGGCAGGTTGCAATCAGATCTGTATCAGCCGTCTCAGCTGTGCCAGCCGGATCTCTATGTCCATCGGATGCACTTGCCAAAGTGGTGAGAAAGAGCAGACCCGATCATCAGACACCACCCGCCTATCTGAACACCGGACACCGAGCAAGATAGCCACGGGGACAGCCACTGTCACCATCAGTAGTGGGCACCAGCAATGTGCCCGAGATGCCTGGAATGCACCAAGGGTATCGACCGCACAAGGGAAGGAATCCCGTCAAGGATAAAGGTAAAGGGACGGTCAGTGGTGGAGCTCCATCTCCTGTGTCTCCTCACATCCTCTCACACAGACGTGCCACACCCAGTCTGACAAGCCCATTTCATGTGTTGCTGAAGGAGGAGCGGGCCAGGCCAGGCGGGCCCCTTGAGATGCTGGGGCCCCTTACAGGAGTACTGCCTGTACCCCCCTGATGGCGGCCCTGATCAGTGCCATCAGCTATAACTGTTAACACTGATTTTTTATAATTGACAGGTATTTATGTCCATTTTATTATAACGGCAGGGAAGGTGCCCCGTTGTGAGAATACAATACCACAGTGGGAAGAATTCCCCCATCCACCTCGAATGTGTCTGCTGGTTGAATGAAAAAACAATGATCAATGTATAGACTACCTTACTCTTCCTCTGCAACCAAGACACTGTTTCTTTCCCTTCTGTAGGTAAATCAATATAGCATTCACACAATGCAGGAGTGAGCACAAGCATATTTAGGAAAAACACGTTTTTTTCACTAAAGGTTAATCCCGCTGGCTATAGCTGGCAACACTAATCATTGTGTTCTGCCAGCAAGGAAGCTTTTCTGCAGGCAGAACATAATAGTGCTGCAGGAGGGATTCTGCCATGAACACTGAACACTGTTGAAGAGTGGTGGAAGGAGAGAAGATTGCATAATGTATGGCCTGTCTTAGTGAAGCTCTTTTACCGCTGTCCCTTATGCTTCTGCACAAACACCAAATGAGCACCATTTAGGAATGCAACTTATGACCTTACACTAGCAGAATTTTGCTCAGAGATCCTCGTTTTGAAAACGTCTTTCAATGTTCTAATCGTTGGAGGGGACAAATCTTAATTGATCGCAGTGATGACAGGATTCGATGGATCAGGATGGAAATTTATTCTTGAATACATTTATATCAGTGAATGTGGTTTTCATATGGGAAAGTCCAATCATTCCAAAATCAAATATTAAAGAAAACATTAAGTACTTTTGAACAAGTCAACTGTACCGTTCAAAATATTCATAGGATCGTTCGCTCTGAAATCTACTAGGGTATACTCAAAGAATTGTAAGAATAAAAATATACCGTTAATGTCTGGCTTTCCAATTGCTGAAGAATTTTAGTGTTGATCTCATCACTTCCTGGAAAGGAAAAACAGGTTGTAGTAAATAAGAAAAAATTCTAGAACACAATAGAAAGATCTTGATCAGAATTTACTTGGGAATGTGAACTTCCGGCTAAATAGCAGCACTATACAGACTGGCATTTAAAGCGCTAACAAAGAAAAGTATATAGGTGACAAGTGGACGCATATGAACAGAAGTAGCCATAAAAGAGTTGGAGTTTCCAACAGCGACCAGATTATAATTGTCTGATCATACCGATATCAATTTTCCAACTGGATGCTAACGCAACAAACCATTTTCTTTTTACTCCAGTTCATACAAGTATTTTTAGAATTATGCATTTTAAAACTCAAATTTTACCACTC
This sequence comes from Rana muscosa, assembly GCA_029206835.1. Classification (NCBI taxonomy): domain Eukaryota; kingdom Metazoa; phylum Chordata; class Amphibia; order Anura; family Ranidae; genus Rana; species Rana muscosa. Next base: position 191,948,639 of record CM055117.1, read on the forward strand.
TAAAAAAATGCAAAGATTAACAAGACAGACATCCCTGACAGTGAAGCTTAAGCCGGCCATAGATGGATTGACATTTCAATCCATCTATGGGCAGGACTGGTTGTACTGGAGTCGATCCATCGATTGACTTCAGTACAATCAACCTCTCTTTTTTCGCTCAAACACTGCCAGTAGCTTATAGCCACAAGAAGCGATCATTGTATTCTGCCGGTGGAGTATACTCCCAGTGCTCCCTGCCAGCTGAACACAATAGCATTGCGAGAGAGATTTCCCCCATCAACACAGTCCGAATCGAACAGATTTCTCTCTTTCAACAAGTAGTTGAAAGAAAGAAAAATTGCTTAATATATCACCTGCCTTAAAAAGCAGTTTGCGTTTCTCCCTATGATCTGCAAGAAAAAGTTCAGACGTAGAAGAGAGGTTGGCTTTTGACTTTGAGATCTTTATCTGCACACATAAATCACTCACCAAGTCGTGTGTTTATAAAAAGCCGTGGAACACTCTGTGGATAATTGTCTTTTTTGTCCTTGAATATTTCACTGGCAACAACTTTCTGTTCCAACTGGATAGGAGGGGAAGAATAGTCAATATAGTGCAAACTATGAGCATCAGAATAATAAGAAAGAAAATTGTTAGCTGAAAAATATGAGGACAAGAAAACAAAATACAAGCTGAATAAAAGTAAACTAAAACTCTGCACTTGCAAATGACAGAACAAAAATATGTACCTCACTGAACTGCAAAATAAACATAACATAACAGTGGGTACTATTAGGGAATGCTTCGGTTTATCCTAGACTTTTTTTGTTACCTGTTGGGCATGGTGCTTTTCTGTATTTCATTGATTTTTACATTAACACAGACACGGAATAACTGCAGTTTAAGGATTCAAGAAATACAGTAATGCTGGACTTGACAAGTAATTAGACATAGTAAGCATTTGCCAGAACTATCTGTCTTACATAAAAACTACAAATATATACAGCAGCGTTTTATTGTCAACATTTTGATGAAGCCCAGTTTATCTTCCTCAAAGAGTCCCGAGAAAGACGGACAGAGCTTCATCGAAATTTTGAAAGAAAAAAAAAAAAAGAAACCCAAACACACTGCCGTTTTGAGCCATCTCATTTGCAAGACACGCAAGTGCCAAAACCATACATTACTGTCCATTAGAAAATCAATCTGCCACTGCTCAGAAAACCTAGGCAACTATAGAAGGAACCCAAGGGTTGCATTACACCCTGGTTGAGAAAGGCTGGTCCAAAAAGACTGCACATTACAGTTTTTTGCTGTAAAGGAAAATGTGCAAACATTTGAATACATGCCAGAGTTTACAAAATGTCACATCCTTAAAGTGGTTGTAAACCCTCACATATACCCAGGGAAGTGAACAGCCTCAGATAATACACAGAGATAAAACAAATCCCCCTACATAAGTTTTACTTGTATCTATGCAGTCATCCCCTCTATACACCCCTTCAGATTGTGTTAAAAATCTTTCACCTATTAGCAGCAGAGAAGAGGCTACAGTTACAATGTGTGAGAGCTGATTGGAGGAAAGTGACCCCCCTCCACATAGGCAGAGGAACAAACGAACATGCAGAGCTGTATTCCGAACAGACAAGCTCCGTGCTTATCTCCCTCCCCGACACACGTATTTAGCTCAGGTTATCTCCTCATGTGTCGGAAAAATTCTCATGCTGATAACAGAGTAACGAAGCACCAGAGAGAAACAACACTTAGAGCTTTGGAGAGAGACAAGTAAACACTACAGATATATGTACTTTGCTCAAATTACATGACTGGGGTTTACAACAACTTTAAATCAGATAAAACGGTTAAAAACTAAAATTAGGATGGAAAAAAACAAACATTCGAGAGACTTTTGGTGGAGATAAAAATACTCTGTTAGTACTTTAGCTAATGTTACCTGTTGCTTCCATTCAGGGTTAATTCTGTGGCAATACTTCCACACCATGTTGTTCATGCACATTTCCCTCAGGAGCTCAGAGGCCTAAAGAAACCAGAGAGTACAATGACTGTCTAACTTCTCTATCTAAAGGGGTTTTATGCAAAGCTGCATTGTTAAATCACAAAAGCTTCCCTGGGTACAGAACAATTCGTCCTCTAGAATTGTAAGAATGAATATAAAATTATAATCAAATAGTACATCGACAGGAGAGTTGCACAAACATCTATAAGCAAGTCAACTTCTATCCAAAAAGAAAAAAAAAATGAAAATAATACAACATATAGACTGATTTATCCTGTAATTTTATCTTCAGGAAGGATGTTAAAACATTGTCCAGAATAAAAGATCAGAAAAAAAAATCAGCTTCATCTATGAAACCAGATAATGAAAACATGCAACAAGCAATACCATTCTTGAAAAGTCAAGTTAAAAAGGGATTGTAAACCCTTTTTTTTTTAAGCATACATGTCATACTTACCTCCACTGTGCAGTTCGTTTTGCACAGAGTGGCCCCGATCCTCCTCTTCTGGGGTACCTCAGCGGCACTGGTTGCTCCTCCCCGCATCGAGTGTTTACATTGGAGAAGGCTCTCAAGGTGGACAACCGTGCGGGCACGCTCCCGAGTCCTGCATCTGTGTCCATTTACACAGAATGCAGGACTCGGCCCCGCCCCCTGGCGCCGCATAATTGGATTTGATTGACAGCAGCCAACAGCTGCGCTGCTATCAATCTATCCAATAAGGACACGAGACACCAGCTAGAGCTGGTGTGCTTGTTCCCGGCCGAAGGATGACCGCGTTAAGGCAAGTAAAACGGGGGTCTGGAGGACTACAGAAGGTTGGTCACCCCAATGCAGTGTTTCTCAACTCCAGTCCTCAAGGTGCCCCAACAGGTCATGTTTTCAGGATTTCCCTCGGATGAAACGGCTGTGGTAATTACTAAGGAAGTGAAACTGATCAAATCACCTTTGCAAAATAATGGAGAGCCTGAAAATATGACCTGTTGGGGCGCCTTGAGGACTGGAGTTGAGAAACACTGCCTTAATGCGTAGAATGCATTAAGGTGAAAAACAATGAGGGTTTACAACCTCTTTAACGGTGTAATATTGCAACTATTGCAAGTATAGTAATTTAAAATACAAAATAGTTTATCTAATAGTAAGTAATCCATCTTCCATATTGTCAGACATTTCAGGGCAGGGAAAGGCCACCCAGAGATACCACTGACTGAACATATCTGGAGATGGTAATGTGTGTTTAATGAAAACTCCCTAAAATGATATGCATAATACACTTTATCCTGCCTACCAATAAAGATAGTGCTCTATGGAGGTAAAAAGTAAATAGAAATAGCATCACAGATTAATGTATCTTCTAGCTTCATAATTACGGTGATGCAATATCCCTTCTTGCACAATATTGGCTATACTGGCTGACCTTCACAGCACTGCTTCTTTGAGAAATCAATATTGCTTGTAGCATATACTCTGCAAAGCCGGTTCACCACTGAACAGAAGGCACTTTGTCTGCTCACCTCTCTGAGCGATGGAGGTGGCACAGGCCAGGACTTGTCGAGCACACTCTTTGGCTGATTCCGGTGGAGGTTCATAAGGAACGAGTAGCGGATGTAATCCAGGAAGTACTCATTCTCAGTGCAACGGGGTTGATTGCGGTAAATGAAGCCTTTGATAAAACTGTAGACAGATAAAAAATTACAATTCACAAATCGTTTCCAACATAGGCACAGACACTTTTTTTTCCCACAAGAAAAAGGTACATACACATTTAGTTACTGCACATATCTGTCCGTTAATTATTTATTTGAAATACTTTTTGTTATTACCAGACAGTTCAAGGTTACAAAAAGTATCAAACCGGTATATGAAAAGATCCATACGAATACATTGATACCCGGTACTCAGTATACATTTAACAAAACACTGTTTGTACAAAATATACAAGCACCAGTTGTACTCCCCCCAATCCCTACTGCAGACCTACAATGCACTTCAAAGCCTGGTAAGTACCATTTTTACCAGGCAATAACAGTGGTGAGGTATGCATCGAGCACCTCCCTCCACAACACATCCAATAACTCAATAACGACCCATCGGGTCCTCGCTCATTCTATTAATCATGAGTTCCCTGTGCACAAAGCCGCATAGTATCTGGAAACCTGCTTGGCAAGATCCGGGTCAAGTAAAACAACTTCCAATTTAGTATTTTTGAGCTGGACAACCCCCATCCCAAACTGTGCTATTGCGGCGTGACAAAGCTGTGCGTATTTAAAATGTTGCATCCTAGGTACCCTGAAATTCTTACACAACTGCTTAAAAGTGCATATTTTCCTCTCTTGAAATATGTGATGTGCATACTTAACCACCTCAATACCGGGCCTATTCTGGCACTTCTCTCCTCCATGTAAAAATCATCATTTTTTTGCTAGAAAATTACTCAGAACCCCCAAACATATATTTTTTTTTAGCAGACACCCTAGGGAATAAAGTGGCGGTCATTGCAACTTTATCTCGCACGGTATTTGCGCAACAATTTTTTAAACGCCTTTTTTTGGAAAAAAAAACGGTTTCATGAATTAACAAAACCGTAAAGTTAGCCCAATTTTTTTGTATAATGTGATAGATGATGTTACGCCGAGTAGATAGATACCTAACTTGTCACGCTTTAAAATTCCGCACACTCATGGAATGGCGCCAAACTTCGGTACTTAAAAATCTCCATAGGCGACGCTTTAAAAATTTCTACAGGTTACCAGTTTAGAGTTACAGAGGAGGTCTAGTGCTAGAATTGTTGCACACGCGGCGATACCTCACATGTGTGGTTTGAATGGCGTTTACATATGTGGGCGGGACTTGCGTGCGCGTTTGCTTCTGAGCGCGAGCTATCGGTGACAGGGGAGTTTTAAATTTTTTTATTTTTTTATTTTACTTAATTTTTTTTATTTTGATCACTTTTATTCCTATTACAAGGAATGTAAACATCCCTTATAATAGGAATCTATTGTGACAGGTTCTCTTTATGGAGAGATGCGGGGTCAAAAAGACCCCACATCTCTCCTCCAGGCTGGAAAGCATGAGATTGGGAAAAAAAATTTCACAGATCTCATGCTGACAGCCGCGATCACGGCTTTGTTTACTTACGGGTACCCGGGTGTGACGTCATAACGTCAAGCCCGGGCCTCCGACGGACCATCTGGACACCGAAATCTCTATCCTCGTCATCTGGAGCCGGCCGATTCGTTCTCCGGGCTCCGGAGAGAGCACGGAGAAGCACCGGATGCGCAGAGTCGCCGGCTGAAAAGGATATCTGAATGATGCCTGTAGCTGCAGGCATCATTCAGATTCCCCCCCCTAAACTCCAGGATGTCATATGACGGTGTGCGGTATTGAGGTGGTTAATCCATAACGAGGCCATAGGAAGCCACCTTCCATCTTAAAAAAATTCCTCCAAGAACAGGTTAAACCAGAGAGGACTATTAGGGGACATTGACAGGCATGTATCACCCAGGTTATGAGAGCATATATGAAAAATGTTCCACAGGAGAGACAAAACTTCGACTTCTCTACCTGACACCCCTTCCCCCTAGAGCATATTAAGCAAGGCTTCATACAATGTTGCCACTTCCGCTTCTGCGGCAGTTGCTGCATTAGGATTCTGGGGGAAAAACCACCAATGAAGAAAAATCAATTGAGAAGCAAAATAATAATCCCTTAGATCCGGCATTGCCAGTCCCCCCCCCCCCCCCCCTAATGGCCATGGGTAACTTTAGAATAGCGAATAATAGTCTGGGAGTACTAGATACCCCATAATTTTTTTTTTTATATATACATTTATATAGTCAATGGTCTGAAAATAGGATTTTTTTTCAGCATACTTACCTGTAAAATCCTTTTCTTTGAGTACATCACGGGACAGAGTGAGGCTATTATTCCTTACTTACTGGGACGTCCCAGAGCAATAGCCTTGAGGGGAGGGAGACACCCTGCCAAAACAGCCATCAGACCTATACGGCAGCCCGCAGTACACTGCAGCCAAAAGCCGAATCCTCGGCTGCTCGAACATCCACTTGATAACATTTTGTGAACGTATGCACTGAAGACCAGGTAGCAGCCTTACAAATCTGAGCCACACAGATACCAGATGGCGAAAAGCCCAGGAAGTTCCTACACCCCTGTGAGCTCACACCCTAAAGGGAAAAGCCCTATGTTTCAGACCATAAGCCTGAATGACCAAGTGGCGGACCCAATTGGCAAATGGAAGCTTTGGAAGCTGCCTGCCCTATCTTGGGTCCCTCTGGTAAAACAAAAAAAGGAGTCTGATCCTCAGAGTTTATTTGTCTAGATCTGCGGAGATCTGACTGCTCGCACTACATCCAAGGAGTGCAGTCGTTTCTCTTCCGCCGCAGGAGGCTTAGAGAAAAAAAAAAAAAGGCAAAACAATGTCCTGATTCAAATGAAAGGCCGACACCACTTTTGGCAAAAAGGATGGAACAAGTCGTAACACAACCCTGTCGTGAAGGATCGAGTATAGTTCCCTGCATGAAAGGGCCATCAATTCTCAACACCCTTCTAGTCGAGGGGATGTCCATCAGGAAGGCTAGCATGCGTGACAGCAAGACTAATGGAATTTCCTCGATAGGCCCAAACGGTTGTTTCTGTAACAGGCAATACCAGGTTTAAGTCCCAAGGACACGTAGGTGACCTAACAGAGGGAAGCAAATGAGTTATCCCCTCCATAAAAGGTTTGTATCAGTAAATGGGAGGCCAAGGGCCTTTGGAAGAATACTGACAAGGCCGAAATCTGACCTCTGATTGTACTCAAAGCCAATCTGATTTCCACAGCCGACTGTAGAAGAGAGAATTCTCCCAATCACGACTGTAAATAGAGGTGGAATATAGGACCTTGAGACAGTAGACCGGGGTGGCGCAGAAGCATCCATGGCCCGTCTATTGCCAATCTCACGATCTCTGGGAACCAGGGCCTTCTGGCCCAGGCTGGTGCCACCAGGATGACTGGAACCCACTCTCTCAGAATCCTGCGCAACAAAATGTGGAAGGAGAGGGATCGGGGGATGAAGCTTAAACCAGGGAACTACTAGAGCATCTGCTCCGATTGCCAGAGGAACCCTTGTTTGGGACACAAACTGCTACAGCTTGTTGTTGAACCTGGATGCCAACAGATCGACCTCTGGCCATCCCCAACGCTGGCAGACTTCCTGAAACACATTCGGCGGTAGGGACCATTCCCCTGGGCAGATCTGCTGGCGGCTGAAATAATCTGCACTCCAGTTCTCTACTCCCCGGATATGGACCACCGATAAATCCTGCACATGTCCCTCTGCCCAGGTTAATATGTGGTTCACTTACTCCCGAGTTGAACGGCTCCTGGTACCACCCTGGTGGTTTATATAGGCCACTGCAGGGGCATTGTCGGACTGAACGCTGCTGGGGCAGTCCTGAAGCTCCACTGAACAGGTTTGAATAAAACCCTGTACCTCTTTCAGACACCGGAACCTGTATGATCATTCCCTGATGCACTAACTGCTCTAGTGCTTAAAACCATTTTTCTTTTTGGAGGATCCGCTGGAACGTTGGATCTTAAAAACCTCTGAGGAGGAAACCTCTGTAGTTTCAGCTTGTAACCGCAGTACACTGTTCAGGTGACACACTCGTCCTGCAACACTGTTCTCCAAATGTCTGCAAATTGGAGCGATAGAGTGGGGGCATCCCCTCAAAAGGAGGGCTTGGTGCTAGGTTTAAAAGAGTTCTTTACCCAATGTTTTTTCTGGCCCTGCGGCTTGCCCTTGGTTCTTGGTGGCGGAACGGTCTTGTCGCTGAAATACCTGGGGAAGTCCCAGAGGTTTTAAACGAGGGATGCCTGGTCATTCTTTTTACAAGAAGTAAAAAAATAGGATTTTTATAACAGCTTACCTGTAAAATCCTTTTCTTGGAGTACACCACGGGACACAGAGCTAGTCATTACATAATGGGTTAAGGGTCACCAGCGGTGATTGGACACTGGCACAACCAATGGAAGACAGTTCCCCTCCATATAACCCCTCCCATCAGGGAAGTACCTCAGTTTTGTAGCAAAGCAGTAAGGTTCCCATAAGAAGGGTGGGACCTCTGTGTCCCGTGGTGTACTCCAAGAAAAGGATTTTACAGGTAAGCTGTTATAAAAATCCTATTTTCTTTATCGTACACCACGGGACACAGAGCTAGTCATTACATAATGGGACGTCCCAGAGCAATGCTCATATGAAGGGGGGGAGACACAGATCAAACCGACCGCTTGCGGACCAGAAGCCCTATACTGCTGCCTGCAGCACACTTCGCCCGAAGGCGGAATCCTCATGTCCTTTCACATCTATTTGATAGAATTTGGAAAATGTATGGACTGAGGACCAAGTTGCAGCCTTACAGATCTGAGCCATCGAAGCCTGGTGGTGCACTGCCCATGAAGCACTTATCGCCCTGGTAGAGTGCGCCTTAACAGGAAAAGGAGGAGTCCTGTTCTTTAAACCATAAGCTTGAACAATTACTTGTCTAATCCACCTGGAAATGGTGGATTTTGATACCGCTTGGCCCTTCTTGGGACCATCTGGTAAAATAAACAAAACATCTGTTTTACGTATCTGAGCGGTTGCTTGCAGATACACCCTTACCGCTCTCACTAGATCTAGAGAGTGTAATAATTTTTCCCCCGCCGTCCGCGGGTTTGGAAAAAAGGAAGGCAGAACAATGTCTTGATTCAAGTGAAAAGCCGACACCACCTTAGGCAGAAAAGCCGGATGGGGTCGTAGTACGATCTTGTCCTTGTGACAAATTAGATAAGGCTCTTTACAAGAAAGAGCTGCTAGCTCTGATACTCTCCTAGCAGAAGCTATAGCAATCAGAAAGGCCAATTTCCTACTTAATATAATTAAAGGAATATGGCGAATAGGTTCAAAAGGTTGCTTTTGCAACACTGACAATACCAAATTCAAATCCCATGGACACAAGGGAGACCTGACTGGAGGATTTATCCTCAGTACCCCCTGAATGAATGTCCGAACTAGGGAGTGAGATGCCAATGGTCTCTGAAAGAAGACTGATAGAGCCGATATTTGCCCTTTGATGGTGCTAAGGGCTAATTTCATATCCACTCCTAACTGGCAAAAAGCAAGAATCCTACTTATTTCATATTTCAGAGGATTCCAACTTCTGGATTCACACCAGGAAACGTATGCTTTCCAGACTCTATGATAGATGAGTCTGGAGGCTGGCTTTCTAGCATTAATGAGCGTAGAAAGAACCAGACCAGAGACCCCTCTCTTTTTCAAAATGTGGGTCTCAGCAGCCAGGCCGTCAAATTTAGCCTTTGTAAGGAAGGGTGGAATACTGGACCCTGTGACAACAGGTCGTGTCGAAGTGGAAGCTTCCAGGGCCTTCCTATCGCCATTTTTACGATCTCGGCATACCAAGGCCTCCTGGGCCAGTTTGGGGCCACTAGGATTACTGGTATTCCCTCCTCCTTGATCCTGCGAAGCAGTCTTTGTAGAAGAGGGATCGGAGGGAATGCATAGATCAGTGAGAACTGATTCCATGGAGTTATTAGAGCGTCTGTCCCGTAGGCTAGAGGATCTCTCGTTCTGGACACAAAGTTGTCCAATTTCTTGTTGAACCTGGAAGCTAGCAGGTCTACATCTGGGTTTCCCCATCTCAGACATATGGCCTGAAAGATCTCGGGGTGAAGAGACCACTCTCCTGGTAGCAGCTGCTGACGACTCAGGTAGTCTGCTTGCCAGTTTTCTATCCCTGGACTGAAGATTGCAGAGATGCAAGGTACATGCTCTTCTGCCCATGCCAAGATCCGGTTCACCTCTCTTTGGGCTGCCCGACTGTGGGTGCCTCCTTGGTGATTGATGTAAGCTACTGCCGTAGCATTGTCGGATTGAACTCGAACTGGGTAGCCCTGTAACCTGTATGTCCAGGTTTTGAGGGCTAGATATACCGCCCGGATCTCTAGCACATTGATGGGCAGGATCCCCTGAGTCTTGGCCCAGGTTCCCTGGGTAGAAGCCTCCTCGAATACTGCACCCCAGCCCGATAGGCTGGCATCCGTAGATACCACCTTCCAGGCCACTGGGAGGAAGGACTTTCCCTTCCGTAAATTCCTGGCTTCTAGCCACCAATTGAAGCTGTGGCGTACTTGTGAGGACAGGCGCATGGGTATATCCAGAGCTTGGCTCTTCCTGTTCCAGGAGGCTAAAATATTGCCTTGAAGTAGTCTCGAATGAAACTGGGCGTAAGGGACCGCCTCGAAGGAGGCTACCATCTTTCATAATAGTCTCATGCAAAGGCGAATAGACGGCCTCTTGTTTGCTTTGACCTTGTGCATCAGGTCTTTCAGAGACTGTATCTTTGGCTCTGGCAGGTATACCCTGTTTTGGGCTGTATCTATGATCATGCCCAGGTACACTATCCTTCTTTGGGCCTGGAGAGAGGATTTTTGTAAGTTTATAATCCACCCTAAATGCTCCAGGTATCCTACTGTAGTGTCTACAGCGTGATCCAATCCCTCCTTTGACTGATCTATTAATAGTAGATTGTCTAGATAGGCTGTTACCGCAATGCCCCGTGTTCTTAGGTTTGCTAACAGAGGAGCTAGCACCTTTGTGAATACTCTGGGCGCGGTGGCTACACCAAATGGCAGGGCCACAAATTGAAAGTGGCGATCTTCTACCGCAAACCTTAGGAATCTTTGGTGAGCGGGGAGGATTGGTATGTGTAGATATGCGTCTTTGATATCTATGGACGCAATGAATTCTCCGCCTTTTAAAGTAGCGACCACGGATCGAATCGTTTCCATTCGAAAATGGCGAACGTTCAGAAACTGGTTTAGATTTTTTAGATCCAGGATGGGTCTGACTTCTCCGTTCGGTTTTGGAATCACAAAGAGGTTTGAGTAAAAACCTGAACCTTGCTCCTTTTGGGGTACCTCTGTAACCACACCTTGAGCTATTAAGTGATTCAAACCTTTGAAGAAGGATCCTCTTTTTTGTGGATCCTTGGAGAGTCTTGAACTTCGGAATTGAGAAGATGGGATCTCTCGAAATTCCAGTCTGTACCCTGAGGATATTGTGGATACTGTCAGGGTCACCTGTGGCCAGGTGACAGATGCACACCGTAGGGGGACAGGAGTGCACCGCGAGGTAGTGAACCCTATGGCTGGCTTCTGTGGATAGGAAACTGGGTGGTTGTGGAAAGCGGGACCAGAGGAGCACAACCGGGATCCCAACGGAAGCGAGAGCCAAGATTCCCCAGGGCGCGGAGTCTAAGACCCAGCTGGTCTTCTCCAGGGCCTCTAGTGGTGAGGATGTTACGCTGCAGGCTGGGACCAGGTCGCGGCCCCTGGAGTTTCCTAGCTCACGCCCCGTAGGATAAGGGGAAGCAGCAGCACACGATAGAGAGAACCGAATAACAAGCCGAAGGTCAGGGGCCACAAGCAGACAAGGATAACGAGGAACGAGCCGAAGGTCAAGGGTCACGAGCAGACAGGGATGGTCGGGGACAAGCCAATAGCGTAACAGAGAGACAGACGTAGCACACGGCAGGCAGGAACCCAAACACACAATGCCTAACAAACACGTTGATCAGCAAAGCAGGCTTGCAGTGCACAGGTTAATATAGTGTTCAGTGATAGGGCCTGGGGTGGAGTCAGGCTGGGAGGAGATTATAAAGGAAGCCAGGTGAAGGAGGTCTGGTCTCTAGATGAACACATGAGGAGGAAGGTAAGATGGCAGACAGACATTAATGCATATCCATGACAGTACCCTCCCTCTTACGAGGCCTCCCCCTTCCCCGCCTGGGCCCAGGTTTAGAGGGAAACTTCAGATGAAACTCCTTTAACAGACGAGGTGCAAAGACCTCAGATGCAGTGATCCAAGACCTCTCCTCAGGACCAAACCCTTTCCAATGAACGAGGTACTGAAGAACGCCTTTACAGAGTCGGGAGTCCAGAATTTGACTGATCTCGTACTCCTGATTATCCTCCGAGACAGGCGCCACGGTAGGAAGAGGACGAGAGAATTTATTGAGGACTAAAGGCTTTAGAAGAGCAACATGAAAGGAGTTAGTGATTTTAAGGCTCTTAGGAATCTGGAGTTTGAAACAAACCGGATTCAGTTTAGCAGTTACCGTGTATGGACCGATGAATCGTGGAGCAAACTTCAGAGAAGGAACTCGGAGCTTGATGTTCCTGGTAGAGAGCCAGACTTTGTCCCCTGGCTGAAGAGAAGGCGGTTTACGCCTGCGGCGGTCGGCAAAGCCTTTGAATTTTTCAGCAGCTGCCCGGAGGGAATCATGAACGTGACCCCAAACGGAATTGAGAGACTCCTGAACCGAAGCCAAAGCTGGAATGTCTGGAGAACAGATCATAGGAAGAGGAAGTTGAGGGTGTTTTCCATAAACTGTGAAAAAGGGTGTCTTCTGCGAACTGGTATTCACATGATTGTTATGGGAGAATTCTGCCCACGGGAGTAGAGAGGACCAATCGTCATGGTGAGAAGACACAAAGGTGCGAAGAAAGACCTCTAACTCCTGATTAACCCTCTCAGTCTGTCCATTGGATTGGGGATGGTAAGAAGAAGAAAAATCCAAGACAATATTGAGGGATTTGCAAAAGGCTCTCCAAAAACGAGACGTGAATTGGACTCCCCTGTCGGAAACAATATGAGAAGGGACCCCATGTAGGCGGAGAATTTCTCGAATGAAAATGGGAACCAAGGCAGGGGCAGAAGGAAGACCAGGAAGAGGAACAAAATGAGCCATCTTGGAGAATCGATCGATTACCACCCAAATGACTGTATTATTCTCAGACAGTGGGAGATCGGTGATAAAATCCATGGCAATATGGGCCCAGGGTTCCTTAGGAATAGGCAAGGGCATGAGGAGACCAGCAGGAGCTTGTGTGGAGGATTTGGACTGAGCACAGACATGACAAGCTTTAACGTAGTCTTTGACGTCTGAGCGGAGATTAGGCCACCAGTAGTGACAACTGATGAGTAGGAAGGATCGGAGGAATCCAGAATGCCCTGCCACCTTGGAATCATGTCCCCAACGAAGGATCTTAGCTCTTAGCTCAGTGGGGACAAAGGTCTTACCAGGCGGAATTTTAGACTTCAGGGTGGTAGAGTGGGCAACAATGCATGAGGTGGGAATGATCGGGCTCAGGTTCAGGGGCGGACTCCTCGTCCAAAGTGTCAAATGACCTAGAGAGCGCATCAGCCCGACCGTTGCAGGAACCAGGTTTGTAGGTAATCGTGAAATTAAAACGGGCAAAGAAGAGACTCCACCTGGCCTGTCTAGGATTCAGACGTTTAGCATTCTGTAGATACTGTAAATTCTTGTGATCGGTAAAGATCGTTATGGAGTGAGGGGAACCCTCCAAGAGATGACGCCACTCCTCTAACGCCAATTTAATTGCGAGAAGTTCCCGATCACCGATGGCATAATTCCTCTCTGCCTGAGAAATTTTTTTGGAGAAGAACGCACATGGTTGGCGTCTCTTCTCAAAGATTTGAAGAAGCACAGCTCCCACCCCCATTGAGGAAGCGTCCACTTCAATAAAAAATGCATTCCCAGGATTTGGTCTCCTCAAGAGGGGGCCAGAAACAAAGGCCTGTTTCAGGTTGTGAAATGCAGAGACAGCTTCGGGAGGCCAGTCTCTGGCATTCACACCCTTCTTGGTCAAAGCGATAATAGGCGCGGCAATGGAAGAGTAATTCCTTATGAACTGCCTATAATAATTAGTGAAGCCAAGAAAGCGCTGCGTGGCCTTGAGGCTAGCAGGAAGAGGCCAGTTGGTGATAGCCAAGACCTTCCCAGGGTCCATACGAAGCCCCGAACATGAGACAAAGCACCCCAAAAACAGGACCTCAGAACATTCAAAGGAACATTTCTCCAGCTTGGCATAGAGATTGTTCTCTCTAAGACGTTGAAGTACAGTGCGGACATGGTTTCTGTGGACGAGCAGATTTTCAGAAAAGATCAGAATGTCATCCAGATAGATGACAACAAACTGGTACAGCAGATCTCTGAAGATTTCATTGACAAAGTTTTGAAACACGGCTGGAGCATTACACAGACCAAAAGGCATCACCAGATATTCGTAATGCCCGTCTCTAGTGTTAAATGCAGTCTTCCATTCGTCACCCTCCCGTATTCGAATGAGATTGTACGCGCCTCTGAGATCCAACTTGGTGAAAATGGAGGCACCCTTCAACCCTTCGAATAGCTCAGATATTAAGGGTAAGGGGTATCGATTTTTAATAGTAACCGCATTTAAACCCCGATAATCGATGCAGGGTCTTAAGGTACCATCCTTTTTGGCAACAAAAAAGAACCCTGCCCCTGCAGGCGATGAGGATTTCCGGATGAACCCTCTCTCCAGATTCTCTGCTACATACTCCGACATGGCCTGGGTCTCTGGGATGGACAGAGGGTAGGTACGACCCCTGGGTAGAGTTGCTCCGGGGACAAGATCAATAGCACAGTCAAAAGACCTGTGGGGAGGAAGCACCTCAGCTGATTTTTTACAGAACACATCCCGGTAATCGCTGTATGCGGCGGGAAGATCAGAAGAAACAGAAGTGGCAGCAACCGGAAGACTCTCCTTGGGGGTCACCTTGAGAAGACACGACGAGAAACATGAGGAACCCCAGGCCAGGATCTGCCCAGAGACCCAGTCCACATGTGGAGAGTGGAGCTGTAGCCAAGGGAGGCCCAATACAACTGGGGTAGAGGCCTTGGGTAGAATAAGAAAGGATATCCACTCCTGGTGGAGAATCCCTACCGACATCCTAATGGGCAGCGTCTGGAAGCGAATAGGGCCCCCTGGGAGAACAGTGCCATCAATTGCCGAGACTACCAATGGGGTAGTGAGAGGTGAAAGGGTAAGCTTCATAGAAGAAGCAGTTCTCCAATCCATGAAATTGCCGGCAGCCCCGGAATCCAGGTATGCAAGGGTTGACTGAGGAGAAGTGCCTACATGAAGGGACACCGGCAAGAGCAGGCGAGAAGGTGATGTTTCTGGGTCCAATACTCCACCTTCCAAATGTATTAGACCCGAGCGTTTCCCGGACGAAGCGAGCAGGAGTCACGAAAATGACCCTTGCCCCCACAATAGAGGCACAAGCCCAGAGTTCTGCGCCTAGCACGTTCTTCGGGGGTTAGTCTGGTCCGGCCCAGCTGCATAGGTTCTTCAGCAGGTAGAGGATGCTCCACGGAATGAAGGGAGGGGAGCTCAGACTGGCTAGGACCCAGAGAGTGCTGGCGTCTTTTTTCTAAGGACCTCTCTTGAAAACGAATGTCGATCTGGTTGCATAATGAAATTACATCGTCCAGACCGACGGGAATGGCTCTTCCCGCTAATTCGTCTTTCACTCGGTCAGAGAGGCCATGTAAAAAGGTAGCGACCAGGGCCTCATTATTCCAGCTCAATTCAGCTGTGTGGATACGGAACTGAAGAGCATATTGCCCCACTGAACTAGATTCTTGGCGAAGACGTAAGACAGCACTAGCCGCTGAAGAAGCCCGAGCCGGCTCTTCGAAGATATTACGAAAGAGCTTCAAGAATTCGGACAGACTGGAAACCACCGGATCGTTCCTCTCCCACAGGGGGGCAGCCCAGGCCAAAGCTTCACCGGAGAGGAGGGAAATGATATAGGCTACCTTAGCCCGGTCAGATAGGAAGCTTTGAGGCTGAAGCTCAAAATGAATAGTGCATTGGCTGAGAAACCCCCTGCAGGCCTTGGAGTCCCCAGAGAAACGGAACGGAGCTGGCAATCTTAGTGAGTGTGAGGCTGCGACTGGTGCGATAGGTACAGCCGCTGGTTGTACTTGGGGTTGCGGATTCGGGGTTCCCAAGGAGACCTGAAGCTGCTCGAATCGAGAAGCCAGATCCTGGAGGAATCGCATCACCTGGGTCTGATTTGATTCCTGGGTCTCAAGTCTGCGAACTATGCCCTGCAATGGATCATCCGCGGGAAGCGGGATGTCAGCCGGGTTCATGGCTGATCAAACTGTCAGGGTCACCTGTGGCCAGGTGACAGATGCACACCGTAGGGGGACAGGAGTGCACCGCGAGGTAGTGAACCCTATGGCTGGCTTCTGTGGATAGGAAACTGGGTGGTTGTGGAAAGCGGGACCAGAGGAGCACAACCGGGATCCCAACGGAAGCGAGAGCCAAGATTCCCCAGGGCGCGGAGTCTAAGACCCAGCTGGTCTTCTCCAGGGCCTCTAGTGGTGAGGATGTTACGCTGCAGGCTGGGACCAGGTCGCGGCCCCTGGAGTTTCCTAGCTCACGCCCCGTAGGATAAGGGGAAGCAGCAGCACACGATAGAGAGAACCGAATAACAAGCCGAAGGTCAGGGGCCACAAGCAGACAAGGATAACGAGGAACGAGCCGAAGGTCAAGGGTCACGAGCAGACAGGGATGGTCGGGGACAAGCCAATAGCGTAACAGAGAGACAGACGTAGCACACGGCAGGCAGGAACCCAAACACACAATGCCTAACAAACACGTTGATCAGCAAAGCAGGCTTGCAGTGCACAGGTTAATATAGTGTTCAGTGATAGGGCCTGGGGTGGAGTCAGGCTGGGAGGAGATTATAAAGGAAGCCAGGTGAAGGAGGTCTGGTCTCTAGATGAACACATGAGGAGGAAGGTAAGATGGCAGACAGACATTAATGCATATCCATGACAGATACCACCCATTTGTCCTGGGTTTCTGTCCGCCAAGTCGCTGAGAACTGACGAAGCCTTCCCCCCACTCGGCCGAGCGGGGGCGCCCCTTCAATGAGAGGTTTTGGGGGCTTGCTTATTAGCTCTTGAACCCCACGGCTTCTTGTTCTTCTGAGCCTGTTCTTTGGCTTTTTTGGGCGGCTGAAAAGGCCGTCGCCACTGGCTGGAGTCAGATTTCCCGGGAGCTGGGGAGAGAGTGTGTTTAAAACAAGGTCTCTTGTTTTTCTCTCTCTCAGGTAAAAGTGTCGTTTTACCACTTGATATCTTTTGGATATATCTTTCTAAATCTTCCCCAAAAAGGCGTTCGCCATGGAACGGGAAACTTGCCAACAACTTTTTGCATGGGGCTTCCGCTGACCAATGCTTAAGCCAAAGTACTCTGCGCATCTGTACCAGCTGGAGTGTAAGGCGTGATGCCTGTATGATAGAATCTCTCATGGCATCCACTGTGAAGCATAAGGCTTTAGGCAAATTCTCCCAATTTTTAGCCTGCTCTGAAGGCAGCTCCTTCAGCCCCTGCTTTACCTGTTGGCTGACGACCTGACACATACCGACTGCTGCTACTGCAGGTTGGATAATTGAGCCGGCCAAAAGGAAGGAGGACTTCAGTAAGGATTCCAACTTCTTCTCAGAAGGATCTTTAAACACTTGTACATTATCCACTGGACATGTCAGGTTTTTATTTACACAAGAAATAGCCGCATCTACCGTAGGCAGGCTCCATTTCTTTAAAAAATTTTCCTCCATAGGATAAAGAATGTTAAACTTTTTTGGAGGTGAAAAACGCTTATCTGGATGTTGCCAGTCTGCGTACAATAGATCCTCTAGTAACGGATGAACCGGGAAGGAGCATGCACCTTGCAGGGATCTTAATGATCCTAGGGAGGAGACAGGTGATTCTGTTACCTCCAAAGAGGGTAACCTAAATGCAGCTCGCACGGCTCCTGCATAGCATTGCACCTGTGACTTTAAAATCTGGGATACCGAAAAAGGCTCATCCGATATCCCTGATCCGTCTGACTCCTCATCCTCTGCTGATGTAGCCTCCTCCTCATCCTCCTCATCCTCAGGTACTTCTGAAGGGAGGTCCAATACTGGAGGAGATCTGCTTCGCTTATTGTCCTTTTTAGAGGATTTAGCGATTAAAGTAGCAATTTTCTCCTCCAGATTATTTAGGGCAGCTGATAAAGTGTCCTCAGTGACATATGCAGGCCCAGGCTTCACTGGGGAAGCCGCCATACCTGACAGAGGTAATGGCTCATCCTGTACAGGTGCTTTTGGCAACACAGGAGAGGAAGGTACCGAGTCAGCACAGCTAGAGCCCCCTGTCTCAGGCGGCGGTGCTCTTTTATCTCTTTTTGTCCGCATTACTTCCCCTGGAAGACTTACTGTTTAGACAAAATACAAGGTACCTAAATGCATATACTACCGTGTTCAGTTTAGCAAATACATTAAGTATGCAACTTTTAACACATAACTATGCATAACATGGATGTCTTCTAGGAAGTACCCAATCCAACCACATGGAGTCTTACGTCCCTGTATAGCTGCTGTGTTTCTCTGCCAGGAACAAGAGAACTAACGAGCTTGCTTGCTGCTGCAGTGCTTTTTACACTGACAGTCTTTTAAATTTGGCGCCGTTTCTGTGCCTGCGCGCGCCACGTGCCCGCGCACGCCTCGGCCCCCCCCTCCGATAAAGCGCGCTCCCGCGCGCGCGGCCTTTAGCGCTATGGTGGTGGCCATAGTGAGAGAGGACTCTCATCAGCCCCTGTCCCCACTTACCTGCATCTGCAGGTGTCTGTATCGGCCACCGGAAGGAGGAGCGGGGTGCTCAAGCAAGCTCAGCAGCGGAGGTGACGAGCAGTGTACTTCGCCGAAGCCGACACTGAACAGAGTGAGGTGAGTATATTCAGCTCTTTACTCCCCCCAGTGGTGGAAAAAAAGAAGACATCCACTTTTTGAAAAAGGTCCCAACCTAGTTATGGACCTTCTAATCTCACCTTATCCACGCCGCAGGTTTTTCTGCTGAAAGTTTTCAGACAGATACCAAACTTCACCCTTCACGGTGGGCTATGTGTGCCAACCTTCAGGGATATGGGTTCCTATTTAAAGGATACCTCTCCCCTGGGCCTTGTACAAGACTCTTACCAGGACTTTATAGCGAAATAGCGAAAGTGCTGGATCTTAGAGCCCAGTCCTCCGAAGAGAGACATTACAGGCGACGCCTCATGGATGAGGCCCGGATCCATCCAGATTCAGCTCATTTGTAGGCGTCTTGGATGGATCCGAAAGCATAGCTCTTTTACCCCCAGAGGGTCTCTTTGGTAGAGCTTTCCTTTAGCACCTCCTAACGCGTCCAACACCTTTCGACACTGGCGAAAAAACTGAGGTACTTCCCTGATGGGAGGGGTTATATGGAGGGGAACTGTCTTCCATTGGTTGTGCCAGTGTCCAATCACCGCTGGTGACCCTTAACCCATTATGTAATGACTAGCTCTGTGTCCCGTGGTGTACGATAAAGAAACTTTCCTCCCAAAATCTTTGGATGTACTTGTCCAGATCATTAAACATTCCCCATGAAAGGGGAACTCTGCCAATAAGTTAATAAGCCACACAAGTCTGCGCATGTGTACAGACAGGCGAGCCAGACGAGAGACTTGCTGTATAGAATACTTTAAAGGGGTTGTAAAGGTTCGTTTTTTATTTTCTAAATAGGTTCCTTTAAGCTAGTGCATTGTTGGTTCACTTACCCTTTCCTTAGATTTCCCTTCTAAATATTTGTTTTCTTTGTCTGAATTTCTCACTTCCTGTTCCTCCTCAGTAAGCTGTTCAGTAAGCTGTTCTGGCTGACTCCACACCACTCGGATGATGGTGTGAAGTTTAGTGAGGAGAAACAGGAAGTGAGAAATTCAGACAAAGAAAAAAAACATTTAGAAGGTAAATCAAAGGAAAAGGTAAGTGAATCAACAATGCACTAGCTTAAAGGAACCTATTTAGAAAATAAAAAACAAACCTTTACAACCCCTTTAAGGCATCTACAGCAAAATACAGCTTTCAAGGAATATCTGGCCCATTTTTAGCGAGATCATCCTCCTGGCTAGGCCAATCAGGCCATCTGACCTGATCCTTTAAGGACTGGCAGACTCCAATTGCTGTGACAGCTGGCTGAAAAGCTAAACTGGCCAAAGAAAAGGAAGCCTTTAATAAGGACTCCAGTTTCTTGTCAATAGGGTCTTTCAAGCCCAGTGCGTTATCCACTGGACAAGTTAAGTTCTTGTTTAAAGGAAGAGACAGCCGCATTTACGTACCTAGCCTGCTTAGTGCATCCATGTGAGAGCTAACAAACTCATTGACTATTTATACACAGACACTAATTGCAATGTAAAAAGCCACAAATGTGGGAAATTAACTTTTAATTGCCATTTTAACCTGTGTGTGCCACCTTATGTGTCTGTACCAAGGCCAAACATTTCCAGGATATGTAAACTTTTGATCAGGGCCATTTGGGCGATTTCTGTTACAGTGGAACCTCAGATTACGAGCATAATTCGTTCCAGCAGAATGCTCGTAAACCAAAGTACTCGCATATCAAAGTGTGTTTCCCCATTGAAGTCAATCGAAACGAAAATAATTTGTTCTGCATTGACTTCAATAGCATGCAATACCGCATGCGGCCAGAGGCGGGGGGCGCCGGAGAGCCCCGGAAACGACTGAAAAGGCCCGAGGACACCTCGGCTTACCTCGGAAAGACTTTGTTCCTGATATTTGCCGAGGTCAGCCGAGCTGTCCTCGGGCCTTTCAGTGCATTTCCGAAGGGTGCCGATCGGCGATGTTCAGCTCTGCTTGGCTCCGGTGCCCCCCTACCTCAGGCCAAATGCGGTACTGAACATCGCTTTGGCCTGAATCGTGCTCGTTTTGCAAGACAACACTCGCAAACCGAGTTACGATTTTAAAAAATACAGTGCTCGTATTGCGAAACACTTGTTAACCGCGTTACTCGCAATCCGAGGTTCCACTGTATTAGGATTTTAACCACATCAATACTGGGCACTTTCCTTCCTAGGCCAATTTTTCAGCTTTCAGCGCTCTCGCACTTTTTAATGAAAATTGCGCAGTCGTGCTACGCTGTACCCAAATGACATTTTTAGCATTTTGTTCGCACAAATAGAGCTTTCTTTTGGTGGTATTTATTCACGACTCCGTTTATTTTTTGCGATTCAAGCGGAAAAATAGCGGACATTTGGAAAAAAAAAAACACAATATTTTCTTTGTCATAAATTTAAGCCAAAATTTATTCTGCTACATGTCTTTAGTAAAAAAAAATCCTGTTAAGTGTATAATAATTGGTTTGTGTACATCATGTACAGATGTGCGCAGGTGATCATGGACATATGTGTGCAGATGATCATTGGGACATAGGATTTTACTGTTACATATGTGGGGGACAGGTGTTTTTACTATGTGGGGACACTAGGCTGGTGATCAGTGTGTAAAAAGCTGTAAAAAACAGCTCATACACACTGATCGCCAGCCGGCTGCAGCGACCCGCTCTCCTCAATGATCACTTCTGTGTGAGGAGAGCCGATCGCCTAGCAACCGTCTCTCTATTTACATCACATTGGACATAGGCGTCATGTGATCAGGAGGGCCAATCACAGAGCCCTCCTGCCGATCGAAGACGCGCTGTGTCTGGGTGACACGAGCGCATCGGGAACGCGCCGCTGCGCGGGCACGTGCGCACGATCCCCCTCCTTCTGCGGGACGTTCCTGAACGTCCACTCAGAAAGAGAGAGCGCCAGCCCAGCCATATATATGCAGTGGCCGGGTGGGATGCGGGTAAAAAGGAGCCAAAAAACAATGTGTCAATAAATGGCTTCATGTAATCACTATCCTTGAATAAAAGACAGTTTGACAAGATCAGTCATATTTTCAATATAAATGCCAAAAGGTCACAATTTCTGCCAGGGTATGCAAACTTTTGAGCACAACTTTATATACAGCACTATCTACCAACTATGGGACACGAACATTCATTTCCACGCTCGGAACAAAATTCAGTCAGGCTGAACACTCAGCCATCCATAGGCAGCTTTGTTTTCTCTGAATGAATACAAAGCTTCCTCTGATTGGCTGAGGTGGGTGAATGATGTCACAATCGCCACATCAGCCAATCAGAAGAAGCTTTATATTTATTCACAGAATACAATGCCTGTAAATGGTTCGGCACTGACCATTTTGTTGTGTGTGTGAAACAGGGTGGTCTCCCATAGCAAAATGCAAGGCTGTATACTGTATGTAGCTAAGCCACAGCAGGCACACCTGTTAGTGCAAGAAATAATTCCATTGGGCCAGCTTGGCAGAAAGCAAAGCTGGAAATCCGCTTTAATATGAAATATTCAACCTATGTAAAGACTGCATGGAGAGTCACTGAAATACGTGTGCTTGGTTAACAAACAAAAAAAAAAGAAAAGAAAAAAGCAGGACATCATGGTGGAGAAGGGTTATTTGTCAGCACTTGACAATTATGTAAACCGATGTGGCTGGACAGGAATGCCCATTACCGTTATCAAGCTCTATGATCGGGAACATTATTTACACATTTTATATGCAGGAGATTTATTCCTTCCCATGTTATCTTGAAACATTCCACTGCTAGGTAAATATGTAAATGCATAAAACTGGGGTCACTTCTTTTCATAGGAAGCATATTTTATGCAAAGATCTATTCTTAACATCTCTAAATATAAATAAAAAAGGTTTACAGACGAGTGACGTCAGAAAAAGATCAAGTGGAACCTTTTTTGTTCTTTTCCCCCCCTTTTTTCTAAACATAGATCTATGTTCGTCCCAAACATTTTTAAATTCACTTGTTTATGGACTCACTAGTTGCTGTAAGTCTGTTTCAAGCGTCAACTAATTTTTAGCAAATTCTAAGGCTAGATTTGAACGTTCCTGCTGTTAGTTTGAGGTCATGTGGCTGCATTCTTGATCTTAGCTTGATATTAAAAAATACTGCTTCTGAACTTTATTCACATCCTTAATATATTATGACTTGTATCACTGGAGTCCTTGGATCAAGTCCCAACAAGGCCACAACCTGCAGGGAATTAGTATTTTCCCCCTCTGCTTGTGTGGGTTGCCTCCGAGTACTCTGGTTTCCTTGCACACCCCAAAGACATGCTGGTAGACCATTTGGCTCCTAAGTTGACCTAAGTATGTCTATGTATGCATGCGACTTTAGATTGTAAACTCCTTGATGGCAGGGACTGATATAAATATACAATATAAAGCGCTTTAAACTACCGGCACTATCAAAGAACTGGGACCCCAAAAGTACACTCTCATACCCCTCTCTGGTACAATACATGCTTGCCAGAATTATTGTCCATTCCGGACCCCGCGGCGTGGATACGCCATGGGATCTTATGCATACACCAGATCATGACCGCTTCAGGCCTTAAACCATTCCAAATGCTGAAGGACGAATTTTCCCTCCCCAATTGCCTTTTCTTCAGGTATTTGCAACTCCGTCACGCCATACAGGCCCAGTTTTCTGGCTCTTACCCGTCCCTGGCAGTTCCCTCCATAGTGGACACAGTCACGGGTAATGTGCCTGCTAAGCTCATCTCCACTTTGTACTCCGCCATTCGTCTCCCTAGCACCACAGCATTGGCCTATACTGCTAAGACTAGATGGGAGGCGGATGTTGGACTTATAGAGGATGAGGACTGGGGCGAGATTTTGGAGGACGTGAAAAAGGTTTCCCCCAGGCTGTCGGACCGCCTCACACAGCTGTACATCATACATAGAACATATCTGACCCCTCAGAGAGTAGCACGTTTCAGGCCCACGTACAATCCAGGATGCCGCCTCTGTGACCATACCCCGGGCTCATTCTACCACCTCATATGGTTCTGCCCTACCATTCAGGCATACTGGACACAGGTGATACGCTTCCTACACGATCAGATGGGCTCCCCTGCTACCCTTGACCCAAAGATGTGCCTACTTGGCCTGTTGCCAGACTTGGATGCCGACAAACCCCTCCGTACCTTTTTACATGAGACGCTATTCTTGGCAAGAAAAGTAGTGGCCCGTAATTGGATGCAGGCCCTGCCCCCTACAATTCAGTGCTGGAAAAAGGCGGTTAACGATGCTCTCCCATATAAAAAACTGATTTATGTACGTAGAGGGTGTCCGCTAAAGTATGAGAAGGTCTGGGACAGATGGATGGCGAAACGTGTACTTGACATGTCGATTTTTTATTTTTGTTGTGTACCGGCTCTACTTTCACTGCTGTTATTATCTTTATGTCACACAGATGCTTCACTGTGTTCATGTATGTACTATTATATTGGCCATACTGGCTTATGTTGATTTATGTACCATGCATACTTTTCAATAAAGTTGGTTTTTTTCCAATTAAAAAAAAAAAACTACCGGCACTATATAAATACCTGTAATAATTGACTTAAATTTATGCCTTTATGTCCCCTTCCCCCACTTTCCTCAAAACTGAATTAAGTTCCTATATTCCATAGGGATATGATTTAGCACTCTGGACTCATTCTAACTTAGAAATGTGTTCTGTAAGCAAAGTCTCCAGAGCTGGTCAAAGTATTTTAAACAAGGTCTAGCTGAAAGACCTATTTAGGGGAAACAGGACATTTTCCTGCTGGTGATCATTCAAGGGATGCACCACAAAATGTATTCGCTTTACTCATTTTGCAATAATTTGGAATAATCACCCCCAATGTTTTTCCTTTGTAGTTTTGGCCAACACTGTACCCCCAATACTGCACTCTACGACAGAATATTTCCATATCTTGCTTTCGCAAATGACAAAATTATTGACCAATGATGGCTGCAGAGAAAGCAGTAAAGGTGTGTACAGACATCAAAAGAACATTTACTCCTCCTGGTCTTTTTATAGTCAGATCAGGAAAACTTTATGTCTGAAAGCCCTACCAAACAATGGTAGGGCTTACATCTCTCCTTACTAAAAACTTTCTTGGGGGAACATTAATTGCCCAAATTGGAATTTTCACATATGAATGCCATTGTGTCCCCTATGCAAGGTTGGGTCAGTGGATGTCTGCTAAACATGCTACCTTTCCACACCACAAGTGTGCAAGTATGCCTTAGGTAAATGTATATGTCTATACCATGATTTCCCCCCCTAAAGACAATTCAACTGCCAGATCGTACATAATCCTGCAGCTCAATTGTTACGGTCTCTAGGTTGCGGTAAAAGCTTTAGAGGATATAGGACAACTAAGCAAGTTAGAGAATATTTATATTATATATATACATATACACACACACACACACACACACACACACACACACACACACACACACACACACACACACACACACACACACAGTGGAATAGGTTTGCAAAAACTGAACATAATTTATGTCCAATGGATTTTGCCCCTCTCACATGTAAAAAATATGACCGGTCGTTGTCTATTTTGCTGGCTTACTTATGGGTCCAATATGACCTAGAAAGAAAAAAAGTGTCCGTGATGCCCACATAGCAACCAATCAGATTTTTAATTGCTGAACAAGAATAAATCTCACTGGTAGTTTTAAAGCATTCAAATCAGGCGTCTCCCCTCCTGACATGTTTATCCCAAAGATCCTTTTTTTTTTTTTACCCCAAAGTGTCAGAATGTAGACAAATACAATTTGGAGAAGTTCCCATGTACTAGTACGGTGTATATGGTCAATAATACTTTGAACCCAGCCTGTATTATATATAAACTTCTTAAAACTCAGTTGCTCATATCATCAATTCTTAACCCAGTTCCCAATGTCTTGCATGGACCCAGGATAATTATTTAATCTCTATTACATCATGCACGCAAAGACTGGTATATTCTATTTGGAGCAGTCTCTGCACTATGTTCATTCCATAATAGAAAAAAAAAATTCTTACAAACCATGTGTGATGCAAGGTGACAAGCGCATTAGAGAAAAACTATAGTCAGCTGCCGAAATCTAAAACCAATATTGACACTTATTCTAGATATGCCATGTAGGTTTATTCTTCATAGGAATTTTGTAAATTATGAAGACTTACCGTCATAAGGACAAAATATACAAACTACTAATGAGGAAAATAGCAAAACTACAGAGGGGAATTAACAGAGTGGACAAGTATAGTGTTTTCACCAATCTTCTAAACTTAAAAAAAAAAGGAGCACATGCTGCTACTAACAAGAAGGGACACAAGCCCCTTTGTTAATTAGGACTGATCTGCTTCCTGAGCTATGCTGTGTCTGGGTTTGGGCACTGTGCCCCCGTATGTATTCAGATGTTTTCATAGCAGAGAGCTTCTATAACTTTTTTCTGAAGCAATAAAATTAATCTCAGCTTCTGCTGTACAAGCATGTTAAACACCCAGTGTAGGAGTAAAAGCTGTAGTTAACTACTGACCGCCGAACGACATCCACAGCCCACTTCCTTTTTGCAGCTTTTCGTCTGCCTATTGTTCCACGCCACCACGACTGGATCTCTACAGCTACAGAAGAAAGCAAATAAAAAAATTTAGATTAGTTAAAGATGCCCCAGACACTTTAGGTGATGGACCCTCTAGTTATCAAAACCTTTTTCTCTTTTCCTTGCCCTGCCTAGAAAAATCTTATCCTCGCTTTGATTTTGTCCTGACACTGGTATTTGGAGGGAACCTAGAGCTGTTGTAAAGAATTACACCAGTCGGTATAAAATAGGCAAAATTTTATACTGTGGCTTTGGGAACCTGTCACAATAGCTGTTACAGCCAAGGCTTCCACCTAGCACTCGAGACGGCTACTCTGAGGCTTCCAGTGGCAGTACCCTGTTCTATCCCAGAACTGGTGTCACTTATAGACTCCAGCAAGAAAACAAGCACACATCCAGGTTGCCATATTACAGCCCTACAGATAGAAAAAGGAAAGGTTTTATTCTGCCCCCCTTACTTTCTGGCCAGGTGACAAGTGTCAGACAAAACAGAAAGAACGGAAAGTGAGGGTAAATATTTCCAAAGAGAACCTAGACAACATTTACAGCAAGACAGCAGGTGAAACCCCTTTCCCACTCTACCCAAAACGGAAAAAAAAAAAAATCAAGCCCACATTTTCTTACCGGAATGTTTCATGTGCATGAATTTCTGTCGTTGATGATATCCTCTCCATCTAGCCTGGAGGAATGTTGCTAAAGAGAAAGGGTAAAGTATTGGGAGCAACAATAAACAGCAATTACCTTTTGCATCACTTGACCCTCCCTCCTAGATTGTAAGCGCTAAGGAGCAGGGCCTTCCGATTCCTCTTGTATTGAATTGTATTGTAACTGTACTGTCTGCCCTCATGTTCTAAAGCGCTGTGCAAACTGTTGGCGCTATATAACTCGTGTATAATAATAATGTTTGCTGACCAACATCCAAATGAACTCTTAATCCTATGTTTTTAATGTAAAATGAGAAAAATTTAAGTGAATAGCTAAATGGATGCTGTAACGGTTCTGCAGACATTCCAATATCTTCACTGAACACTTCATGAAATAAATACTGCACAATAGGTGCAAAAAACCTACTAATAAACAAAGTCTATATACAGTATATATTTTTAATATCTGTTAAAAAGCTATAAACAAAGAACAGTTTTTGTTTTTTTGTTTTAAATACTTTTTATTGGTTTTCTGAAAAAGTTGTACATTCCCCGGCTCAAACAGCACAAAATAATAATAAAAATAAAAAAAAGAGAGAAACAGCTACTACAATGAACCCCGCAGGTTAAAACATCCGTAAAAAAAAAAAAAGTTTATCCAGTCGTTACTGCTCGCTCTTACAAATACTGTGTTCTAGCAATGCAATGAATCTTTTCCATAACAAGGACAAAACAAAGAAAAGTTTAAGCAAAACTTTAAACATGACAGCAAAATATACATACCTATGCTGTGCTTCCTCACTTCTAAAGCATCCTCTGTTGCAAAGAGGGTTTTGGGAAACCGAATGAATATCTTTGTCCTTAAAAATAACATGGAGACGTGTAAGTTATGGTCCACCACAGACCAGCTCAAAAAACGCAATCTATATTAAATTTAGCATACCTGCCCATTTTGTACTCCTCTGGTTTATACCCCAGGCTCTTGACCAAAACAGCCACACCATCCATTGCACGGCCATCCCAGTTAGGCCAAGTATCAGGGCAAAGAGATTTGTACCTAGGAAATCAGATTATTAATACATGCATAACAATGGTGGGCAAGTGCCTTCCATACACAAAATTTCACTTGTTCTCAATTAACCTTTGTAAGAAGATCTCATATTTTCGCCTATATGCAAATCCAGCTCGGCGTACGCGCACATTTTCAATAAGTCCCAGATATTTCACCTGGTGTCTGATCAGCACTTCATCAAAACGAGCTGAAAGAGAAATAGGTGTAAGGAAAAGCTTTTTCTTGAAAAGATTAATGCAGTAGTATGAAAAAAAAAATCTTTAAAATTTAGTGGGTGCCTTGGATATTGCACTGCTCTAAATGGGTAAAAATCCAAATTGGGTCCTACAAGCTATGTAGCTATGACCCATATGATTAAACAGAACCATCACAATTTTGAATCACACATTTGGGGGAAATTGTGCAACAAACTGAGGCGCCAGAAAATACACACTGCCATTGGATCCACAGTATGAATATAATTGTGCACCTCTTTATGCCCTTAACAGTCAGTGGGGCTGCTTTCATTAAGCCTAGGTTCACAGTGATGCGATTTGGCCAAATTGGCAGCTATTGCCGGCAATTGCATCCCGTCCAAATCAGTGCGACGCCGCACTGATTCCCAAAAGTAGTTTCTGTACTACTTTTGGCGACTTCGGGGTGCGATTTGTATAGACATCTGTGCAGGAACCCACACATATGTCTCTGAAATCACCCCCCGAAGTTGGACTGACATGCAGGAATGAAATTGTGCAAGTTCAGCTGAACTCGCATAATTTCAATCCCGCTATCAATGTGAACCAGGGCTAAAGAAAGAAAAAAAGTGAAGGTGCTGCCATTAGCAGACACTCAGATGTGTAATCAAGACAGTGAAAAAATGTTAGCAGTTGCTATAACCAACTTTCAACATGTTCTGTGGATTGACCAACAATTTTCTTAATATTAACCATTCAGAAATAACTGGCATTAAATACAACATTTTTGTAAACCAAAACATCTAAATCATATTGTAGATATTACACTGATTAACACTTACCTGGTTGTTTGGCATCATTGGGCTTTATGCACCGTACGTAGGAAGGCTCCTTGGACATAAGAATTTCCATCAGCTTTGAGAGGCTATTTTTAAATTGTGTTGCTGCCTGTAAGACAAACAAAATATATGTTATAGCAATCTAAGCTGAGGACAAGGACTTTAAGGCAATGTTTGAACACCACCTCAAACATGGGCCAAGCATGCATAGATGCATTGCTTCATGATCTGCAAGGAAAACTACAAATGTCCAATAAGTTAAACATTCTTAGAAATTGAAACTTGGCTTAGAGAAAATCGAAGCCACACCCAACAGAAGCAGATCTCTTTTCTTTCTCGTACATCACGGGACACAGAGCGACATAGTCATTACTAATGGGTTATATAGATACCGTCAGGTGCTGGCACTGGCAACTTCCAAAACCGGAAGTACCCTCCCCTATATAAGCCCCTCCCATCCGGGAGCACCTCAGTTTTTTGCCAGTGTCTAAGGTGTTGGCCAAGAAGAAACATGTGTTTTTCACTGAGCTTGCGTACAGGTTCTTTTGGGCCTCAGTAAGCTATTCCGGATCCGACCAAAAAAGCTTCATAGCTAAACGGTCGGTACCCGGGCCTTGCAGAGAAGAGCAAGGTTTTGCCTGTAATGCTTCTCTTAGGAGAGCTGGACCCTGGGATCCAGAGCTCTGGTCATACCCACGACCAAGATGTTTTCTGTGCAGGGTGCTATACAGGTCCAGGGGAGTGGAATCCTTGGGAACCCGGTCCCTGAAGGTTTGATTACAATGCCTGCCGTGATAGGTGAAGTTTGGGCTTCTGTGGACCAAACAAAGTCCTGCGGCGAGGAAAAGGTAAGTGGGGGCCCTCAGGAACTTGGTTCTATTGAGGGACCCCCAAGCCTATTTTGTCTTTCTGCCTGTTACCTAAGGTATTCCCGCTAATATTCTGTGTATGCCTGTTACTACTGAGAAAATGTAAAAATTTTAATAGTAGGCAAGAAAAAAAAAAAAAAAAAAAGTAAGACCGCGCTACCTGTGTTAGACACTAGAGGCCGCTATGGTTCTTTTTCTTGTAATGTGGATTTTTTTCTTCCAGAATCAAATCCAGGCAGTTGGTATGTTCTCTGCTGGGAAGCTGTCTCCTCTGCCCTGTTGCTGCGCTCATCCATCCCCGGGCCCTGTGGCAAAGGGGGCCCTGGCTCCCATCTAGCTCCTTATTGTTTTTAAAAAAGGGCGCCGAAGGCGCACGTGCCCACGCGCGTGCGCGTGCCTCTATTCATAGAGGCGATCTGAAAAAAGGGGCGGAGCGGGTGGATGACGCTCAGGTGTGCGCCGCGGCGCTACTGCGCATGTGCGGGCATCCAGCGTGTTTTAAAGCACATTATAGCTGGCTATTGAATGCACAGACAGAGCTAGCAACAGATAAAGGCACACAGAGGCGGTTGATGCAGGCATCCCCTAGAAAGGCACTTTAGTAGACACCAACTGTGATATAGCAGCAATTGTGCTAGACTATTCTCAGTAAAAGTGGTGTATTACGGCTGGAATACCTCAGCTTTAGGCTTAAGAATATGCCGTCCAGAAGCTCCGGAACTGAATCTTCCAGGAAGCGAAGGGGGTCTCATCGGGCTCTGAGGTGGGCATGCTTCTGCTGCACCAGTCTCCCCTGAAGTTCAGAGGTAAGTGACCATAGAGACCCCGCAGGGGTACTTGGTACTGTGGCTGTCCTCAGTCACCTGCTCCTGTGTATGTAACAGAGGAGGTTTTTTCCTCAGCTCTGGGAGGATTAGAGAGAGATTGTCAACATTGATCGCTGCCTCCCTGTCAGGGAAAGCACGCCGATCTCCGTCTCCTCCTTCAGAGTGCCTGTTAGCAGAGCAACAGTCCCATACAGGGATCGACCTGCCTGAAGGGGATCAGGATGAGGTTGATTCTGTTATAGAGGAATCAACAGTGGGGGAACCTTTTCTCAGCATCTCAAGCTGAAAGATTATGGGTTCAGTCTCTGACTAACATGGTCCGATCGGCATTTAAAAATGCACCTTGCGGAACCATCAACCACTACTGTATCCTCGTTGGGGTTGCTAGAAGCCCCCAGACTGTCTGTTCTTTTCCACTTCACCCTTTACTGAAAGGGCTCATTTACCAGGATTGGGAACGTCCTGAGAAAATATTATTCCCCCAAGAGATTTCCGGTGGTCTATCCCATGGAGGATAAGTTCATCAAAAAAAAAATGGAAGGTCCCTACAGTGGACGCAGCCATCTCTTGTATGTATAAATCACTGACATGTCCAGTGGATAATGTCCAAATGTTCAAGAACCCAATAGATAAAAGATTGGAGTCCTTATGAAAGTCTGCTTCTTTCTACAGCAAGCTTGGTGACACAACCAGCAGTAGCAGCTATTGGGGTCTGCTAAGCAGTGAAGGATCAGTTAAAACAGGTCTTGAGGGACTTGACAGATCAGCAGGCCTTGCCCTAGCTGATCTACCTAGAGCCTTAGGCTTTGCGGTTGACGCCATAGAGGATTCAGTCCATCAGGCCTCCCGCCTTACGCTGTCTAGAGTACATATGCGTAGGCTTCTATGGCTCAAAAACTGGTCTGCTGAAGCTCCCTGTAAGGAATGGCTGGTTAGCGTCCCATTTCATGGTGAACGCTTATTCAGGGAAAACCTGGACAAATATATCCAGAAAATTTCCAGCGGTAAAAATACGCTCTTGCCGGTTAAAAACAGAGTTAGAGGTCCCTCTTTAAGAGGCCTGCTTCTCCAGTCCCTGGGGCATCGGCTGTGTAACAGTTCCGACGGCCTCCTCGGTCAATTCCCGGGGGTAAAAAACAGGGACAATAGCAGGGTAATGAGAAACCCTGGGTCAGGGGAGGTACAAAACCTCCCCCAAAGTTAAATTCATTGAAGGGTTGCCCCCACTCAGTCGGGTGGGGGGAGGACTCCAGTTGTTCACAAGAGACCTGGCGGGACGCGATCAAGACAGATAGGTGCTCTCCGCAGTATGTTGAGGATACAGATTGGAGTTAAGAGACTCTACTCCTTCCCATTTTTGAGGTCAAACGTGCCAAGGGATCCCCGGAAGAGAGAGTCCCTCCTGTTGGCACTAGAACAACTATTGCTCCAAGGAGTAATTATGGAGGTTCCCCTGGAAGAATGAGGGTTCGGGTTTTACTCAAACCTCTCTACAGTCCCGAAGCAAACGCGGATGGGAGGCCCATATTAATTCTAAAAGGGCTATACAAATTCCTGTATATCAGGACTTTCCGATGAAGTCGATCCGATCGGTGGCCACTGCCCTACAAGGGGAGGATTGGTTAGCCGCGATCGACATCAAAGATGCTTATCTGCACATTCCCATCTTTCCAGTCTACCAAAAGTTTCTACGCTTTGCAGTAGAAGGGCGCCATTTTCAGTTCAGAGCCTTACCCTTCGGTTTGGCCACAGCACCACGAGTGTTTACAAAAATTCTGGCCCTTTATTGGCCAATCTGAGAACACAAGGTGTAATGATAATGGCATATCTAGATGACTTGTTGCTGATAGACCACTCAGTGAAAAAACTAGACGTGGTCGTTCACAAGACAATCAAGTATCTGGAATCTCACGGTTGGATTATCAACCGAGAAAAGTCAGCCCTAAAAACCAGTCAAAAGTCTGGAATACTTGGGGCTAAGGTTGGATTCAGGCCAGAGAAAAATATTCTTGCCTCGAGGAAAGGTGTTGTCTTTGAAAGATTTGATCCACTTAGTGGGTACAAAAAAGACAGCCGTCCATACGCCTGTGCATGAGGCTGCTGGGAAAAATGGTGGCATCATTCGAAGCAGTACCCTACGGTCAATTCCATTCAAGGAATTTGCAGGGGGCCATACTGTCAGCCTGGAACAAAAAAGTTCAGGCCCTAGACTTACAATGTCCTTGTCCCCTTCCGTTCGCAAGAGCCTCCGTTAGTGGTTGGTTCCCCAGAATCTGGAAAAAGGGAAATCCTTCAGTCTGATTTCTTGGAAGGTGGTCACTACAGATGCCAGCCTTATAGGCTGGGGAGCAGTACTGGAGCAATAGTCTCTGCAGGGCAGATGGTCGGATGCAGAAAAGGCCCTGCCCATCAATCTCTTAGAGATACGAGCAGCCCGGTATGCCCTAGTAGCATGGACATCCAAACTCCAAGGGTCCCCTGTCAGAATTCAATCAGACAATGCCACAGCAGTGGCATATATCAATCATCAGGGGGGCACCAGGAGTCGTGCAGCCCAGAGGGAAGTAAATTACATCCTGAAATGGGCAGAAAAATATGTCCCAGCCATATCTGCGGTATTCATTCCAGGAGCGGAGAATTGGAAGGCGGACTTTCTAAGTCGCCAGCAATTAGGCCCAGAGGAAGGGTCCCTTCACCCCGAGGTTTTCTGGACAATATGTCAGCGGTGGGGAACATCGGATGTAGATCTTCTAGCATCCAGATTCAACGCAAAGGGGGACAGGTTTGTCTCTCGGACAAGGGATCCCCTAGCTTGCGGCTCGGATGCCCTAGTGTTCCCTTGGGATCAGTTCAAGCTGATATATGCATTCACACCGCCACAATGGTTACCTCGATTACTCCGCAGAATCAGGGTAGAAAAGAAACCAGTGATTCCGGTGGCTCCAGCGTGGCCCCGAAGAGCGTGGTACGCGGAGATTGTAAAATTTCAGTGGGGAGTCCTTGGACTCTCCCACGTCGTCCGGACCTGCTTTCGCAAGGACCGATATACCACCCTTCTTTACCAGCCCTAGGTTTGACGGCCTGGCTATGGAAGCCCACATTCTAAAAAAGAGAGGGCTCTCTAATCCTGTGGTATCTACCATGATCAATGCCAGGAAGCCGGTATCCAGGCAGATCTAATATAGAATCTGGAAGGCGTACATCGCGTGGTGTGAGGCCAAGAAATGGCATCCACATAAGTACGTAATAGGTAGGATTCTGGACTTCCTACAATGGGCTGTAGATAGGAAGCTTGCCTTGAGTACTATCAAGGGTCAGATTTCGGCCTTGTCAATATTTTTTCAAAGGCCCTTGGCTTCGCATTCACTAGTCAAAGCTTTTATACAAGGAGTGATGCGTATTAGTCCTCCGGTTAATATTCCCATATGTCCATGGGATCTAAACTTGGTTCTGTCGGTTCTACAGAAACAACCATTTGAACCATTACAGCATATTTCTTTGGTGCTTCTCACCAGGAAATTGATTTTTCTAGTAGCCATTTGTTCGGCTAAAAGAGTGTCGGAATTAGCAGCTATGTCCTGTAAGGAGCCATATCTGGTTATCCATAAGGATAGAGTAGTGTTACGTCCTCATCCAGCCTTTCTTCCTAGGGTGGTATCGAGGTTTCATTTGAACCAAGATGTGGTTCTTCCTTCTTTTTTCCCCAAACCTACTTCGGTAGAGGAAAAGTTATTGCATTCTTTGGATGTAGTAAGAGCAGTTAAAGCTTATCTAAAGGCCACTGCTCAGATTCGCAGAACGGATACTTTGGTTATTCTGCCGGAAGGCCCCAGAAAGGGTCAGGCAGCGTCAAAATCTACTTTAGCCAAGTGGATTCGACAGGTCATAATACAAGCCTATGGCTTGAGAAGGAGACCGCCTCCGTTCAAAGTTAGAGCGCACTCCACGAGAGCAGTCGGAACTTCATGGGCAGTGCATCACCAGGCCTCCCTGGCTCAAATCTGTAAGGCCGCAACATGGTCTTCAGTACACACGTTTACTAGGTTCTACCAGCTGGACGTTAGAAGTCAGGAGGATGTCGCCTTTGGGCGCAGTGTGTTGCAGGCCGCAAAAGATCCTCATGTCTGATAGCGCTCAGCTTATATATGGTGTATCCCCCCCACCTCATTGGGCATTGCTTTAGGACATCCCATTAGTAATGACTATGTCGCTCTGTGTCCCGTGATGTACGAGAAAGAAAATAGGATTTTTATAACAGCTTACCTGTAAAATCCTTTTCTTGGAGTACATCACGGGACACAGAGCTCCCGCCCCTCTTTGGGGACACTTATTGCTTTGCTACAAAACTGAGGTGCTCCCGGATGGGAGGGGCTTATATAGGGGAGGGTACTTCCGGTTTTGGAAGTTGCCAGTGCCAGCACCTGACGGTATCTATATAACCCATTAGTAATGACTATGTCGCTCTGTGTCCCGTGATGTACTCCAAGAAAAGGATTTTACAGGTAAGCTGTTATAAAAATCCTATTATTCTTAGGCAGGCCATACATGGAACCAGCCAAGATTCTAACCGTGTATGGGCAGGCTGAATGTACAAAGTTGATCAATCAACTTAGGTACAACCAGCATGCTGGGTTTTGCCTGCTATAGCCGCTAGCAATAATCACCCTTTCTCATCTAGATTTTTGAAGGGCAGTGCAGGTGCACCATTGTTAGAGTTGCCATCTCTGTGTAATTATGGTCACCGACTGACAACATTAGAGGAATACTGCTCTGACCAAAGGGCAATACCCCATACACTCTTGAAGATGTATTCTCTGTTGCTAGCACCACCAGACGACACTACTTTGCCCTTTCTTGAGAAATGGGAATCAGACCTGGGTAGGACGTTTACAGCGGATCAGTGGACTAATATCATTTGGTTCGCTTTAAATTCCTTGATCTATACAAGAATCCAAAAAAACTATTTCAAGATCCTTACTCGTGGTATCAGACTCTGTCCCTCTTGCATAAATATTTTCCTAATACTTCTGCTGGCTATGTCAGGAGGAACGGAGAATGTTGTTACACATCTTTTGGTCCTGCCCTAAACTCTCTACTTACTGAAAAGAGATTCGGAGGATTACCCAAAAATTTACAGATTATGTCATACCGGAAGACCCACTTTTTCCTCCCGCTACATGTTTCCAATATGCCTGCTAAAATCAGTAGTCTGCCACCTCCCTAATGCTGCCAAATCAAGTATCCCTCTTACCTGGAAAAGCCCCCAGCCACTGGACTTTGGCTCAAAAAGGTTGAGGAATTGAACTTGGAGGACTTTTTGGAACATATTTACATGTTCTGAGAAGGGCAGGGCCCTCCGACGTGGGTTATGCCAGACGTTAGAGGCCTTTAGAAACCTTACCCTGGGTCATAACATTATTCTCCCCACCCCTTTTTTTTCTTTAATTGCCATATCCCCCACTCCCCTTTTTGCCCCTCCTTCTTCTCCCCTTTTCTCTGCTTCCCTTTTCTACTACTGTGTTTTTCTTTTCTTCCCATATAAAACTATGGTGGTGCCCTCCTTGGTCATAGGTCTACACTGGAGTAGCCTTTATCATGATATCCTCATCCATGGGCTTGTGATACGAGGTACTACAAGACTATGTGAATGTCCATTTACTTTTTGAATATTTATGGTCCCCCCACCCTCACGCTACGGCATCACTGCCAGTCCTGACAGCGACCTTGCTCTCTTTTTTTTTTTTTAGCATACTTGCATTTTTAGTTCCTTGTTATTGAATTGTATTTGTGTTATGCCTGTCAAATACTGGTAGTTGTGTATTGTACCATGGATGCTCCTTCTTTGGACCTGTATCTTGATTATTTTGGAAACTGCCTCTCTTGTTCAATAAAATTTGTAGCAACAAGATAATTTAAGGAGCTGTGATAAGAGACGCATGCTATATTTTTTGTTTCACCTCATTTATGTAACCAAGGTTCTTTTAAACTAGGACTTTAACCTTACTTCGTAGGTCTAATTACTTAAGGGACTATGGGGTTTATTTACTAAAGCTGGAGTGTCAAAAATGTGTCACACTTCTGCAGAGAAACCAATTAGCTTCTAACCCCAGCTTGTTCAATTAAGTTTAGGCAATAAAAGCTGGAAGCTGATTGGTTTCTATGCAGATGTTTGACTAATTTTGCACTCTCTAGCTTTAGTAAATAAACCCGTATGTTTATATGTAAACACATTTTATGTAATGAGATCACTTTCTGTTGCAGCACTTTGCCTGTGGTTTGTAAGGGCTCATGCACACAGGACATTAAAAATTGCCAGCACTGCCGCCAGGAAAAAGCAGCATTAAAATTGTGCTGTTAGCCTCGTTTTTGAATAGCGTTTATGGATGTTTTTTTGGTAAAAACACTCCCTTATATATAATGTAAAAACCATCTAAAAACGTGGCTAAATGTTTGTTAGGCCCCTTTCACACTGAGGCGTTTTTACCGCGTTTTCGCGGTAAAAATAGCGCTGTAATAACGCCTGAAATAATCCTGCCCCAGCATTCTCAATGTGAAATCTCTGAGGGCTTTCACATTGAGGCGTTTTGCTGGCTGGGCGTTGAAAAAAATCCTGCAAACAGCTTTTTTAGAGCAACTTTAGGGCGCATAAAATAGCGCTGTAAAAACGCCTATCCCCATTGAAATGAATGGGATTCACGGTAAAAACGCATAGGCATAAGCGTTATGTTAAAAAATAACGCTAACGCCTATGCGTTTTTACCGCGGTTTTACCGCGTTCGCGCTAATTTTAGCGCGAACGCGGTAAAACGCATAGGCGTTAGCGCTATTTTTACCGCGGTCGCGGTAAAAACGCGGTAAAATCGCGGTAAAAAATGTCATTTTTTAGCGTTTTTTCAACGCCTCAGTGTGAAAGGGGCCTTACAGCGTTTAACAGTGTTTTTCATTTTTTACAACTCAACAGCCTCTGCTCCTGGACACACAGGCTGTCTTTTTTTTTTCTACTGCCCCTAAACGTTTATGCCTTTGAACGACTAACATGCTAACATGGAGGGGCGTTTAGAGGCAGTTAAAAAAAAAAAAGTCAGACGCCCCCAACAGCAGCTGTAAAAACATGCTGTGTGCATGAGCCCTAAAATAAAAACACTAACCTAAGGCAAGGAAAAAAGTCTGTTCCATTGAATACTAAAGTTTTCAATAATGTTTTAGTGGTTGTGCTTTTTTGTTTGTCACAATGCCAGTCTGGGAGTTGCATGACTCTTTGAAAACAACAATGTGGTTGATCTCAGCAGTCATTGAAGTGGTCGTTAAGCCATCATCTCATCTTTATATCATCCCCTCTGTCAGATAAAAAGCTGTATCCTAGTGCCGGATATTTTTTTTCTATGATTTCTACCCGTTTTAACAGCATTTCCAGCCATCACGCGACTCCAGGCTCTCTGCTCTCCCCATCTGATGGCTCCAGCAGGCAGGGCAGAGATTCCCCTGCTGACATCTGCCAGGTAGGAGAGAAGGAGAGAGCCTGGAGTCACGTGATCCTGGACGGCACTGTTAAAACAGGTAGAGAAGGGCTATTGAGAGCTGACAGGCAGGGAGGAGGACAGAGGGAGACACAAACGAGCTGCAGATAGCGGATGACGGGGGCACGTACGCCAACCATGGTGTCGGGGCTCAACAGCCATGATGCATCATGGTAAGAGTACAAAGGGGAGGGTAGAAACTGACAGGATCAGCCAGGTATTTCAGGTGATACAGGGGGCCAAATGACAGCACAAGCACTGTGCGGTATAAAATGCTTAACGCTTTAAGCAGAGATGTGTGAGGATATAATGGCTAATCAAATCATGCATCTAGTGACTAATAAAAATCTTCATACAATTAAAAAAAAGCTAGAATAGCAAGCAAAGTAAAAACATCAAAATATTTCTAGAGGTAAACACTGCAACAATAACAAAAGTTACATTCACTAAAAATACACAATATTTTTCAGATAAAGTTCACTTATACCGTTTTCCCCTTTAAGCTAACCTTAGGGGCGGGCGGGGGAAGCCATCCCCACTGGGAGGAATCTGGTAGGCTGGTTGTACCCAAGTTGGTCAAATCCATCAACTTGGTACATTCAGCTTGCCCATTACCGGTTTTAATCTCGGCCGGATCCTGCTGAACTGGCCGAGATTCGAACTGTGTATGGCCGGCCTAATTTTGCTTTTTAGATCTCTGGAATTCCAGTTAATCCATACCGTCTCTGGCCTTTTCTTGTCCGTCAGTTCAGACCTATTAAAGCACTGATGAGCAATCGGGTTTCCAGAGTCACACATTACCTGTGAAAAAAGGGGGCATATTACTAGGGGCAGTAAAAGAAGGATTTTCACACCACAAAAAAATCTAAGTGAACCATTAGACATGGTTTCCGGCCTATACTTACCTCCTTCAGATTGCGAAACAGCAGATCATTGTTTTTATCAAGGAACCCTAAAGTAAAGAAAGGATGTAAAATACCCATTATTACCCATGATTATAACAGCACTGTCCTCTATTAATGTTTTTCTCTGAAGATTGAAAATTAACCACTTAAGCCCCGGACCATTTTGTATGGTTAAAGACCAGGCCCCTTTTTGCGATTCGGCACTGCGTCGCTTTAACTGACAATTGCGTGGTCGTGCGACGTGGCTCCCAAACAAAATTTACGGCCTTTTTTTCCCACAAATAGAGCTTTCTTTTGGTGGTATTTGATCACCTCTGTGGTTATTTTTTGTGCCATAAACAAAAATAGAGTGACAATTTTGAAAAAAATTCAATATTTTTTACTTTTTGCTATAATAAATATCCCCCAAAAATCTATAAAAAAAACTTTTTTCCCAGTTTAGTCCGATACGTATAATTCGACATATTTTTGGTAAAAAAAAAAAAAAAAAAAATCGCAATAGGCGTTTATTGATTGTTTGCGCATAAGTTATAGCTTCTACAAAATAGGGGACTGTTTTATGGCATTTTTAATATTTTTTTTTTACTAGTTATGGTGGCGATCAGCGATTTTTATCGTGACTGCGACATTATGGCGGACACATCGGACACTTTTGATACCATTTTGGGGCCAGTCATATTTACAGCGATCAGTGCTATAAAAATGCACTGGTTACTGTGAAAATGACACTGGCAGTGAAGGGTTTAACCTCTAGGTGGCGCTTTAGGGGTTAAGTGTTCCCTAGGAAGTGATTCTTACTGTAGGGGGCGTGGCTACACGTTACTGATCATCTGTTACGATGACAGGGAACAGACAATCATTGACATGCCACTGAGAAAGGTTTGTTTACACTCCCCTCTCCCCGTTCTTCAGCTCTGTGACCCGATCACGGGACACTGGCGGCGATCGGGTCCGCGGGTCCCACGGGCACGGAGCTCAGGACCGGGTCACGAGCGCGACCCACGGCTGGGCTTTTAAAGGGCAACGTACTTGTATGTTGATGTGCCCAGCAGTGCCATTCTGCCTACGTATATCGGCGTGAGGCGGACCTTAAGTGGTTAAGGGAAGCAGCAACGAAAGGCAGAAGCCAGCAGCAATGAGAGTGGTCTAGAAGTGCTGAGGTAAGCATGTTAACAAAAATTTTAATAAATGGTTTACTGGGGAATGTTTATTTTAAATGTGCTCAATGTGTGAAGCTAAAAAAAGGAGGGTTTAATAAAAAGCATGCATCAAATTTGAGTCAAATGCAGTTCCTTGGAGGTCTGCATTTCAAATGCTTTATTTTCTTGTGGGCTGTATATATCTGTGGTTAAGGTCAATAATCCATATCTGGGCAGATATGTAGAATTCCTGTGTGGGTCGGAGGAAGGGCATGTATTGGAATAAAATTACTACATTGCCTGTAATAGCCAGTCTTTTTTGTCCTTACGGTTAAATATGAATTTATGTGCATACAAATGACATGCATTAATAGGTATCAAAAAATCATGCCAATTAAAAATACCCCAATGTAAAGTGCATATATAAACGTGAAGAAAATATATGTACTGTACAAAAGTCTGAACCACAGTTTTAATTGATAAACGCCAAAGGTGCTCTGTGTCCAAAAAATAAATAAAAAATCTTCAGTGCTAATAGTTCTACATATATTATTGTGTACACCCAGAGTAATCCACCACCAATTCACTAGCTGCTCATCTCAGTCATGTACACTCACCGGACACTTTATTAGGTACACCTTGCTAGTACCGGGCTGGACCCTCTTTTATAGGGGTGCAACGGATCAAAAAACTCATGTTTCGGATCGTTCCTCGGATCAGAGTCACGGATCGGATCATTTTTCGGATCAGTGGGGGAGATGTGGATATTAGTAATATCCACATCTCCCCCACTGTAATATCCACATCTCCTCCACTGTAATATCCACATCTCCTCCACTGTAATATACGGTTGGCTGCTTGCTTACCACTACACAAGCAGGCAGATCCACAAGCAGTTGAGGCGGGTGATGACATCAGCGCGCCGCTCACCTAGGCCGCCGCCGCGTGCAACAAGATGGCCACCGCTCCAGAGCTAGGCCGAAGCCGCGGCCTTTCCTATGGCCGAGGAACGGAGCTCAATCCGCGGATCGCATGGTGTGCCGATCCAAACATGTTGACCCGTTCGGATCACGGATTAAGGACGATCCGCTGCACCACTATTTTGCCTTCAGAACTGCCTTAATTCTTTGTGGCATAGATTCAGCAAGGTGTTGGAAACATTCCTCAGAGATTTTGGTCCATATTGACATGATAGCATCACGCAGGTGTTGCAGATTTATTGGCTGCACATACATGATGCACATCCCAAAGGTGCGCTATTGGATTGAGATCTGGTGACTGTGGAGGCTATTGGAGTACAGTGAAATCATTGTCATGTTCAAGAAATCAATGATGAGATGATTTGCGCTTTGTGACATGGTGCATTATCCTGCTAGAAGTAGCCTTCAGAAAAAAAGGTACACTGTAGCGATAAAGGGATGAACATGGTCAGCAACAATACTCAGGTAGGCCATGGAGTTTAAATGATGCTCAATTGGTACGAAGGGGCCCAAAGTGTGCCAAGAAAATTTCCCCCACCATCACCAGCCTGAACCATTGATACAAGGCAGGGTGGATCCATGCTTTCATGTTTATGCCAAATTCTGACGCTACCAACTGAATGTTGCAGCTGAAACCTAGACTCATCAGACCAGGCAACATTTTTCCAAGCTTCTATTGTCCAAATTTGTGCGAGTCTGTGTGAATTGTAGTCTCAGTTTTCTGTTCTTAGCTGACAGGAAAGGCACCCGGTTTGGTCTTCTGCTGCTGTAGCCCATCTGCTTCAGGGTTCGATGTGTTGTGCATTCAGAGATGGTATTCAGCATACCTTGGTTGTAACCAGTGGTTATTTGAGTTACTGTTGCCTATTATCTTCCCATTCTCCACTGACATCAACCAGGCATTTTCATCCACACAACTGCGGCTCAGTGGATATTTTCCCTTTTTCTGACCATTCTCTGTAAACCCTAGAGAAGGTTGTATGTGAAAATCACAGCAGATCAGCAGTTTTTCAAATACGCAGACCAGCCCATCTTGCACCAATGACCTTGCCACGTTCAAAGTCACTTTCCTTTCTTCCCCATTCTGAAGTGCGGTTTGAACATTAGCAAGTCGTCTTCACCACATCTAGATGCATTGAATTGCTGCCATGTGACTGGCGGATTAGCAATTTGTGTTACCAAGCAATTGAACAGGTGTACCTAACAAAGTGGCCGGTGAGTGTATATACAAGCATCTTGCCCTTTAACCAGGCTGCAATAGCTATCCAGACCTCTCCAGATGTGCTCAGGATCTTAACCACTACTCTACCGCTCGCCGTTAAATGACGGCAGGACGAAGAGCCTCTCGTTCTGGGCAGACGTCATATGACGTGATCGCCTTCCCGAGCCACTAGGGGGCGCGTGCCGCGGTGTCACTGGGGACCCGACGCGCGTGCCCGGCGGCCGCGATGTCCGCCGGGCACCCGCGATTGCCTAGTAACCGAGCAGGACCTTAGATCTGTGTGTAAACACACAGATCCACGTCCTGTCAGGGAGAGGAGAATAAGAGGAGAACGATCGGTCGCCTCCCCCAGTCAGTCTCCTCCCCCCGAAGTCAGAATCACTCACTAGGTAACACAATTAACCCCTTGATCGCCCCCTAGTGTTAACCCCTTCCCTGCCAGTCACATTTATACAGTAATCAATGCATTTTTATAGCACGGATCGCTGTATAAGTGTGAATGGTCCCGAAAATGTGTCAAAAGTGTCAGATATGTCCACCGCAATATCGCAGTCACGATAAAAAAAAAAAAAAAAAAAGCTATAAATCTATCCTCTATTTTGTAGACACTATAACTTTTGCACAAACCAATCAATATATACGCTTATTGCATTTTTTTTTACCAAAAATATGAAGAATACGTATCTGCCTAAACTGAGGAAAAAATATGGGGTTTTTTTTATATATTTTTTGGGGATATTTATTATAGCAAAAAGTAAAAAATATTGCTTTTTCAAAATTGTCGCTCTATTTTTGTTTAAAGCGCAAAAAATAAAAACCACAGAGGCGATTAATTACCACCAAAAGAAAGCTCTATTTGTGGGGAAAAAAATTATAAAAAATTCGTTTGCAAGACCGCG
This sequence comes from Rana muscosa, assembly GCA_029206835.1. Lineage (NCBI taxonomy): Eukaryota > Metazoa > Chordata > Amphibia > Anura > Ranidae > Rana > Rana muscosa. Next base: position 191,992,004 of record CM055117.1, read on the forward strand.
CAATTGTCATTCAAAGTGCGACAGTGCTGAAAAAAATTGGATTTTTTGTACTCAATGTAAAAGGATTTTACGGTGGCGAGTACAAAAAATCCTATTTTCTCTTTTTGTCCATGGAGGGACACAGCCTTCTTAATTCTTGACATATGGGACGTCCCCAAACAGTGTAAAAAAAACGAGGGTTGGGAACAATATAAAAAAACAACTAACTTCACCCCAAGCAAGCAGAGCTCCTCAACGGAGGAGTTGCAACTTTAAACAGCCGCCTGCAAAACCTTGCGGCAGAAGGAAGCATCTGAAGATGCATTCACACCAACCTTGTAAAATTTGGAGAAAGTGCACGCGGACGACCAGTCGCCGCCCTGCACACCTGTGAGAGAGACGCTTGATGTCGGAAAGCCCAGGAAGCACTAATTGACCTGGTTGAAAGCGCCGTGACTGGAAAAGGGCATAGGCCCACACAACGGTCTTCCTGAACCACCGAAAGACGGTGGCCGACGAGACCGCTAGGCCCTTTTGTGGACCAGACACCGACACAAACAGTGAATCAGACCTCTGGAATGGAGCCGTAGCAGACAGGTACACCTGCAAAGCACGTACCATGTTTAAAGTATGGAGCGCTGCCTCTCTGGGATGCGACGGCCGAGGACACAAGAATGGATACAATGTCCTCATTCAGGTGGAAGGCCGAAACCACCTTCGGAAGAAACAAAGGCTGCGGGCATAGTACCGCTTAATCCTTATGGAAGACCAAGTCTGGTGACTTGCAAGACAAGGCCGCCAATTCAGAAACCCGTCAGACAGACGTAATGGCCACTAGAAAGGCCACCTTCTGAGATAGTGTTGAGAGGAACCCCTCCGATGTTCTCAAAGGGAGGCTCTCGAAGAACTGAGAGCACCAGGTTCAAATCCCAAGGAGGGAGAGGTGGTCTAATTGGGGGAAGCACATGTCGAAACCCCCTGTACAAAAGGTACCCACCAGGGAATGGGTCGCCAAAGGCCGTTGAAAGTAAACAGCCATAGCTGAAATCTGACCCTTAATGGATCTTAAGGCAAGTTTTTGATCCACTCCACGCTGTTAAAAACAGCAGGACCCTGGAAACCGAATGCGTTCGTGGACGCCACTCCATCACTGCGCACATAGAGATGTAGGCCTTCCAAGTGCGATGGTAGATCTTCCTGGAAGAAGATTTTAGTGCCCTCAGCATGGTCGAGGTGACCGAATCCGAAAGACCTCGGGCCCCTTAGTACCTGCCTTTCAATAGCCATGCCGATAAAGCCAGCGACTGTAAAGCAGGATGAAGTATTGGACCTTGAGACAAAAGGTCCTCCGGCATTGGCAGTCGCCAGTGCATCCACCACCAGGCATACCAAGGACGCTGGGGCCAATCCAGAGCTATTAGGATCACCGGGATCCCCTCGGTCTGCACTCTGCGGAGCAGACGAGGAAGCAACATCAGGATAGGCATAAATTAGCCGATACTTACCCCACGGGGCCACCAACACGTATGACGCGTCTGCACAGGGCTCTCTGGACCTGGCCACAAATCTCGACACCACGCTATTGAGTCGAGAAGCCAGGAGGTCCACGTCCGGCATGCCCCACCTCCGGCAAAGGAGGTGAAACACCTCCGGATGCATGACCATTCCCTTTGGTCCAGCAACTGGTGACTCAAATAGTCCGCCATCCAGGGTTCTACACCTTGAATGTAGACTGCCGACAGAGCAGGCACGCTCCTTCCTGCCCACCTCAGAATGTCCAGATGGTTGACATAAGCCACAGCCGTGGCGTTGTCAGACTGGAGTCGGATCGGGTGCCCTTGTAGTCTCCTCGAGACACAGCCTGATTGCCCAAAGCTCCAGAACATCGATCGGCATACGGGATTCGTCCAGAGTCCAGCGACCTTGGGCTGACTGGAACCCCCAGACCCCCCCCCAACCTGTGAGGCTGGCGTCCAATAGAAAGGAAGGAAAAAACGTCCCGGACTGAAGTGCCGGGAATGTCAGTCACCAAGTCAGAGAGGCCCTGACTAGGCGATTTACCTGAATCTGATGATCCAGAGACAATGGGGATTTGTTCCAATAGGACAGAATCTTCCCCTCTGAGTGTGGAATTGGGCATACGGTACTGCCTCTGCAACTTCCCTGGAGGGAGAAAACTCTTGCCTCCGAAGAGTACAGAGCAGCCCCAGGTATTCTAGGCGCTGAGTCTGAACTAGCGCCGACATCTAGGAGGTACAGCATCCACCCAAAGTCTTGGAGAGTCTGACTGACTATAGACACGCCCTCCTCTAATATAAATCTGGAAACAGGTTATAGAAGAAGACCATCTAAACAACCTACAAAGGCAATGCCGCGCTGTCTTAACAAGGCTAGAATCGGGGCGAGCACCCTGGTGAAACTCTTGGTGCTGACGCTAGGTCAAAAAGGAGAGCCATAAAATATTGGTCCTCCCTGACTGCTAAACGCAGGAACCAATGGTGCCTGTCGCATATGGCGACATGCAAGCACGCGTCCCTGATGTCCAGGGATGCCCGAAGGTCCCCGGGATGGAGCGAACCGACTCCATCCTGAATTTCCGAACCCCCAACAAATCTTGAACTGCCCCCTCAGGGCAGTCCGACGAGACGGTAGGAGAGGAAGATTTGAGGCAAGAAACCTTTCGGCGAACAAGAAAGAAAAAAACTCGATCTTGTACCCTGAAGAGACCACTTCGCAAACCCACCGGTCGGAAAAACAGGAAGGCTACACAAAGGCATTAAGGGCCTTGAGGTCTAACATTGGACGACTCGGTCCTCCTCTGGGACCATGAACAGATTCGAGTAGAATCCCTGAAACCTGTCCTGCGGCGGTATGGGAATGACAACCCTCAAAAATACCGCCTTCGTATGGGGAAGGGAGGTCCCGGCTTACGGGGTGGCCCTCTACTCTTAGTGGACTGAGGTATAAGAGTTCAGTTACCTCTTGTGACATCCTTAACAACCTCGTCCAGTGAGGCACCAAAGAGCCTCCCACCTTAGAAAGGAAATCTGTCAGAGATTCCATAAAAGCTCGGTCAGCGGACCAGCATATCAGCCCTAACCCTGCACCTGCTGGTCGGCCAGTGTCACAACTATTAGAGAGCTGATGCTCCTCCACTGTCTGGTACAAATGTTTTGTCCATTCAGTGGAGTGTCAGAGACACCAAAATCGCAGCCACTAACGGACGCAACGCTGACCCCAGCATGGCGAACACGGTCCGTGGTACCCCTGATATCAGGGGTTCAACTTCATGGGGAAAAAAACATTTTTTTTTTTTTAATTACTCTTCAAAAGGATAACAGACCACCGACCACCAGGCTGTGGTGAGTTGGGCCTCGTGGTAGCCTCCTTCGAGGCAGTATCATATACCCAATTCCACACTCGGAGGGGACCAAAAAGGACCTCTGGGGCAGTCCCCATTCCTTATGTATGATCCATGAAAGAAATCAATCATAAGGAAAAACCTACATAGAGCTTGTCAGTTAGTGCGACCCAAAAAAGGACTGACACCTCAGTGGATGTCCCAGCAGATACTACACTGATAAGTGCTGTTTGTACAAACACATTGTTCATACTGTGTATTGCGCCGAAGGCGCGCATGTCATTGGAGCGTGGGAGGAAACTGGAGTACCCGGAGGAAACCCACGCAGACACAGTGAGTAATAAATAATAATACATACACATACTGTGTAAGCATTTAGTGTGTGTGTGTGTGTATATATAAACATATTGTGTATGTTTATACTGTGTATTGCGCCGAGGGCGCGCATGTCTTTGGAGAGTGGGAGGAAACCGGAGCACCCGGAGGAAACCCACGCAGACCTGAACATGCAAACTCCAGGCAGATGGCATCCTCTGACACCTCAGAACAGTGGTCAGAGTCAGAGCATTCCCCAGGATAGGGCGGGGGGAGGGGGCGCTACACCCCCCCCCACGCCCGCATCCAGGGCTGCAGACAAATTGTCCTAGTAACTGCAGGGGCACCTGTTGCTGCCTCTGGAATTAGCTTCAGACTCCATTCTGACCCACTAACAGTCCATAGGGACCAAGTCAACACAGTAGTATAATGCATACACATACTGTGTATGTATTTAGTGTATATGTATTAGTGTGTGTGTGTAAAAACAGAAAGTATATGTTTCTGCTGACAATTCACCCTTCTAACTGCGCTGACCGGGGGAAGCTACCCAGGGCCACACCACCCAGCCAGAGACTGCGTAGCACCGTTGTCCGCTCTGCCTCACACACCTGAGGTAATCTGTGAGGTGATTAGCACTATTCGCGCCGTTCAAGAAGCTTCCAGCGCTAGAGGCCAAGCCACACAGTGGGAAAAAAAAACATTCCCAAAATGGCCGCCGGGCTCCTCAGGAAAAAAGGGCGCGCACTACAACAAAATGGCCGCCCGCGATGAAGACCTGCGCCACAGCTCGGCTACGACAAAATGGCCGCCAATGGAATTTTTCAATACAGAAAACAAACATTAGAAAATGGCGCCGGCGCTACCAAAAATGGAGCCTGAGCACACTGAGGTGGACGAGAAGGCCGCAGGAATGCCGAGCGGAGGCTACCAAAAAACACACCACCCCCACAGAGAGCGGTCCCCAACACCCCCACAGCCCCCAACCGGGATACGGAGACCCCTACAGGTACACCCTGCCAACGCAGCAGGCCTCGCAATGGGGAGGAGGAAAGAAGGTGGACAGAGGGAGGGAAGGGAGGACAGGGGACCCCCTAATGACCCTCCAGGAAAGCCCAGCTGTTCCAAAACGGAAGGAACTGTACTTACCCACCCATGCGTGGACATTGCTGGTGCGTCCCTGACAGACTAGAACCGAGTAGTACGGAGTAGCTGTCGGCCCGGTCCACTGTGAGTGAGACAGCAAGCAGCCCAGTCATATGTGGACCCTGGAGCACAAGCTCACCGGCCACCCCTGGAGCCATGGGGTATGTCATGACAGATCCGACGCCTATTTGCAAGGGACTGTACACGCTCGCTGGCCGGACTGGGAAGACTACAAGGATCTATATATGCAGCCTGTCGCCCAGCCGACTGTTGATAGAAGAATCACAAAATAAATTTAAATAAAATAAAATAAAAATTTCCCCAGGACTATGGGTCCAAAGGGAGCCACGTCCATCTCCTCTGCTAGGCAGAACAAAACTGAGCTGCTAACTGCAGGGAGGAGGGTTATGTCTGGGGGGACCTGTTCAATTCTGTTAAAGTAACATGTATTTAAATATCCAACATGTCTGCCTAGTCCTCTCCTATGAACAGGAACATAACCCATATGTCAAGAATTAAGAAGGCTGTGTCCGTCCACAGACGCAAAGAGAAATGGCTTGGGCAGGAAGGGGGTTTAAGTGCCCTGTATTGAAGTGGTTAAACACCCCCAGGGATCTCCACACTCTCCTGAAAGCAATTAAAAGTTAATTGCTTTCAGGAGAGTGTGGAGATCCCTGGTGGTGATTAAAAACCATGCACATTTGTGTGCACTGGCCCTAAAAATTCAACGCTGCCACGTAGATTTGCCCCTGAAATGCATTTACACAGAGTTAGGGTTCAACACCACACAACTTTCAAAATTACTGTGTGTGCAACTCCTATCCACTCTAATACACACACACACAGCCACCCTAGTTACAGTGACGGTCTACTCTTAGTTTACCCAAGTAAATGACAGAAAGGCTACTAGGGTTCTGCAAGATACAAATATGCACACATGTGGTTGCTCTTCGACAATTAGGTGACCAAGAATCAAATTCCATTGATCAAGTACCAACTATACAATATGTCAGCTGATGATCATATTCTAATGCAAGTGAAATATTATGCCCAAGGACCAGACTTCATTGTGCAGAGACGCTAGGTAATTACTGCTTTATGCATTTGGAAATATAGTGGTTGCCATTTTCCTGTAGCCTGCCCAAAAAAAAGATGGTATCTGTTGTCCCAAGATGGAATCTGTTTCTCCTTTTCCCTGCATATTGCATTGTGTACCAGGTTCAGTTTACTGTATGTGGAATTTACTATTCCTTGCATCCTTCAGCCCCTCTCCTCCAGTGTGTCAAAATTCCTTTCTATTCTTCTATGTGCTACCCACAACCTACTGGTAGCATTACCATCTTCCCCTTAAAAGTTTCATGCAGTCTATCCGACCCCAAGATTCCTGACCCCTCTGTCTTAGCTTGATACTCTGTCACTCCCCCCCCCCCCCAAGCGCTAATCCCTCGCTTCTATAAACACAATGTCCAAAGGTTTTCATCGTACACTGTGCCAATGCCCAACGAGATTGCAATACTGACCAATGTTACTGTAAGTAATCCATCAATCATCATTTGGACTAATGCAATACCACTGCATACATTTATTTTACCCACTTTCATTACATAATGTAATTGTGTGCAATCTGTCGACTATTACAACTACCAAAATAATAGGGAGAGATTTGTCACCCACTGTCACTCCATCATCATGCCAATGCCTTTTTTACCCTTGGCTCTCAGTCTGAATTTAAACCTGTCAAAGTAGAGTTACTTAATGCAACAAGGTCAGATTAATGATATTACCAAAATATATATATTTCTCAAGATTCAAACCATACAAGGAAATAAAAACATTGCTAAACTCCAGATTAAAATATAACTCGCTTACTGAGTATATGGTGTTTATTGGAGAGTGTGTATATTGCTTTTAAGCAGATGCCTGACTGAAAATGCCATTAATAATGAATATACTCAATTTGTCCAGTAAGCATAATTGGCTCTAAATGTTCTTCTGTCTCAAGAAAACAATGTTCTTGTTGAAATGACCAGATGTCACAGTGACTGATAACAGTATATATTCCAGCTGAACCAAGTCAGGAAAGAGAAGCACAAAACGAAGAGCAGGATGGGTGCATTGCTCACTCTGCAGTGCTAACACTGGAGGCTAAAAAATCTTTACTCTGCACAACCGCTAATGCAATTTACCTACTACACTGTAGTTCACTTCCCCAGCATAATGCAGCAAACGGAATTCATCTCTGCCAAGCACTTTTCGGGTTTTCTGGTCTCCAAGTTTGTGTCTGTAATGTAAATAGCAGCAAGTAAATTAGGGGAATCTCAAAAAAAGGTCATCTACTCCTTTCCTCTCTGCTCTATAGGGATAGGATTGAAAGTTTAAGCAGTCATCTAATTAAACCGGTTCTAAAGGATAAAGTTTTTTACGTTAATGCATTCTCTGCATTAGAGTGATATTAAAAAAAAGGTACAAATATCAAACAGCTATTTCTATTTTTAGATGTGGGATAATCTAAAATTAGGATATATTGAGGAAAGATTGTAAACTTTCCTGCTTTTCTTATGAAATAAGGCAACAAATATACATAAAAACAAACAAGTTATACTTGCCTGCCCTATGCAATGGTTTTGCACAAAGCAGCCCCGATCCTCCTCTTCTTGGGTCCCCCTAGCTCCTGCTCCTCTTCTTCTTTAAGCTGCTTGCTATGGAGGCACTCTTGCGTGCCCACTCCATGCATCCATAAGAAACACAGAACAGCAGCCAATTTGCTCCCGCTGTGGTCTCCCAGCCAATGAGAAGGCAGGGACCCGAGAGAGCAGCTGCTCTTATGCACATCTCTGAATCGCGATCAGGCAAGTATTAGGGGGGGGGGGGGCGTGGGGGGAGCTGAATGCTAAAGGTTTTTTTACCTTCATGCATAGTCTGCATGAAGGTAAAAACCTTCAGCCTTTGCAACCACTTAAGGTAAAAAAAAAAAAATCAATGTTGCTCCTCCCCATCACAATCAAGCGTTGTGTTTGAGAGCAACGGTGCTCTCCTCTAAGCAGCGCTATGTGTGTCTATAAACACGCGCAGCCTGGCTCGGGAGCGAACCTGCAGCGTCTGCTCCCTTAGCAAATGGTTTGCTATGGGGACAGATGTAGGAGGAGTGGAGAGCGCTGGCAAGGGACCCCAGAGGAGGAAGTTTGGGGCCGCTCTGCGCAATACCATATCATGTTTGTGATTTTAAATTAACAAAGGTAAGCATTGCACAGACAAAAATAAATATTATATAAAAATAGTAAAAAAAAAAAAGGTAAAAAAATAAAAATTGGTAAGTTCTGGAAAACAGGATTTTTGTACTCACCGTAAAATCCTTTTCTCTGTCGTCCATGGACGGACGGACATAGCTCCTTAATTCTTGACAGTTGGGTTATGTTCCGTCTATCAGGAGAGGACTAGGAAGAACAGGTTAGATATTTAATACATGTTACTTTAACAGAGTTGAACAGCCCCGCCCAGGGGGGCGGTCTCTCCGGACATAACCCTGCACCCTGCAGTCTGCAGCCTCAGTTTTTTTCTGCCTAGTAGAGAAGGACCAGACATTGACACAAACAGCGAGTCAGACCTCAGGAATGGAGCCGTAGCAGACAGATACACCCGTAAGGCACGTACCATGTCTAAAGAGTGCAGCGCAACCTCTTTGGGATGCGATGGCCGAGGACACAAGGATGGATGGATGAACAATGTCCTCATTCAGGTAAAAGGCCGAAACCTTCAGAAGGAAGGAAGGCTGCGGGCGTAGCACCGATTGGTCCTAATGGAGGACCAAATATGGGGACTTGCAAGACAAGGCCGCCAATTCAGAAACCCTCCTAACTCATGTTATGGCTACTAGGAAGGCACCCTTCTGAGAGAGCGTCAAAAGAGGAATTTCCTCAAATGGAGGTTTCTGAAGTACTGAGAGCACCAGATTCAAATCCCACGGAGGTAGTGGTGGTCGGACCGGAGGGGCCATACGTCGAACCCCTTACCCAAAAGTGCTCACCAAAGAATGAGCCGCCAGGGGTCGCTGAAAGAAAATAGCCAAGGCTGAAATCTGCCCCTTAATGGTGCGTAAGGCAAGTTTCTGATCCACTCCACGCTGTAACAGCAGGATCCTGGAAACCGAATATGCCCGTGGACGCCATTGCATCTCCTCACACAGAGATGTAGGCTCTCCACGTGTGATGGTAGATCTTCCCAGAAGATTTCCGTGCTCTCAACATGGTTGAAATGACTGAATCCGACAGGCCTCGGTCCCTTAGTACCTGGCTTTCAATAGCCATGCCATTAAAGCCAGCGACTGTAAAGCAGGATGAAGAATGGGACCTTGCGAGAGAAGGTCCCCCCGCATTAGCAGTCGCCAAGGTGCATCCACCACCAGACGCACGAGGTCAGGGTACCAGCGACGCCTGGGCCAATCCGGGGCGATGAGAATCACCGGAATCCCCTCGGTCTCTATTCTGCGGAGTAGACGAGGAAGCAACTTCAGTGGGGGAAAGGCATAAATTAGTCGATACTGACCCCACGGGACCACCAACCGGTCTGCCCAGGGATCTCTGGACCTGGCCACGAACCTCGACACCTTGCGATTGAGTCGAGAAGCTAGGAGATACACGTCTGGCGAGCCCCATCTCCGGCAAAGGAGTTGAAAAACCTCCGGATGTAACGACCATTCCTCTTGGTCCAGCATCTGGCGACTCAGATAGTCCGCCTGCCAGTTTTCCACACCCAGAATGTAAACTGCCGATAGAGCCGACACACTCCTTTTCGCCCACCGCAGGATGTGAGCGACCTCCGACGCTGCAACCGAGCTTCTGGTTCCTCTTTGATGGTTGATGTATGCCACTGCCGTGGAGTTATCTGACTGGATCCTGACTGGACAACCTTGAAGCCTCTGTGACCACTTGGAGAGGCACAGCCTGATCGCCCGGAGTTCCAGAACGTTGATCGGCAGTTGGTATTCGTCCAGAGTCCAGCGGCCCTGGGCCGCCTGAACCCCCAGCCCCCCCCCAACCGGTCAGGCTGGCATCCGTCGTGATCACAGTCCAATGAAAGGTGAGGAACGACTTCCCGGACCAAAAGGCTGGGGAGCTCAACCACCAACTCAGAGGCCCTAACAAGATGACTTATCTGAATCTGACGATCCAGAGACAACTGAGATTTGTTCCATTTGGAGAGAATCTCCCTTTGCAAGACCCGAGTGTGGAATTGGGCATATGGTACTGCCTCGAAAGAGGCTACCATGATGCAACTTCTCCAAGGTAAGAAAGACTCTGGCCTCCAAGGAGTCCAGAATCAACCCTAGGTACTCTAGGCGCTGGGTTGGTACTAACACCGACTTCTGGAGGTTCAGTATTCAACCAAACTCCCGGAGGGTCTGACTGGCTATAGACACGTCCTCCTCTAATTCTGAGCTTGAAACCGCTCTCAGAAGAAGGTCATCCAAGTAGCCTACGATAGCAATGCCGCGCTGTCTCAGTAAAGCTAGAAACCAGGGCGAGCACCTTGGTGAAAACTCTTGGTGCCGATGCTAGGCCAAAGGGAAGAGCCACAATTGATAGTGGTCTTCGCCAATCGCAAAGCGCAGGAACCTCTGATGCCCGACGCAGATGGGGACATGCAAGTATGCGTCCTTGATATCCAAGGACGCCAGGAAGTCCTCCGGATGGAGCGCAGCCACCACAGAATGAAACGATTCCAATCCCGAATTTTTGAATCTTTATAAAAGGCATCGAGGGCCTTGAGGTCCAAGATTGGATGGACTCCGTCCCTCTTTGGGACCACAAACAGATTTGAGTGGGAAACCTGTCCCGTGGTGGTACGGGTATGATCACCCCGCACCTCAACAAGTCTTGCACTGCCCCCTGGAGGGCAGCCCGATGAGCCGGAAGGAGAGGCAGATTTGAGGGAAAAAATCTGTTTGGTGGACAAGAAAGGAACTCTATCTTGTACCACCTCACAGACCCACTGGTTGGAGAGCAGGGAGGTCCACCGAACTGCAAACCTGCGAAGCCGTCCCCCCACCCTGGAAGTGGGCGGGGGCAAAACTTCATGCGGTATCAGGCTTGTTGGGCTTGCGCACCCAGCGACCTTTGTCCGCTTGGGAGGGTCTGCCAGCAGGTCCTGACTGATGAAAATACCGCTTCTGTGTGGGAAAGGAGGGCCCCGGCTTACGGCGCGGCTCCTTCCCTTTAGTGGACTGAGGGAGAAGTGTGCTCTTACCTCCAGTGACATCCTTAATGATGTCGTCCAGTGAGGCACCAAAAAGCCTCCCACCTTTGAAAGGCAAATCTGCCAGAGTTTTCTTAGAAGCTTGGTCAGCGGACCAGCATTTCAGCCAGATTAGGCGGTGCAATACCACCGCAGATGCGGAGGCCCTGGAGCTCAAAGGGTACTGCATCCAGGGTTGCATCACAGACGTACACGAGTCCCTGTACCAACTGCTCGGCCAGTGACACGCATTCTGGAGGGAGCTGATGCTCCTCCACGGTCTGGTGCAATATTTTTGCCCATTCAGTGAGTGTCTGGGACACCAAGGTAGCAGCCAATATAGGCCGCAATGCTGACCCCAGCATGGTGAACATGGAGCGGCTCACCGCTTCAGACCTCCTATCAGTAGGGTCCTTAAAAGCAGGGGTCCCCCCCACCGGGATAGTGGTTACTTTATTTAACTGAGAGACCGGGGGATCAACGACCGGAGGAGAAGCCCATTTTTTTTTTTTTTAAAAAGGCTCTCTTCAAATGGGTAACAGACCGCCAAGCGCTGAGGGACCGCAAAGGGCCTCTGCGGCCGTTCCCATTCCTTATCTATGAACTTGTCAAAGAAATCAACATAAGGAAAACCCTCAACAGAACGGGTCGATTTGTGCGACCCAAAAGGTCCCAGCTGCATCTTCTAGAGAGTGTCCCTCACAGCATTGATAAGTGCACTCACAAGTGCCCCAAGTCCCAGCTGCATCTTCCAGCTAGAGAGTGTCCCTCACAACATTGATAAGTGCACTCACAAGTGCCCTGTCTTGCGCTGACCCGGACGAGGGGTCCTCCTCACAGGGAAGGTCCTGGTCCGCCTCTTCTGACATACCATAACCGGGGTCCTGAGCCGCAGCCAGGCCTGTGTGAGTCAGAACATTCCCCAGGAGATGGCGGGGGGAGGGGTCGCTTCGTACCCCCCTTACGCCCGCATGCTGCATCCACCCTGGCAACAAATGACTCCAGGACCGCCGACAAAGCGTCCATGGGAACTGCAGGGGCACCGGTTGCTGCCTCTGGAATGTTTGGGGAAAAAACGCCAGCTTCAACTCCATATTGCCCACTAACAAGCCCTTAGGGACTTGGTCAAGATACCGGACACAAAATACAGTCCACCCTCCTTGCTGCACTGACCGAGGTGGGGGGAATACCCAGGGGACTCACCGCCTAGCCAGATTCAGCGCCGCTGCCCGCCCTCCATCTGCACACCGCGTGTGCCTGAGGAACTGTGTGAGGTGAATGGCGCCGTTTGCGCTGTTCAGGAAGCCAGCCAGCACTAGAGGCCAAAACCCACTCCAAAATGGCTGCTGGGTGCCTCAGAGAAAGCGTGCGGACCACAAGAAAATGGCCGCCCGCAATTGCAGACCTGCAACATAGCGCGGTCACGGCAAAATGGCCGCCAATGGGATTTTCAATGCAATGTACAGGCCCCAGAAAAATGGCGCCAGCGCTTCAAAAAATAGCACCCAGCAAGCGAGGTGGACGAGAAGGCCAGCAGCGGAGGCTTCCCATAAATTACTACCCCCGACACAGAGAGGGCCTGGACACCCCCACAGCCCCCTGCCAGGACCTGGAGCCCCCCTAAAGGTATTCCCCGGTCGCAGCGAGACCCACAAGGGGAGGAGGAAAAAAAGGGATGACAGAGGGAGAGAGGGAAGGGCTGGAGGACCCCCTAATGACCCCTGTAGGAATGCCCAGCTGTTCCAACCCACCGAAGTAGGAGGAACCGTACTTACCCGTCCTTGCGAGAACCTGCTGGTGCGTTCCTGACAGACCTACAACCGAGCAGTATGGAGTAGCTGTCGGCCCGGTCCACTGTGACTGAAACAGCAAGCCGCCTGGTCATATGTGAACCCTGGAGCATAGCTCACCGGCCACCCCTGGAGCCATGGGGTATGTCGTGGCCGACCCCGCACGTAGCTAGGGCCTGCTCACGCTCGATGGCCGGATTGGGGGGGGGGGACTACAAGGATCTATATTATCCTGCCTGTCATGCCCAGCCGGCAGTTGATAGAAGATTCTAAAAAATAAAATAAAAATTTATTCAGGACTCTGGGCGGGGCTGTTCAACTCTGTTAAAGTAACATGTATTAAATATCTAACATGTTCTGCCTAGTTCTCTCCTAATAGATGGAACATAACTCAACTTTCAAGAATTAAGGAGCTGTGTCCGTCCATGGACGAAAAGAGAAATTTGTCTTTTATCAAAGAGTGGAAATCACTTGGGACACAACAACCAAACATATATCTTTCTTTAATATTTAGGCTTGTAAACAAAACATGGCTAAATGCGAGGAGCACCAATTTTTCAAAGCCGGGCACCCCTTCCATAGACTCCTATGTTAAACGGTTATTTCTCCGGTGACTTTGGGGACCCGGTACTGGCCGGTCGTAGGTCCCCTGGACCCGAAACTTGGCACACATGTATCCCCATTTCTCTATAAGTGTACAAAGTTTTTTTTCTGGAGGACCTACGGCCGGGGAGCACCGATTTTTAAAGCCGGGCACCCCTTCTATAGACTCCCATGTTAAACATCAGTCTAGGCATGGGCACAGTGAGGCATGCAGATGGACACCGTATAGGCTTATACGCGAGTCAATAAGTTTTCAAATTTTTTTATGGTAAAATTAGGTGCCTCGGCTTATATTCGTGTCGGCTTATACTCGAGTATATACGGTAACTTAAGTCAGAAGCAAAGAAAATTAAAACAAAATATAAATGTTGTCCACTCCATTGAACAACAAACCCATTAGCGGTCCACCTTTTATTTTCAGGCTGCATGCCTTGGGCTTGGTCTTATTTGTGCATATTTGCCCAAGGAAAATGGAGTCTGCTGCATTCCTTAAGGTGCTGGTATAGAAATACAAGTCTCCTACCTCTGAGGGATTGAGCACAACCCACAGAGAATAACCTGTCCCATGTTATAGTGGCAACTGTTCCTTTCTTGCTTTTATGTGGATGAGATTCCTAAGCGTTTCACCTGAGCCTGAAGTGGGACCTTTCAAACCCATTAAACGAGTTGTCTAATAACCGTTGAAAAACACCTCCTTGATATTATCACACAGGACTTTGGGAAACATCCTATTCATTATTAAAAAAGATATTAGCAATTGACCTAAGGGAGAGAACAACAACGGCCAACTGTAAAACAAGTACTTTTTCATACCGTAAAATCTATTGTTGATTGTTGTAGCCAGATTGTTATGCTTTTTTATGGCTCTGATGAGCAATGTTTTAGAAGAGTATAAATTAAAATGTGGAAATTTTAACTGTGGTGTACATCGTGTAAAAGTTAGGACACCTGTAAAGTCCCACACAGGTTTGTTTTTTGTTTTTCTGTAACTTTAAGGGATGTTGGTGTCCAATAATGTGATATGGGCAATTTATACGCTATGTTGCCAAAAGTGCAGGTCATGAGGTCAAATAAAAAAAAGGGTGAGTCAATCCAATGAACTACCATTGTACTGGCTATCCCATACTGTGCTTCAGTGGTTTACCCCAAAAAGGCCTCCTCAGGGGTGGATTTAAAATTAATAAAAAGCATCAATGTAAAAAGATTCACAGATTTTCTTAAAGTTGAAAAATGTGTTCCATAATGATTACTTTTGGTGTTAGAAGTACTTATTAAACGGAACTAAATCCCATCTTTAAAATATTGGTAGCAGACAGGTTTTCCTGTTTAAAAGGTTTTTTTATATGAACAAATTTTTGTAAACAGTAATATAGACCCTGAAGTCAAATCGTAGGAGTATGATGTATTGAGACAAAAAAAAAAAAAAAAATTAAATTATACACACACATATATATATATATATATATATAATTAAAATACTCACGTCACAAAGTGTGGGTGATTTTTCACAGTGTCCTCCAACTTCTCCAGGAATGTCATATCTGTGGCTTCTCCTGGACGTAAACATTCTTCATCCTACAGAGAGGAAAACAGAGTTCATCAGGAGCACCATCATCAATGCCACCAACAACAAAATCTGCTTCCTCTACAAACATATCCTGTTTTCTAAGCATTGAGCAAGGAAGACACTGCACTCACCAGAATGGAAATTATGCCTTTGAATTTCTCTTCGACCAGATCGCAGATAATTTTGTTATTAAAATACTGGACTGGCTCCCACTGCAAAGTAATATGAAATAATTAAAATGTGCAGAGTAACTAGACAATAAAAAAAATGTAATTAAAGTCAAATTTTGTGGGCAACGGACCGGATTTAGAACATATGTCGGGTTTATTGCAACCTCTATCCCGCTGGGATGATTACTCTTCTCTATTTGTCTTGATGACCATTGTCTCAAGAAATGAAAAGAGACTAGAAATTAAGCATATTATTGCTGTCAGAAACAGGAGGTGAAGGGAATCTTCTAATGGGGACACCTGATCAAATAACAGCCAAGATAATTTTCCCTGCTTTGTCTTCTGGACATAAAACTAGGGAAAACCTCACCGAGCCAGACCGCAAAAAAAAAAAAAAAAAAAAAAAGGAAGTTTTTACCACTAAAAAGAAGAGGTTTTCATCAGAAATTTAAGTTTTAAGGAGAAGCGCGGAAAGGACACATGTTAAGTTTCATATAAGCTTTAATATGTTTATTCAAAAAAACATTTTTAATCTTTTCAAATCTGCAGCTTTCATTTCAATTATATTAGGTGATCCTGCAGGAAAGTCCTTGTTTAGCACTTCCTGTTGCAGGGTGACAACCCTCTGTTCCTACCGCCTAGTCACATGAGCTTCTAATGTCAACAAGTTTCAACAGACATTACATAGACATGGTCCATTGCTGTCACCATCTACAAATCTGCCCTAAGAAAGGCCAACACATCAGTAAATGCATGTAAACAAGAAGTGGCTGAAAAGCGAGGATCAGCAGCAGAGATGCAACTTGAAAAAAAAAAAGGTTCAAAAATGTATTTAACTGGGCGTGGCCTGACATAAAATGGGAGTAGGACATGCATGCTTTGAGCTCCGTCCAATACTCCTTTACTAACCATCCTGATCTCCAGCATTATCCTGCACCAGCCCAGCGGGACCCCCTGAGGACCCTGCACACATGTGGCCGCAAAGCCGCCTTCCTTCGTCCGTACGGCGGCCTCCGTGGAGTCTAGATCCCGATCGCGGGTGTCGCATTTAGGAAAGACTGCGGCTTCGGCCTAGCTCTGGAGGTCGGCGGCCATCTCGCTCCACCCGACCCGTCGCCTGTGCTACTTCCCGGCCCTCCTGCTCTGTGGTAACACCCTACAACGGCTCACCAAGACCCCCTGAAGACCCTGCATGCCTGCAGAAGTGTATCCACTGACTGCACGGCGGCCCACACTGCTGCCGTATTTAGGAAAGGCCGTGGCTTCGGCCTAGTGCTGGAAGTCGGCGGCCATCTTGCTTCACCCGCCCTGCCGACTAATGATTCCTGCTTCACCCGGCCTGCTGATCTCCTGAGGGCCCCGCACACGGGTAGCCAGTTCCACTAACCTCTGACTATACTACCCGTACGTGGCTGCCACATTTAGGGAGGGCCGCGGCTTCGGCCTAGTACTGGAGGACGGCGGCCATCTTGCTTCACCCAGCTTACTGACCAGTATTACAACCAGGCCTTGCTGGCTCACAACTCTATACCCCCAGGGACAGCCTAATTAGTCAGGCGCAGTGGGGGTGAGGACCGCCGCAGATCTTAGCCATGTCCCTGCCGAAAACACCAAAGGCCACCCTGGCTAAACTAGATCAATATCGCCGCCAGGAGAAAGAAATCGCTGGGGAAGATGGCGGCGCCATGTGCAGCAAGCGGGACACTCCGGGAAATGACACCGCAAAATAGCTTGAGGCGATCACATTCTGCCAGACGTCTTTGACAGCCCAAATAGAGGCGGTCAAGGTGGACATCTCGCTTATACGACAGGACTTCCAAAAACTCAGTGAGAGGGTCACAACAGCCGAAACCTGCATAGGAGTGGTGGACGACGCCATTGCGCTGCTCCAAAACAGCTCGGATGGTATGCCGCTCCAAATCAACCAGATCCTGAGCAAGATGATATGGAGAATCGGCTCAGGAGGTGCAACCTCCGATTCATCGGGCTCCCTGAGGGAGCCGAGGGCAGAGATCCCACCACCCTTCCTGGAGCACCTACTTGTCGACACCTATGGCCGTGAGGCCTTCTCCCCTACCTTGGCGGCGGATAGAGCCCATTGTATGCCTGCCAAACCTCCCCCCTGCACGTTCATAGCGAAATTCTTGAACTACAAGGACAGGGATGAAGCGCTACGCATGGCCAGGGAAAAAAGGTAACATCCACCTTAGAAACTCCAGGATCGCCATCTTCCCTGACTTCTCTGCCGAGGTACAGCGCCGCCGTCAAGGCTTCATGAAGGCGAAGAGGAGGCTCCGAGCACAACATCTTAAATACTTTATGCCATTTCCAGCTCGTCTTCGAGTCGAGAGAGATGGTCGAGTGTTCTTCTTTGAGAATCCTGAGGAAGTCCTAACTTGGTTGGAGCACCCAGAGCCCTCCAGAAGGGCAGCAGAGTGACCTGGCCGACCATGTCCATCGGCATTACTGATCGTCTGTCACCATCACTCACATATACCGCACGGCCAAGGGAGTCTGCGAATGCATCGAATCCTGGTATGTTACCTCACAGTTGTCCCCCCTTGGCTGCCCGCAGCCAATACCCACCCCCTCTCCTCACCCCTGAGATCTCCTGAGACCACTCCTTGCCTTCCCCTACCTAACTGTAACTTGCAAGGAGAGTCTCCTACACTCAGGACCTCGTATTAAAAAGGTCAATCCCTAGACATACCCTGGAGACTATAATTGCGGAGCACAATCAGTCCTACACCCCATATGCATAAAACAGCGAATTTTTGCCCCCCAGCAACCGGAAAATGCATCCCTTTATTCTATGACTGCAGCACTTTGGCTCCCACTGCCCCACATGTACAAGAAGAGCCTGATGCTCTCTATTTGTGGGCCCTATGTCACCCACACCATTCATGTGGACTGATCGCTGCAGATTTTTTACATAGCAGGACATTTTGTTTTTACCTGCTCCCGGTTCTCACTTACTTTTGGTTTTGGGCACATACCCGCCATCAGTTGGGGAAGATGCAGGGTGGGGAGGGGGAGGTTTGTTTTTATTTGATGGAATGCAATAAAATGAAATGTGAGATGATACTGCATAGATGGCAAACCTTTTGTTCATGTGATATGCACAATATCTTTATACTAGACCAGAAATGTGGACCATATGTTCAATTAGGGGAGGGGCGGGCCACTACTGTCCTACGATATGTCTTGATGTCTGACCTATGGCCTCGATAAAACTGTTCACTTGGAATGTACGTGGGCTTGGAGACAAGGTAAAGAGATCTGCAGTCTTCTCATTTCTCAAAAAACAACGTGCTGACATTGTGGTGTTGGTGGAGACGCACATGGAGGGTCGGCTCCAGATGGCACTCCGCCGGCCATGGATCGGGTGGGCCTATCATTCATCCCACTCCTCCCGTGCACGCGGAGTCTCAATCTTGGTGGCCAAGTCGGTACATTTTGAGCTATGTGATGTCCAGTCTGACCCGCAGGGGCGATATGTTTTTCTTTCTGTTAAATTATATGGTGAACCTTTTCTTTTGATGGCATTCTATGTACCTCCCCCATTTTGCTCTGCTATAGTTACAGAGGGCTTGCTGTATATGACTCGTCATCCTTCGACTCAGGCAGTGTGGCTAGGGGATTTTAATATTGTGCTGAACCCAGCACTAGACAAACTCTCACCCTCACCATTGCCTACTACAGCTCCAACTCACACTAGATTCTCCCGACTTATCACCTCCTTTAATCTCACTGATACCTGGCGCTTTAAATTCCCACTTGACCGAACTTACTCCTGTTTCTCAGCCACCCATAACACTATGTCCCGCATAGACTTCATACGAATCTCCCACACCCTTACTCCAAGGTTGCTGAGAGCCGAGTTTTCCCCTAGGCTACTCAGACCACAGCCCATATTGGATTAGCCTCTCCATCCCGCTAGACAAACCATCTTGCACATGGCACCCGAATCCGTTCTGGCTCACCCTGCTGTCGGGGGATGACGAGCTTGGTAACAGTTGGAGGACCTACTTTCTAGAGAATGACGGATCCGAATATCCAGATATAGTATGGGAAACCTTTAAACTACACGCACGCCTGACTCTGACCTCCCATATCAACAGGCTGAAGGCTAACTCAGCAGCCGCACTGGACGAGGCAATGTGGGACCTCTCCTCCTCTGAACAAAACTATGTCAGACCTCTCTCCTGCTGGGGCTGCCCAACTTAAGTTACAAACCAGGGTGGTCAACCAGCTACAGCATGAGTTGGCCAGGAAAAAAAAATCTTCTTTGCCAGGCAAAAATTGTTTGAGCATGGGGAGAGAGCGGGTAAACTGTTGGCCTATCTAGCACATAGCGAGGATAGACCCCCCCACTGTCATTTCACTTACTGGCCCTAATAGGGAACAGATTACGGAGCCCCAGGCTGTAGCCACCAAATTTAGGGACTTCTACACACAGCTTTACACGACCCAGGTCTCCACCACCGAATTGGAGGATCTGCTAGCGGGAATTACTTTCCCACAGCTATATGATACCCAAATGGCTATGCCAGATGCACCTCTTACACAAGATGAAATAATTACAGCGATTGCGAGCTTCGCTAGATCCAAGGCCCCGTGTTAAGACGGGTTACCCATAGAATTCTACACCCAATACAGCGAGATACTTACTCCCAAGTTATTATCCCTCTATAACCACTTGTTTGACAACTTCACCCTACCTCCATTGATGAGCGAGGCGGTTATTATTCTTATACCCAAACCGGGCAAGGACCCGGGCCTCCCGGAATCTTCTAGACCCATATCGCTCCTCCAGGTAGACAAAAATTTGGGCCAAAGTACTTGTCCTCCGCCTCAACTAAGTGATACTAACCCTGATACATACAGACCAAGCTGGATTTATGCCAGGGTGGAACGCCTCATTCAACCTCAGAAAATTATATATTAACTTACAAGCGACACACACTAATGTTGGGTCCCGGGTGGTGGTAGCCTTGGACACTGCCAAGGCCTTTGATTCGGTGGAGTGGAGATACCTTTGGACCCAATTTTATTAAGTGGGTGCAACTGCTATAGCTAGAGCCCAAGGGTAAAGTAGTGGCCAACGGGAGGGCTTCCCAGACATTTGACCTGTCCAGGGGCACTAGACAGGGCTGCCCACTGTCTCCGCTCCTTTACGCTCTGGCAGCGGAGCCACTTGTAATCTCCATTAGAGAGGACCCCGAGATCCAAGGTCTTTGTCTTGGATCCCTGACTAAAAAAATGAGTCTATACGCAGACGACACACTACTATATCTAGCCGACTCCGCCACGTCCCTTCAGAAGGCACTACATACGATCAAACACTTTGGCCAGTTCTCCGGCCTCAAAATTAATTGGGAAAAATCCCAAATACTGCCCATGGACAATTTCCCCTCTCCCAAGCTACAGGAACAGTTACCACTTCAACGAGTAAACACTATTAAATATCTTGGAGTATTGGTGAATAGGACATCGGCTGATTATATATCCCTGAACATAGAGCCCCTTTTCAATCTCATCAAGTCTAAAACTCAGGTGTGGGCGAGACTGCCGCTCGGTGTATGGGGATGCATTAATATCATTAAAATGAGATTACTTCCCAAAATATTGTATATACTCAGGCATACGCCCGTATACTTGCCCTTAAAACTTGTTAAATCAATAGAGGCCATACTCAGGACATTTATCTGGGGCACCAACAGACACAAGCTGGCCTGAAGAGTCCTTAAGAACCCCACTGACCTGGGTGGAACGGCCTTCCCGGACCTGAATCTTTATTACCTTGCATCCCAACTGTCTCAGCAATACCACATTGACAAAACCGACAGACTCAGATTCCTCACGCTCCTTTGCCCACAGTGGGTACCACTAACCACCGATCCACTTACTGCAATCGCATTGGGTCACAGTGGGAATAACTCCAAAAGAGACCGGGTGTCTCTACTCTACCAATATAGGCGCATATGGGACATTGCCACCAAAATGTTGGAGACCCCTAAGCACAACGGTTATAACCCTCTATGGCACAATTACTCCCAGAGTTTCTCTCGATCCCTGACACAGAAATATGGAGCGAACATGGGATATATTACTTACACCACATATTCTCAGATGGCACACTTAAAAACTTTGAGAGACTCCTAAACGAGTTCCTACTACCCAATTCACTACTCTTTAGATTATTTCAGGTACACCATGCAGCTCAAGCTCAGTTCACCCAACCCTTGCCCCAGTCTGCTCCTAATGTCATTATGGCAGTAGTTAAGGGTGAGGATCCACGGAGGCTGATTTCTGATTTTTATATGTCATGCTCCTAACCCCATCATCCACCGTGCTAGCCTACAACCTTAAACCAAGATGGGAAAGAGGTGGGTCCGCTGAAGGATGAGGAGTGAAGCGCTTGACTCATGCAAGACTATCTCCCAAACTCTGACAGGCTGACCCAGTTGTATATTGTGCACCGAGCATATCTTACCCCCCTAAGAGTAGCCCGCTTTAGGCAACAGTCTTCTACCTCGTGCACAATGTGTAAACAGGCGACAGGCACATTTTTCCATCTAATTTGGGCGTGCCCGGTCCTTCAGAGTCTATGGAAGCAGATTGCGGACTTCCTCCATGACGACATGGGATCCCCTTTGACCCTAGACCCCAAACAATGTCTACTAGAGATATTCCCTGATTCTGAGATAGACAAATTCACTAAAACATTCCTACATGAAAACACAGTTTTCTGCGATAAAAATTATAGCCAGACAGTGGATGAGACCCATTCCCCCCATCTTCAATGACTGGAAAATAGATAAAAATAACACACTGCCCTGCAAGAAGTACATATACATTAACAGAGGTTGTTAAGATAAGTACAACAAAATCTGGGACAGGTGGCTTGCGTCCGCGGACACTTGTACTGGTGGTTCATAAAACCATAACCCCTTCCAGCGTGGAACCCCATGATTAGCATAGACAGAAGGTTTCCATCCAATTGAGATTCGCTGAGCACATGGTTAAACCTGTATGAGTTCCTGGCTTGTTGTATTTACATGTACATAAGCCACATATCCTTGTTATATGCATTTCCACAGTATTGCCTTTATAACCTGCAGAAATATGTTTAAACTGTAAATTGTTTAATAAAAAACTAAAAAATTTTTTTTTTATATTTAACTTTCTTTTTTCTCTCTACTTTTAATTAAATCCTACAGCACAATCACAAGAGGAGCCAGGAGCACCAGCGGGGGACCCAAGTAGAGGATTGGGGCTGCTCTGTGATATACTTACAGAGCAGGCAAGTATGACATGTTTGTTCATTTCATTTAAAAAATAGGAAGCTTTAATATCACTTTAATGACTACAGTTAAAACACTACTTACTGCAATCCCTTCAGATTCATATTCATCCTGCTCAGACTTCAACGTCAGCTCTATAAACAGCTGCTGCAGTTTTTCATTGCAAAAATTAATGCAAAATTGTTCAAAGCTGCAAAAGAAGGTGTTATATAAAGAAATATATGGAAAAAATACTGTTTTTCAAGTTCGATTCCAGAGTAAAATAGTGCACATGAGCTCAACATAAAATTGAATTGGTTTTAGATGGAACCATGACCTACAAAAAACGGAACTAAACCTTCAGGGTACCTTGCTGGCAATGCGTATGCTTTGTATAAGTCCACGATCTAAAAGACTAGTTGAAGTATTGATCAGTTTTATGAATCTTTTACATGCACTGCTTGTGGCAGTACAGGCAGGTCTTCAATTAAATCTTTACAGGGCTTAAAGAGGAAGTAAACCCTCTACAAAAAAATAACACCCTGCAAGACAAGGGCGTTATGAATTACTTACCTGAGATTGAAGCCTCCGCAGCGGTCCTTGTTCCCTTCCTCCATCGCCATCTCTCCCGGAGTGACTTCCGGGTATCGCGGCTCCGGCGCTGTGACTGGCCGGAGCCGAGATGACGTCACTCCCACGCATGCGTGCGGGAGCTGACAGTCACGGCACGATCGCCTTCAGAAACGGCACGCTCAGTGAGCCTTACCTTACCTGACACAGCCTCTCTTACACTTTACCCGTGGGATGTCCCAAAGCAGTGTCAAGAGGGATGGGAGCAGTATTAATGGAAAACCAAAAACTTCACTCCAAACAAGGCAGAGCTCAACGGAGGAGTTGCAACATTAAACAGCGGGCCTGCAACACTTTGCAGCCAAAGGAAGCATCCGAAGATGCAGCCACATCAACCTTATAGAACTTAGAATGGTATGAACGGACGACCAGGTCGCTGCCTTGCACACTTGTGCAACCGACGCTTGATGTCGGAAAGCCCAGGAAGCACCAATTGCCCTGGTGGAATGCGCCATAACCGGAAAGGGAGGCGCCCGCCCCTTGAGGGCATAGGCCTGCATAACGGCCTATAAAAAAAGAGAGGAGGGCAGAAGTCCCCCCAGGGAAAGGATTCTTTAAAGAGAAACTATGGGTTATAGAAAATTGATTTATTATCGTATATTAAATAATCCACCTTAAATTTTATAAAAAATACAGTATGATACCTTCACCATAAAAGTTGAGAAATAACGTTATCAAAATCAGACTAGAAAACCACTCTTTCATCCACATACGTAACATTCATTTTAGATATCACTGCACTGTTTGTTGCAGGGAATCACATAAATAGCCCTTGAATGTTAGAATATTTTCCTCAGAGTTGTTCTAGTTCAAAGTAATGTGTAGTCACTTATATTGCTAATAGAAATGAGGAGAAAAAACAGGGGGTTAATGGAATTCTTGCTATTTATAGTGAATCTTATGTGAATGATGATGTAGGCACTGTCCAGTACAAATTGACCTAAATAGTTGTCCTGTTAGGATCTGAATTGATGTCAGTTACTCGTTCCATATAGGTAGGTCAAAGATGTTATCCCCCGTATAGAAGATAGATTGTGTTCACCGCACTGAAATTGTCATGAATGACCGAACAGGGAGGATAAATCAATTAGTTGGACATGTAATAAAAACTGAAAGATAAATTCCTTTGCTTACCCCGACCTGTATATGAGGATACAGGGAGCCGGGAAATGTTCAGTTTTCTCCGCTGTGCGAAGAGATCCCGTACGATGTCCGTTTGATTTATGGATGTAGTCGGTCAGTGTACGATAACACGGAGACTTGTCTTTAACAGAGTGTTCACTCATGCACCTCAGAGGGATTGTGTGTCCTTGCCTCATTCGGCTCGTGTGGAGTTCCTTCAGGTGCAATAAATCTGTTTAAACAGAGGAGATAAGGCATAACGGCCTGTCTGCTCCACCTAGAAATGGTGGCAGACGAAACCACTTGGCCCTGTTTTGGACCAGAGACAGACACAAACAGTGAGTCATACTTCCGAATAGAAGCAGTAGCAGACAGGTACACCCGCAAGGCACGTACCACATCCAATGTGTGAAGCGCAAACTCTCTGGGATGCGATGGGCGAGGACACAAGGACGGGAGGACAATGTCCTCATTTAGGTGAAAGGCCGAGACCACTTTTGGCAAAAAAGAAGGTCGCGGACGCAACACCGCCTCATCCTTATGGGTGACCAAATAGGGCGTTTTGCAGGACAAGGCCCACTCAGACACCTGTCTAACAGAAGTAATGGCCACTAAGAAGGCCACCTTCTGAGACCAGGTCAAGAGGGGAATATCTCTGATATTTTCAAAGGGAGGTTCCTGGAGAAACGAGAGCACCAAATTCAGATCCCAAGGAGGGAGAGGAGGTTTAACACGAGGGAGCACATGGCGAACCCCCTGCACAAAAAGGTGCAAACCAAGGAATGAGCCGCTAGCGGTCGCCGAAAGAAGACGGCCAAGGCCAAAATCTGACCCTTAAATGGTACTCAAAGCAAGCTTTTGGGTCACGCCACAAGAACCGCAGGATTCTGGGGACGGAATACGTCCGTGGACGCCAGTCCAGCTCTTCGCACATAGCGATGTAAGCTTTCCAGGTACGGTGATATATCTTTCTGGAGGAAGACTTCCGTGCCCTTAACATGGTCGAAATGACTGAATCCGAGAGACCTCGGTCTCTCAGCACCTGGCTTTCAATAGCCATGCCGTTAAAGCCAGAGACTGTAAAGCAGGATGAAATATAGGACCTTGAGCCAGAAGGTCCTCCCTTATTGGCAACCGCCAAGGAACGTCCGTGACGAGACGTACCAGATCGGCATACCAATGACGCCGAGGCCAATCCGGAGCAATGAGGATCACCGGAATCCCCTCGGTCGCCACCCTACGCAGCAGACGAGGAAGCAGCTGCAGCGGAGGAAAAATAGGATTTTTTGTACTCACCGTAAAATCCTTTTCTCTGTCATCCATGGACTGACACGGTGTCTCTTTACACTTTACACGTGGGTTATGTCCCTGCCTGCAGGAGAAGACCTAGGCAGAATGTGAAATGTTATACATACATTCTAAAAGCCAGAGCTGAACAGCCCCACCCAGGGGGCGGTCCCTCCGGACATAACCCTCCCACTACAGTCAGCAGACTTCAGTTCGTAACAAAGCAGTACAAACTTAAAAAGGAAGGGTGGGTGCCGTGTCAGTCCATGGATGACAGAGAAAAGGATTTTACGGTGAGTACAAAAAATCCTATTTTCTCTTACCATCCATGGACTGACACGGTGTCTCTTTACACTTTACACGTGGGATGTCCCAAAGCAGTGTCAAGAGGGATGGGAGCAGTATAAATGGAAAAACCAAAACTTCACTCCAATAAGGCAGAGCTCCTCAACAGAGGAGTCGCAACTATAAACAGCGGCCTGCAGCACCCTGCGGTCGAAAGAAGCATCCGAAGATGCAGCCACATTAACCTTATAAAACTTAAAAGGCATGAACAGACGACCAGGTCGCCGCCTTGCACACTTGTGCAACCGACGCTTGATGTCGGGAAACCCAGGAAGCACCAATTGCCCTGGTGGAATGCGCCGTAACCGGAAAGGGAGGCGCCCGCCCTTTGAGAGCATAGGCTTGAATGACGGTTTGTCTGATTCCCCTAAAAATTATGGCAGACAAAACCGCTTGGCCCTGTTATGGACCAGAGACAGTCACAAACAGTGAGTCGGACTTCCGAATAGAAGCAGTAGCAGACAGGTACACCCGTAAGGCTCGTACCACCTCCAATATGTGCAGCGCAAACTCTCTGGGATGCGATGGGTGAGGACACAAGGACGGGAGGGCAATGTCCTCATGTAGGTGAAAGGTCGACACCACCTTTGGCAAAAAAGGAAGGTCGCGGATGCAACACCGCCTTATCCTTATGGATGACTAAATATGGCGACTTGCAGGACAAAGCCGCCAACTCAGACACTCGTCAAACAGAAGTGATTGCCACTAAAAAGGCCACCTTCTGAGACAAGACAAGAGGGGAATATCCCGGATATTCCCAAAAGGAGGTTCCTGGAGGACCGAGAGCACCAAATTCAGATCCCACGGTGGGAGAGGAGGCTTGACAGGAGGGAGCACATGGCGAACCCCCAACACAAGGTGCTAACCAAGAAAATGACCCGCTAGAGGTCGCTGAAAGAAGACGGCCAAGGCCGAAATCTGATCCTTGATGGTACTCAAAGCAAGCTTTTTGGGTCACTCCACACTGCAGAGGACGCAGGATTCTGGGGACGGAATACGTCCGAGGACGCCAGTCCAGCGCTTCGCACATGGCGATATAAGCTTTCCAGGCACGGTGATAGATCTGCCTGGAGGAAGACTTCCGTGTCCTTAACATGGTCAAAATGACCGAGTCCGAGAGACCTCGGTCCCTCAACACCTGGCTTTTAACAGCCCTGCCGTTAAAGCCAGAGACTGTAAGCCGGATGAAACATAGGACCTTGAGACTGAGGGTCCTCCCTCATCGGCAACCGCCAGGGAACGTCCGCGACGAGACGTACCAGATCAGCGTACCAGTGATGCTGAGGCCAATCCGGAACAATTAGGATCGCCGGAGTTTATATCAGGCGATAAGGACCCTATGGGGCCACCAACGCATCCGAGGCATCGCCCAAGGATCCCTGGATCTGGCCACAACCTCGACCCTTGCGATTGAGTCGAGAGGCCATCAGGTCCACATCCGGCGTGCCCCACCGTCGGTAAAAGAGGTGAAATATGCAAGGACCACTCTTCTTGGTCCGGTGTCTGGCGATTGGCGACTCAGTTAGTCCGCCTGCCCATTGTCTATGCCCAGAATGTAAAATGGCCTACAGAGCTGGCACGTTTCTTCCGGCCCACTTCAGGATACGGACTACCTCGGAAGCCGCAGCTGAGCTCCGAGTTCCCCCTTGATGGTTTACATACGCCAGCGCCGTGGCGGTGTCCGACTGGCTCCTGATGGAGCGACCCCGTACTCTCTCCGACCTGAGGAGAGACACAGTCCGATGGCCCGTATTTCCAGAACAGTGATTGGTAAACGGGCTCGTCCGGAGTCCAAGGCCTGAGCCGACAGGACTCCCCAGACTCCACCCCAGCCCGTCAGGCTGGTGTCCGTCGTGAGTACCGTCCATTGGATGGGAGGGGAACGACTTTCCGGACCGAAGAGCCGAGGATCCCAACCACCATGTCAGGGGCGCCCTGACCAGGTGAATCACCTGGATCTGAAGATCCAAGGACAACGGGGATTTTTCCCAGGTGGACAAGATCTCCTTCTGCAATGCCCTGGTGTGTGATTGGGCATACGGAACGGCCGCGAAGGAGGCCACCACGAGTCTCGGGACTCTCATGCAAAAAACGGATTGACAACCATTTTTGGGATGTCAGCACCCGCACCGCAGACTGAAGTGTCAGCAACTTCTCCAGAGGTAGGATACCTTTGCCTCCAAGGAGTCCAGAATCAGAACTAGATACTCCAGACACTGAGTCGGGATCAGGACTGACTCCTGAATGTTCAGGAACCACCCGAGTCCCTGAGGGTCTAATTGACGATAGTCACCTTTCCTCTAAGTCTGATCCACTTTCTGCTCTTAGCAGAAGATCGTCCAGATAGCCCACGACAGCAATACCTCGCTGTAACAGAAGGCTAGAACCGGAGCAAGCACCTTGGTGAACACCCTTGGTGCCGAGGCTAGGCCGAAAGGAAGAGCCACAATCGATAGTGGACTTCGCTGATCGCAAAGCGCAGAAACTTCTGGTGACTTGCGCAGATCGGAACATGCAAGTAGGCGTCCTTGAAGTCCAAGGATGCCAGAAGAAAATCCCTTTGGTGGAGTGTAGCGATCACCGTGCGAATGGATTCCATGCGGAATTTCTGCACCTTCTCGAAGGCATTCAGGGCCTTGAGGTCCAGGATAGGTCGAACCACGTCCTATTTTTGGGACGACAAACAGATTCGAGTAGAATCCCTGAAAACTCTCCTGTGACGGAATCGGCACAATCACTCCGGACCTGATCAAATCCTGTACAGCCCCCAAGAGGGCTGCCCGACAGGTAGGAAGGAGAGGAAGATTTGAGGGAAAGAATCTGTCTGGGGGCCAGGATCGGAATACTATCCTGTATCCTGAGGTGACCACCTCGCACACCCACCAGTCGGAGATTCGGGAGGACCACCGATTCGTGACCTGCGAAGTCGTCCCCCCACCCCAGAGTCGGGCGGAGGCAAGACTTCACGCGGAGGCAGGCTTGGGAGCCGCTTGTTCGGCTTACGCACCCAGGGGCACTTGTGCCCACCAGCCGCACTGCCGTCAGTCTGAGAGCCTACCCGTGGACTCTGACGAAAAAACCCAGTTTTGCTGGAAAGGAAGGCCCCTGTTTGCGGCGGGCCTCCTCACCCTTGCTAGTCTAAGGAAGAAGAGTGCTTTTACCTCCCATGACATCCATGACGATGTCATCCAGAGCAGCACCGAAAGGTCTACCACCTTTAAATGGTAGATCCGTCAGCAGCTTCCTAAGGCTAGGTCAGCAGACCAGCACTTCAACCAGATAAGACGACGCAATACCACCGCCGAGATAGAGGCCCTGGATATTAAAGGTGCCGCTTCCAACGTGGCGTTGCACACATAAACCAGGCCCTGAACCAGTTGGTGGGCCAGAGCAACTGTGTCTGGAGGAAGATTATGCTCCTGTACAGCTAGGTGCAACATTTTTGCCCAACCTGTAAGTGTTTAAGACACAAGGGTCGCCGCTACCACAGGCCATAGGGCGGATCCCAACAAGGCAAACATGGCTCTGCCCACCACTTCTGACCTCCTGTCAGTGGGGTCCTCAAATGCAGGAGTCCCCTCCATCGGGAGAGTGATGGCCTTGTTCAACCGGGCGACTGGAGGGTCGACCCTGGGGGAGAAGCCCACTTTTTAAGTAGGGCATCTTCAAGGGGTATCTGATAGACAAACGCCGCGGGACCATAAAAAAATTCTTCTGCGGCTTTTCCCAGACCTTATCAATGAGCTGGTCAAAGAAAGTACATATGGAAAAACCTCTTTAGAAGGCCTGGCCTTAAAAGAACCAAAGGAGACTGTATCCGCCTGAGGTTCTGCATCCACAGCATTTTAGCTTGAGAGTGTCCCTCACTGCAGTCATGAGTACACTAACAAGCGCCCTGTCATTTACTGACTCAGAACTGGAGTTTTCCTCATAAGGAATGTCCTGTTCAAAACCATCCAATACATTCAGAACTAGGGTCCTGAGCGGTAGTGGCTAGGCCCATATCTGAATCAGCGCACTGCCCTCATGAAGTAAAGTGGGGAGAGGGCGCTTTTTTGCTCCCTTGCGCTTGCACACAGCTCCCATCCTGGTCAGAAATGATTCCAGGACTGCCCACAACTGGTCCCTAGGGACCGCAGGTGCTGAAGCACTGCCTGTTGTCCACTGACATTTAGGGGAAGCTGGTGACAGACTCCATATTGCCCCCCTCTCAGACTCCTCAGATAAAAAGTCCACCCACAGGCTGTGCTGACTGAGGAGGGGGCGCCCAGGGGACTCACCAAACCGGACCAGGGACCGCTCAGTTCCGCTGTCTGTACCGCGCTGTGTCAGCGCTGGTGAGCTGTGAGGAGATTGTGAGGAGATTCGCGCTGTTACAGCAGCGCTAGAGGCCAAAACTAGTGCTGAAGAGCGCACGGGCTACAAGAAAATGGCCGCCACACTTCACTGAGGCGAACCGCGGCAAGATGGCCGCCATGACTCAGCAAAAGTGAAAAAACCAGCACACACACAGCGCCACTCGGCGCTCAGGCCCCAAAACACACAAAAAAAGGCCCCAAGCATATCTGCAGACCAGCATTAGCCCCTCCAAGAACAGTATGACCCCCAGGCACCCCACACAGCACAGCGCCAGCAATGGTGACAGAGTGACAATGAAATACAGGGGGAGACAGGGAAAATCCCCCACAGAGAAACACAGCCTTTTGTACTCACCTGCAGGCAGGAGAGACTACTTACCCGTCCCCTGAGGGACCCACTGGTGTGTTTCTGACAGAACTATCACAGTGCAGTACTGAGTAGCTGTCGGCCCGGTCCACCGTGAAAGATACAGTCAGTCAGGAACTGTTCAGTCTTGAGAGGACCGTGGGAGCATGAAAGCAAACCCGGCCACCCCTGGAGTCATGGGGCCTGTCGTGAACTGAGTCTCACGCACACAAGGCGAGGATCAGCACGCTCGATGGTCGGACAAGGAAGACTACGAGGATATCTTGTACCCAACCTGTTGCCCAGCCGACAGTTGATAGAAAATTCTCAAAAATAAAATAAAAAAGAATTCCAGAAAAGGAATAAAAATAGGTCAGGAGACTGGCTCCTGAGAGAGCCACGTCTTCTCCTTCTGCTAGGCAGAAAAAAACTGAAGTCTGCTGACTGTAGTGGGAGGGTTATGTCCGGAGGGACCGCCCCCTGGGTGGGGCTGTTCAGCTCTGGCTTTTAGAATGTATGTATAACATTTCACATTCTGCCTAGGTCTTCTCCTGCAGGCAGGGACATAACCCACGTGTAAAGTGTAAAGAGACACCGTGTCAGTCCATGGATGGTAAGAGAAAATATATATTAGGTGATAATGACCCCATGGGGCCACCAACGCATCCGAGGCGTCCGCCCAAGGGTCCCTGGACCTGGCCACAAACCTTGACACCTTGCGATTGAGTCGAGAGGCCATCAGGTCCACATCCAGCGTGTCCCACCGCCGGCACAGAATTTGAAAAACCTTTCGCGTGCAAGGACCACTCTCCCTGGTCCAGCGTCTGGCGACTCAGATAGTCCGCCTGCTAATAGTCTATGCCCAGAATGTAGACGGCCGACAGAGCCAGCACGCTTCTTTCGGCCCACCTTAGGATGCGGGCGACCTCTGAAGTCGCAGTTGAGCTCCGAGTCCCCCCTTGATGGTTGACATACGCCACCGCTGTGGCGTTGTCGGACTGGATCCTGAGGGAGCGATCCTGTAGTCTCACCGACCACGAGGAGAGGCACAGTCTGATTGCCCGTATTTCCAGAACATTGATCGGTAAAAACGGGCTTCGTCCAGGGTCCAAAGCCCTTGGGCTGACAGGACTCCCCAGACTCCACCCCAGCTTGTCAGGCTGGCGTCCGTCATGATCACCGTCCACTGAATGGGGAGGAACGACTTCCCGGACCTTAGAGCCGGGGACCTCAACCACCACGCCAGGGACGCCCTGACTGGGTGACTCACCTGGATCTGAAGATCCAAGGACAACAGGCATTTGTCCCAAGTGGACAGCATCTCTTTCTGTAATTGGGCATACGGAACGGCCTTGAACGGGGCCACCATGAGTCCCAGGACTCTCATGCAAAAACGGATTGACGACCATTTTCGGGACGTCAGGACCCGCACTGCAGACTGAAGTGTCAGTAACTTCTCCAGGAGTAGGAATACCTTCGCCTCTAAGGAGTCCAGGATCAGACCTAGATACTCCAAATGCTGAGTCGGGACCAGGACCGACTTCTGAATGTTCAGGAGCCACCTGAGGGTCTGACTGACGAGTCACACTTTCTTCTAATTCTGAGCCATTGTCTGCTCTTAGAAGATCGTCCAGATAGTCCATGATAGCAATGCCTCGCTGTCTCAGCAAAGCTAGAACCGGAGCAAGCACCTTGGTAAACCACCTTTGGTGCCGAGGCTAGGCCAAAGGGAAGAGCCACAAATTGATAGTGGACTTCGCCGATCGCAAAGCGCAGAAACTTCTGGTGATTTGCGCATGTAAGTAGGCGTCCTTGATGTCCAAGGACGCCAGAAAATCCCCTTGGAGTGTAGCGATCACCGTGCAAATGGATTCCATGCAGAACTTTTGCACCTTCACAAAGGCATTCAGGGCCTTGAGGTCCAGGATTGGCCGAACACCGTCTTTTTTTGGGACTACAAACAGATTCGAGTAGAACCCCTGAAACCTCACCTGTGACAGAACCGGCACAATCACTCCAGACCTGATCAATCCTGTACGGCCCCCAAGAGGGCCGCCCGACGGGCAGGAAGGAGAGGGAGATTTGAGGGAAAGAATCTGTGTGGGGGCCAGGAATGGAACTCTATCCTGTAGCCTGAGGTGACCACCTCGCACACCCACCGGTCGGAGATCCGGGAGGTCCACCGAACCGTGAGCTACAAAGACATCCCCCCCACCCCAGAGTCAGGCAGGGGCAAGACTTCATGCGGCGGCGGGCTTGGGAGCTTGCTTGGTAGGCTTACGCACCCAGGGACGCTTATGTCCCCCAGCCGCACTTTTTTCAGTCTGGGCGGGCTTACCCATGGATTCTGACTGACGAAAAAACTTTGCCGAAAAGGAAGGGCCCGGCCTACGGTGGGGCTCCTTTCCCTTAACAGACTGAGAAAGGAAGGTGCTCTTACCCCCTGTGACATCCTTAATAATGTCATCCAGGGCGGCCCCAACAGTCTATCGCCCTTTAAGGTTAAGTCAGCCAGGAGCTTTTTGGAAGCTAGTTTCGGCCGACCAGCATTTCAGCCAGATAAGGCGACGCAGCACCACAGCAGAGATAGAGGCCCCAGATATTAAAGGGGCCACATCCAAAGTGGCATCGCACACAGAGACTAAACCCTGCGCAAGTTGGTGAGCCAGGGTAATGGTCTCAGGAGGGAGATTATGCTTCTGTACTGTCTGGTGCAAAATCTTTGCCCATCCTGTGAGTGTCTGAGACACAAGTGTCGCTGCCACTATAGGGCGTAAGGCAGACCCTAACAAGGTAAACATAGTTCTACTCACCACCTCTAACCTCCTGTCAGTGTGATCCTTAAATGCAGGAGTCCCTTACAATGGGAGCGTGGTAACCTTATTCAAACGGGCGACAGGGGGGTCGACCACTGAGGGGAGCCACTTCTTAACCAGGTCCTCCTCCTCAAAGGGGTACCTTAAGGCTAGGCGCCGCGGGACCGTCAAGTCTTTTGCGGCTTATCCCAGACTTGGTCAATGAATGTATCAAAAAAAGGCACATATGGAAAGACCTTTTTTGAAGAAACGGCTTTAAAAAGGAACCAAAAAGGAGACAGCTTCCACCTGAGGTTTCTCAGCCTCAACATTCAGCTTGAGTGTCCCTCACAGGATCAATGAGTTCACTTACAAGCACCCTTTCAGTTATTGGTTCAGAACTGGGGTCTTCCTCACAAGCAATGTCCTGTTCAAAAACATGAAAATCCTCAGAGCTAGGGTCCTGAGCAGCAGTAGCTAGGCCCATATCTGAGACAGAGCACTCCTACAGGAGAATGTGTGGGGAGGGGGCGCTTTACAGCTCCCTTGCGCTCGCACACCGCTTCCATCCTGACAAGGATGATTCCAGGGCTGTCAACAACTGGTCCATAGGGACCGCAGGTGCAGGAGCACTGCCAGTTGCCTCTGACAAGTGTGGAGAAGCAGGTGAACCAGACTCCATACTGCCACCCTCTGAGACCTTATACACTATTGCAGTGAATAATACAGTCCACCCACTGGCTGCGCTGAGGCTGAGGAGGGGATACCCAGAGGACTTACCAACCCTTAAGGACCGTTTAGTTCCGCTATATGAAACCGCGCTGCAGCGCGAGAAGAGTGAGGAGATTAGCGCCGCAGCAGCGCCAATAGAGGCCGAAAGTGAAAGCGCCGCGGCTTCAAGAAAATGGCCACCGGCCGCATGTATTACTGCGCCATTGATCCACGGCAAGATGGCCGCCGAGCGTATTTTTTTAAATCACCACACAGCGCTAATGGCTCACGCAAAGTCTCCAAACACTCACACACCAGAACACTGCTCCTCTCCCAGAGTCCACCCACTACACAGACATGAGCGCCCCCCGCCAAGCCAGAGCGACCCCCAAGTACCCCCACACAGCACAGCACCAGTACAGGGTGCAGAGAGCAGCATAACAGGGGGGAGACAGTGAGAAACCCCCCATATAAAGAAACACAGCCAGCAGGAGAGACTACTTACCCGTCCCAGAGGGACCCACTGGCTTGTTTCAGACAGACCTATCACAGAGTAGTACTGAGTAGCTGTCGGCCCGGTCCACCGCGAAAGATACAGACAGGTACTGTTCAATCTTGAGAGGACCGCGGGAGCATAAAAGCAACCCGGCCACCCCTGGAGTCATTGGGAGTGTCGTGAACTGAGTCTCAGGTACACAAGGCGAGGATCAGCACGCTCGATGGTCGGACAGGGAAGACTACGAGGATACCAGTGTACCCAACCTGTTGCCCAGCCGACAGTTGATTGAAGGTCTCAAAAATAAAATAAAATTCCCAAAGGAATAAAATTTAAAAATAAAATCTTCCAGGAGACTGGCTCCTGAGAGAGCCACGTCTTCTTCTGCTAGGCAGAAAAAAACTGAGGTCTGCTGACTGCAGTGGGAGGGTTATGTCCAGAGGGACCGCCCCCCTGGGCGGGGCTGTTCAACTCTGGCTTTTTAGAATGTATGTATAACATTTCACATTCTGCCTAGGTCTTCTCCTGCAAGCAGGGACATAACCCACGGGTAAAGTGTAAGAGAGGCCAAGTCAGTCCATGGACGATAAGAGAAAGGCATTTTTGTGAAAGAAAATATATCTACATTTCCAATCAAACTTGAAATTGGCCATATCCTCAGCCTACTAAGCCTCAGTATTGGTTGATTAGGCCATCCCTCATGTTAAAAAGGCAATTGGACGGGTTCACAGAGGTCCGTCCCTTTCTTTCATTCCGCACTCTCCCCTCCTTTCAGGAAACCTACGAGGCGCCGCCTGGTATGCCCAACTGTGTCACTGGGTGTCCTCGCTGAGACGCAACTCCTCTAACCCTGTCAAAAACAGCCTTTGAACACATCTGCCTCCATTCTCCTGGCTCTCCAGGCACCATCTCGAGGATCTATTCTTCTCTCAATGCTATAGACCCCCCCCCCCCCCGCGGCAGCTTTTTGTAAGTCAAGGTGGGAACGCGATCTAGCGATCTCCATCGATCCAGAGGAGTGGAGCAAAGCATGGTCCTCCATTGCAAAGAGCTCCTTCAACACTGCAACCCTAGAGGCTGCATACAAGTTTCAAGTGACAGGTGCTTCCAAGGCATCGGCCAACGAGGGGACATTGTCCATACTTGGTGGTCCTGCCCCCTGCCTAACAGGGGTTCTGGGCCAGGGTGTTTGGGCGCCTCTTCTCCACGTTTCACGTACCAAATTGGCAAGTATGCTAAAGTAGCCTTATTGCATTGCCCAATCCAGGGATTATTCTCGTACCAACAAAAATTGGCGGCATTTTTGTTTACTGCTGCTAAACGGGCGATTGCCAGGGCCTGGAAGACGTCCTCTGTTCCGTTTGCCATGGTGAAGAGCATTTTGACTGACCTCATAATCAATGAAAAAATGTCTAGCTAGCATCTTGCATGACTCTCATTCTGAATTCACCCTGGTTGTCTTACGCTCTCCCCACCCTGCATTCAATCAGCCTGGGCCTCTAACTGATTTTACATAACCTGCCCAACCTGCAGGGAGACTGCTCCTCCCTCACCCCCTTTTCCCTCT
Organism: Rana muscosa; assembly: GCA_029206835.1. Taxonomy (NCBI): domain Eukaryota; kingdom Metazoa; phylum Chordata; class Amphibia; order Anura; family Ranidae; genus Rana; species Rana muscosa. Next base: position 192,028,109 of record CM055117.1, read on the forward strand.
TCTCATCTTTCTCTTTGCTGCTGAAACTGGGCATACATTTGACTTTGCCCTCATCCCTACCTCCCCACAATAAACCCCAAAGTCCTCAGACCTAGTGCATTTCTGCGGCTAGTACTGCGTGGTCATAATTTTTGCATTTACCCTACTAAGCTGTCACACAATGAATGTTCTTATCCGTTTCCTTATTTTTTACTTATTCATTCTGATCCCCCAGTTGATTTGCATATGTATTGCCCTTTGATGAAAACGTGTACACTTGAATCATGGGCTCCCCCCTGGCGATTTAAGTGGACCTTCAGCTCACACCCATAGGTTGTTTACCACTACTAAAACTATTGTACCAGAAAAAGCCAATTGGAATGATCAGAAGCTCAAAGGGGTGGGGAAGGTTAGAAGAACCAAGCTCAATTTTCAGAGGAAAAATAGAAATTAGTATATAATTTTAGCTGCTTCTGCCTCTTGATCTAGTGTTTGTTTTGACCGAATGTAACTTCTGCTTATGCATATTTTTCTTATTACACTTTATTTGAATTGCTTAGGCTTGTAACAGGTTTACTTTAAAGAAATAAAAGAAAAAAAGAAACCCATTCACACCATAGGATTTTTACACACATACATGCAATACCATTCATTCCAATGAAGTTTCACATGTTGAAATTCATATGCAAAGATTTAAAAAAATGCACACTAAAATGAAAGATGTAAAATGTGCCTTAATGGGAAAGGAAACAAAATAAAGTGAAGTTCTGGAAGCTCAAGCAACACGGCAAATACAGGTTTTAAATTACAACTATAAAACTTAAGGCCCCTGGCTGAGTGCAGGCCATCTGGTCACAGAAATGCCTGGACCAGAGATCCACTTTGTGGCCTTGTACCTCCCCCTTCTAAAAAGTTTTTTGCTGTATCCACTTTAGGCTTCAAGGCGCTGCTCGATTCATTCCTTTGGGGAGTGCGGAACCCTGCAAGACCTCCAGAGGCTGCCGTATGTATGCCTACCTATAGGAATGATTGGGCTGCAGCGTGCATGTGCAGGTTGAAGAGGACCAGGCAAAAACAATCTAAAAGCAAAGTTGACACCAATAGGGCCACAAAATATAAAAAAAGGAAAAGGCTGGATAAGGAACGAAAGTGAGCATCAGAGTAGGTGGGCTGGATTAAACAACAACTTTTACCAAAGCTACAGTTATCCTTTAGGCCCCCTTTTACACTTGTGCTGCCTGAAAGTTGCACAACTTTGACACGACTTGAAGCAATGCCTGTGTAATCTTCAAAGTTCTATGGACCGCAAGTCAGAGTCAGACCAAAGTAGTGCATGGACTATTTTGAAGTCACACAGATATGCATGGTACTCATTGGAAATCATGAGGAACAATTTGTCATGCGACTTTGCAGTCCCAAGTCACAGGACAAGTCGCGAGTGAAACGGGCCTTAAAGGACAACTGTACAAACTGTACAGAGAGATGTAGGTCATCATTCACTGCATGGCTGAAAACACTCAACATGTTCACCATTTCCTACCAAGCTTGGTCAGTTGGGGGATATTTGTTAGTCCAAAAGCTCCCTAAAACACAGATCATTGCCATGGATGAAAAAAAAAAAAATCATATCATGGCTACTGGTACCTTTGGTCATAGCCTGAAACACTATGAACCAAGGTATGTTAAACGGCAGCAAACACCACACGCAATGATAAACCCTACAGGGTAAAGGGAGGAAAAAACGGGATGACAATTTTCAATCCTAAAAATAGAATCCATATCAGTGGATCTACAATAATCACAGATAAGAGATATGTTTCTCAGTGCTAAATAGTGGCAGTCTTGTACCATGACAGCCATCCATTAACACTGAAAGTTTGGAGTTTAAGTCATTTTTTTTTTAAAAGGCCAACTTAAATTTTTAAAGATGCAAGCATTTTGGGATCTTCCTCATGTCCCTTCTAGAGGCATTTTCCAATTTTGACTATGGCCCTGAAACCTACATATTTATACACGGTTTTAAAATGGGTCAATAAAAAAAAAAACAGCTTAATTTTTTTCCTAATACACTTGTAATAATGACTACTGTAATGGATGTCTAATGACTGGTAAGCTTTTCAGTTTTGGTAACTATAGCATGCAGAGAATCACAAATGGAATAAACACATTTCCCCCCCCAAAAAAATAAAAGCTGCACTGAAAATAGTCTTCTAGTAGACAACTTATCCCCCTACCTGCGCCTAATGAGTCACCAGCGAGAGAACAAACATAGTGGTTTGCTACAAGAACAAGGTCTGCTGTGCAAGCAGCAAGGGCAAACTATACACACTCCTCTTGATTAAAATTGTGCTAACCTATACTGGGCACAGTTATGGGATAAAAGATTAATATGTTATTTTGACGTATCTTCATTCAGCTTGCACTGACAGCATGGGAGCAGAGGGGATATAACAGATGGGACATGTAGCTGTCAAAACACACTATTTTATAGATGATCTCATGCAATCTGTAGTATCTCCCATTTGCTTCTCATTTTAAAACAAAGCATTCAATATACATATACAGCAGTTCTGTGTGCATTTTTAAACAAAGATGGAGGTTCACTTCAAACAAAGAAATCACTTAAAGGGAGAAAAGTATCACCTGTTATGTTGAAAAACTTCAAAACCATAAATGTCCAAAAGTCCTATGACAGATGCGCTCCCAAGCTTGTGCATATCTGTACCCTGTAAAAGGCCCGTAGTAAGATAACTGAAATTTAGCAGAGTAATCCTCCTTATACTGTTTATATACTTCATTAGTGAGCTCATGCTTCTACAAATGTCATCTATTAAATGAACTGAACACAGACAAGCAACATCTACAAATTCAGTACAATCAGACGCGCAAAACAAATAGCTAAACTATTAACATTGAATAAATGCAGCTACTGCAAAACAATCCTTTAGAAGCCATTAAAAGTATAACTAAAAGGCAACATTTTATTTTTTTAGTTTTGGATTGAGGGGAGATGGATTAGAACACGTGTCAGTTTTAATTGCCATGTCCTAGTTTAGGCCCCTTTCACACTGGGGCAGGAGGTGCGTCGGCGGTAAAGCGCCGCTATTTTTAGCGGCGCTTTACCGTCGGATTTGCGGCGCTAGTCGGCCGCTAGCAGAGCCGTTTTACCCCCCGCTAGTGGCCGAGAAAGGGTTAAAAACCACGCAAAGCGCCTCTGCCGAGGCGGTATAGCCGCGGTGCCCCATTGATTTCAATAGGCAGGAGCGGTGGAGGAGCGGTATACACACCGCTCCTTCACCGCTCCAAAGATGCTGCTAGCAGGACTTTTTTTACCGTCCTGCTAGCGCACCGCTCCAGCGTGAAAGCCCTCGGGGGCAGCGGCTGTTTCAGGTCGGTTTGCAGACCCTATTTTTTAGCGCAGTAGCGCCTGCAAAACGACCCAGTGTGAAAGGGGTCTTAGGGAGATTCACCCTCTCTATTTTTTCCTGTTTACCATTATCATTAAAAGTGAAAGTAAAATGAAATCCCAAATTTTGGGTTGTCCCCAGAAAAGTAATAGAAGAAAATCTTCTAATGGGGGCACTAGTTTTGGTGACCTGGGAGTCCCCAAGGAATTCCCCTAATTTGCAGGGATTTCCTTTTACTTCCGGTTTGGCTATAGGACAGAAAATGAAGGGAAATCTCTGCAACGATACAAAATAGAGGGAAAAAAAAGAAAAAATCTGACAGGCGTTATATTCCTCCCTTGCTCTATCCAAAATTGAGAGATAAAAAAGTTTAGCCTATAGTCCTACTTTAAGAGAAAACCCTTTCCTCATATGAAATTTACACTTTTTTTTTTTTTTCAAACCTTGTATGCCAGAGATTTGTTAATCTTGCTAACAAGCCAGGAGAAGGTACGACCATAGATTGCTTTGGCCAAGGCATCTCGTGCGTAAGCAGCTTGCTCCAGGTTAAGTGGACTGTTCAGCTAAAGAAATAAAATTGATTTAAAGTATAAATAGTGGTTTTGACAGGTATTGATATACAGTATTATACAGTGTATTAGCTTGTTGGTGCTAGTAACAGTAATTCAACAAAAGAGTGATGACACAATTCAACAGCTGCAAGAAGTCTGTTGAACTTGGTTTGGGACACGATCAAGATGTCCAGGGGTTAACTACAGACAACAAATATTGGCACATGCAAGTATTGGAATCACTTATCACACAAATTACTGAACTCTGTCTCAATAGTTGGCACTGATCATTTCTTTAATGAAGAAAAGGGAATGAACTTCTCACAAAGAGCGCCCCTCATCCACAAATTCACATTTGGGAGCAACAGATGCTGAAATATCTACCCATCTAGTGTGCCAGTCTACAAAAAGTCCAAGTGATAAGTCCTAAAGCTGAACTCCAGGCAGATATAAAACACCAATTAATGCAGTTATGTGAAATACAATTTTAATTGTATAGGTTTTGATAGAAGACTTTTGTAATCTCTTGTACTGAAAGGGTTAGGTACAGCACATATTACCAATAATGAACTACTGCAGCATGCATATGCAGACTGAATATGCTTAGCAGAAAGAGGAGAAAGTCATGACCTCAACAGGGTGCTGCTCATCTTTCATTGTCCTATCAGCAAGCTGGGAAAAGAAAGTTAACCAATGTTCCTGACCACACTGTGCTGAGTCATACGTTTTCCTGAGTTATATAATTGGTTAAAAAAAATGCACATTCCTTGACAAATAAAAAGTTCATATATTTTACAAATGTGTATTTAGCTTGCCTGATTTTCTGCTTTTAAGTGAATGTGTAAAATGCATACGTTTTAGGCAGGTGTGGAAAAAGGCTATAAATTAAAAATGCTTTCAGAAATAGAAGTGTTAATATTTGATCAATTACCAAAACAGAAGATAAATCCAAATAAAATCAATATTTGGTGTGACCACCTTTTGCCTTTAAAACCACATCAATTCTTCTAGGTACACTTGCACACAGTTTCTGAAGGAACTCGGCAGGTAGGTTGTTCCAAATATCTTGGAGAACTAACCACAGATCTTCTGTGAATGTAGGCTGCCTCAAATTCTTCTGTCTCTTCATGTTATCCCAGACAGACTCGATATTGAGATCAAGGCTACATGGGACCAAACCATCACTACCAAGATCCCTTGTTTTTTACACTGAAGATGGTTCTTAAAGCGGACCTTCAGTCATTTTTTTCAACTTTCCATCCATTAAATTCTGCCCTTGTTGTTTTAACTTTGGATAGCAAAACATTTTTTTGCCAGTAAATACCTTCTACAGCCCACTTCCTGTTTCTTGTCTGGTCATTAGCCTAGGCTTATGACATCATGCATAGCTCTCTCACTCACTGTTGTGAGAGTTTGTCAGGAAGGGAGGGTGGGATTGGCGAGTCATAAGAGGGCCAATGAAAGCTGCAGGGCTGCAGAGCAGGAGGTTTGCCTCTGTGTGTCTGTGTAAATGCATGAAGTGAACAGGCAGCAGCTTCAGCTGCCCACAGTTAAAATGACTGCAGCCGGACTTGGTGGAGGGAGATTTCTGCAGCACATTTGGCAATACAGAATCTATATATAAAATAATATGCAAAGTGGTTGGAGGAAAGCTTCAGAATGGCAAAGATTTTTTTATTACAAACTATGTGAGCAGACTGCAGTTCCTCTTTAATGATATTGGGCTTTATTTACTAAAGGCAAACCACTGTGCACTACAAGTACACTTGGAAGTGCAGTCGCTGTTAATCTGAGGGGGACATGCAAGGAAAATAAACTTCATTTTTGCTTACACGATTGGATAGAAATCAGCAGAGCTTCCTCTAATTTCAAATCTTTCCCTCAGATGTACAGTGACTGCACTTCCAAGTGTACATGTAGCGCACAGTGGATTTGCTTAGTAAATCAACCCCATTGGCTGGATGTTTGGGGTTGTTTTCCTGCTGCAGAATAAATTTAGGGCCAATCACACGCCCCCCCCCTGATGGTATGGCATGATGGATAATTATCTGCCTGTATTTCTCAGCATTGAGAGCACTATTGATCCTGACCAAATCTCTGACTCTATTTGCATAAATGCAGCCATGAACTTGAAAGGAACCTCCACCACTTCATTGTGGTATTCAGACACTCATTGTATTGCTCTCCAACCCGTCGGCGAATAAACTGCCTCCTGCTACAGTCAAATTTTGACTCATCAGTCCAGAGCACCTGCTGCCATTTTCTTGCATAGTTGAGTCGCTTAGCATTGCTCCATATTTGAGGTATGGCATTTTGGCCTCAGTTCTTCCATAAAGACCACTTCTGGCCAGAATTCTCTGAACAGTAGATAGTTGTACCCGAGTTCCACGGGTTTTTGCCAGTTCTATGCTGAAGGCACTGCAGGACCTCTTCTGATGTTGAACAGAAGAAAGCATGATTTGTCTCATCTGCTACATTAAGCTTCCTTGGCTGACCACTGTGTCTACGGTCCTTAACCACTTCCCACCCGCCATATAGCAATAAGAGGTGCGCAAAGTGGTTTCATTATCCTGACTGGACAGCATATAACGTCCAGCAGGATAAGCCACGATCGCAGGCCCGCAGGGGCTCGCAGTGCGGGGATCGTTGGTGTGGTGTGTCAATCTGACACACTGCATCACCGATCTAGGCAAAGAGCCTCTGACATAGGCTCTTTACCATGTGATCAGCCAAGTCCAATCACAGCTGATCACAGTGTAAATAGTTAGAGCCGTATATCGGCTTTTCCTCCACTCGCACTGACAGGCACAAGTAGAGGAGAGCCGATCAGCTGCTCTCCTGACAGGGGGGGGTCTGTGCTGATAATCAGCGCATTGATTATCAGTGCAGACCCATCAAGGATGCCCACCCAGGACCACCAGGGATGCCTGCCAGTGCCGCCCAACAGTGCCAGGTATTGAAGTGGTTAATGTTGCCTTTTTTTGTGCTGCTTCAAAATAGCTTGAACATCTTGAAACCTAGGGGTGCGGAATTTAATCGGTGCATCGCGATTCGGGCGGCACCGATGCAGGCAAACCTAATAATCGATTACCCCCGATGTCTAGCCCCGCCCCTCCTCTCCCAGGAGAGCTGTTACCTCATTTGTTATTTTTTTTCGCTCATGTGACTGCCCGGCCCGCCTCTCTACTCTCTGCTTTCACGTCTCACGAGAGACGTGAAAGCAGAGAGGAGAGAGGGCAGTCACATGAGCGCGGCATATACACACTTTCCCCACCGCCGGATTCTGTTCCCTGTGTCTCTCGGCTCCTATCGGAACTCCGCCCCCCCCAGCCCTGTACATTGCCGCTCCCTCCTACTGTTCCTCACGAATGCAAATGCTCCTCATACCGCCCCGCCTCTCCAGCCCTCTACTTTCCCGCCCACGCCTGTTTTTTCACGAATGCTAATGAGCAGAGGGCTGGAGAGGCGGGGCGGTATTAGGAGCATTTGCATTCGTGAGGAACAGTAGGAGGGAGCGGCAATGTACAGGGCTGGGGGGGGGGCGGAGTTCCGATAGGAGCCGAGAGACACAGGGAACAGAATCCGGCGGGGGGGAGCATTCTCGGCACAAGAGGTGTTGTAAGAATTTACCTTGGTTTTAGTCTTTGTAGACCATGATCAATCAGTGTTCCAAAGAAAAATGCTTTATGTCCCTTTTTAAATTGCTTTATCAGATACCTCCCCAGGGATACTGAGGTCAAAATAATGTATAAGAGAGAATGTGATGGGTTCTACAATAGATTGACCTCTAATACATTTGTATTCAATTGATATGTCCACTCTCTCTGAGATATATTGGGGAGGCATAACAGTTAATGAGACCGATGCGTGTTTTTTTTTTTTTTTTAAACAAATTTTTATTGGAAGTACACATGGTGTACAATGCAATATAATAACATTCAAGGGAATTATTTTTTCTTTAAAGTAAAACAGATATTATACTTACCTGCTGATCTCCTGTAGCATGTCCGCAGTTCCGGACCACCTCCTGTAGCATGTCCGCAGTCTCTCTGACCACCTCCTGTAGCATGTCCGCAGTCTCTCTGACCACCTCCTGTAGTATGTCCGCAGCCTCTCTGACCACCTCCTGTAGCATGTCTGCAGTCTCTCTGACCACCTCCTGTAGCATTGTCCGCAGTCGCTGATTATCTGTAGCATTTCCTGCAGTTTGATCATCTCCTGTACTAGGTCTGCACTCTCTGACCATCTCCTGTACTATGTCTGCAGCCTCTGACCATCTCCTGTACTATGTACAAGTTGTTGTCTGCTTTGTTTAGACTTTGCTACATGCAGGGAGTGTTGTCTTTTTTTAAAGGAACAGATAGAATAAAAAAAAGGGAGTTCTCCTGACTGCTTGAATTTTTTTTGATGAAAACCATGCGCACTTGCGCTGTAATCTTGATGCATCGCAGAATCGAATCGTTGACCTGATAATCGTAATCGAATCGTGAGGCCAGCGAAGATGCGCACCTCTATTGATACCTCAGTCTGCTTGGAAATCTTTGCCTGGAAGAAACCTTGTTGATGCAGTACAACTACCTTGTGTCTTGTTGCTGTGCTCCGTCTTGCCATTGTGAATGACCTGTGACATGAAACGGTCTTCCACAACCTCACCTTAGTAGCAGAGTTTGGCTGTTCCTCATCCAGTTTTAGGCTTCCTACACAGCGGTTTATGTTTTAGTTAAAAGGATACGTTTTTACCTTTTAGAAAAAAAATTATAAATTTTTTTTTTTTACCTGCAAAAAATTTGCAAAGTATATTTATTATTTTATTTCTTTTGGAGCCTGTAAAGCATTGCACCAGTGATCAGCAGATCGCTGGTGCCATGCAGGTCTCCTTCAGATCTGTCAGTAGATCTGTGTATGCGTACATCCCGTACGGGCAGGTAGATACACTGACATAAAGAAATCAATGAACTACCATGGCGCTCCACAGCCTTGTGGCAGATCATTGAGAACTACAAGCCAACAACTGCAAAGGATGTCGGGGCTTGTAGTTCATTCACACACAGAGCTGCGTGAATGAATGACACTGCCGAACTTCTTCCTATACCTTCCCAAAGGTGAACTTATCCTTTAAAGCTGAGTTTCACCAATATAAAAGTCAAAAGCTACAAAAAGTGTAGCTGCTGACTTTTATTAATCGCACACTCACCTGTCCCGTAGGAAGCCCGCTCGTCTCCCCCTCCTCTCTGCGGCGCCAGCATCGTGACTGGGCGCCCTGCTGTGGCTTCACAGCCGGGCACGCACTGCGCATGCAATCATCTGGGACCTGTTACGTGTCCCAGATGATTCCTGAGAGGGAGGGGGAGCGGTGAACTTCCTTCCGGCGCCGCAGTGCCCCGGGAGGAAGTGGGAGCTGGAACCCTCTAAAAAGAGGGTTTCCGCTCCCCCCCCCCCAAAAAAAATGACATGCCAAATGTGGCATGTCAGGGCGTCACCATCCCTTAAAGCGGAAGTTCAATTTTTGGGTGGAGCTCCGCTTTAATGATTGGGTTTCAACCTACATATGAAATTGATCATTAGCAACTGCTTGGCATAATTGATTAACCACTTAACGACCGCCCACTGTAAATATACGTCAGCAGAATGGCACCGACAGGCAGAATCACGTACATATACGTGATTGCCTTTGTATAGTTGGGGGGTCCAATCGGACCCCCCTTCTTTACAGTGGGTGGTCGTTTTACCTTCGGGAGCGATCCGGCATGAGGGGACGGCCGTTCGATTCCGGCCACCCCCTCTCGATCGCTCCCGGCGAATGAGAGAGCTTCCCCTGCCTGCCAGGAAGGAGGAAGTGATGTCATCTCTCCTGCGGCGCTCACATATACCGAGCGTCGTACAGGAGAAGATGCCAGGTTAGTACACAAAACAGCACACTGACACCAGGACACATAGGCACATAAATCGCCCCCCCAGACACCCCCCAGCCCCCAGTCACAGTGTCACAGTGTCACAGATTGCAGTGACCATTTATTTAGTGATCACTGCAATCAGTGACATTTGTGACTGTAAAAGTGTCACTACATTTAGTTTTAGGTCCAGTGTAGCCCCCTAACCCCCCTAATAAAGGTTTAACCCCCTGATCACCCCCCAGATAACCCTTTCACCCCCTATGCGATAATTTTTCTGATCGATGTCTTGGCGTCGGTGATGCTGATCAGTAGCCAGTAATTTTTTTTAGGTTCGCCGCAGGTTTTTATAGCGTCGGGTACCCCCATATATTACCTAATAAAGGTTTTAACCCCCTAATTGCCCCTAGTTAACCCTTTCACCAGTGATCATCATATAAGTGTTACGGGTGACGCTGGTTAGTTAGTTTGCTTTTTATAGTGTCAGGGCACCCGCCGTATATAACCCAATAAAGGTTTAACCCCCTGATCGCCCGGCGGGTGATATCAATTAGGTTTTAGCGTCAGAGAGGGTCTGCGTCACACCCCAGGCAGCGTCAGGTTAGTGCCAGTAGCGCTAACACCCACGCGTGAAGCATACACCCCCCTTAGTGGTATAGTATCTGATCAGCTCAATATCTGATCTGATCAGATCTATACTAGCGTCCCCAGCAGTTTAGGGTTCCCAAAAACGCAGTGTTAGCAGGATCAGCCCAGATACCTGCTAGCACCTGCGTTTTTCCCCTCCGTCCAGCCCAGGCCTCCCAAGTGCAGTATCGATCGATCACTGTCACTTGCAAAACACAACACACATAACTGCAGCATTCGCAGAGACAGGCCTGATCCCTGCGACTCCAGTGCTGTAGGAGGTGATTTCACCACCACAGTTAAAAAAAAAAAAAAAAAGCATATATGCCGAAGCATTGGGGCAGCAGGGGCGGAGGAGTGATTTTGCTCCTAATGCCGCGTACATACGGTCGAAATTCCGACGGAGGCTTGCCCGTGGAAAAGTCTGACCATGTGTACGCGGCATAACTTTTGCGAGAAGATGCCCCCATGCTTCGGCATATATAAATGGTGCATGTATGCCCATCATTAGAAGTGGGTGGATGAAGGGCGGTATTCTAATGGTGGGCATACCCACCGATCAATCTTTTTTTTCCGTTCAGCCAACAGGCTGCATGAAAAAAAAGATTACAATACATGTCCAACAAGGACCAGCAACGTACTGGTATGTTGCTGGACTTTGAATGTTCATACCAGAATGATGCCTGCGGGTTTAGGTATCATCTTGGTATCATTCTTTTCAGCCAGCGGCCGGCTTTCATGTAAAAGCAATCCTAGTGGCTAATTAGCCTCTGGACTGCTTTTACAAGCAGTGGGAGGGAATGTCCCCCCCCCGGATATAAAAAGCGCCATTGGGAAATTGGGAAAGCATTTTATCACACCGATCTTGGTGTGGTCAGATGCTTTGAGGGCAGAGGAAAGATCTAGGGTCCAATAGACCCCAGTTTTTTCAAAAAAGAGTACCTGTCATTACCTATTGCTATCATAGGGGATATTTACATTCCCTGAGATAACAATAAAAGTGATAAAAAAAAAAAAATATGGAAGCAACAGTTTAAAAATAAAATAGCAAAGCAAAATTAATAAAAAAAAAAAAAAAAAAAAAAGAAGAAGAAGCACCCCTGTCCTGCCCTGCTCTTGCCCAATGGCGAACGCAAGCGTCGGTCTGGCGTCATATGTAAACAGCAATTGCACCATGCATGTGAGGTATCACCGCGAAGGTCAGATCGAGGGCAGTAATTTTAGCAGTAGACCTCCTCTGTAAATCTAACGGGGTAACCTGGAAATACTTTTAAAGGCTTTTAAAAATGTATGTAGTTTGTCGCCAATGCGCGTTTGTGCGAAATTTTAAAGCATGTCGTGTTTGGTATCTACGTACTTGGCCTAAGATAATCTTTTTTATTTCATCAAACATTTGGGCAATATAGTGTGTTTTAGTTCATTAAAATTAAAAAAAGTGTATTTTTTCCCCAAAAAATGCGTTTGAAAAATCGCTGCGCAAATACTGTGTAGAAAAAAAAATGTAACACCCACCATTTTATTCTGTAGGGCCTTTGCTTTAAAAATATATATAATGTTTGGGGGTTCAACATAATTTTCTTGCAAAAAAAAATATGTTTTCATATAAACAAGAAGTGTCAAAAAGGGCTTTGTCTTCAAGTGGTTAGAAGAGTGGATGTAAGCTTCCTAATGTTGTGTATAAAATGCCAGAACAGTTCAAAACCCCCCCAAATGACCCCATTTTGGAAAGTAGACACCCCAAGCTATATACTGAGAGGCATGTCGAGTCCATGGAATATTTTATATGTTGACACAAGTTGCGGAAAAAATACAATTTTTTTTTTTTTTGCACAAAGTTGTCACTAAATGATATATTGCTCAAACATGCCATGGGCATATGTGGAATTACACCCCAAAATACATTCTGTTGCTTCTCCTGAGTACGGGGATACCACATGTGTGAGACTTTTTGGGAGCCTAGCCGCGTACGGGACCCCAAAAACCAAGCACCGCCTTCAGGCTTTCTAAGGGTGTCAATTTTTGATTTCACTTCTCACTGCCTATCACAGTTTCGGAGGCCTTGGAATGCCCAGATGGCACAAAACCCCCCCAAATGACCCCATTTTGGAAAGTAGACACCCCAAGCTATTTGCTGAGAGGTATTGTGAGTATTTTGCAGATCTCGCTTTTTGTCACAAAGTTTTGAAAATTGAAAAAAAAAAAGAAAAGAAAAAAAAATGTTCTTTCTTCATTTTCAAAAACAAATGAGCTGTAAAATACTCACCATGCCTCTCAGCAAACAGCTTGGGGTGTCTACTTTCCAAAATGGGGTCATTTGGGGGGGTTTGTGCTATTTTGGCATTTTATGGCCTTCAAAACTGTGATAGGTAGTGAGGAGTGAAATCAAAAATTTGCGCCCTTAGAAATCCTGAAGGCAGTGCTTGGTTTCCGGGGTCCCGTACGTGGCTAGGCTCCTAAAAAGTCCCACACATGTGGTATCCCCGTACTCAGGAGAAGCAGCAGAATGTATTTTGGGGTGCAATTCCACATATAACCATGGCATGTGTGAGCAATATATCATTTAGTGACAACTTTTTGTAATTTTTTTTTTTTTTTTTTTGTCATTATTCAATCACTTGGGACAAAAAAAAAAAATATTCAATGGGCTCAACATGCCTCTCAGCAATTTCCTTGGGGTGTCTACTTTCTAAAATGGGGTCATTTGAGGGGGTTTTGTACTGCCCTGCCATTTTAGCACCTCAAGAAATGAGATAGGCAGTCATAAATTTAAAGCTGTGTAAATTCCAGAAAATGTACCCTAGTTTGTAAACGCTATAACTTTTGCGCAAACCAATAAATATACGCTTATTGACATTTTTTTTTACTAAAGACATGTGGCTGAATACATTTTGGCCTAAATGTAAGACTAAAATTGAGTTTATTCGATTTTTCTTATAACAAAAAGTAGAAAATATCATTTTTTTTCAAAATTTTCGGTCTTTCCATTTATATCGCAAAAAAGAAAAATCGCAGAGGCAATCAAATACCATTAAAAGAAAGCTCTATTTGTGGGAAGAAAAGGACGCAAATTTCGTTTGGGTACAACATTGCATGTCCGCACAATTTACAGTTAAAGCAGCGCAGTGCAAAATTCTGAATTCACCTCTGGTCCTTTAGCTACCAAATGGTCCGGGGCTTAAGTGGTTAATCATACACCTGACTAACCCTACAAAGTCCCTGACTTTGTGCAAGGGTACCTAGAAGAACTGATGCTAGTTCAAAGCTAAAAGGTTAGTCACACCAAATATTGATTTGATTTAGCTTTTTCTTCCGTTTGCTCATTTTACATTTTGTAAATTGATAAAAAATATATATATATTTTTTTTTTTAAAGCATTTTTGCTGTAAAGCATTTCTTTACACCTGCCTAAAACATTTACACAGTACTGTAGATGTTAGTTTAAACATTATGAGACAATGTAGAAAACTTTGATTTCCAACATTCACACAAATGTGGTCATACAATTGAAAATTGGACTTTAGGCATTTTCATTTTACATTTTCCACCACAGGATGAAGCTATATCGTGTAAAAAGTGCTCAATCTATACAAGACAGAAGATCTTGTAGCGGACCTTAAAAAAAAAAAAAGCCTAGTACTAAAGCCTAGTACACACGGACCGAATGTCGGGCGGCACCAGGCGATTCAACAGAAACCGGCCAACATTTGGCCCTTGTGTATTGCAGCTGGTCCATCGGCTGCAGTACACACGGCCAAATGCCTGGCGGCTTCTGTCGATAGGGCATGACTGAAGGTCTGCCATCCGACTCCAGGTCAGCGCTCTCAACTAATGGCTGAGAGTGCTGACTGGAGTGTTCTGGGGGGGGGGGGGGGGGCTGTCCCCCTGTCACAACACGATAGCACAGCAGGGGAGATCGATGTACTAACGTTGGATAGTTAGTACAGCGGCTCCTCCTGAGCTGTCAGTTTTGTTTTGTTTTCTCGTTCAGCCCTGCTGCGTTGAACGTAAAAAAATACTACTAGCGTGTACCAGGCTTTACAGTGTCGCCCCTTCCTCTCCCAGTCTGCATTTTGGCGTGTAGGGAACTGCAAGATGCCAATACAAAAACAGAGTCACTGTACAATGGACAGCTCCGTAGAGATAAGCCATTGGTCATAATGCTAGAGACTGTACAAACTATACTTATATGAACCAAATATAGATGTGCATGTTGGGTGGAGAGTGCATAAACCAAAGGCCTATTTATCTATTTTCAAATGCACAGGTCTCTCTGTGCCTCGAGAGATCGCTTTTTATAAATCAGAGGTTAGCCTGCTGATTTCTAGGTAATAGCTCTAGATCTTAGATTGACAATTACTTTTTTCTCTTTTTTAAAACACAACTTTTTCAGGTCTTAGTTATGCTTTGCCTCCACTTTTGGTCATGCTATGAAACAAATACTTGAACAACTTCACATAAGTTATAGGGGAAAATATTATGTAAGCTACTGTACATCTGCTAAAAAGTAAATTCTAGATGGTATGTGACATGTAAACACTTTCAAATTAATCATACAATATTTACCTCTTCTCCTTTAGCAATGATCTTTTTGTGAATGAGAGACTCTCGTAGTACAGTAGTGTCTACAGAGAGGAGCTGAAAAACAAGTCAGATGCTCATTAAGATTTCTACACATTTAGAGAATTTGGTAGACTCTCAGGACTGGTTATAAATTGGGAGAAATCAGCTTTGATGCCAGTGGACCCTATTGTAAATCAAACTTTAGTAGAAACGCCCCAATCGGAAACAGTTGATACAATGAAATACCTTGGAATATATATAACATGTGACCCTAACAAATATATAAATAATAACATAGTTCCCCTCCTGTCTAAATTTAAAAATAAAATCCAAATATGGTGGCGTCTCCCACTGTCAGTTGCAGGGAGATGCAATCTGATCAAAATGCTGTGGATGGCAGTTATTATATGTATTGCATAATACACCAATATGGATACATAAGAAATGGTTTAGGAAAATTGACACTATTTAGAGAACTAATATGGAAAGGAGGTCAATCTAGGATAAGGCTACAGACCCTAAAGTTAACAAGGGAGGGAGGGTATGGCGGTGCCACATCCACGGTGCTACTTCCTGGCAGCACAATTGCAGCATATAGGAGCGAGATCAGAGTTAGGAGATATAAATGGGGGACTGATGACACTAGAGGCACCCCCCATAAGATGGTGATGGAGGCTTTGGAGGCTAACTCATTTGTAAACAAATCCCCCACGGTTAAGATGGTAATAAAAGGTATGGAAAGCTGTGAAAGCAACAGGGGGACAAGAAGGAGAAACAGAATACGCACCCCTTTGGGACAATAGGAATCTTCAGGAGTTGGTGGGGAAAATCAAGGAATGGAAAGTTAAGGGGATAGTTAGGCTAGCCCAGTTGTATGAGGGAACCCTAAAAAACTTTCACTGCATTGAGAGGGGAATATGATATCCCTAAACATACATTTTATAGATATCTTCAAATTAGACACGCATTAAATGTTCAGTTTGACAGATTGGGACCAGCCTGGTGTAAAACTCCTATTCTATACAGATTGGGTAATCAGAGTGGGACCGGGGGCCTCATCTATGAAATGTATCCGCATATATGTAAAGGAAGTATTGAGGCTCCAGACCATCTTAAAAGTAAAAAGCGAAATGGGAGGAAGATCTAGGACCCATATCCGAGGGGCAATGGAAAAAGGTATTAGAAAGTGGACACCTGGTAACTGTTTCGCCAGCCCAGAAGTTTTCATTCCCAATGCTGCTACACAGGACATACTACACACCAAAAAGGCTGTTTAAGTTTGGGTGGAGAACAGATGCAAGGTGTCACAGATGCCAGGGTACAGGGGATCTGATACATATGATATGGAGGTGCCCGAAATTATACAGGTATTGGTCAGCGGTTCTTGATATCATAAACAGGACATACAAGACAGCATTAGAAATGGACCCTAGAATGTGTATGCTGGGACTAGAGGAAGGAACAAGCCGAGCAGCCAATATAACAAAAGCAGTGCTCAGATGTCTTTTTCATGCAAGAAAATTAATTGCGCAAAGATGGCAGGCAGAGAACCCTCCTTCAGTGAGAGACTAGGTTAATATTGTTACTGAAACAATATGGAAGGAGAAAGTAGTGTATACCAAGAGAAGGAATATAAGAGAGTTTGAAAAAGTGTGGAACTCGTGGTTGGAAAAAATGGGGAATCCCCTGTAAAATAGAAATAGGAAGTAAGAAGAATGGTAGAAGGAAAAGTAAATGAAAATAAAAATAATATTAAATAATGCGTAAAAATGAAAGAAAAGAAAATAGAAAAACCCAGTATGAGAAATGGTAAAGTGGGAGGGGGGAAGGAGGGAGGGATAGGGGTCAATAGAGTGAAAATTATACTGATAAGATTTTGCCATTTTTAATTATGAAAAATAAATATGTACACTTAATTTGAATATGAAAGAAAATTAATAAAGAGAATATAAACAGAAGATTTCTACACGGACTAACAATTTCATTTTTCACCATAACACTCACTGTACTGCATGCATGCCAACTGTTCTGAAATGGAATAAACTGGCTTGTATATAAGCATACATATAAAGTACATAAAAAAGGGACAACTATAAACCCATATACTTTTCAAGCAAAATACAGCTATGCTATTTATTTCCATATAGCCTATTTCAATAATAGTTTTGGTTTAACTACAGCCCATTCTATAAAATAAATATGTTTTAAAAACTATTAGTAAAGGCTTGAATTTTATGATAACTCCTTCTACACCAGGATTTTGCATTTGATTGGCTTGGAAAAAAAAAAAAAAAACCCTCCCAAGATGCACTTTAAGCTTCCACTTTTTTCTGAGATAATCAACATGACAATATTTAAGGGTGTCAGGTACTGGGCTGCAAATTGTTTGCCTCCCCCACTAAAAGGAGCATGAAAGGTTATAACTGGTAGAATGTATTTATTTTCACAACTTCTATGTTAAAATAAATTTGAGTATATAGTCCTTCTTAAGAGCAGCAGGAAACAAACTTTAGATCAGTTTATGTAAGGCTGGCTCAAGACAGGGCAATTATTCACAATATCGAACAAAGATCTGACAATATGAACATAAAGTTGATGATCATAAAAACTGCAACAGCTTTCAAAAGCTCAAGCAATTGTGATTTAAAAATTATTTGTTGTGCCAATCATAGCTGCCATGTGATTGTGATATAGAAGATTTTACAGCAACTCTAGAAAACAAACACTGTAAGACCTACTGCACCACCCATTAAAACTGAAGACAACCTTTAATAACTGCTGTTAGCACCAATTCATACGTTCCCACATGTGTACACGGAAATAAACAAAACATTTTTGTTTAACTCTTCTCTAGTCCTAGATATTTACATTGAAAACCTCCATCACTACTGATGGTGTGGATAACAAGGAATTTTGACCTACATAGTTCATACACCATGGGTTATAGGCATGTACCTTTAGGTGATTAGCCACTGGCTAAGATTTGGAGGACACGCCTCTTGAGCGCTTCCCCAATAACTCTACCCCTACTTTGCAAGTCCTCAGTTCTGTAGAAAGCAATGCAGAGTAAACCAAGGAATGGAAGGGATGGTGACCTGTACTTCAAAATAAAGAATTTACAGAAAAGTGAAAATAATTATCCCAAATCGTACTGTAAAACCTTTAAAAAAGTTTAAACGGAAAAATAGGTGGCGGTCTTACATAACTGGGCTACAGGGAATTGGTGCCAAAATGCCCAGGAATATTATATATACACATATACACAGATAGATGGATATATCTATCTATATAGACACTGGTGGGAAACCTCTGAATTAATTGATCCCTGAGAGAACTCAGGTAGCTTAGTAGATATGCCACAGCATGAACCATAAAGGAAGAAGAAAAGAACTCCATACTGTAAAAGTGTAAAAGGAACCCAGCATCAAAAGCATAACAAAAAAATCTGCGTCGCTAGCTCCTTCATCACAGAGGACATCATCAGGGGTCAGAACACTTTGGGAGCACAGGATAGGTCAAAGGGCAGCGTGGCAAAAGGGGAATGGCTGCCACTGTGCAAAGCAAAGAAAGCGCTGATGGGGTGGCTAAATGAGAACATGCAGGCAGATAGGCATCTTGGATGTCCATGTATTCGCCTTGTTTCAGAGGAGGAAATGAATCGCCTTGCAAATTACAGGCGAAATTTCGGAATATGAAGGAATCGGTTAAAAGATTTTAAGCCTAGAATAGTACGAATACACCTGTTGGGCTTTGGTACTGTAGACAGGTTTGAGTAAAATCCTTTCAACCTTCCTGGCACACCGACTCTCTGGGACAAGAGATGATTCAAGACACCGCTAATCCCAACTGTAGTTTTTGATTGATTGGAAGAAAGGAGGTGAAGGGATAGCGTTTTGAACTATTTTGTGCCCTTTTAAAATGGATTGAACCCCCAGATCAGAGAGAGGCAAACCAACAGATGTCACCCCACTCTTAGGTGTGAGGGTGACCCTTCATTGTGAAGGCTTGGTTGCCTTAGTGGGTCATGCCTTGTGCCAAAAAAATGGCTGAATTTACTGTATGTTTTGAAGTTTAAACCTAGTTAAAGCAGACAGGGGATTCTGTGCATATGAATGGAGATTAGGGCCATTCTGAAAATTTGTCCCATGACATGTTCTAGGGAATGAACATTAAAAAAAAAAAAAAAAAAAAAAAAGAAAAGAAGAACAGAAGGCCATTGCTATAATTGCTCTGCTATCGCACTACCCTGACATATGGGGTCATGTTGGTTTTCATTGCCCTAGTCCAGTTAGCCGCAGGTTGAAATGGCAGTGAGAGCTGTTTGCAATGCTAGGCCTTCAAGAGAAAAGAGAACCTTAGGAGCATCTTAAACTTAAAGTGGTATTAAACTCAAAAGTAAACATATTGCAGCCTACTAATTCTTAGATTTGACAGCTGCCTTGGTTATCTTTTTTAGGCGCTTTTTTTATCTGGTAATCCAGCATGCAAGTCTACTGTTTTTCAACAGAACAAGCTCTCCCCAAATGTATCAGTTAATGTATCAGGAGTTCCACCCAATTAGGCAGGTGCCATAATTGGCACCTTTCGGGGTGGGGGGGGGGGGGGAAGGATACCTGTCTGACAGGTATCCTGTTCCCACTTTCGGGAGTCGGCGCCGCGGCCCATGACGTTACCGTGGGGCCGGACCAGTAGGAGAGGAGCGGGGCCACGCGGCTTTCGCAACAGGGTCCCCGGCGTGAAGCCGTAAGGCTACACTGCCGGGTTTCCCTTACCTGCAATGGCAGCAGCAGCCGATAGAAACATCAGCTGCGGTGTTGACATCGCTGGACTCCAAAACAGGCAAGTGTCCTATTATTAAAAGTCACCAGCTGCAGTATGTGTAGCTGCTGGCTTTTATTTTTTTGGGCGGACCCCCGCTTTAAGCGTGTTGAGAGAAACCATTTACCACAGACAGGGGTGCTTACATTAATCAGCTTTTATGCAAAACCTTTATCCCAAAAGGGAAAAAAAAAACTGTTGCAGTAACTGCTTGTGTAACTGCAGTGTAAACTGGAGTTTGGCTTCAGTTTGTTAGTCTATCTAAATCTGCTAGTACATCTGGTATTCCCCTCCCCCAGATTAACAATGCTGCTGTCCAAAGGTGCCCCTGTGCTCCTTCATCCAGATTGGGGGGAACTCTAATATAGGGAGGCGTGTTACTGGCCAGATCATCAGGTGAAAACTGGGGGGAAAAAAAGCTTAAAAAACAAAACAAATGCAGCCATCACATCTATGAATTGGTAAGCTACAATATATTACATTATTGGTTTGGGGTTTAATACCGCTTTAAAGTGATAAAGTAATTTTTTTATAGCAAACAAGTTATACTAACCTGCTCTGTGCAGTGATATTGCACAGAGCAGGCCCGATCCTCCTTTTTTCGGGTCCCCCACTGGCACTCCTGGCCCCTCCCTCCTGCCGTATGCCCCCAGAGTAAGCCGTTTGCAATGGGGACAGCCGAGCAGGCTCGTACCTGAGCCACGCTTCTGCGTGTCCATTCACACAGACTGGCGGCTCTGCCCTGGCCCTGCCCCTCTTTGATTGGCTCACTGGCTGTGATTGACAGCAGCAGGAGCAAATGAGGAGCAAGAGTCCTCAGAGAGCTGAGGTTCTTGTGCATATTTTTGGATCGTGATGGGGTTCAGGTAAGTATTGGGGGGATTCTGCACAGAGAAGGTTTTCTACCTTCATGGATAGAATCCATGAAGGTAAAAATAGGATTTTTTTGTACTCACCGTAAAATCCTTTTCTCTGACGTCCATGGACTGACACAGCATCTTCAATCTTGACAAAGTGGGTTATGTTCCTGCTCATAACCCACTTTGTCAAGATTGAAGATGCGGTGTCCTTCCATGGACGGAAAGAGAAAAACCCTCAGCCTTTACAACCACTTTAAGAAACATCGGCAATAAGTACAGTTAGCCATTTGTTTAGGACATAGAACGTAGGATTAGCCACAACTAGGTATCCTATATAACATCATACACATATTCATGCCTCATTTAAAGTCCCAAAACCCATTTCCTCTTTCTTTTTATATAACCACAAGAATAGCCAACTTCTTTGGAAACTTTTTCTATTGGATAGCGTTCATGAAAGAATTTGGGGGTTGGGGATTGAAAAATCTATTCTCCAGTGATCTATTTGTCAGACTGCAGTCCTGAACTGGGAAGGTTTTGCAAAAATATCAGGTCTCTTTGTATCCAAAGGGGCCTAATAAGATAGAGGAGAGAGTCAGGCTGCACAATGCCAGGGCTTTTGTGGACAGAGGCGATGAGCTTTTCAACATTAAGTACATTGAATGTACAATAATGTGGCAGTCTGGGGAAAAGTATTTTGCAGCTTCCTCCAATACTGCCTCAACATGCCCTTCTGTGCCAGTGTCTTCCAGGGCCAGCATATAAGGATACGACTAAGGCTGAGAAACGGGAGTAGAAGAGGCTTGGTGACTGAGCCCTGGACATGATTGTCTGCATTGTAATATGCCCAAAGAAACATGAAAAGATGCAGAGAAATCTGCTTAGTCAAATAGGCCGCTTGTTGCGTGCCTGAAATCGTGCTAGAATCAGACGCCAAAACTGGGGTTAGAACCAGCTGTGCAAGAGACACTTTGTCACTCTGAGGCTGAGTGCTGTATGGGCCTTCAGCAGAATGAATGTGGATTTGCATTTTGGACTAACTTCTTTTTGCCTGGGCTCTGCCATAGCCACAAGTGGGGATATTCTGCTACGGGGTACTCACAGAATAGGGCGTAGAGTATAGGGCAAGCGTGTCTGGAAGGAATACGTGGTAACCCAGGTGTAGACAGTCTTGTAACGAATCATCATGGCGAAAAGGTGGAAGGACGTGCCCAAGCACCTTATAAGGGCTCTAGGCAGAGGTAGCAGTAAAGTGTGCAATCCATTTTTTGGAATTGTGTGTACCAATTTTGTACTTTTTGTGAGACTCTGTGTGGTTTGCCGTTTTCTCTTTTTGTTATGTACTGTTCTTAAGAAAAAAATAAAAATAAATGGATCTTAAAAAAAAAGTGCGACCAGCGGTGCTTCATAACACCTGGGCATCCAACTGAGACCAAGCTCTGAGTGGTGGAGATTTAGCACCATGTTTTAAAAGTTTACACTGCGAGTTGAATACATTCCACACAAAGCCCTGTTTTTACAGTAATGGTCAGAGATACAGGGTGACACTGTCTTAGCTGTCCATGATGCTGGACTGTACATAAGGTCCTGTCATGGTGGGAAAACCCCCAAAGGGGTCTTCAGGGACTAGGTTCACAACAGCAAAAGGACCACAGCCTTGGACCTGTATCCTGCAGCTGACCCAATGCTTTACACCAAGGGCACAAAGCAGCATGAAAAGGACATCTTCACAGCATGGGGTCCAGGTATGGCTCTCAAAAGAAGTTGATTTAAGAACGTGAGGATTAAATAAGAAAAAATAAATAGTTAAGCTATGGGTGCTTTTCTCCATGAAGGGGGAAACGTTCATCACCTTCAGATATCAGCACAAAATTGAGTATTTTCCGGAGTGGGGTACAATTATAGGGGAGGTGCACAGGTGGTTTGACATCTAGACCTTTGCCAGTGTCAAATCACCTGATGTATGAATACATCATGTATGAATACATCATGTATGAATACATCATGTATGAATACATCATGTATGAATACATCATGTACTGTACAATTAAGATAAATTAACTTCCCTTATAACTGATGTTGATCAATTTAAGCGTTGTTTGCACCCGCTTTTGTACATAAAGTTAGTTTATTATCCTAGGTTCGATGAATCTTTTTTTAGATAGATGAAAAATTATTATGTTTATGGTCAGTCTGACATTAACAGATACACAGTATGCATTTAAAGTCAACTGGAGATAAATATTTTCTGAGCACTACAATGTGCTCTATATGCAGCTGACTTTATGCCCATTCTTACCATAACAGAAAACCTACCATACATTCCCATTGGTAAGCCCCCTTTAATCTAAAATGTCTGATAACAGAAAATGTCATACAAGAAAGTTAAAGAGGAATTCCAGCTTACACCAAACTAAACTTCAAACTGCCCCCCTCCCTTCTCCCAACACCTTTGCTAAATAACCTGTGTAATAAATATGTATAGAACTATCTATTTTCAAGCAGTTTTGATCTGCTCATATGATCTCCCGTGTCAGCCAGCGGCAACTGTAGGGAGAGAGCACGCTGACAACGGCTAGTAAAGCCTGGAGCGGTGTCATCACCCATGGGCTTTAATTGTCCATTGATTGTTGGCACTCCCTCTTCTCCCCTGAAGCTGTGCTGGCTGAAACAGGGGAAATGGATCATGTGACTGGACTAGAGCCTTGAAATAAGGCAAGTATAAACATCTTTCTTACAAAGGCTAGTTAGCATCAGTGTTAGGAAGGAGGAGGGGAGAGGGGACAATTTTAAGACTAGTTTGCTGGAATTCCAATTTACCAGCATACAAAACATCTCTCACTTCCTGAACTTGTAGAAATAGTTGTGCACATTCTTTACAGCTTCTCTCAAATAGCAACGTCTGTTTTAGGTTTTCAAAGGCATGACTCTCGGAATCCATAACATTCTTGCATAAGCCCTGTTGAATGTGAAAACTGGATATATAAAATGTGGACATTCTCACCCTGGCGAGGTATTTAATCTGGTTTTCTGTTGTGACTTGGGCATGTCCATGCTCATCTGTGGCAAACTGCACATTTCCCAAATGTAGTACACTAGCAACAACGCTCAGCAATTCCTAAAAAGCATCAGAAGCAAAATTGTTAACCAATTTCTTACATTTGTTTAGTGGTTCACTCTTAATGAACATAAATTACCAACAAATTTCCAGGAAGACATTTTATAGGATTACATGGTGTTGAACTTACCTCTATATCATCATCATTGAAGTTTATAATTGTCAAGGCTCGTCTAACAACCTTCCATTCATTTTTATCATTGATTGAGCTAACCCTTGCACACTGACCCTACAAGAGACAAAAATAGTGCCAAGTTACAGGTTAGAACTAAATATAGAAGGATGGCACAGAAACGGACATGCGGTTGGCTATAAATGGAAAGATTTCATAATGAAGCAAAAGCTTTACCAAACTTAAAAAGTTCTGACTATGTACCAATTCCTTCCAGGACAAAAACACCTTCTGGAAAAGGAATGAAGACATGGCTTACAATTAGGCTTATGTGAAAAGAAATTTAAAATTTCCAACATGCTCTAAAAAACAAAAAAAACAAACACATTAAAGAGTAAGTTCACCTCTACAGAAAAATCTGAAAGGTGAACTTACACAGGACCCCCTTTCCCCATCTCCCCTGTCCCGCTGACCTGCAGCACGGCGATCTCCCATTCTAAGCCCCGGTATAGCCGCCTCACAGCTCAGAAATCCCTGGAGCTAAATCTCCTAAACGTACCACGTCAGAAGAGATGTTTAGGAGCATTCTAATTAGTTGGCGCTGTCACATGGGCCGCGCCGACCAATCAGAACACACGTAGCCCATCATCTCAGCGGGGAAGAAGATAAGTGAATGCCAAGGGGATTTCTAAGCCCCGGACCCCTGATGCGGCCATAACGGGGTTCAGAACAGGAGATTGCAGTGCTGCAGGTCAGGGGGTCCTGTGTAAGCTCACCTTACAGATTTTTCCGTAAGGGTGAACTTACACTTTAATTATGAACTTATCCCAGTTATCCTAAAGCCTGGTACACACGATGGGAATATCAGATGAATGATTGACCATTTTTCTGCATGCTAGTCTCATATTGAAAATTAAGAGGTTATTCAATTTACAAAAATTCTCAGACAGAATACAACTTCGGAAGTGATGTAATGTAGTGTATTTTTGGATGAAAACTGTACAGATTAACTGAAAATTGTACGAGAAAAATGTACGCGTTTGATAATTTCGGATGACCTGTTGTGATCAGCTCTCGAAAGCTATGTACTTATGATCAGATTATCATACTATCGCTTCGAAAGCTGTATTTTTCATCCAATTTTCTGATCGCGTGTACTAAGCTTAAGTGTATGACTGGCTACATCAAAAGGATCTCTGCCTCTGCAGTTTTAACAATGGATCTCTACGGGTCTAAAACCTTATTTCCCCATCATAATCCGCCTAATCAAGTGGCTCTTAATTATTTTTTTTATAAAATACAATCCCCCTAAATTTTCACTTTTCAACTTCAAAATCATGAAGTTGAAAGCTATAATAAACAAAAAAAAGTTATTTATCCGCCCCATAGCAGATTTACGGCTGCACTGTGCAGAATCCCGTATATATACACACACGCACGCACGCACGTAATTTTTAACTTCGAGGTAGGGGGCGCCAGCACGCCACTTCTGCATCGATTTGTCACAGAAGAAGTCGATCAGCTGGTGCAAGCCAATGAATGCCTGCCAGCACCCGCCGATCGCGTGGAAGAGACACAGGGCGGTGCTCTGCCTATGTAAACAATGCAAAGCTTAATTCTGACAGGGGGAAGTGATGGATTTTCCTTTCCTCCAAAGCAGGTAATAAAACCCATCACTTCCGTTAGTAAAAACATCAAAAACACTGGCTAGGCACACATTTAACCCTTTGATCACCCTAGACGTTTAACCCCTTCCCAGCCAGTGTCATTAGTACAGCGACAGTGCATATTTTAGCACTCATCACTGTATCAGTGTCACTGGTTGCCACAAAGTATCAGTTTGTGTCAGAATGTCCACCGCAATATCGCAGTCCTGCTAGAAGTTGCTGATTGCCGCCATTACTAGTATACAAAAAAAATAAAAATTTCAGTATATCACCATAGTTTGTAGACGCTATAACTTTTGCGCAAACCAATGAATATACACTTACTGGGATTTTTTTTTACCAAAAATATGTAGCACAAAAAACATATTGTCATAAAATGTATGCACAATTTAAAAATAAAATTTTTAATTTATTCAATACGTTTTATAGAAGTAAAAAAGTTTTTTTTTTTTTTTTTTTCAAAATCTGTCTTTTTGTTTATAGCGCAAAAATAAAAAAAATGCAGTGGTGATTAAATACCACCAAAAGAAAGCGCCATCTGTGGGGGGGAAAAAAAATAGGATTTTTGTACTTACCGTAAAATCTGTTTCTCTGACGTCCATGGACTGACACAGCCTCTTCATACTGAACACGTGGGTTTATGTCCCTGCTCGCAGGAGAAGCCTAGGCAGAATGTTAGATGTTACAACATACATTCGAAAAACCAGAGCTGAACAGCTCCGCTCAGGGGGCGGTCCCTCCGGACATAACCCTCCTACCTGCAGCCATCAGCCCTCAGTTCGTAACAAAGCAGTACAAACCTTAAAAGGAAGGGTGGGTGCTTTGTCAGTCCATGGACATCAGAGAAACGGATTTTACGGCGAGTACAAAAATCCTATTTTCTCTTACCGTCCATGGACTGACACTGCCTCTTCATACTGAACACGTGGGACGTCCCAAAGCAGTATAAAGAAGAGGGTGGGAGCAGTAGTAAAGGAAAAACCAAGCTTCACTCCAAACAAGCAGAGCTCCTCAACGGAGGAGTTGCAAATTCAAACAGCGGCCTGCAACACCTTGCAGCCGAAGGAAGCATCCGAAGATGCAGCCACATCAACCTTGTAAAACTTAGAAAAGTTATGTGCGGACGACCAGGTCGCCGCCTTGCACACTTGTGCAACCGACGCTTGATGTCGGAAAGCCCAGGCAGCACCAATTGCCCTGGTGGAATGCGCCGTAACCGGAGAGGGAGGCGCCCACCCATTAAGGGCATAGGCCTGTATGACGGTCTGCCTGATCCATCTAAAAATGGTGGCAGGCAACGCCGCTTGGCCCTGTTGTGGACCAGACACAAACAGCGAGTCAGACTTCTGAATGGGAACAGTAACAGACAGGTACACCCGCAAGGCACGTTCCATGTCTAGCGTGTGAAGCGCAAACTCTCTGGGATGCGATGGATGAGGACACAAGGATGGAAGAACCATGTCCTTATTAAGGTGAAAGGCCGAGAGCACCTTTGGGAGAAAAGAAGGTCACGGACGCAACACAGCCTTATCCTTATGGATGATCAAGTAAGGCAGCTTGCAAGACAATTCCACCAACTCAGACACCCGTCTGACAGAAGTGATGGCTACCAGGAAAGCCACCTTCTGAGACAAGGTCAAGAGAGGGATATCTCTGATGTTTTCAAAAGGAGGTTCTTGAAAAACCGAGAGCACCAAATTCAGGTCCCAAGGAGGGAGAGGAGGTTTGACAAGGGGGATCACATGACGAACCCCCTGCACAAAGGTGCGAATCAAGGAATGGCCCGCTAGCGGTCGTTGAAAGAAGACAGCCAGGGCCGAAATCTGAACCTTGATGGTACTTTAAGCCAGCTTTTGGGTCACACCACGCTGTAACAGCAGAATCCTGGGAACGGAATACGTCCGTGGACGCCAATCTGGCTCCTCGCACATGGCGATGTAAGCCTTCCAGGTACAGTGATAGATCTTCCTGGAGGAAGATTTTCGTGCCCTCAACATGGTCGAGATGACCAAATCTGAGAGACCTCGGTCCCTCAGCACCTGGCTTTCAATAGCCATGCCGTTAAAGCCAAGGACTGTAAATTAAAGTAGGATAAAGAATGGGACCTTGAGACAGAAGGTCCCCCCGCAGAGGTAGTCGCCAGGTAACGTCCACCACTAGCCGCACAAAATCGGCGTACCAATGGCGCCGCGGCCAATCCGAAGCAATGAGGATCACCGGAATGCCCTCGGCCTCTACCCTGCGAAGCAGACGGGGAAGCAACTGCAGCGGAGGGTAGGCATACATCAGGCAATACTGACCCCACGGGGTAACTAACGCATCTGAGGCATCTGCCCAGGGGTCCCTGGACCTGGCCACAAACCTCGACACCTTGGGATTGAGTCGACAGGCCAAGAGGTCCACATCCGGCGTGCCCTACCGCCGGAAAAGGAGTTGGAACACCTCCGGGTGCGAGGACCATTCCCCCTGGTCCAACGTCTGACGGCTCAGATAGTCGGCCTGCCAGTTGTCTATTCCTGGAATATAAAACGGCCGACAGAGATGTGGGCGACCTCGGACGCCGCAGCTGAGCTCTGAGTTCCCCCCTGATGGTTGACATAAGCCACTGCTGTGGCGTTGTCCGATTGGATCCTGACCGAGCGGCCCTGTAGCCTCTCCGACCACAAGAAGAGGCACAGTCTGATTGCCCGGAGTTCCATAACATTGATAGGTAGACTGGATTCGGCCGGGGTCCAAAGCCCTTGAGCTGAGAGGACTCCCCAAACTCCCCCGCTAGCCCATAAGGCTGGCGTCTGTCGTGATCACCGTCCACTGGATAGGAAGGAACGACTTCCCGGACCGAAGGGCCGGGGATCTCAACCACTATGTCAGGGTGACTCACCTGGATCTGATGATCCAAAGACAACAGGGACTTGTCCCATGTGGACAGGATCCCCCTCTGTAGGGCACGAGTGTGAGATTGGGCATATGGAACTGCCTCGAAGGAGGCCACCATGAGTCCCAGGACTCTCATGCAGAAACAGATTGACGACCATTTTCGGGACATCAGAACCCGCACCGCAGACTGAAGAGTCTGCAACTTCTCCAAGGGTGGGAATACTTTTGCCTCCGAGGAGTCCAGGATCAAACCTAGATACTCCAGACACTGAGTCAGGACCAGGACCGACTTCTGAGTGTTCAGGAGCCACCCGAAGTCCAGGAGGGTCTGACAGACTATCGTCACATTTTCTAATAAATTCTGAACCAGAGTCTGCTCTCAGAAGAAGATCGTCCAGATAACCCACAATAGCAATGCCGCGCTGTCTCAGCAAAGCCAGAATCGGGGCAAGCACCTTGGTGAAGACCCGCAGTGCCGACGTAAGCCGAAGGGAAGTGCCACAAATTGATAGTGGACTTCGCCGATCGCAGAAACTTCTGGTGACTTGCGCAGATTGGGACATGCAAGTAGGCATCCTTGATGTCCAAGGACGCCACAAAGTCCCCGTGATGGAGCGCAGCAACCACCATGCGAATAGAATCCAAGCAGAATTTTTGAACCTTCACAAAGGCATTTAGGGCCTTGAGATCCAGAATTGAATGGACTCCGTCCTTCTTTGGGACCACAAAACAGATTTAAATAAAATCCCTGAAACCTCTTCTGTGACGGTACGGGCACAATTACTCCGCACCTGAGCAAGTCCAGCAATGCCCCTAAGAGGGCCACCCGACGCGCTGGAAGGAGAGGACGATTTGAGGGAAAGAATCTGTTTTGAGGCCAGGAGCGGAACTCTATCCAGTACCCCGAGGTGACCACCTCGCACACCCACCGGTCGGAGATCCGGGAGGTCCACCGATCCGTGAATCAGCGAAGCCGTTCCCCCTACCCCAGAGTCGGGCGGGGCAAGACTTCATGCGGTGGCGGGCTTGGGAGCCGGCTTGGTCGGCTTACGCACCCAGGGACGCTTATGTCCACCAGCCCCCATTTTCTTAGTCTGGGAGGGCTTACCTGTGGACTCCGACTGACGAAAAAACCTCTTCTGAGCTGGAAAGGAGGGGCCCGGCTCCTTACCCTTAGTAGCCCGAGGACGGAGGGTGTTCTTACCTCCCATGACATACTTAATAATGTCATCTAGGGCAGCACCAAACAGCCTACCGCCCTTAAAGGGCAAGTCAGTCAGGAGCTTTTTAGAGGCCAGGTCAGCAGACCAGCATTTCAACCAGATAAGATGACGGAACACCACCGCATACACTGAGACCCTAGAGATTAAGGGAGCAGCGTCCAAAGTGGCATCGCAAACATACACTAGGCCCTGCACCAGTTGGTGGGCCAGTGCAATGGTTTCGGGAGGAAGATTATGCTGCTGCACAGTCTGGTGCAAAATCTTTGCCCATTCCGTGAGTGTCTGAGACACTAGGGTCGCCGCTACAATAGGAAGGCGGATTCCCAGCAAGGCGAACATGGCTCTGCTCACCACTTCCGACCTCCTGTCAGTGGGGTCCTTAAAGGCAGGAGTCCCCTCCATCGGGAGAATTGTGGCTTTATTCAAACGGGCAACTGGGGGGGGGGGGGGGTCGACCACCGGAGAAGAGGCCCATTTTTTAATCAGGGCCTCCTCAAAAGGGTACCTAGTAGACAGACGCCGCGGGAGTGCAAAAGTCTTCTGCGGCCTTTCCCAAACCTGATCTATGAACTTGTCAAAGAAAGGCATGCAAGGAAAAACTTTTTTAGAAGGCTTAGCTTTAAAAGAACCAAAGGAGACAGCTTCCGCCTGAGGTTCCTCAGCTGCAGCATCCAGCTTGAGAGTGTCCCTCACAGCATCAATGAGTTCACTTACAAGCACCCTGTCATTTTCTGACTCAGAGCTGGAGTCTTCCTCACAAGGAATGTCCTGTTCAAAAATATAAAAAAAATTCAGAGCTATGGTCCTGAGCTGCAACTAGGCCCATATCTGAATCAGAGCACTCCCCTACTGGAGATTGTGTGGGAAGAGGGCGCTTCATAGCCCCCTTGCGCTCGCACACCGCTTCCATCCTGACCAGATATGATTCCAGGACCGCCGACAACTGGTCCATAGGGACCGCAGGTGCTGAAGCACTGCCTGTTGCCTCTGACATGAATGGGGAAGCAGGTGAACCAGACTCCATACTTTCCACTCAGACTTTTCCAAATAAAATAAAAAAATCCACCCTCCGGCTGCGCTGACTGTGGGGGGTTACCCAGGGGACTCACCAACCCGGATAGGACCGATCGGTTCCGCTGCCTGTGCTGTGCTCGTACAGCGCAAGTGAACAGTGAAGAGAGTATGGGGAGAATCGCGCCATTGCAGGAGGCCAAACAATCACAAAAAACGTGCGCGGCTCCAAGAAAACGACTGCCGCAAAGTAACTGTGCCATAGCGATCCACGGCAAGATGGCCGCCATGCGCGCCGATGCAAAAAAGACAAAGTGACACAAACACGGCGCCCAGGCCCAAAATCACAGAAAAACCTCCACAGCTATATGAAGACACCCATGAGCCCACCCCCCCAGGCCAGAGTGACCCCCAGGTACCCCCAGACAGCACAGCGCCAGAGTAAGGTGACAGAGAGCAACAAAAAACAAGGGGGAGACAGGGAAAATTCCCCATACAAAGGAACACACAGCATGTACTCACCTGCAAAAGCAGGAGATACTACTTACCCGTCCCAGAAGGACCCACTGGTGTGCTCCTGACAGACCTTTCACAGTGCGGTACTGAGTAGCTGTCGGCACGGTCCACCGCGAAAGATACAGCAGGACTGTTCAGTCTTGTGTGGACCGCGGAGCATAAAAGCCCACCGGCCACCCCTGGAGTCATGGGGCATGTCGTGAACTGAGTCGCACGCCGGAGCAAGGAATCAGCACGCTTGATGGTCGGACAGGGAAGACTATGAGGATATCTTGTACCCAACCTGTTGCCCAGCCGACAGTTGATTGAAGATCTCAAAAATAAAATAAAATTCCAAAAGGAATAAAAAAAAATCTCAGGAGGCTGGCTCCTAAGAGAGCCACGTATTCTCCTCTGCTAGGCAAAAAAAAAACTGAGGGCTGCTGGCTGCAGGTAGGAGGGTTATGTCCAGAGGGACCGGGCAGGGCTGTTCAGCTCTGGTTTTTAAAATGTATGTTGTAACATCTAACATTCTGCCTAGGCTTCTCCTGCCATATCGAAATATAATAATATATATAAATGGCCTTATGAAAAGTGTGTGTGTGTGTGTGTGTGTGGGGGGGTAAATCTTATGTAGGTCAAGTGGTTAGAATATGTTAAAGGAACACTACAGGTTCCCGTTTTTTTTTAAAAATAACAAACAGTTTATACTTACCTCCACTGTGCAGCTCGTTTTGCACACAGTGGCCCCGATCCTCCGCTTCTGGGGTCCCTCGGCGGCTGTCTCGGCTCCTCCCCGCAAGGACTCCACACCATAATGCGAGCGAGCTCGCATGGTGTGGAGTTATTGCGGGCGCGCTCCCGTGATACAGCGGCGGCCATAGCCGCCGACTGTATCACTCAGCCCCGCCCCCGGCGCGCCGCGTCATTGGATGTGATTGACAGCAGCGCCAGCCAATGGC
This sequence comes from Rana muscosa, assembly GCA_029206835.1. Taxonomy (NCBI): domain Eukaryota; kingdom Metazoa; phylum Chordata; class Amphibia; order Anura; family Ranidae; genus Rana; species Rana muscosa. The sequence goes on from CM055117.1 coordinate 192,060,267, forward strand.
TGCGCTGCTTTCAATCCATCCAGTGTAGCCAATCGGCGGCCAGGCTGAAAACCGAAGAGGATGACGGGGACGAGCGCGGGACTTTCGAGGGGCCAGGTAAGTAAAACGGGGGCTCTGGGGGGGCGGCATTGTCGAATGTTTTTTCACCTTAATGCATAGGATGCATTAAGGTGAAAAAACATGTAACTTTACTACTCCTTTAAGTCACACTAACAAAAGGTTTATCAAAAGAAAGACGGACTCAGTAGAAGAAATGTATGCTGGTTCAAGACCAAACCCCCTAAATTTGAGTGCAACATGTTCAGAAAGGTGATGTTAGTCAAAACACTGCACTTTAGACAGGTGTTTAGCAAGGCATATGCTTCATGAATAAATGACAGACAACGCAGAGTTGTCAAAAAGTTGTTTATATAGAAAAGGGAAGAGGTTATAACCCTATACTGTAACATCTTTCATAGTACACTCACTGTAACATGTTATCTTTATTACCAACTGTATCCAACTGCTGGGAGCAAGAAAACCCTGTGTAAGTTCCAAATCCTAACTTGGAGCTTATGCAGGGCCTGCCCCAATGTGGAATCAAGAAGCCAGTCACCAGGCCCTCACACTGTAATGCTCCCCATACTTTTACTACTAGGTACTTTGCTCCTAGGGACTATACAGAGCCATGTATAACCAAGATAATACAAAACAAAAAAGCCTCAGCAAAACACTCTATTAATACTTTACATAGATTTAATGAACATATAGTCTTGTGATGGTTGCCTCTTGAACACAAAACCTTGTACCCCAAGGAAAGTGCAGAATGTGCAGCAAAAAAAGGCTGGCTAACCTTAATCAAGTACTGGTAATTTTGAGCATTTTTATCCAGCCCCAGCCTCCGTAGCAAATCCTCTTCTCCACCCTCAAGAAGCTGGTAAAAAATATGGAAGTTTCTCTCTCCATGGTTCTGATGTACCACACGGGACTTTTCCAAGAGATAGTTTAAAATATGTCCACCAACAGGAGCTCCCTTATAAATAAAAAAAAAAAGGTAATTCTATTTGCGGTCACACAACAGTGCATTTCAGTTCAAAACCTGCTGTAGCTGTAGGAATGAGGGTTTAACGAATTGGTTAAATGTAATTGAATGTAAACACATAGATTTGTTCTCGGTGAAATGTGTTCTCTGCCATGACTGACCCAATATTGCATCTCGTTCTAGAGGATTATTCCTATTTTTCAGACCTAAAATACAAGAATTGTCTAGAGATGCAGATGATAAAGTCCAAAGTTGCAAAAAATATGTACCGTATATACTCGAGTATAAGCCGAGTTTTTCAGCACATTTTTTTGTGCTGAAAAGGCCCCCCATGGCTTATACTCGAGTCACCTTTTTGCGCCTGATTTCCCGGATTTTGGGGACCCTGTACCAGCCGACCATAGGTCCCCTGGACCCCAAGCTTGGCACACATCTAGCTCCACTCTTCCTCTACAATTGCGCAAAGTTTGTTGTCCGGGGGACCCACGGCCCGTGAGCACCGATTTTTCAAAGCCGGGCACCCCTTCCATAGACTCCCATGTTAAACGGTAATTTCTTTGGTGAATTTGGGGACCCGGTACCGGGCCGGCTGTAGGTTCCCTGGACGCGAAACTTGGCAGACATGTAGCCCCATTTCTCCTCTATAAGTGTGCAAAGTTTGTTGTCTGGGGGACCTACGACCGGGGAGCACCGATTTTTCAAAGCTAGGCAACCCTTCCATGGACTCCCATGTTAAACGTCAGTCTAGTCATGGGCAGTGAGGCATGGACATAGACACAGTGAGGCATGGGCACAGTGAGGCATGCAGATGGACACCCTAGGCTTATACTCGAGTCAAGAAGTTTTCCCATTTTTTTATGGTAAAATTAGGTGCCTCGGCTTATATTCAGGTTGGCTTATACTCGAGTATATACGGTAATAGTAGTAGTTGTGATATGTGGTGTGGTCTGGTGCAGTGTGGAAAAATGCAACATTTTTGCAGCGCACTGAAGATGGCGCTGCATGTCCCTGCACAGCAGCGCAACAAATCTCGCCAATACTGCAAATAATGTATTTTTTTTTAAAAAACAGTGCAATGCGCTGAAAAGTGCATCGCGCAGCTCCCTACAGCCGACACTAGCCTGCGTGGTAAAACGCTGCGCTTTACTGCACAGACAATTGTTTTTATCATTTATATATTTTTTTGTGTTTTTATGGTATAAATATTTTTCATAATCTTGGGGAAAGAACAAATACTTTACCATCGTGAAGATGGTATGTAAAATAAGTTGCATCAGGGTAGGAAAATTTACCTTTAAAGAAAAAAAAACTCTTGTTGATGTGGACTTGTAATTCCACACAATTGGAGATCTACTTTCACTGCTCAATTGTCTGCATTAGGGTTGCACCGATACCACTTTAAGACCGAGTACAAGTACTGATACTTTTTTCAAGTACTCGCCGTAACCGATACTGTCACATGACATTAAAAAAAAGGTAACACTAATATGCAGCACCGATGGGCACTGATAGGTGGCACTAATGAGGCGTGGACTGTGTCCGTTTTTTTTTTGTCTGTTTTTTTACAATTTAATTTGACCCCCGACATCTCCCCTTTGAGACAGGGAAAGAGACTGAGGACACAGATTCCCCAGTCCCTTTCTCAGCAGCCTCAGCTGCACTAAAGATGAATGAACAGGAGACAGCAGCTCCTGTTCATTCAAAATCTGAAGCATCGTAAACATAGTTTACTATGCTCAGTTATGGACAGAGTCAGTAATCACTGGCCCTGCATTCGGAAAATGGAGACGGTAAATGACAGATTTACCGGCTCCGTCCTCCGCTCTCTATCTTGAGATATCTGGGACAGGGGGGACTGGAGGAAGACACAGGGGACATTCAGGGGAGGATTGGTGCAGCGGTGGGGGCCATTACAAGTACCGATCTCCCTATAGAGATTTAAATTAAGCAGCTGAAAGCTGCAGGAGGGAGAGGAGGTGAAGCGGCTGTCAGCTGCTTAATTGAAATCTTTACAGAGAGATTGGTGGTCATCCCCTGACTGTCCAGGTATCGGATTAGGAATTGGAGCATTTGCACAAGTACAAATGTTCGGTATTGGCACAACTCTATTTCTGCATTAACATTCGACCTGAAGAAGAAAGTAATTTACATACATCTGAACTAAACTGCAGACACTTTGGAGGTTGCAAAGGTAGTCATTAAATAAAGAGGGTTGCTGTAAGAAGAGAGAGATCTGGAGGATAAACCCAGGTTTATCTGAAGAAGAGGTCTGTTATAAACATACAAATACTTGTTCAAGCTACACTAACCTTGTAATCAAATTGCACATCCATATATTTTCCAAAACGGCTGGAATTATCATTTCGTAAGGTTTTTGCATTGCCAAAAGCCTGAAAACAAAATCAGAAAATAATTCTGCGACAGTCAAAGTTATACATGAAATATTTAAAAGCAGGTTTTGCTGCTGCTTAGATCAATGCAGTAAACCCTGTTCTCACAAGGCTGCTCTGTTTCCACGGCAGCAAAACATTTATAGAACCACACCTTCCACTGACACATGGAGATGAGGCAATTTATTCTTTATCAGCTTCTAGGAAATTTACTTTCCTCATCAGTCTCTCACCTCCAAAACAGGATTAGACTGCAGAAGACGGTCTTTCACGGTTTCCACCTGGTCACTGACGGGACACGTCACAGCATAGTACTGTAGGATTTTCTTGCTGGCCTCAGTCTTCCCAGCCCCACTCTCACCAGATATAAGAATACACTGGTCTTTCCTCTCTGTGCGCAAGGAGCGGTAGGAGTTATCGGCTATGGCATATCTATAAAAAAAAAAATATATGAATAAACCAGCCTTAAAAAAACGATTTGTCCATTTTATACGATAAAATAAAACTTTAGGCCGAACTCCAGACAAGCAGCTAAAAATCCAGTTGCAATACATTTGCAAAGGTTTTTACCTGGCCTAAGACTCACAGGTGTGTTCAGCCTGCCTGATTCAAAACACTCCTGCAAAACAGCATAGCCCAGGCCTGGACCTTTACTTCAGTGGCAGCACAGCTTGGTTAAGAAAATTAGGCCGGGTTCACACTGGTTTGACACGAGTCGTACTACTTTGGATCCGACTTTGCCCTGTGACGTGAAGTTCGACATGCGTCCGACTTCAATGAACAGGGATCTGACTTCAATCCCCCAACAATACCAGGCACTATGTCTGGTATGAATCTTTAGGAAGAACTCCACGCCAAATAAAAAAAATAAAAAAACGGCATGGGTTCCCCCCTCTAATAGCATACCAGGCCCTTCGGTCTGGTATGGTATTTAAGGGGACCCCCTACTCCGAAAAAAACAGCGTGGGGGTCCCTCCAAAGTCCAAACCAGACCCTTACGCAGCCCAGCCGATCAGGAAAGGGGGTGGGAAACGAGCCCCCCCCCCCTGAACCGTACCAGGCTGCATGCCCTCAACATGGGGGGGGGTGCCACCCCAAAGCACCTTGTCCATGTTGATGAGGACAAGGGCCTCTTCCCAAAAAACCCTGGCCGTTGGTTGTCGGGGGGCTTATTGGAATCTTGGAGCCCGCAGATCCCGGCCTCCCACCCTATGTGAATGAGTATGGGGTACATTGTACCCAGTCGGACCAAAGTAGTACACGGAGCATTTTCAAAGTCGGACCGACTTGTGTCGGACCAGTTAAGATGGCTCCCATAGGGAAACATTGATTTTCACACGTCATTCGACATGATCTCCCAATGTCGGAACGTTTGTCGTACCAGTGTGAACCCGGCCTTAAGATCAAATCACAACTCTTGCTTGCTGATAGAACAATTAAGCAGCTGTACATTGAGATCTTTACTGAGCTCATGAAGCTCACTCCTGTCAGCAGATTTATTGTCCATACATGCAGCAGAGCCTCACTGGCCCGCCTTCTGCCAGACTGCTACTGTACAGGGGTTTACAAAAGGCTGATGTGAAGACAATTATGGGTAATTAAGCTAGCAAATATACATTTAAAGATTTTTTTATGAAATGCATAACTGCAATGGTGCATTTTTTTATTCTGCCTAAAAGATGCACAAGGAATTTTTTTTTTTCATACGACTTCCAGGACAAGGTTATGTGCTACCGTAAACCATAAAGAAAGGAAGCAGCCATTCTGGGTCAATGCCTAGCCTAGAAATTCATATTAAGCTCTGCTAAAGAAATCCAGACAAGTCTAACAAGATGTTAAAGCATGAACAGTTGATTCAGCATTCCTTAAAGGTGCTTTCTACTCGGTCGGTAGCTATATCCATTTCTCTGTGGAATAGTTTGATGGCCTAAATATAGAAGGCTACACATTTTGTGCGTTCTATATTAAATAGGATTGTCTTATAATTATATCAACTTAAAGCTGAACTACAGGTAAAATAAAAAAAAATAACCTTGCAGTGGGGCTCTCCCTACACTGCAAGGGTTAAATACTTGAGTGACATATTCCGCGTTCTGCCAGGAGTTTACGTTCTCACCCCCCCCTCTGACGCTCTGGGTTGTGGCGGGCTTCCGGCAACTTCATACACAATGTAGGACTGCTGGTCCTGCACTGTACATGACAACGTTAAAAAGGTGCCCATGTAATGCAAAGTTGTCTGTATGTTTGTATCTGTGTCTTATCTTTAAATAAATATAAAAAAAAAAAGGTGCCCATGACTATTGAAGCTCCAAAAGGGAAGCATCTTCACAGGGCGTCATACAGCCAAGAGTAATCCTGCAAGGGCAGTGAATAAGGCAAGTATAGTTGCTTTTTAATTTCAATAAATTTTTATTTTTCAATTCAAGACATGTACAGAAAATCTTAAAAAATTGTTGTTTAAACATGACAAAGGGTTATTTCCAATTGTTTATGTCACGTATAGTTGCTTTTTATGTTCCCCCTAAACCAGGGGTCTCCAAACTTTCTAAACAAAGGGCCAGTTTACTGTCCTTCAGACTTTAGGAGGGCTGGACTAATGGACGCCATTGGGGCTAGAAAATGCCCCAGCATCAGTGGGAGTAAACAATGCTTCTGACTTGACAGGCGATGGGAATAAAAAAAAAAAAAAAATAGGATTTTTATAACAGCTTACCTGTAAAATCCTTTTCTTGGAGTACATCACGGGACACAGAGCGACATAGTCATTACTAATGGGTTATATAGTTACCGTCAGGTGCTGGCACTGGCAACTTCCAAAACCGGAAGTACCCTCCCCTATATAAGCCCCTCCCATCCGGGAGCACCTCAGTTTTGTAGCAAAGCAATAAGTGTCCCCAAAGAGGGGCGGGAGCTCTGTGTCCCGTGATGTACTCCAAGAAAAGGATTTTACAGGTAAGCTGTTATAAAAATCCTATTTTCTTTCTCGTACATCACGGGACACAGAGCGACATAGTCATTACTAATGGGATGTCCTAAAGCAATGCCAAATGAGGGGGGGGATACACCATATATAAGCTGAGCGCTATCAGACATGAGGATCTTTTGCGGCCTGCAACACACTGCGCCCAAAGGCGACATCCTCCTGACTTCTAACGTCCACCTGGTAGAACCTAGTAAACGTGTGTACTGAAGACCATGTTGCGGCCTTACAGACTTGAGCCAGGGAGGCCTGGTGATGCACTGCCCATGAAGTTCCAACTGCTCTCGTGGAGTGCGCCCTAACTTTGAACGGAGGCGGTCTACTTCTCAAGCTATAGGCTTGTATTATGACCTGTCGAATCCACTTGGCTAAAGTAGATTTTGACGCTGCCTGACCCTTTCTGGGGCCTTCCGGCAGAATAAACAAAGTATCCGTTCTGCGAATCTGAGCAGTGGCTTTTAGATAAGCTTTAACTGCTCTTACTACATCCAAAGAATGCAATAACTTTTCCTCTACCGAAGTAGGCTTGGGGAAAAAAGAAGGAAGAACCACATCTTGGTTCAAATGAAAACTCGATACCACCTTAGGAAGAAAGGCTGGATGAGGACGTAACACTACTCTGTCCTTATGGATAACCAGATATGGCTCCTTACAGGACATAGCTGCTAATTCCGATACTCTTTTAGCCGAACAAATGGCTACTAGAAAAATCAATTTCCTGGTGAGAAGCACTAAGGAAATATGCTGTAATGGTTCAAATGGTTGTTTCTGTAGAACCGACAGAACCAAGTTTAGATCCCATGGACATATGGGAATATTAACCGGAGGACTAATACGCATCACTCCTTGTATAAAGGCTTTGACTAGTGAATGCGAAGCCAAGGGCCTTTGAAAAAATATTGACAAGGCCGAAATCTGACCTTTGATAGTACTCAAGGCAAGCTTCCTATCTACAGCCCATTGTAGGAAGTCCAGAATTCTACCTATTACATATTTACGTGGATGCCATTTCCTGGCCTCACACCAGGCGATGTACGCCTTCCAGATTCTATAGTAGATCTGCCTGGATACCGGTTTCCTGGCATTGATCATGGTAGACACCACAGCATTAGAGAGCCCTCTCCTTTTTAGAATGTGGGCTTCAATAGCCAGGCCGTCAAACCTAGGGCTGGTAAGGAAGGGTGGTATATCGGTCCCTGCGAAAGCAGGTCCGGACGATGTGGGAGGGTCCAAGGACTCCCCACAGACATTTTTACAATCTCTGCGTACCATGCTCTTCGGGGCCACGCTGGAGCCACCAGAATCACTGGTTTCTTTTCTACCCTGATTCTGCGGAGTAATCGAGGTAACAATTGTGGCGGTGGGAATGCATATATCAGCTTGAACTGATCCCAAGGGAACACTAGGGCATCCGAGCCGCACGCTAGGGGATCCCTTGTCCAAGAGACAAACCTGTCCACTTTCGTGTTGAACCTGGATGCTAGCAGATCTACATCCGGTGTTCCCCACCGCTGACATATTGTCCGGAAAACCTCGGGATGAAGGGACCATTCCCCTGGGCATAATTGTTGGCGACTTAGAAAGTCCGCCTTCCAATTCTCCACCCCTGGAATGAATACCGCAGATATGGCTGGGACATATCTTTCTGCCCATCTCAGGATGTAATTTACTTCCCTTTGGGCTGCACGACTCCTGGTGCCCCCCTGACGATTGATATATGCCACTGCTGTGGCATTGTCTGACTGAACTCTGACAGGGGACCCTTGGAGTTTGGATGTCCATGCTACTAGGGCATACCGGGCTGCTCGTATCTCTAAGAGATTGATGGGCAGGGCCTTTTCCGCATCCGACCATCTGCCCTGGAGAGACCATTGCTCCAGTACTGCTCCCCAGCCCAAAAGGCTGGCATCCGTAGTGACCACCTTCCAAGAAATCGGACTGAAGGATTTCCCTCTTTCCAGATTCCGGGGAACCAACCACCAACGGAGGCTTCTGCGAACGGAAGGGGACAAGGACATTGGTACGTCCAGAGCCTGAACTTTTTTGTTCCAGGCTGACAGTATGGCCCTTTGCAACTTCCTTGAATGGAATTGACCGTAGGGTACTGCTTCGAATGATGCCACCATTTTTCCCAGCAGCCTCATGCACAGGCGTATGGATGGCTGTCTTTTTGAACCCACTAAGTGGATCAAATCTCTCAAAGACGACCCCTTTTCTCGAGGCAAGAAAATTTTTCTCTGGTCTGAATCCAGCCTTAGCCCCAAGTATTCCAGACTTTTGACTGGTTTTAGGGCTGACTTGTCTCGGTTGATAATCCAACCGTGATATTCCAGATACTTGATTGTCTCGTGAACAACCACTTCTAGTTTTTCCACTGAGTGGTCTATCAGCAACAAGTCGTCTAGATATGCCATTATCGTTACACCTCGTGTTCTTAGATTGGCCAATAATGGGGCCAGAATTTTTGTGAACACTCTTGGTGCTGTGGCCAGACCGAAGGGTAAGGCTCTGAACTGAAAATGGCGCCCTTCTATCGCAAAGCGTAGAAATTTTTGGTGGGCTGGAAAGATGGGGATGTGCAAATAAGCATCTTTGATGTCGATCGAGGCTAACCATTCCTCCCCTTGTAGGGCAGTGGCCACCGATCGGATCGACTCCATCCGGAAAGTCCTGATATGTAGGAATTTGTTTAGCCCTTTTAGATTTAATATGGGCCTCACGTCCCCGTTTGGCTTCGGAACTGTAAAGAGGTTTGAGTAAAACCCGAACCCCCATTCTTCCAGGGGGACCTCTATAATTACTGCTTGAAGCAATAATTGTTCCAGTGCCAACAGGAGGGATCCTCTCTTCTGGGGATCCCTTGGCACGTTCGACCTTATAAAGCGGGAAGGAGGGGAGTTTTTTAACTCCAATTTGTATCCCAGATTTACTGCGGAGAGCACCCATCTGTCTCGGATCGTGTCCCGCCAGGTTTCTGTGAACAACTGAAGTCTTCCCCCCCACCCGATTGGGTGGGGGCAACCCTTCATGCATTTGACTTTGGGGGAGGTTTTGTACCTCTCCTGCTCCAGGGCTTCTTGTTACCCTGCAACTGTCCCTGATTTTTACCTCCGGGATTTGACCGGGGAGGCCGTCGGAACTGTTTCACAGCCGATGTCCTAGGGACTGGAGAAGCCGGCCTCTTAAAAGAGGGACCTCTAACTCTATTTTTGACGGGCAAGAGTGTACTTTTACCGCTGGAAATTCTCTGGATATACTTGTCCAGGTCTTCCCCGAATAAGCGCTCCCCATGAAATGGGAAGCTGACCAGCAATTTTTTACAGGGAGCTTCAGCAGACCAGTTTTTGAGCCATAGAAGCCTGCGCATATGTACTACAGACAGCGTAAGGCGGGAGGCCTGATGGATTGAATCCTTTATAGCGTCCACCGCAAAGCATAAGGCTCTAGGTAGATCAGCTAGAGCAAGAGCCTGCTGATCTGGCACGTCCCTTAAGACCCGTTTCAACTGATCCTTCACTGCTTGGCAGACCCCTATAGCTGCCACTGCTGGTTGTGTCACCAATCCTGCTGTAGAAAAAGCAGATTTCAATAAGGACTCCAATTTTTTATCTATTGGGTCCTTGAACATTTGGACATTTTCCACCGGACATGTCAGTGATTTATTCACACAAGAGATGGCTGCGTCCACTGTAGGGACCTTCCATTTTCTGACGAACTTATCCTCCATAGGATAGACCACCGGAAATCTCTTGGGGGGAGTAAATATTTTGTCAGGATGCTCCCAATCCTGGTAAATGAGCCCCTCCAGTAAAGGATGGATCGGAAAAGAACAAACAGTCTGGGGAGCTTTTAGCGACCCCAACGAGGAGACAGAAGAGGAGGATGGCTCCGCAAGTGGCATTTTAAATGCTGATCGGACCATATTAGTCAGGGACTGCACCCATAACCTCTCAGCATGTGATGCTGAGAACGGCTCCTCCACTGTTGATTCCTCTACAACTGAATCAACCTCATCCTGATCCCCCTCAGGTAGGTCGTTCTCTGTATGGGACTGTTGCTCTGTTAACAGGCACTCTGAGGGAGGAGACGGAGATCGAGCGCTTTTCTCCTGTGACAGGGAAGCAGCAATTAGTGCTGACAATCTCTCTTCCAGCCCTCCCAGAGCTGAGGAAAAAACCTCCTCTGTTACATACACAGGAGCAGGTGAACTGGGGACAGCCACAGTACCAGGTACTCCTGGGGGTGCCCTACGGTCACTAACCTCTGATTCTTCAGGGGAGACTGGTGCAGCCAAAGCATGCCCAAGATCCTCAGAGCCCGATGGAGACCCCCTATTCCTCCTGGAATTTCTAGTCCCGGAGTTTTTAGATGGCATATTCCTAAGCCACAAAGCTGAGGTATTCCAGCCGAAAATACACCAGTTACTGATAATAGTCTAGCATAAATGCTGCTATAATAAACAGTTGGTGTCTACTAATGTGCCTTTCTAGGGGATGCCTGTATCAACCGCTTGCTGTATGCCTTTAAATGTTGCCAGCTCTGTCTCTGTACTTCATAGCCAGCTTACTGCAATAATGTGGCTTTTTAAAAACCTGCTGGGACGCCCGCACATGCGCAGAAGCGCTGCGGCGCGCACAGAGCGTCATCCCCCAGGCCCCGCCCCTTTTTCCAGCCACCTCTATATATAGAGGCGCGTGCACGCGCGCGGCCACGTGCGCCTCTGCGCTAATTTTCAAACATGGAAACCAGGGACAGGAGCCAGGGCCCCCTTTGCCGCAGGCCGGGGGATAGACGAACACTGCAACATGGCAGAGGAAACAGTTTCCTGTAGGAGAACTCACCAGCTGCCTGGACTTTGCCCTCTGAGAAGAAACTAGTCCATATGACAAGAAAAACATTCCACAGCGGCCTCTAGTGGACAAACACAGGTACCGCAGTTTAATATACTAAACATATATAAAAAAACATTCTTTTTTTTTTCCTTGACCACCATTAAAAATTATTACATTTTTTTAGTAGTTACAGGCATGCACAGATATTAGCGGGAATACCGTTAGGTAACAGACAGAAAGACAAATTAGGCTTGGGGGTCCCCCAATAGAACCAAGTTCCTGGGGGCCCCCACTTACCTGTTCCCCGCCGCAGGACTTTGTTTGGTCCACAAAAGCCCAAACTTCACCTATCACGGCAGGCATTGTAATCAAACCTTCAGGGACCGGGTTCCCAAGGATTCCACTCCCCTGGACCTGTATAGCACCCTGCACAGAAAACATCTTGGTCGTGGGTATGACCAGAGCTCTGGATCCCAGGGTCCAGCTCTCCTAAGAGAAGCATTACAGGCAGAACCTTGCTCTTCTCTGCAAGGCCCGGGTACCGACCGTTTAGCTATGAAGCTTTTTTGGTCGGATCCGGAATAGCTTACTGAGGCCCAAAAGAACCTGTACGCAAGCTCAGTGAAAAACACATGTTTCTTCTTGGCCAACACCTTAGACACTGGCAAAAAACTGAGGTGCTCCCGGATGGGAGGGGCTTATATAGGGGAGGGTACTTCCGGTTTTGGAAGTTGCCAGTGCCAGCACCTGACGGTAACTATATAACCCATTAGTAATGACTATGTCGCTCTGTGTCCCGTGATGTACGAGAAAGAAATATTAATTATACCGCATCCTTGGTGTAGAGAATGGTGCATCATGGTTGGTGCCAGGAGGAGGAAGAGTGCCTGGTGCCAGGAGGAGGAAGAGTGCTTCGTCTCAGTAGGATGAGTAGTGCTTCAAGGGCCAGATAAAAGCAAAGGGCCGCAGTTTGGAGACAACTGCACCAGACAAATCATGCATTTAAAAACTAGAGGTGATCTGAATGGAAATTTTGGTGCCGAAACCAAAAATGCAGGATGTACTTGGCCAAAAACCGAAAATGACAGTTAAAAAAATATATTTTATTTTAAATATAACCGTATAATATTTGCCTTTTTAATGAATATCATGAACTTGGACTAGGACTTAATTGGCAGCCATTACTGGCACGTTTAGTGCAAGAAAAGCTCAAGAAAAATATGTCAATCACATCCTGCTGTCAATCACATCCAATGACGCGGCGCGCGGGGGGCGGGGCCGAGTGATACAGTCGGCGGCTATGGCCGCCGCTGTATCACGGGAGCGCGCCCGCAATCACTCCACACCATGCGAGCTCACTCGCATTAAGGTGTGGAGTCCTTGCGGGGAGGAGCCAATACAGCCGCCGAGGGACCCCAGAAGACCAGGATCGGGGCCACTGTGTGCAAAACGAGCTGCACAGTGGAGGTAAGTATAACATGTTTGTTATTTTTAAGCAAAAAAAAGGGAAGCTTTAGTGCTCCTTTAAATCCTTTATATGTCTGCACAATGGTCCTTTGCGCTTCCCTAGTGGTTAAAAATCCTGCTTGCTGCATTTTGGTCAGTTAAAAAAAAAAAAACTGCACAAAAATACACCTCCTGATTGAAATGCATGGAAAACACAGCAAGAATGCATCAATAACACACCCACGTTAAATTTTTTGTGTTTGAGTCACATGACCTATGAAAAACACGCAATAAGCACAGTAAATTGGTGGTAAAATCACGTGCGTTCTCTGCAACTTTTTATCTTATGGGCAAAATGTTGACAACACCATTTTCCCTGCTGGGAGAACACAGTGATTATTGCTAGTGGTTATAGCCGATGGCAAAAATCGCATCCTAAAAATCCGACATACACGTTTTGAATCTTGGCCGGTTCAGCATTCGAACCATCTATGGCCAGCTTTAGGTTTCAAACAGTTGTTTGAAATCTATTCAGTCTACACAGCCAGTCAATTTACAATTTCCTTAAAATATGTCAACAACTCATCATATCATATATAATATAAGGCCGTATCTGGTTGGACACAGCTTGAAGTGATTGGTCCTCGTAGTACATAAAACTTTTGATCTTTGTGGCAAAGCCTTGTCTTGTAGTGGCTTGAGTAAATGACAGCACTAAAGTTGGCCAGATGAATGAGCTGATCATTGCTCCACCCAGCAACAGCAGAAGTAAACATTCCTAGTCAACTTATCTTTAGGACTTAGTAAACAGCAGGTTGTAAATTCTTCAGTTAAGTGTTGCACGTAAAGTCCGACACGCACTGCAAGTCGCTGTGCCAACACAACCAATGTTAGTGCAGCAACCTCTCCTGCTGTGCTGTTGTATTTTGACAGGCCCCCCTCCACACAGAATACATTGATCAGTGCTTGCAGCCATTGACTAAAAGCACCTATTGGCTACTGGTTTTCCAGTATGTCCCTTCGACAGTCAGACAGATAGCTGTACACTGACTAAAAGTTGTCCAGTTCCTTCCTGCTGCTCAATTTTTGGCCAATGTGTTCCCAGCTTAAAAAAAAACAACCTTAACATCCACAGGCCATGCAATCTGTGTGGCCGCAATAATACGGACACCGATTCATGTTGTCTATCTTATTAATGCAATACTGACGTGATATAAACCACTTAGCACCCGCCTGCATTGTACTGTAGGCGTGTGGCTGCTGTAGGCAAAGCGACGTACCTTTACGTCACTGCCTACTTCCAGGCTTGGGGCACGCACATGCGAGCCCCCTGCCCGGCTCCTGCTGTGATTGTACACAGCAGGAGCCTACCAGCACGTCCAGGCCAATGATTTATGCAAATCAGGGATGAGAACTTGGAGATCAATTAGTAAAAAGCAGCACACTGTACACACATTACACATAGTTAGGCACATATGTAACCCCTTAATCACCCTAGATCTTAAGCCATTCCCAGCCAGTGTCATTAGTACAGTGACAGTGTATAGTATTCACTGTATTAGTGTCACTGGTGATGTCAATGGCAGTTAGGTAGTTCCCCCCAGTTACCCACAGCACTATCACAGTCCCATTACAAGTCGCTGATCACCGGCCAAAAAAATAAAAAATGCCAGTATATATACACACACCATAGTTTGTAAGCGTTATAAAAAAACTTTCAGGTAATACAAGCAACATCCACTTATTGCAATTTTTTTTTTTTATCAAACACATGTAGCAGAATACATTTTGGCCAAAATGTATGAAGAAACTAGATTTTTTTTATTGAAAAGGTTTCATAGCAGAAAGTAAAAAAAATTGAATAAAATAGGATTTTTTACTCACCGTAAAATCCTTTTCTCTGAGTTCATGGACCGACACAGCTTCCTATTGACATAGTGGGTATTATCCGTTATTAAGGAGTGACTAGGCAGAAAAACGTGTAAAAAGTGTTGCATCACACCCTCTACAGCACCGCCCAGGGGGACGACCCTCTGGGTATAAACCCTCTCTAAGCAGTACAAACTCTTAAAACGAGGGGTGGGTGCTGTGTCGGTCCATGAACTCAGAGAAAAGGATTTTACGGTGAGTAAAAAATCCTATTTACTCTTTCGTTCATGGACCGACACACCTTCCTATTGACATAGTGGGACGTCCTAAAGCAGTGTCAAAAACGAGGGGTGGGAACAGCATTAAAACAACTTCATTCCAAAACAAAACAGAGCTCCTCCATGGAGGAGTTGCAACTCTAAACAGCCGCCTGCAATAGCTTGCGGCAGAAAGAAGCATCCGAAGATGCACACACATCAACTTGTAAAGTTTAGTGAAAGTGTGAACGGACGAGCATGTCACCGCCTTACACACCTGGTGAAAACAGATGCTTGATGCTCTGAGCTCGGACAGCATACAAAAATTACAACGTCATTTCCTTAGGATTCGACGGATGAGGACACAAGGATGGCAGAACAATGTCTTCCTTGATGGAAGGCCGAAAGACCCTAGGAAGAAAAGAAGGCTGCAGACGCAGCACCACCTATCCTTGTGGAAGATCAGATAAGGAGCCTTGCATGACAAGGCTGCCGGCTCAGAAAACCGTCTGACGTAAACCAAGAGGCATCTCTTGCCCTGGTCGAATGCGCCGGGAAAGGGAGGCGCCTGACCCTTCATGGCGCAAGCCTGATCACAATCTGTCGGATCCACCTAGAGATGGTGGCCGACGAAACCGCTGGGCCCTATTAGGGACCAGCCACTGAAACAAACAGTGAGCCTGGACTCTGGAACGTAGCAGTACCAGACAAGCATTCTCTCAGAGTTTGGACAACGTCCAAGGAATGCAACGTCGTCTCCTTAGGATTCGACGGATGAGGACACAAGGATGGCAGTACAATGTCTTCCTTGAGATGGAAGGTCGAACACGACCTTAGGAAGAAACGAAGGCTGCGGACGCAGCACCACCTTATCCTTGTGGAAGATCAGATAGGGAGGCTTGTGTGACCGGGCTGCCCACTCAGAAACCCGTCTTAACTGGCATAACAGCCACCAAAAAGACCACTTTCTAAGAAAGTGTCAACAAGGGATCTCCCTGATGTTCTCAAATGGTGGTTTCCGAGACACTTGGAGGCCATGCCGTTGAAGCCATCGACTGCAGGCAGGATGGCATATGGGACCCTGCGACAGCAGGTCCTTTCACAGTGGTAGACGCCAAAAGGACGTCTGCTACACAAGCCCCATGGAGGTAGTGGAGGGTGGCCTGGAGGGGCCACCTGCTGAACCCACTGTACAACATTCTCACTAGAGAGTGAGCCACCAGGGGTCATTGAAAAAGACTGCCCGCTAATTGTACTTACAGTAGAATTTTTGGCCCGTTCCCTGCTGAAAAGCAGCAGGACTCTGGAACCAAATAACTACGCGGATGCCACCTCATTTCCTCACAATAGGATGGTAATCTTCCTAGGGGATGATTTCCGAACACTCCTCATGGTAGAGATCACCGAGTCTGACAGGCCCCGGTCTCTTATCACCTGGCTCTCGAGCCATGCCGTTAAGCCAGTAACTGTAAAACAGGATGGCGTATGGAACTTGCGACAGCAGGTCATTCCTTAGCGGTAGATGCCAAAAGGGGTCTGCTACCAGACGCACTAGATCGGCGTACCAAGGACGTTGAGGCCAGTTCAGAGCAATTGGTACCATTGTAATCCTCTCTGCCTCCAGTCTGCGAAGCAGATGACGGAGCTTCCGAGGAGGAAAGGCATAGATTACTCGGTACTGACTCCACAGTGCCATCAACGCATCGGTCGTGCTTGCCTATGGGTCTCTTGACCTGGCCACAAACCTCAATACCTTCCGATTGAGTCGGGACGCCAGAAGATCTACGTCTGGCGTGCCCCATCTTTGGCAGAGGAGCTAGAACACATCCGGGTGTAAGGACCATTCTCCCTGGTTCAGCATTTGGCGACTCAGGTAGTCCGCCTGCCAGTTCTCCACACCTGGAATGTACACGGCCGACAGTGCCGGTACGCTCCTTTCTGCCCACTTCAAAATGCGAGCGACCTCCGATGCTGCAGCAGAGCTGCTTGTTCCTCCTTGATGATTGACATACGCCACCACTGTGGTGTTTGTCCGACTGGATTCTGACTGGACGCCTTTGTAGCCTCAGACCATGTGGGGAGGCAAGGCCAGCTCGTCCGGATTTCAGGCCAATGAATGGGAATCCTCCGGAGTCCAGCGACCCAGGTTGACTGAGCTCTTCAGACTCCTCTGCAACCGGGAAGAGAGGCATCCGCCGTGACCACCATCCAGTAAACAGGAAGGAACAATTTCCCCGACAGAAATGCCGGTGCTGTCAGACACCAACTAGGTAGGTCCTGATTAGGTGGCTCACCCGGATTTTGATAATCCAGGGATGAAGGGCACTTGACCCTTCAGGACAGAGTTACCACCTGTAACACTCGTGTGTGAAATGGCCTCCTTTGGAGGCGGTACCATAGGCGCTACCATGAGGCCCAGGACTCACCTGCAAAAGTGGCGTGACAACCCATCCTTGGGATGTCAACTGCCGCACCGCAGCCCAAAGGGTCTGCAACTTTCCCCTAGGGAGAAAAAAAACGTACGTCTCTGAGGAGTCCAGAATCAACCCTAGGCACACCAGGAGTTGGGACGGTTCCAATACTGACTTCTGAGTGTTCAGCACCCCACCAAGTATCGGAGGGTCTGACAGGTTAAAGACATGCTCACTTCTAAATTTAAGTTTGAAGTGACCCTCAGACGATCGTCCAAGTTGCCCATGATAGCGATGCCACGCTGTCTTAGTAGGGCCAGAATCGGGGCAGGAACCTTGGTGAACACCCTTGGTGCCGATGACAGGCCAAAAAGGGGAGAGCCACCATTGGTAGTGGTCTTCCCCGGCCGCCAACGCAGACATCACTGATACCTGGTGCATATTGGGGACATGCAAGCATGTGTCCTTGATGATCAAGGATGCCGGAAAATCCTCCGGATGGAGGGCAGTGAAGCGAGCCAACTCCTTTCCGGAATCTTTGTACTTGCACAAAGCAGTTGAGGGTCCTGAGATCCAGATTGGACGAACCCCCTCCAGCACTACAAACAGATTTGAGTAGAACCCCTGAACCCGTTCCTGTACTAAGACAGGAAAGCCTACCCTGCGTATCAGCAGGTCCTGAACCGCCCCATGTAGGGCTTCCCAACATGTCAGCTGAAGCTGGCGGTTAAGAGGGGGGGAAAAAAATCTGTTCGGTAGGCAAGCAAGGTTGTGCTTGCAAACCAAGTGATGCCTCTGTCCCTCAGCAGGCGCTTTATCAGCCTGGGGTCGTTTACTTGCCGCACTAGGCGGACGAGGGGACTGCTTGTGCGCGGTGAAGGAGGGCCCTAGCCTATGGCGTGGCTCCTTACTCTTTTTTGGCTTGCAAGTCTGTCGCCCTAAAAGGGCAGATCCAACAGGGCCTTCTTGGAAGATTGGTCCGCAGACAAGCACCTTAGTCAGATCAGGTGGCGTAGCGCCACCGCATAAACTGAGGCTCTAGGCAGCAAGGGGATAGTATCCGTGTCTGACTTGCAGACAGACTCAGGTCCCTGTACCAACTGGTCGGCCAGAGCTCCCTCATACGGAGGAGCCTTCTGTGCTTTTAGCCCCTGGAGTAGCATCTTGCCTACTCAGTAAGTGTCTGAGGCGTCAGAAAAAAAAACCCAGCCAATGTTTGACATACCGCTGAGCCCCACACTGTGTCTAGGTAGCGAGTGTCCCTGAAGACAGGAGCCCCGTCCACTGGAATCGAGTTAACTTGTTAAGTCTGGACACAGGGGTGTCCACTATCGGGGGAGAGGTCCACCCTTTCAGGAACTCTCCTCAAGGGGTACCGGACTGCCCAAAAAAAAAAAAATTATTTGGGGCTGCAAAAAACCTTCAGTGGGTTTTCCCACTCCTTGTACAAGCTTATTAAAATAAGACACACAAGGAAACACTTGATCTCTCCAGGAATGTCCAGCCAAGTCACCCTGCTGAAGCAGGGGAGCCACTTGCCTTTCATGCGTGGATCATGCTTGAAGACATTCCGGACAGATCATCATCTGTGCACGGAGGTGACTGTTGGCCAGGCATGCTGTGATTGAACCTTAGGGAACGATCGTATGCATGCCCTGGAGAGCTAGCTCACCGGACAGGCTACTTCGACTCGGCCGTAAGGTCAGCCGAAGCTGAGCGGTCCGATGCAGGCCCTGGAGCGTAGGCTCACCGGCCACCCAGAGAGCGACGGGCATGTTGGGGAAAACCCAGCGCGTAGCTAGGGTCGGCACATGCTCGGCGGCCGAAACTGGGGGGACTACAAGGATCGAGGACCCAGACTGTCACCCATTCGGCAGTTGATCAAAGATCACAGGAACCAAAAAAAAATATTTTTTCCCCGGACCAATGGGCCCGAAGGGAGCCATGTCCTACTCCTCGCTAGACAGAAAAAAACTGATCTGCGAGGTGCAGAGAGAGGGCTTATACCCAGAGGGTCCTCCCCCTGGGCGGTGCTGTAGAGGGTGTGATGCAACACTTTTTACAAGTTTTTCTGCCTAGTCACTCCTAAATAACCGATAATACCCACTATGTCAATAGAAAGCTGTGTCGGTCCATGAACGAAAGTAATAGTGTTTTTTCATCATACTTACCTGTAAAATCCTTTTCTTTTGAGTACATCATGGGACACAGGAGTCAGACTAATATTCATTACCTTCTGGGATGCCCCAGGGCAATAGCCTTGAGGGGAGGGAGACACCCTGCCAAATAGTAGCCATCAGTTTTTATACGGCAGCCCGCAGAACACGGTGGTCGAAAGCCGAATCCTCGGCTGCTCGAACATCCACTTGATAAATTTTGTAAACTTATGCCCTGAAGACCAGGTAGCAGCCTTACAAATCTGAGCCACAGATACTTGATGGTGAAAATCCCAGGAGGTTCATACACCCCTGGTAGAAAGAGCTCTCACCCTAAGGGTAGGAGCTTTTTGTTTCAGACCGCAGGTCTGAATGACCAATCGACAGACCTAATTGGCAATGGAAAGCTTTGGAAGCTGTCTGCCCTTTCTTGGGTCCTTTTGGGAAAACAAGAATTTTTTTTTAAATAAATACAAGGGATTCTCGGATCTCCGCAGATCTAGAAAAATAAACCTTGACTGCCCGGACAACGTCCAAGGAGTGCAGTCGTCTCTCTTCTGCTGAACGAGGCAGAGAGGAAAAAAAGGCAAAAGAATGTCCCGATTTAAATGAAAGGCCGACACCACTTTTGGCAAAAAGGATGGAACCGGTCGTAACACGACCCTGTCGTGGTGAAGGATTAAATACGGTTCCCTGCATGACAGGGCCACTAACTCCAACACCCTCCTAGCCGAGGTGATAGCCATCAGGAAGGCTAGCTTGCATGACAGCAAGTCTAATGGAATTTCCTTAATAGGTTCAAATGGTTGTTTCTGTAACACAAGACAACACCAAGTCTCAATGACACATAGGTGACCTAAAAGGGGGAAGCAAGCGCGTTGCCCTCTGCATAAAGATTCGGATCAGTGAATGGGAGGCTAAAAGCCCTTGGAAGAATACTGATGGGCCGAAACTTGACCTCTAAATTGTACTCAAAGCCAATTTCAGCTGACTGTAGAAAAGAGAATTCTCCCAATCACGCATTTCTGAGGATGCCAATTTCTGGCTTTACACCAAGCAATACAAGTCTTCCAGACCTTAGGATAGATCTCCCTAGCGACAGCTTTTCTAGCATTTACTTAAAAGGTAGAGACTACTGGTCCTGAGACGCCACAGTCCTTTACACCCTGGCTTCCAGCCATGCCGTTAAATTTAGAGACTGTAAATTGGGGTGGAATATAGGACCTTGAGACAGATAGAGGCGCTGTGGAAGCATCCATTGCTAGTCTCACAATCTCCAGGAATCAAGGCCTTCTGGGCCAGGCTGGTGCCACCAGAATGACTGAAACTCCCTCTTTCCGAATCCTGCGCAACAAATGTGGAAGAAGAGGGATCGGAGGGAAAGCATAAACTTATTGGCTTTTTGGAACTATCAGAGCATCCCTTGTTTGGGACACAAACTGCTGTAGTTTGTTGTTGAACCTGGATGCCAGTAGGTCGACTTCTGGCCATCCCCAACGTTGGCAAATTTCCTGGAACACCCCTGGGTGTAGGGACCAATCTCCCAGGCAGATTTGCTGGCAGCTGAGATAATCTGCCTTCCAGTTCTCTATTCCCAGGATATGGACTGCCGATATAATTGGCACATGTCCCTCTGCCCAGGCTAGTATGTGGTTCACCTCCTTTAGAGCGGAATAACTCCTTGTACCGCCTTGGTGGCTTATATAGGCCACTGCAGTGGCATTGTCGGACTGAACCCTGATGGGGTTGTCCTGAAGCTCCATCGTCTAGGACCATAGGGCCAGACATACTGCCCGTAATTCCAGGATGTTGATGGGCAGGATCTGTTCTGTCCCTAAACATTTCCCTTGAGCCTCTCTAGGGTTGCTCCGCAGCCTGAGAGACTGGCATCTGTAGTCAGTACTCTCCAAGTTACCGGGAGGAAGGATCTTCCCTTTTGCAGGTTCTGATCCTGTAACCACCAGCGTAGGCTTACGCATGCCCGTGGAGATGAGAACATTAGATAATCCAGGGCTTTTCCTCTCCTGTTCCAAGCCAACAAGATGTTTTGTTGTAGCGGCCTGGAATGGAACAGGGCATAGGACACCGCCTCGAATGAGGATACAATCCTCCCTAGAAGACTCATACAGAGTCAAATGGAGGGTTGTCTGGTGTCTTATCTGACACACCTGAGTCTTCGGGGTGCAGATCCTTGCGGGTGGCAAGAATACTCTTGCCTGGACTGTATTTGGATCAGACCTAGATACTTTAGAGACTTTGAGCTGCTCTCAAGTTTAACTTTTAGGTATTTATGATCCAGCCTAAGCTTTCCAAATACCGCACTGTACACGTTATGCTCCGTTCTAGAGCTTGTAGTGAACCATTGTCCTGAACTATTGTTCTTTAGAAGAATTTTTGGACCCAGGGCTTTTTCTGGCCCTGGCCTTGTGGCTTGCCCAGTGGCTCTAGCACTCTGTTGGCGGAGGAACCGCCTTGGTGCTGAGACGTTTGAGGAAGAAGTCCCTAAGATTTTAAAACAAGTGACGTTTTGGTGCTTTTCTTCACAGGAAGTAGAGAACTCTTCCCTCCAGAAATCTTTTGGATATATTTGTCCAAATGATTGCCAAATAAACGTTCCCCCTGAAAAGGGAAACCTGCCAGTAGCTTCTTATAAGGAGGCTCGGCTGACCAGTTCTTAAGCCACAAAAGTCTGCGCATATGTACAGTCGTTAGAGCCAACGAGAAACCTACTGTATTGAATCCTTAAAAGGCATCAACAGCAAAACACAGCGCTCAAGGAATATCTGCCTTATTTTCAGGCTGATCATCCTCCTGGTTAGGCCTGTCAGGCCGTCTGATCTGATCCTTTACGGATTGGCAGATACCAATTGCTGCTACAGCTGGCTGAATAGTTGAACTGGCCAAAGAAAAAGCATCTTTTAATAATGACCCCAATTTCTTATCAACAGGGTGTTTCAAGCCCTGTGAATTATCCACCGGACAAGTTAAGTTCTTCTTTACCCACTACATTACTGAGCCTATTTCTAAGTTTTGGTGTTTACAAGTTAACCACTTCCATACAGGGCTTTTTATACCACTTCCATACCGGACCTATTCTGGCACTTCTCTCCTACATCATTCTTTTGCTAGAAAATTACTCAGAACCCCCAAACATTATATATTTTTTTTTTAGCAGACACCCTAGGGAATAAAATGACGGTCGTTGCAACTTTTTATCTTGCACCGTATTTGCGCAATAATTTTTCAAACGCCTTTTTTTGGGGAAAAAAATGGTTTCATGAATTAAAAAATAACAAAACAGTAAAGTTAGCCCAATTTTGTTGTAAAATACGAAAGCTTATGTTACGCCGAGTAAAAAGATACCTAACATGTCATGCTTTAAAATTGCGCACACTCATGGAATGGTGCCAAACTTCGGTACTTAAAAATCTCCATAGGCGACGCTTTGAACATTTTTACAGGTTACCAGGTTAGAGTTACAGAGGTCTAGTGCTAGAATTGTTGCACGCGCTCTAACGCACGCGGCGATACCTCACATGTGGTTTAAACGGCATTTACATATGCGGGCGGGACTTACGTGTGTGTTCGCTTCTAAGCGCGAGCTATTGGGGATGGGCGTTTAAAAAAAAAAAAAAATTTTTTATTTTTACTTTTTTTACACTTTTATTTTTTGATCACTTTTATTCCTATTACAAGGAATGTAAACATCCCTTGTAATAGGAATGTGTGTGACAGGTCCTCTTTATGGAGAGATGCGGGGTCAATAAGACCCCACATCTCTCCTCCAGGCTGGAAAGCATAAGATCGTGAAAAAAAATTCACTGATCTCATACTTACAGCCACAATGGCGGCTTTGTTTACATTTGAGGACCCGGGCGTGACGTCATCACATCGCGCCCGGGCCTCCGACGATCATAGAGATGACTGGTGACCATCTGGTCACCAGTCATCTCTATGCTCGTCACGTGACCCACCACCGGCGCCGGACGATTCTCTCCGGGTCCCCGATGGCACGGGAGAGCCCGGAGAAGCACCGGATGGCGGCGGGAGGGGGGGAATGTCCCCTCCCGCCGCCTATAACAACGAT
This sequence comes from Rana muscosa, assembly GCA_029206835.1. Lineage (NCBI taxonomy): Eukaryota > Metazoa > Chordata > Amphibia > Anura > Ranidae > Rana > Rana muscosa. The sequence continues at coordinate 192,083,716 of CM055117.1, forward strand.
CAAGCGGCGGAACCGCCGCTATGATCATGCTTATGGTGCGCAGGATCGCCGGCTGAAAAAAAGGATATCTGAATGATGCCTCTAGCTGCAGGCATCATTCAGATATCCCCCTCTCAAACCCAGGATGTCATATGACGTCCACCCGGAGGGAGAGAGGGTTCCTGCCGGCGTCATTTTACAATGGCCCGGTATTTTTGTTAGAAAATCACTTAGAACCCCCAAACATTATATATTTTTTCTAACAACCTAGAGAATAAAATGGCGGTTGTTGCAATACTCTGTCACACCGTATTTTGGAAAAAATGCACTTTTTTTAATAAAAAATTAAAAAAGTTAGGCCAAATTTTTTTTATATTGTGAAAGACAATGTTACGCCGAGTAAATTGATACCAAACGAGTCACGTTTCAAAATTGCGCCCGCTCGTGGAATGGCGACAAACTTTTACCCTTTAAAATCTCCATAGGCGACGTTTAAAAAATTCTACAGGTTGCATGTTTCGAGTTACAGAGGAGGTCTAGGGCTAGAATTATTGCTCTCGCTCTACCGATCGCGGCGATACCTCACATGTGTGATTTGAACACCGTTTTCATATGCGAGCGCTACTCACGTATACGTTCGCTTCTGCACGCGAGCTCGGCAGGACGGGGCGCGTTTAAAATTTTTAATTTTTTCCTTATTTTACATTTTATTTTACATTTTTTCACTGTCCTTTTAAAAAAAAAAATTGTGCTACTTTTATTCCTATTACAAGTAATGTAAACAATAGAAAAAAGCATGACAGGTTTTCTTACATATGAGATCTGGGGTCCAAAAGACCTCAGATCTCATATTTACACTAAAGCCCCTTTCACACTGGGGCGGGAGGTGCGCTGGCGGTATAGCGCCGCTATTTTTAGCGGCGCTATACCGTCGGAATTGTGGCGTATTCGGCCGCTAGCGGTGCGGTTTTAACCCCCGCAAGCGGCCGAAAAAGGGTTAATATCGCACGCAATGCGCCTCTGCGGTATAGCCGCGGTTTCCCATTGCTTTCAACGAGCGGTGGAGGAGCGGTAAACACACTGCTCCTCTCATTGCTCCAATGATGCTGCTAGCAGGGCTTTTGGAGCGGTCCTGCTAGCGCACCGCTCTAGTGTCAAAGCCCTCGGGCTTTGACACTGGAGAGACAGCAGCCGCCGCTGTTTAGGGTCGGTTTGCAGGCGCTTTTTTTTAGCACAATGGCGCCTGCAAACCGCCCAGTGTAAAAGGGGTCTAACATGCAATAAAAAATAAATTGTCATTTGAAAAAGAAAAAAAAAAAAATGTCCCTTTAAAAGCTATGGGCGGAAGTGACGTTTTGACGTCGCTTCCGCCCTGCAATGACTTGGAGACGGATGGGGCCATCTTCCCCTCACTCATCTACATGTCACAGATTGGACAGGTCCGAATCGCCTCCGCCATTACCGACGGCCTCGGTAAGCGACGGAGGGCACCGGAGCGCGGCAGGAGGGGGGGGCCCTCTCCTGTCACTGATAAAACTGATCTTGTGGTGAATCCGCCACAGAGAACCGCCAGCTCTTGGAGGATACCGGGGTTATGGTAGCTAGCTGCTACCATAACAACGGTATTCCTCTTCAAAGACAGGCCAGGCCGTTTATAGTTGTCCTGCGGGAAGGAAGTGGTTAAGGAAGAGACTGCTGCATCTATGGCTGGCATGCTCCATTTCTTAGTGAACTTTTCATCCATGGGATATAAAGGGAGAACCTCTTAAGAACAAAATCCTGTCAGGATCTTCCCAATCAGCATACACCGCCCAACAGGGGGTGTAGGGGGAAAGTCTGTGTGGCCTGAAGAGGCCTCAGGGATCCCAAAGAGGACCAGGGGGGCTCAGTGACCTCAGCAAGAGGCAACTTAAAGGCAAAGAGAACCATGTCGGTAAGGGTCAGGATCAAGAGCCTCTATGATTGAGAGGCAGATACCGGTTAAAAACATCCGAGGGCTGGATATCTTCTTGTCCAAATTGCTCGGAAGCAGACCCATCCGCCAGGCCATCCACAGAATCCTGAGCTCTCAGCACTTCCCCATTCCTGCTCCAAACTAGGAGACTCCAGGGAGAGGAATCTGTCATGCTTCTTGCCACCCTGTGGGATGGAGGCAATCATGCCAGCAATCCTGTGCTCTAAGCCAGCTAGGGCTGAGGACAGTTCATCCTTAGTGTAAAGTGTAAGAGGCAGCAGCGTGACTGTAGGCACAATCCCAGACAGGTGCAGCGGTTTAGATTGCCCATAAGCCTCTCTTTTTTAGGGGATACAACACTAGGGATACGCTAGGTTCATCGGGAACTACTGATGACATAGGTGTGCCCTTCTCTGTAGCGTTTGTCCCACTCATCTTTTTGAAGACATTTAATAGCCACAAAAAAAAAAAAAGGAGTACCTTGGTGTAGATTTAACACACCTCAGAAAGGAGACCCTTTAATAGGGCTCACCAAGCCCCTATGTAACAACTTGGCTAAGGACCATAGCCTGCCAAGCAACACTTGGTGACTCAAGCAACCCGGGTAATGAAAAATGAACCGCTGCAAGTGTCTGGTTTAGAGCCTGCTCTGTGTCGCACAGCTGTCTCCTGGAAGCACTGCATGCTTGGCATACAAAGCTTAAAAAAGCTGGCCGTGTCCCGGAACGTTCGTGCGCACGCACGTGCATTATTTCGTCGAACAGGCGTGGCCACAATTGCGCATGATGTATCTTTGTGCGCCAAATAAAGCTACTGTGCCAGTGCAGTGAAGCCGTGTGCGCCATGGATGACAGCAAACTGGTGAGCCAAAATGGCGTCTTTTCAAACGCACGTGCGGCCTGACCGTTTACACACAAATGATTATAATGGCACTGCTGCGAACGTTCGTGCGCCATAGATGCCAGACAACTGTTAAGTCTTTAGCGGCACTTCTGCGAATGCATGTGCGCCCTGGTAAAACCAAGGGGAAATGGCGCATCGTTGTGCGCCATCATACAGGTAAAAAACAGCCAGACACAAGCAAAAAAGGTACACTTTGCAAACACCCACAGCTAGCCCAATACTCCACTTGTATGGTCACCGCACACAGGTGTCCAGCTTGACTGATTGTTACAATGACTGGGACACCCCACAATATATTAGATATATAAATATAAAAAGGGGTTTCACTTACCCATCCAGGCGCAGGGCCACTTAGAAACTAAGGGCCCAATCTTCACCCTTCACATGGGTTCCTGTCACTAGGACCTTCAAAGACTGGGTACCCTTTCATGTTTAGGGTCCACTCCCTTGGACCTGTACAGCACCCTGCAGGAAATGCCTTAGCGCTGTAGTGTCCAGGATTTCAACTTCACAGGGTCCAGCGCCCAAAGGTCGCTTACAGGCAAAACCTTGCTGGATCTCGAATCTTCTTTGCGAGGCTCGGGTACCATTTATCCAAGTATAAAGAGCCTTGTGAAATGGATCCGATCGGCCAATCCCTCGATTCATTTTTGGAACCGTTCGTGGGAATAGAGACCTGGAGCTCAGCGAGCTCAAACAAACGTGCCATCCACCTTGTAGACACTGGTAAAAAAACTGATGTGCTCCGTGTGTGTGTGTGTGTGGCTTATATAGGGGAGGGGCACTTCCTCTCTACAGACTTTGTCTACCAGTGTCATTCACCTGACGATCAAGTATAACCCAGAAGGTAATGCCCGACTGTGTCCCATGATGTATGAATATAAAAAAAAATCAAAATTTTTGGTCTTTTGTCGTTAAAGCGGAGTTCCACCCTTTTAAATGTCAGCAGCTACAAAAAGTGTAGCTGCTGACTTTTAATAAATCGGACACTACCCTGTCCCATGGTCCAGCGATGCGGGCGAACGAAGCCCCGCTCCTCTGCGGCGTCGACATCACTACTGTGGGCACCCGGCTGTGGCTTCACACCTGAGCACGCGCATGTGCGAGCCATGCGCTGTGATTGGCCGGGCAATCTTCTCAAACCTGTGAAGTGTCCCAGAAGATTGCAGGGAGGGGGAGAGGTGAACTTCTTTCCAGCGCCGGAGCCCCGGGAGGAAGTGGGGTCTGGATGCCTCTAAAAAGAAGGTATCCGCTCCCACCCCCCCCCCCAAAAAAAGACATGCCAAATGTTTCACTTAAGGTGGAAGTTCCATTTTTGGGTGGAATGCCGCTTTAATATCAGAAAAAAAAAATACAGTGGTGATCAAATACCACCAAAAGAAAGCTCTATTTGTGTGAAAAACAATTACATAAAATGTCATTTGGGTACAGTGTTGCATGACCGCGCAAATAACAGTTAAAGTAACGCAATGCCGAATAGAAAAAAAAGGCTTGGTCATAAACGGGTAAAGCCTTCTGGAGCAGAAGTGGTTATAAAATAATTTAAGCTCCTCTATTAAAGTGTTACTAAACCCACAACAGTAAAATGCTTGTGAGATACTTCACTGTGGAACCTAAGGGGATAATCCTCCACATTGTGTAAAAAGGCTGTTTGATCCTGTCTTCTCTGATCCTCGCCTCCTTCCACTGTCCCCAAACCATCTGATAAAACAGAGCCTTGAGGATCCTCTGCACATGCTTCAGTTTGGTGTGTATTGCTAGAGAGTTTTTTTCCCCTAGGGAGCACAGGGCCAATCAGCACTGTCCAGATACAGGGTCAGGAGTTAATAGGACAATCAGGGGAGAATAAAACTTCTCCTACAAGCTTTAACCAGTGCTCAGCTGGACACTGATCAAAGTCACAAGACTGTTATATACTGCTGATGAGAAAGGGTATTTAGCAGTTTAGATTTACTAAAATAATTGCATCTCCATGTTTTGTGTACTGCGGGAGACCAGATATAGTGAATACAGGCTCCTGGGTTTAGTAACACTAAGTTTCAATGGCAGTCAATGCAAAATGTGCACAGCTTTGTGCAGTCTTCCAATATGAGTCAGTCTGTAAATGATTGTTCTGGTTTATAGGGTATAAAATAACAAAAAAAAATGGGCATTGTAGAGATGGGCCACCTCACACGCTTGTAGGGGTATTGGCCTGGGTGCAATCCTTGAAAATAGTATGTAGAGTATGCAGCAGGTGTACTCAACAGGACTTACAGCAAGAGGACTTTTACAATGTAGCTTAATCAATGTTTCAGCAGGCTGTTCCTCCTGCAGCAAGTCCTGTTGAGTGCGCCTGCTGCATATTCTAAGTAACAAAAGGATAATAGAATTCACCTCAGAGCTCAATGGCATTATAATTGCACTTAGCCTGTGGCCTCTTTATACTGCCACTGAACAACGATCTGTAGAAAAACACAAGTGAGTTGCCATAGTACTAAAATATCAACCATTACCATTTCTGCCAATAATGTGACAGCATATGGTGGTTGTAGTGATGCAATCATAGGCCAAGCATCCCTGAAGAGAAAAGATTGACAGTGCACTAACCAGACTGTGCTCTATAGCAGTCACACTGAAAGCACGAGCACCAAGCCTAGACAAAGAGGCTTTTCAGTCTAAAACTCCTACAATGAAACTATAAAAAGAAAATTTCTTTCATGGGATTTGCGTAAATAATTCCTCAAGTAGGGGTATGTTTTGGTCATCACAACATAAAAATAAATACAAATAAAATAAGCAGAGCTACAATAGATTTAGTGCAGGGTTATCCAACTGGCAGCCAATATGCCTTCTTTTGAGGCCCACAAGATCCCAGTAGAAAATGTAGACTGGTGCCGAGTGCTAGAACACCCTCTACAACCACTACTTGAATAGCGCCGGCACTGCCTGTCAGGTGGAGTTAATCCTGACAGTTAGGCCCTATGCACACTGGACGTTCTAAAAAAAAGCAGTAACGTTGGCTGTAGAAAGCTGTAGCTGTGGAGTGAGTTTTTCAGCGTTTTTGTAGTAGTTTGTCGTTTTTCTTAGCTGTGGCGTTTACCTTTTTAGCAACTCTTTACTCCCAAAAACGCTTATGGCTTAAAAACGCTGACCGACAACAAATGGCCAAATTTTTTGATGTTTTCATGCAGTTTTCAGCTTTTTTCAGCATTAGAGCGTTTTACAGCTGAAAAACTCCTCTCAAAACACACTAGTTCTGGGGTTTTTTCCAGCTAGAAAATGCCCCTGGCCAAAACTGCTGATAACAGCCTATATGTGTGCATGGACACATAGGATAACATGATGGGGAGTTTGACTGCAGGAAAAAAAAAATGTCCGAAGCCAAACACAGCAGCTGTATTAGACCCCCTTTCACACTGGGGTGTTTTTCAGGTGCTTTTGGGTTAAAAAATAGCGCCTGTAAAGCACCTGAAAACAGGCCCCATGCAGTTGCGGTGCGCTGGCAGGACATTAAAAAAAAAAAAACTCCTGCAAGCAGCATCTTTGGAGCGGTGTCGTATACACCCCTCCTGCCCATTGAAATGAATGGGCAGCACGACTGAACCGCTGGCAAAGCGGCGCTGCAGCGGCGCTTAGCGGGTGATTTTAACCCTTTTTGGCCGCTAGCAGGGGTTAAAAGAGCCTCGCTAGTGGCCAAATACCTCTGCAAAAACGTCAGTAAAGCACCGCTGAAAATGGCGGCGCTTTACTGCCGACGCCGCCCCCACACCAGTGTGAAAGCAGCCTAAATGTCCAGTGTGTATGAGGCCTTAGTGAAGTCGAGCTAGACAATGGAGAAGGGGCGGACTGGACCGGGCACACGGATTCCATCTAAACAAAGAACCCATGGTAAAAGGAGCCTTTGTGTAGCAGAACAACAAATGCTTATTAAAAGCAAGAACCAAAATACAAGCCTGAATTGGGAGGAGAGCTGGCCGCTGTCAAACAAGGTCCTGTCTCCTATGATGGACGGCGCACTGGTCCAATGCCAGGAAATTGGACCAGTGTGACGTCAAACATAGGAGCCTTTCCAGGAGGCGGGACCATGTTTGACGGCAGCTGGAATCTCAGCTCCAAGCAGCGTAAATCACAGCAGGGGATCCCCTCTGTCTGCTCCAGCCGTCTCCCTCTCCATTCAGTGATCCCGCTGCAGTGGTTCTTCTACACAGTCCCCCACAGATTTGTTTAATGACTGATCGCCTCTTTTTTTAGTGCATTTCGTTTTTTTTTTTAATTGGAAACCAACTTTATTGAAAAGTATGCATGGTACATAAATCAACATAAGCCAGTATGGCCAATATAATAGTACATACATGAACACAGTGAAGCATCTGTGTGACATAAAGATAATAACAGCAGTGAAAGTAGAGCCGGTACACAACAAAAATAAAAAATCGACATGTCAAGTACACGTTTCACCATCCGCCATCCATCTGTCCCAGACCTTCTCATACTTTAGCGGACACCCTCTATGTACATAAATCAGTTTTTTATATGGGAGAGCATCGTTAACCGCCTTTTTCCAGCACTGAATTGTAGGGGGCAGGGCCTGCATCCAATTATGGGCCACTACTTTTCTTGCCAAGAATAGCGTCTCATGTAAAAAGGTACGGAGGGGTTTGTCGGCATCCAAGTCTGGCAACAGGCCAAGTAGGCACATCTTTGGGTCAAGGGTAGCAGGGGAGCCCATCTGATCGTGTAGGAAGCGTATCACCTGTGTCCAGTATGCCTGAATGGTAGGGCAGAACCATATGAGGTGGTAGAAGAAGCCCGGGGTATGGTCACAGAGGCGGCATCCTGGATTGTACGTGGGCCTGAAACGTGCTACTCTCTGAGGGGTCAGATATGTTCTATGTATGATGTACAGCTGTGTGAGGCGGTCCGACAGCTTGGGGGAAACCTTTTTCACGTCCTCCAAAATCTCGCCCCAGTCCTCATCCTCTATAAGTCCAACATCCGCCTCCCATCTAGTCTTAGCAGTATAGGCCAATGCTGTGGTGCTAGGGAGACGAATGGCGGAGTACAAAGTGGAGATGAGCTTAGCAGGCACATTACCCGTGACGGTGTCCACTATGGAGGGAACTGCCAGGGACGGGTAAGAGCCGGAAAACTGGGCCTGTATGGCGTGACGGAGTTGCAAATACCTGAAGAAAAGGCAATTGGGGAGGGAAAATTCGTCCTTCAGCATTTGGAATGGTTTAAGGCCTGAAGCGGTCATGATCTGGTGTATGCATAAGATCCCATGGCGTATCCACGCCGCGGGGTCCGGAATGGACAATAATTCTGGCAAGCATGTATTGTACCAGAGAGGGGTATGAGAGTGTACTTTTGGGGTCCCAGTTCTTTGCAGTGCCGTCCGCCATACCCTCCGGTGGTGAGTCAACATGTCTGCTGTGCGTTGGGGGGGGCGTCTTGTCAATGGGGCTCTTAAGACCGATTGAAGTGGGGTGTGGGCCGAGTCATCTGGGTGCTCACAGAGTAGTGTCTGGTATCTCGTTAGTTCATGTTTATCAAAATAATAGAAGTGGGACAGTTGGGAGGCAAAATAATAATCCTGAAAGTCAGGGAGAGCAGCTCCTCCCAACGTCACAGGGTTCTTCAGAATTCTCCAAGATAATTTGTGTCTGCCATGACCCCAAATAAATGAATTCAGGATGGATTCAATTGTCCTGAAAATTTTTTGTGGTATATAGAGGGGAGCATGCCAGACCAAATAGAGTATCTTGGGAAGGAGTATCATCTTAACTAAGCTGACGCGACCCATAACACCCAGGGGTAGCCTGGCCCAAGTCTGCGTCTTGTTCTTGATCAGAGCAAACAGGGGTTCAATGTTCAGTAGTTTATAATCTGAGAGCGATCTGGTGACCTGTACGCCAAGGTATTTAATCTGGGAGACCCTTGGAAGAGCCAGAGGAGGGGACGCGAACGAGGGGGGGGGGAATGGTCAATCGGAAGGATCTGGGACTTAGACCAATTAATACTCAGACCCGAATGGCCACCCATACGTTCTATGGACTGGAGGGCTGCTATAAGAGAAGGACCGGAGTCCGCCAGATACAAAAGTGTGTCGTCGGCATACATCCCAATCTTTTCTTCCAGGTTCCCCATCCTGAGGCCTCGGATGCAAGTGTCCGCACGGACCATTATGGCCAACGGCTCCACAGCCAATGCGTAAAGCATGGGGGAAAGGGGGCAGCCCTGCCGGGTCCCTCTCTCCAGCGGGAACTGGTCAGAAAGCCAACCATTCACAAATACTCTTGCCCTTGGGGACTGATAGAGGAGTTGGACCCAGCGAATAAAGCTGGGGCCAAATCCAAATCTTGAGAGGCACTCCCACAGGTAGTTCCACTCCACGGAGTCGAAGGCCTTGGCGGCATCCAGCGCCACCACGACCCTCGAGCCAATTTCATCATGGGACCCCTGAATATTCATAAATAGGCGGCGAATATTCATGGCCGTGTTCTTCCCTGGCATAAAGCCAGTTTGGTCAGGGTGTATCAATGACAGAATAACCTGGTTAAGGCGGGAGGCTAGAATCTTAGCTAATATTTTAATGTCTACCTGTAACAAGGAAATGGGCCTATACGACTCCGGGTATTTAGGGTCCTTTCCGGGTTTGGGAATTACGACTATTTGGGCTTCTCCCATAGATGGGGGTAGAACTCCTGAGTCAAATATGGATTTATACAGGTACTTAAGTTCAGGGATTAGGATTTCAGAGTAGGTGGCATAGAATTCAAGAGGTAGGCCATCCAATCCTGGGGCCTTGGATGAGGCCAGACAGGAAATGGCCTCGGAAATGTCCTCCTCAGTAATAGGGGCTTCCAGAATTTCAAGCTGGTCGTCTGTCAGTCTAGGGAATTGAACTCCCGCTAGGTAGTCCCTGGTGTCTTGGGGAGTGTGGGTGACCCTGGAAGTGTAGAGTGCACGGTAGAATCTCCCAAACTCCTCCGCCACCAGTTGCGGATCGGTGATGTCGTTCCCCTGTGGGTCGGTCAAGGACACCACCACAGGGGGACGCATATCCAAGTGGGCGAGATATGCGAGCAGTTTGCCCGATCTCTCTCCATACTCAAACACCCTCTGTCTACAGAAGAAGATACGTTGTTTAGCCTTCTCTATGTGCAATTGGGAGACCTGGCGCGCCTGAATCTTTAGATTGTTGGCCGCGCTGGGCGAGGGGTCCCGGTGGAACGCCTCCTCCAGCACCTGCAGGTGCTCCGCAGCCTGCTGGACAATAAGTGTTGATGACCGTTTAAGCCTGTTAATACGTGTGGAAAGTAGGGAACGAGCGTGAAGTTTAAACATTTGCCACACCACATCATGCGTGGCAGTGTCCCTGTTGGCCGTAAAATAGTATTGCAATTCTGTGGGGATGTCATCCTGGTCCCGCAGGGCAGTCAGCCAGAACGGGTTTAGCCGCCAAGAAGGAGCAGGGGAAGCCTTCAGGAGCTGGATCGTGACCCAGTAGGGGGCGTGATCCGAGAGTACTCTCGGAGCAAAGCCCACATCTCCTAGCTTAGGCAGCAGGGACATTGAGATAAAAACAAAATCAATTTGTGACATTGTGTTATGACTGGCTGAAAAGCATGAGAAGACTTTAGTGTGCGGGTGTTTGTGGCGCCAAGTGTCGACAAGAGCAAAGTCGGTCATTATGCGGTGCAGTCTGGTATGGGTCGGTGGGTTAAGGGGGGGATCCAGTGTGCCCAGACGGTCCAGAGCGGGGATCAGGGTCATATTGAAGTCCCCCATCCACACTGCCGGTACGGAGGGGTATTGTGTCATAAAGGCAAGGCCTTCCTGAATTACAGCTGAGTTGTACGGGGGGGAATATAGCAGGCAAGTAGCAGGATAGGAGACCCATTAATGGTGGCGTGCATAAACACATATCTGCCCTGCTGATCCGTGCGGAGCAGTATTAGCTCAAAAGGTACCCGTTTGGCAACCAGGACCGATACTCCTCTGGAATATGAGGTGTGAGTGGCATGGTAAGCCCACCCCACCCAAGGTTTTTTAAGGGAGGATTGCAAGTGGCCCGTGACATGGGTCTCGACCAGTGTGATAATGTCAGCTCTCTGAGATTTGAGAAATGTCAGGACCGCTGTGCGTTTGATCTTATTGCGCAAGCCTCTAACATTCCACGTGAGGAACTTCAGTGAACTCATGGTGGGTATATGGTGTGTATAATAGACCGCAGCCAGACCAGAACCAGCAGAGCAGATAAGGACACATCAGACAGTACAGAACACATCAGCAACCAATATTGATAGTGCATGTATGACAATGACATAGTACCTTTAGCAGAAATAAACAATTGTGAACATAGTGGCAAATAAAAAACAGCCAAAACATTTCCCTTCCCTCCCAGTCCAGTGCCACCCCAACTCGGCATGAACATAGTATCCCAAAACCAGGTATCAACCGGGGACATCCAACGTGAAAAAAGCATTGGAGGCGAGGGACTTAATTTCAAAGGGACATAGATACCTGTGATGAACAGAAAGCAAAAAAGGAGGAAAAAACAGTCAGGTAAACTGGGGGAGTGAAAAAAGTCCATAGAGAACCTAGGGGGGCGACTTCTTCTCTGAGAAGTGCATGGGGTGTAGGGGCCACAAAAGCACAACACCATTGCAGCCGTGCAGAAGGGAGCCCCGCCTGCCATCAGGGTGGTACGTAAAGTAGGATAGGAAGTTCCAGCAACGTTCGGTAAGCTGCCCTCTACAAGAATCTCCCATGTGTGGGGAGAACGGGGAATTAACAGTTAGGTCACCCAAAGGTGGCGAGCATGCTGCGAGATCCGAGGAGGGGCGGAAAAGGCTTTTAGGTCTGTCTCCCCCGTCCCGGCGGAGGGCACCCACTAGCAACAGAGCAACCGTGAGGCGAATCACCAGGGCACGAACAGGGAGTGCCACCGGCACAGGGGGCAGCAGGGGAGAGAAAAGAAAAGTACTCACAGCTCCCAGACAGCGCGGTATGCTCAATCTCGCCGATTTCTCCGGTCAATCCAAGTGGATGCCGACTCTGAGTCCTCGAAAAAGTGGGTCCGACCGTCGCATTCCACACGAAGCTTTGCAGGGTACAGCATGGCGTATTTGAGGTGTAGAGTGCGGAGGCGCTTCTTAACATCCTGGAACCTGGACCGCTGCCGTTGCACCCCATTGGAGAAGTCCGGGAAGACGGCAACATGTGCGTTGGTATGGGGGATATTCCCCTTCTCTCTGGTTAGGCGGAGGATCTTGTCGCGATCCCTGAAATTAAGGAACTTCGCTATCAGGGTACGCGGTGGAGCTCCTTGGGGAGGAGGACGGCCAGGGATTCGATGAGCTCTCTCCACTGCAAACATTACCGAGAATGCGTCTCTGCCGAAGGTTGAGGTTAGGAGGTTTTCAAGGAAGCTCTCCGGGTCGGTGCCCTCAGCAGACTCAGGAAGGCCGATGAAGCGGAGGTTACATCTCCGAAGGCGATTTTCCATGTCATCCTGTTTTGCGCTAATCTGTTGTAACTGGCGGCGCACCTCATCAGTGGTATGTTGTAAAGGGTGCAAGATATCCTCTGCTCTGCTAATACGGGTCTCCGTCTCCGTCACGCGGTCCCTGAGGGTAGAAAGATCCTGCCGGATAAGGGACACATCAATTTTTACCTCCTCGATCTTGGTGGTAAGCGTGCTCTGGCACAGGGCGATGGCATCCAGTAATTTGTTAGTAGCCACCACAGAGTGATCCGCATCCAGGAAAGCAGCAGCGCCGTCACTGACCTGCCGGTCCCCCTCCTCAAGCCGGCGGTATCTGGCCAGTTTATCGATGGCTTCAGAATTATTTTTAGACGGAGACATGCTGTAGGGCGGCAGGGAAGATCCCTGGGTGCACCAATATGGCCGCTGTTAAGGAGGCCGGGTCCTCCACAACCCCCCCCCCCCCACCGCTGCCCAGGGGTGGCCCAACGCAAGCAGCAGGTCACTCTCAAGCAGCTGTATTGGCAACAGGCTGCATGCAGGGGAATCTGAGCTCAGGGGAGTCAGGGAGGCCTGTAATACTTGCCAAGGATGTCTCCGGGTGGAGCAAGATGGCCGCCGTTCCGGGAGTCAGGCCGAGACCGCGGTCCGCTCTCACAGCAGGTGCAGAGTGCAAAGGCACCCCAGCAGCTGCAGCAGGTAATCCGGGGGCCGATGTAGGAGAGGATGGAGCCCAGTGCGCCCAGGAAGGCAAGGAGAAGTGTCCAGGGCCGCCGTCGGGAGGGCCAAGATGGCCGCCGAACCAGGAACTAGGCCGAAGCCGGGGCCTTTCCTGAAGCAGAGGACCGGGAAGCGCCGCAGTGGCGGCAAACCAGCGGGCTAACAGGCTTCAGGAACCACAGGGAGAGCAGGACATGTCCTCGGATGTAGGGGATGGCAGGAACCGAGCAGGATACAGACAGGATGGTAGGTTAGGAGTATGGGCAGACGGAGCTCACATCACATGCGACCTATCCCATTGCTATCCAGGCCACGCCCCCCCAGAGTAGTGCATTTCGTTTTTGATATAAATTTTGTTTTGTGCCAAACTTAGAGGCTCTTATTGCACTATTTTTGCCCTGGGTTGTTTATTTTTCACAGCTTGAGGGTCGATTCACACTATGAATTGTACAGGTACGCACTGTGTTCCTTGGCGATTCACATGCGATCTGGGTGCAGTGTAATTTCAGAACATGCATTTCAAATGGGCTGAAATCACATCGTACCACACTGAAAGTAGTGCATGCACTACTCTTGGAAATGCACTGCAACTGGATTGCATGGTACATCTGTACCATGTGAACCGGTGCGGGCAAACGCACTGCAATTGCAACCTGCATTTGGGGTGTCCTGAACTTTGCAATGACACCCGCTGCAGATTGCAAGGGCAGTGCATTTTGAATGCAGTTTGGGAAACGCGCAAGGAATGTGGGCTTCCCACACTGCGTTCCAATGTGAACACGCCTTGAGAGTTCCCTGCTCCACCATGTCGGGATGCACAAGACTGCTTCACAGTTTTAGGGTGTTTCAAACTAGAATGCGGTGCAGGGAAAGCCACCTTCCCATGCGGCTTCCTGCGCCACATTCTAGTTGCACTGCCCTTTTCGATCTGCTGAGGGTGTCAGTGCAAAATTAACGACACCCCAAACGCAGTGCATTTTGCCGCACCTGATTGCATGTTACAAAAGTACCATAAGATCCGGTTGCCGTGGATTTCAAAAAGTAGTGCATGCACTACTTTTGATGCGTTGCGATTTCAGCTCATTCAAAATGATTGGGCTGAAATCACACTGCACAGAACTGCATATGAATCACACAGGATTGCACATCGTTCCAGTGAGATTCACATGCAGTTCCTAGTTTTAAAGGGTCCTTGAACACAGGCAAGCTGAATTTACCCAAGTTGATCGATCAATATAATTAGCCAGCCAGATTTTACATGCAATAATCACTGACTTCTACTGGTGGAGTCGGCTTCCCCTGCCCGGAGAACACAATGGCTCGCTGGAGGAAACCCCCCCTGTCAATACCCCTGGTTGCAGGAAAGAAATTTGCTCCATTTATGGTGGGCCTCAGCATCACATCCATATCTCTGCCTCACACCTTCCATCCTGTCCTGAAGCTATAGACCTTCATAAGATGAATTTCCACCCCACACACACACACATCCAAAAATTAGAATCCCCTTATTGTGAGAAAAGAAAAACAAAAAAAACAAACATCCATCTGGAAATCAGTTATATAGACTGCAGATTTCCACCTGATACAGTTATGTTGAAACTGACAAATGCTTTCTAGTAACTTGGTACTTCTTTTCTCCTAAAATCAAATGTTCATCACAGAGTTATAGCAAATCTAGAAAACGTCTAAGATGACCTATCACAAACAGGAAAAATTCTATTTCACAACTATCAACCCACAGCACCAACATCTTGTGCTAAAAATAAAGGAACTAAAACCATGTATGAGCTCTTTTTGATCTTTTAGCTCCTAACACCTACTTTTACCAAGGTAACATTTAGGGCCGGTTCACACCAGAAAACACACAGGATGCACTGTGCGGTTCACAGGCATCCTCTGGGGATGCATGGGGGGGACTTGTGCCCCATCATTGGTGTTCCCAGGGGGGACTTGTGCCCCGTCATTGGTGTTCGAGGGGGGGGGGACCAGTGCCCCGTCATTGGTGTTCGAGGGGGGGGGGGACCAGTGCCCCGTCATTGGTGTTCGAGGGGGGGGGGACCAGTGCCCCGTCATTGGTGTTCGAGGGGGGGGGGACCAGTGCCCCGTCATTGGTGTTCGAGGGGGGGGGGGACCAGTGCCCCGTCATTGGTGTTCGAGGGGGGGGGGGGACCAGTGCCCCGTCATTGGTGTTCGAGGGGGGGGGGGGGCCAGTGCCCCGTCATTGGTGTTCGAGGGGGGGGGGACCAGTGCCCCGTCATTGGTGTTCGAGGGGGGGGGGACCAGTGCCCCGTCATTGGTGTTCGAGGGGGGGGACCAGTGCCCCGTCATTGGTGTTCGAGGGGGGGGGACCAGTGCCCTGTCATTGGTGTTCGAGGGGGGGGGGACCAGTGCCCCGTCATTGGTGTTCGAGGGGGGGGGACCAGTGCCCCGTCATTGGTGTTCGAGGGGGGGGGACCAGTGCCCCGTCATTGGTGTTCGAGGGGGGGACCAGTGCCCCGTCATTGGTGTTCGAGGGGGGGACCAGTGCCCCGTCATTGGTGTTCGGGGGGGACCAGTGCCCCGTCATTGGTGTTCGGGGGGGACCAGTGCCCCGTCATTGGTGTTCGGGGGGGGGACCAGTGCCCCGTCATTGGTGTTCGGGGGGGGGCAGTGCCCCGTCATTGGTGTTCCGGGGGGGACCAGTGCCCCGTCATTGGTGTTCCGGGGGGGGGGGCCAGTGCCCCATTATTGGTGTTCCCGGGGGGGGGATACAAGTGCCCCGCCATTGGTGTTCCCGGGGGGGGGGGATACAAGTGCCCCGCCATTGGTGTTCCCGGGGGGGGGGATACAAGTGCCCCACCATTGGTGTTCCCAGGGGGGGAAGGGGGACAAGTGCCCCGCCATTGGTGTTCCCGGGGGGGAGGGGGACAAGTGCCCCGCCATTGGTGTTCCCAGGGGGGGAGGGGGACAAGTGCCCCCCAATTGGTGTTCCCAGGGGGGGGGACAAGTGCCCCGCAATTGGTGTTCCCGGGGGGGGGGCACGACTAGACGGACAGACGACTAGTGCCCCGTCATTTGTGTTCCGGGGGGGACGGACTAGTGCACCGCCATTGGTGTTCCCGGGGGGGGACAAGTGCCCCGCCACTGGTGTTCCGGGGGGGGGGGGACGGACACAAGTGCCCCGCCATTGGTGTTCCCAGGGGGGGGGGACAAGTGCCCCGCCATTGGTGTTCCCGGGGGGGGGGGGGACAAGTGCCCCGCCATTGGTGTTCCCGGGGGGGGGGGGACAAGTGCCCCGCCATTGGTGTTCCCGGGGGGGGGGGGACAAGTGCCCCGCCATTGGTGTTCCCGGGGGGGGGGACAAGTGCCCCCCAATTGGTGTTCCCAGGGGGGGCACGACTAGACGGACGGACGACTAGTGCCCCGTCATTTGTGTTCCGGGGGGGACGGACTAGTGCACCGCCATTGGTGTTCCTGGGGGGGACAAGTGCCCCGCCATTGGTGTTCCGGGGGGGGGGGGGCACAAGTGCCCTGCCATTGGTGTCAGTGGGAGGAATACACAAATAGCCCCCCATATCCGACCGGCTGCAGTACACAGGCTAAATGTTGACTGGTTTCTATTGTCGCCCATTATTCAGCTTGTGTGTACTAGGCGTTAGTTGCATGGCATCTCTTATCAATCTGTTAATACACATTTCAGGGCCCAGAACACTGTTGGGCTTGACTGGTTGAGCGACGAGAGAGTTAACAGACATTGGGTCATAAATACCTCAGTTGGAATCCTAGAATACACTAGGGACGTGCAGTCAGGGGAGGCAGAGCCTCACCTGCCATGAACATAAAATAAAAATATTGATCTATCTTCAAGGGTTGTAAGAGAGCAGGTAGCTGAAGTCGTAGCCCGCCACTGGTCAAAATTTGGGGCTCCTACGACCCATGGTTCCAGAGATACGGGGCTCGTTGTGCAGCCTGTCCTAAGCTAGATACAGAGCAGCCAGTTTAAATACAAGCTGGCACACACCGTTTACAGCAGACAGAGGATGAGCTCACAGTGCATCTCCTCACTTCTTGTCAGAGGCACTGAGCTCAATGGACAGCATGGAGTCTTGGACCAATAGTAAAGTACCATTGGCCCAAGCGGGCCAATACAAATGCTGCAGTGGAGGCATGCCTCTCACTGCAGTGTCATAGAAGGGGGCATGTGTCTAAAGAATAAATGCTCCCTTCCAGCCCAGCCCTCTTAAAGTGGTTGTAAACGCTCCCCCATAACTTTTGCACATCTAATTCCTCATTAAAAGCACTGCTTGACACTGTATGCAAATGTCACCTTACTTGCTCCGTTGCCATGTAATCTGTATTATTCTTTGTAGTGACGTCGGCCGCGCATGCGCATCTCTCCCCCCAATAAAGAAGTGTGCCATTAGAACGCCAAGTCTGTCATATCAGCTTCCCGCGGCACTGCGCCAAGATATCAATAGCAAGACTACAATCTCATTAATACTCTCCTCATACAGCCCATGTCCATGCACGAGATTGCAGCTGAAAGGGCGGAAGAATATTACACCAAGGACTCGGAAGACAGCAATTATGATGGCCCTGTCTCATCACAGGAAGCACAAACTTTTAAAGAGCTGGAATAAAGTAAGGAATATGCAATTGGGGCTAAAATATGATGCAGAATGTATTAGAATACCATTAGCTACTGGCTTGTTTAAAAAGCAGCATCGGAGAGGGAGAGTTTACTTCCTCTTTAACTACAAGAACATGGGTTTATGGGTATAAGATTTAACCACAATCCTGTGTTTTTCCTCACCGTTGAAAATGAGAATCTGCTGCTGTTGAAAAGGTACTGTTAAATCATATATTTATATGCTATATTTTATAACATAATTATTTAGCTATTTACTGTGAAATTACTGGTTGGAAGTTATAACTTCAGTCATTTGTGGCCCCTAGAAATGGAGCCCCCAGAAAAATAGGATTATTTGTACTCACCGTAAAATCCTTTTCTCTGTCGTCCATGGACGGACACAGCTCCTTAATTGACAGTTGGGTTATGTTCCAAATGTCAAGAATTAAGGAGCCGTGTCCATCCATGGATGAAAAGAGAAGAAATGTGTCATCAATATTAACAGCCATTAGTAACGTAATCCAAGGCAAAGCAACAGACTGAGCAAGACTGAGGGACATCCTACAATGCCAGCAAGTATTTTTTGGCAAGAGAGAATTACTGTTTTTTTATATATTTAGTGGCTATAAGTTAAAGTTTGATTCAGAGACAAAAAAAGACTGAAGTGTTTTTTTTCTGGGAACTAGAAAATACATGCTATATATAAATGCACAAATTATTGGTGCTTTTGGTCCACTGTTGCCTAGCAACCAAATAGTTCAGAAACACTGTTAAAAAATAACACTAAAAGTTGTGGCATGAAAGGAATAGGCTAACCCATAAACGGAAAATAAATCTTTCCATATTTCCAGGGCAGACCAGAAAAAAAAGTAGCCTATAACAGGGAGGAAAAATCCATTGGCACCAAACACGGGAATTCTTCTTTTGAACAATTTCGTTTTAAAGACTAAAATAACTTCTTGGGATAAAAGAAATTTGATATCATGCACATGTACTCGTTCATACTGCACTAAATGTATAAACATAGAACTTCAGTAAAGCCTTTTCTAATTTCAAAATCTGTCAGTAGCATGCATCACCAGAACAGAAATTAAGATAAAGAATAAAATATATTATTGCAGAATTACAGGTACTTTTATAGCAGGCAATTTACGCAGCACTTTACATATATTATGTACAATCTAATATGTACAATCTAAGAATGAAGAACAGATTTTTGGATCTAACAAAAAGCGACAATTACTTACATATGAGGAGACACTTCATAGAAACTAACTCCACGATATCTCTCCATGTGTTGCTTGCTGTAAATCTCTAACTCTTTGTAAGGATTGACAGATACCAAGACTGACCCAATGTATGTCTGTAGAGAAAATATGACCAAGTCAGCCAAAATATTACTTGAGTAGCTTGCCTTTATACAGAATCTTTATTTATTACAGGTACTTTTATAGCACCATCAATTTACACAGCGATTTACACATATATTGAACATCCACATCAGTCCCTGCCCTCAGGAGCTTACAAACTAGGGTCCCTATTTCTCATTGCTACAGAGACTAGGGGAGAATATAGAAAGGAGCCAATTAACCTACCAGTATGTCTTTGCAGTGAGAGGAAACCAGAGTACCCGGAGTACCCGGAGGAAAGCCGCACAGGGAGAACATGTAAATTCCAGACAGATAGTGCCTGATCTAGCTCTAGATAACTATATCTATATATAACGATATTTTAGCATGCCTGGCAGAAAACAGATACTGATTACACAGGAAAAATAGGATTTTTGTACACACCGTAAAATCAGTTTCTCTGACGTCCATGGACTGACACAGCTCTTATCCTGATTACGTGTGGGTATATGTCCCTGCTTGCAGGAGAAGACCTAGGCAGAATGTTAGCTGTTAAAACATTCTAGAACAAAACCAGAGCTGAACAGCCCCGCCCAGGGGGACAGTCCCTCTGGACATTACCCTCCCACCTGCAGCTAGCAGCCTCAGTTCATAACAAAGCAGTACAAACCTTAAAAAGGAAGGGTGGGTGCTGTGTCAGTGCATGGACGTCAGAAAAACGGATTTTACGGTGAGTACAAAAATCCTATTTTCTCTGATCGTCCATGGACTGACACAGCTCTCATACTGATTACGTGTGGGACGTCCCAAAGCAGTATAAGAAAAGGGTGGGAGCAAAAAATAGTAAAGGAACAACCAAAACTTCACTCCAAACCAGCAGAGCTCCTCAACGGAGGAGTTGCAACATTAAACATCGGCCTGCAACACTTTGCGGCCGAAGGAAGCATCCGAAGATGCAGCCACATCAACCTTATAGAATTTTGAAAAGGTATGAACGGACGACCAGGTCGCCGCCTTGCACACTTGTGCAACCAACGCTTTATGTCGGAAAGCCCAGGAAGCACCGATTGCCCTGGTGGATTGCGGCGTAACCAGGATAGGAGGCGCCCGCCCCTTAATGGCATAGGCCTGTATAACAGTGTCTGATCCACCTAGAAATGGTGGAAGACAATACCACTTGGCCCCGTTTCAGACCAGAGACAGACACAAACAGTGAGTCAGACTTCCGAATAGAAGCAGTAGCCACCAAGTATACCCGTAAGGCACGCACCACATCCAAATTGTGAAGCGCAACCTCTCTAGGATGCGATGGATGAGGGCACAAGGACGGAAGGACAATGTCCTCATTAAGGTGAAAACCCGAAACCACCTTAGGAAGGAAAGGCGGTCGCAACACCGCCTTATCCTTATGGAGGACCAGGTAAGGCGACTTGCATGACAGAGCCGCCAACTCAGACACCCGTTTAACAGAAGTGGTGGCCACTAAGAAAGCCACCTTCTGGGGACAAAGTTAAAAGAGGAATATCTCTGATATTTTCAAAAGGAGGTTCCTGAAGAACCGAGAGCACCAAGTTCAGATCCCAAGGAGGGAGCGGAGGCTTGGCAGGTGGAACCACATGGCGTACCCCCTGTACAAAAGTGCTGACTAAGGAATGACCTGCTAGGGGTCTTTGAAAGAAAACGGCCAAGGCCGAAATCTGACCCTTAATAGTGCTCAAAGCCAGCCTTTGTGCAACACCACGCTGCAAGAACCGCAGGATTCTGGGGACAGAGTACTTCCGTGGACGCCAGTCTAGCTCTTCGCACATAGCGATGTAAGCTCTCCAGGTACGGTGATAGATCTTCCTAGAAGAAGACTTCCTTGCCCTAAGCATGGTCGAAATTACCGAATCCGACAGGCCTCGGCCCTTCAGCACCTGGCTATCAATAGCCACGCCGTTAAAGCCAGAGACTGTAAAGCAGGATGAAAGATAGGACCTTGAGACAGAAGGTCCTCCCTCAAGGGCAGGCGCCAAGGGACGTCCGCGATGAGACGTACCAAATCGGCGTACCAGTGATGCCGAGGCCAGTCTGGGGCAATGAGGATCACCGGGATGCCCTCGGCCGCTACCCTGTGCAGCAGACGAGGAAACAACTGCAGCGGAGGGTAGGCATACATTAAGCAATACTGACCCCACGGGGCCAATAACGCGTCCGAGGCATCCGCCCAGGCGTCCCTGGACCTGGCCACAAAACCTCGACACCTTGCGATTGAGTCGAGACACCATCAGGTCCACATCCGGAGTGCCCCACAACCAACATAGGAGTTGAAACACCTCTGGATGCAAGGACCACTCCCCCTGGTCCAGGGACTGGCGGCTCAGATAGTCTGCCTGCCAGTTTTCTACGCCCGGAATGTAGACGGCCGACAGCGCCGGCACGCTTCTTTCCGACCACCAAAGGATGTGGGTGACCTCGGATGCCGCAGCCGAGCTCCGAGTGCCCCCCTGATGGTTGACATACGCCACGGCCGTGGTGTTGTCCGACTGGATTCTGACCGAGCGGCCCTGTAGCCTCTTCGACCACGCGGAGAGAGACAGTCTGATCGCCCGCAATTCCAGGACGTTGATTGGGAGACGAGATTCGTCCGGAGTCCAGAGCCCTTGAGCTGACAGGACTCCCCACACTCCTCCCCAGCCCATCAGGCTGGCGTCCGTCGTGACCACCGTCCAATGGATGGGGAGGAACGACTTCCCGGCCCGAAGAGCCGGGGATCTCAGCCACCACGTCAGGGACGCCTTGACAGAGTGACTCACCTGAATCTGAAGATCCAATGACAATGGGGACTTGTCCCAAACAGACAGAATTCCCTTCTGCAAAGCCCGAGTGCGCGATTGGGCATACGGAACCGCCTCGAAGGAGGCCACCATTAGTCCCAGGACTCTCATGCAGAAGCGAATTGACTACCATTTTTGGGACGTCAGAACCCGCACTGCCGACTGAAGTGTCAGTAACTTCTGAGAGTAGAAACACCTTTGTTGCTGAAGTGTCCAGGATCAGACCCAGATACTCCAATCGTTGAGTCGGGACTAGAACCGACTTCTGCATGTTCAGAAGCCATCCAAAGTCCCGGAGGGTCTGACTGGCTATTGTCACATTTTCCTCCAATTCTGGGCCATTTTCTGCTCTGAGAAGGAGATCGTCCAGATAGCCCACGATAACAATTCCTCGCTAGCTCAGCAAAGCTAGAACCGGGGAAAGCACTTTGGTGAAAACCTGTGGTGCCGATGGTAGGCTGAAGGGAAGAGCCACAAACTGATAGTGGACTTCGCTTATGGCAAAGCGCAGAAACCTCTGGTGACTTGCGCAGATTGGAACGTGCAAGTAAGCGTCCTTGATATCCAAGGACGCCAAAAAATCCCCTTGGTGGAGTGTCACGATCACCGTGCAAATGGATTCCATCCGGAATTTTAGTACCCTCACATAGACATTCAGGGCCTTAAAGGTCCAGGATTGGCCGGACCCCGTCCTTCTTCAGGACAACCAACAGGTTTGAGTAAAATCCCTGAAACCTCTCTTGCGACGGAACTGGCACAATTACACCCCACCGAAGAGTCGGGCAGGGGCAAGACTTCATGCGGTGGCGGGCTTGGGAGCTTGCTTGGTAGGCTTACGCACCCAGGGACGTCTTAGTCCCCAGCCGCACTTTTTTCAGTCTGGGCGGGCTTACCCGTGGAATCTGACTGACGAAAAAACAACTTCTTCGCCGGAAAGGAAGGGCCCGGCCTGCGGTGAGGCTCCTTTCCCTTAATAGACTGGGGAAGGAAGGTGCTCTTCCCTCCTGTGACATCTTTAATAATGTCATCCAGGGCGGCCCCAAACAGTCTACCGCCCTTAAAGGGCAAGTCAGGCAGGAGCTTTTTGGCAGCTAGGTCGGCCGACCAGCATTTCAGCCAGATAAGGCGATGCAGCACCACAGCAGAGATAGAGGCCCCTGATATTAGAGGGGCCGCATCCAAAGTGGCATCGCACACGAAGACTAAACCCTGCGCAAGTTGGTGAGCCAGGGCAATGGTCTCAGGAGGGAGATTATGCTCCTGCACTGTCTGGTGCAAAATCTTTGCCCATCCTGTGAGTGTCTGAGACACAAGCGTCGCCGCCACTATAGGGCGTAAAGCAGACCCCAATAAGGTAAACATAGTTCTACTCACCACTTCTGACCTCCTGTCAGTGGGATCCTTAAATGCAGGAGTTTCTTCCATCGGGAGTGTGGTAGCCTTATTCAAACGGGCGACCGGGGGGGTCGACCACTGGGGGGAGAGTCCACTTCTTAACCGGGTTCTCCTCAAAAGGGGTACCTTAAAGCTAGGCGCCGCGGGACCGTCAAGTCTTCTGCGGCTTATCCCAGACTTGGTCAATGAATGTATCAAAAAAAGGCACATATGGAAAGACCTTTTTTGAAGAAACGGCTTTAAAGGAACCAAAAGGATACAGCTTCCACCTGAGGTTCCTCAGTCTCAACATTCAGCTTGAGAGAGTGTCCCTCAGAGCATCAGTGAGTTCACTTACAAGCACCCTGTCAGTTGGTGGTTCAAGACAGGGGTCTTCCTCACAAGGAATGTCCTGTCCAAAGACATGAAAATCCTCAGAACTAGGGTCCTGAGCAGCAGTAGCTAGGCCCATATCCGAGTCAGAGCACTCCCCATGTGGCGATTGTGTGGGAAGGGGGCGCTTTACAGCTCTCGTGCGCTCGCACACCGCTTCCATCCTGACAAGGAATGATTCCAGGACTGCCGACAACTGGTCCATAGGGACCGCAGGTGCAGGAGCACTGCCAGTTGCCTCTGACAAGTGTGGAGAAGCAGGTGAACCAGACTCCATACTGCCACCCTCAGACCTTATTCACTATTACAGTGAATAATACAGTCCACCCACTGGCTGTGCTGAGGAGGGGATACCCGGAGGACTCACCACCCTTAGGGACCGCTCAGTTCCGCTGTATGAGCCGCGCTGCAGCGCGAGTGAAGCCTTAGGAGAGTGAAGAATCTGTGAGAAGACTGAGAAATTTGTGCCGCTAGAGGCCCAAATCGAAAGTGAAAGCACCGCGGTTACAAGAAAATGGCCGCCGGACGCCTGTATAACTGCGCAATTGAGCCACGGCAAAATGGCCGCCGAGCGCACTATTTGAATTAAAAAAACAGTGCTAATGGCGCACGCAATAAAGTCCCACACACTCCACACCAGAACACTGCTCCACTCCCAGAGTTCACCAACAGCCATGAGCGCCCCCCCTCCCCCAGGCCAGAGCGACCCCCCAAGCACCCCCACACAGCACAGCACCAGTACAGGGTGCAGAGCAGCATAACAGGGGGGAGACAGGGAGAACCCCCCATATAAAGAAACACAGCCAGCATGTACTCACCTGCATCAGGAGAGACTACTTACCTGTCCCAGAGGGACCCACTGGCTTGTTTCAGACAGACCTATCACAGAGTAGTACTGCGTAGCTGTCGGCCTGGTCCACCACGAAAGATACAGTCCGTCAGGTACTGTTCAATCTTGAGGACCGCGGGAGCATAAAAGCAGCCCGGCCACCCCTGGAGTCATGGGGTATGTCGTGAACTGAGTCTCACGCACACAAGGCGAGGATCAGCACGCTCGATGGTCGGACAGGGAAGACTACGAGGATACCAGAGTACACAACCTGTTGCCCAGCCGACAGTTGATTGAAGGTCTCAAAAATAAAATTCCCAAAGGAATAAAAATTAAAAGTAAAATCTTCCAGGAGACTGGCTCCTGAGAGAGCCACGTCTTCTCCTTCTGCTAGGCAGAAAAAAACTGAGGCTGCTAGCTGCAGGTGGGAGGGTAATGTCCAGAGGGACCGCTCTGACCGCTTGTTCAGCTCTGGTTTTGTTCTAGAATGTTTTAACATCTAACATTCTGCCTAGGTCTTCTCCTGCAAGCAGGGGCATATACCCACACGTAATCAGTATGAGAGCTGCGTCAGTCCATGGACGATAAGAGAAATTTATATATATATATATATATATATATATATATATATATATATATATATATATATACACACACATATTTTATTCTATCTTTTCATGTGACAACACTGAAGAAATTACACTTTGCTACAGTGGTGAGTACACCCTTAAGAAAATCGGGCGAACATTTTCGTCCAAAGAGTTTTCGTATAGTCTGTACACAACTTTCGACAGCCGATTCCGAATTTTCGTACGAAAATTCACGAAGGCACAAACTCCAAAAAAATTCTCGTACAGTAACAGATCGAACAAACGATTTTCGTTTAATGTGTACCATTTTCGTACGATTTTCATACAAGAAAAAAAATCAGAAAAGACAGACTGCGCATGATCAGAAAAAAAACAAAAAAAGCTTCTGACGTACGAGAATATTCGTACAAATTTTCTTTCATCGGTTCCGATTTTCTGTGTGAAACATCGGAAAAAATCAGAAGACCATTCACCTGATATTCTTATAGTGTACCCCACTTAAGTGAAAATGTCCAAATTGGGCTCAAAGTGTCAATATTTTGTGTGGCCACCATTATTTTCCAGCACTGCCTTAACCCTCTTGGGCATGGAGTTCACCAAAGCTTCACAGGTTGCCACTGGAGTCCTCTTCCACACCTCCATGATGACATCACGGAGCTGGTGGATGTTAGAGACTAAGGATGAGCTCCGGCGTGTTCGCACACCCCACGTGCAGAGCCCGCCAGGAAGTCGGCGCTGCGCTAATCACAGGCAGTGAGATATTTCCCGATCTCTGCAGCCACACATTGGGACAATGTCTCACTGCCTGTGATTAGCGCAGCGCAGTGCCGACTTCCTGGCGGGCTCCACACGTGGGGTGTACGAACACGCCGGAGCTCATCCTTATTACTGTAGAGACCTTGCGCTCCCCCACCTTCCATTTGAGGATGCCCCACAGATGCTCAATAGGGTTTAGGTCTGGAGACATGCTTGGCCAGTCCATCACCTTTACCCTCAGCTTCTTTAGCAAGGCAGTGGTAGTGTTGGAGGTGTGAGGTGCGTTTGGCACTTGACACCATCTGAACCATATAAAGTTTCTTGGTCTCATCAGACCACAGGACATGGTTCCAGCAATCCATGTCCTTAGTCTCCTTGTCTTCAGCAAACTGTTTGCGGGCTTTGTGCATCATCTTTAGAAGAGGCTTCCTTCTGAGATAACAGCCATGCAGACTAATTTGATGCAGTGTGCGGCGTATGGTCTGAGCACTGACAGGCTGACCCCCCACCCCTTCAACCTCTGCAGCATTGCTGGCAGCACTCATATAGTACGCCTATTTCTCAAAGACAATTTCTGGATATGACCATGAGCACTTGCACTCAACTCCTTTGATCGACCATGGCGAGGCCTGTTCTGAGTGGAACCTGTCCTGTTAAACCACTGTATTGTCTTGGCCACTGTGCTGCAGCTCAGTTTTAGGGTCTTGGCAATCTTCCTATAGCCTAGGCCATCTTTATGTAGTGTAACAATTCTTTTTTTCAGATCCTCAGAGTTTTGTCATGAGGTGCCATGTTGAACTTCCAGTGACCAGTATGAGAGAGTGAGATCGATGACACCAAATTTAACACTCCTATAGAATGAACAGATTTGTTGCGCTAAGAATAAAATAAAAAAATCTAATAAATAGCAGCTGACACAATATTGTTGGGCACAATGTGTAGTAAATAGGGGGTACAGGTGTAGCGCTTAAATGAAAATGTAGTAAAAAGTTTCAAATAAATCACTCCAAAATAATGAAGTGAAACATAAATCAGATCCAAAAGTCCAAGGAGAACAAAACCATGAATGGAGAAGATGAGAAAGCCGTCACCAACACCCAAAAAAACAGACCCTTACCGTCAGTGCATGGGTAATACACATGTAGAAATTCCTAAGGCAAAGGTGTAAAATCTCTCAATCAACAGATGGTTCCTCCTACAAAGCGATCTGCTACTGATCCTCCTTCCACAGACCAACCAGATAAAAGTGAAAATTAATCACAGCAAGGGTTCAGCCAAAGCAGCTCCAGTTATAAACCGATGGTAACATGTGTAGGGAATGAAAAAAGCAACTCATTGCGCAGACATCCCATCAAAAGGCAGTATTTATTGAAAAATAAGTATGAATGCACTCACATGATGATAAAAACCAATAAGCATATAATAAGGAAAGCGACCAGCGCTTCCTACCGATAAGATGGCGCCCACTCCTCCGTTTCAACAATACGCCTGCCGTCCTTCACTCGCCCAACGTTTCATCACCAAAGCGTGTCTTCAGGGGCGTGCTCCCCATTCACACCTGAGACCTTGTAACACTAACGAGTCACCAGGGAGGGAAAATGGCACATTGGGCTCATTTTGGACATTTTCACTTAGGGGTGTACTCACGGTTTAGACATGGCTGTGTTGAGTTATTTTGAGGGGACAGCAAATTTACAGTTATACAAGCTGTACACTCACTACTTTACATTGTAGCAGTGTCATTTCTTCAGTGTTGTCTTACATTTTAAAATATATAATAAAAGATTTACAAAAATGTGAGGGTGTAATCACTTTTGTAAGATACTCTACGTGGATACAAGTTTTATCCCAACTGCTGCTGTTGCCCATAGTGACCAATCTGCTTCTATCCTTAATTTTTTTTTCCCACGCAGCTTAGAAAATTTAAATTTAAAAGCAGATTGGCTGCAGTCCAGTTAAGACAAAAATGAGACCCTAACAACTAAACACCATTTTTAGCATTCAGTTTACTAAGCAAACAAAAGAATATTTAAATAGAGGTCAGAAATGACTACTTATTTGTGTGCCTCCATTGATTTTTCCAATGTATAGCATTATTTATAAACACAGATTATATTACAAGGACAATGCACAATAGCATTTTGAAGTGCCCACATCAGCTGAACAGAACCCCATTAACTTTGTAGAAGCTTTTTGTTGCCACCACCGTGTGAGGATTTATAGGCAGATATACAGGCACTGCTAAATTCAAATATTATGAAAACCCTGGTACTGAAGTGCATATAGCCATTAAATTATAAAAACGACAGGAAACAAAATATTGGTTACATACCGTAGATCATCAGAAGTTGCTAGTGATAATAGTAAAAGTTGCTTTCCCACTGCAAAAAGATCATGGGGCAAACAATAGAGGTCCCTGGGTTAGCCTACAAAACGTCTTGTTCTGAGTACTTTTATTTATAGCAGCATGTTCTCTCCGATACACAAACATGGCTGCTTTGCCTGTGTGTCCCATTATTTTTATTTCCTGTAGTTCAAGTATCTAGAACAGGGGGTGCCCAACCTTTTGAAGAGCGAGGGCCACAATGATCGGAGCAGGCGGACGACAGGTCACTGCTATTCTATCCTCCGATCCACCCAGATGGAAGGCGACAAATTCCCTTCTATTTTTTTTTTGTAGAGGATCGGATTGGAGGTAGGCGGGCTTAAACAGACAAAAGTCTGTTTACATCTGTCGCTCTGTAGAGGTGAATTGAGGGTCCGATTGGGTAGGGCCGGTCGTGTGAAAAGGGCCTAAGACTGCTTTCACACTGATGTGCTGCGGTTTACCCACACCGCGGGTGCAGCGTAGTGTACCCATGTCTATCCTGCAGGTTAGCTGAACTTTGCCATAGACTCCACCTGTGGCAAAGCTGGCGCTGTACAGGAAGCATCGGCTTATGGGGCTCTACTCCGCAGCCGTTTTCTTCCTCTACCACCAGCTTAATTCACAACACTGATGCTGTGGTATGACAGGTCGGCATCCTTTCGATCTGGGCTTGCCAACCCGCCATTCCAGAGTAGGAGGTCGCATGCCACTTTAAAGGGCTCCGCGGCCCACATGTGGCCCCCGGGCCACCCCTGATCTAGAAGGACCAGGCTGCACTCTAACAACAAGTCTCAAATGAATAAGGCTCTTTCACCGTCAACAACACAGCTATTCCTAGGCTGAAGGGGTTTAAAACGCCATGCTTCAGTGTGATATCAGCTTTGTAATTAACCTTTATTCTGGATATCCATCCACCTGCTTTACTGTAACTTGACATTTCATTGAGCCTGTACAATAGAAAGATTTTATTTTCACTTATAACTGCACTTGCCGAAAAAAAAAAAAAAAAAAAAAACCCCAGGCTAATAGGTTCACAATTTAATTTGGTACGCTTGAACCCATCCCCAACTTCACAAGCATCCTCTAATTAGACATGCTACTTGACATGATGTACATGATTTCATTGTTAACAGAGCAGTGGTAATATACTGTATGTTATGAACTTATCACTTTTTTAAAATGTTTTTGGACAAGACCATACCAATGTGGTAATAACCTAAACCTTAGAGAGCTGAATGCATGGCTAAAGACCTGGTGTAGGGAGGAGGGATTTGGGTTTCTAGAGCACTGGGCTGACTTTTCATTGGGGTGCAGCCTATATGCTAAAGACGGTTTGCACTTGAATGGAAGGGGGTCTGCTGTGCTGGGGGAGAGGTTTATGGGAAGGCTGGAGGAGTATTTAAACTAGGTTTGAGGGGGGAGGGTGAACTAGAATTACATCGGGCACACAGGTCAGTTAGTGGTCAGACATTAATGGAGAGTGGAATGGGGATAGATGGGGGGAGGGTTATGGCAGGTGACAAGAAAGTTCCCATGTTGCAAACAGCCATTGGAAACTATAGTGCCATTTGTACTACTAAAAATTATATGAAAAATACCAGAGAAAAATGTAATACATTAAAGTGTTTGTTCACCAATGCCAGAAGTCTGCCAAGCAAAATGGGTGAGTTGGAAGCTCTGGTGCATGAGGAGAGCTATGACGTAATCGGTATTGCTGAAACATGGCTTCAATCCTCACGACTGGATTATTAATATTCCTGGCTATGCACTCTTTCGGAGAGACAGGGCAAAAAGGAAAGGTGGCGGGGTCTGTCTCTATGTGAGAAGTGATCTCAAAGCGAGTGTGAAAGAGGACCTGGTTGATGGAGAGTGTGATGAGGCTGAAGCATTATGGGTGGAACTGCATACAGATGTGCGTAGTTCAAAGTTAATCATTGGAGTTTGTTATAGACCACCCAATGTTAATGAGGAGGTGGAGACTCAGCTCCTTGCACAGATGGAAAGGGCTGCAAGGACTGGGACGGTGGTAATAATGGGGGATTTTAACTACCCAGAAATTGACTGGAGTAATGGCACTGCTGGGACAGTTAAAGGGCAAAAATTTATAAGCCTATTGCAGGACAATTTTATGGTCCAGTTTATTGAGGCCCCAACTAGGAATGATGCTCTGTTGGACCTGGTAATCTCAAACCATGCAGAGCATATTACTAATGTTCAGATAAAGGAACACCTGGGTAGCAGTGACCATAACATGATTTCATTTGATGTTAGCTGTAAGCAAGAAATACATGCAGGAAGGATAAAAACACTTAATTTCAATAAAGCAAATTTTCCAAGGATGAGGGCTGCTCTCCAGGACTTAGACTGCAAGAGAATATTGGCATCAATGGGCACAGAACAGAAATGGGAATTCTTCAAAAAGACTGTTTGTGAACTCACTGCAAAGTATATTCCCATGGGCAATAAGTTTAAAAGGCTAAAAATAA
Organism: Rana muscosa; assembly: GCA_029206835.1. NCBI lineage: Eukaryota > Metazoa > Chordata > Amphibia > Anura > Ranidae > Rana > Rana muscosa. The sequence continues at coordinate 192,114,314 of CM055117.1, forward strand.
AACCTATGTGGCTCACAGTTAAAGTTAAAAAAGCTATAAACAATAAGAAAAGCGCTTTTAAAAAATATAAAAATGAAGGAACACTAGTGTCGTTTAAATGTTACAAAGAATATAACAGGATATGTAAAAAGGAAATCAAGGATGCAAAAATTCAAAACGAACGACAGATTGCAAAAGATAGTAGGACAAACCCCAAAAAATTCTTCAAATATATTAATAGTAAAAAGGTCAAGTCTGAGCATGTAGGCCCTTTACAAAATAATCTAGTGTGGGTGACTGGGGACAAAGAGAAGGCTAATTTATTAAATACTTTCTTCAGCTCTGTGTATACAAAGGAGCATGGGGGAGCTCATGTCCATAATGGGGGTGGTAGTGACACAGCCTCAAATCCACAATGGCTCAAAAGTGATATGGTCCAGAAATATTTAGACAGAATAAAGGTGGATAAAGCACCTGGACCAGATGGCATACACCCATGGATCCTAAAAGAATTGAGCTCTGTAATTTCAAAGCCATTGTATCTAATTTTTAGGGACTCATTAATGACAGGAATAGTACCACTGGATTGGCGCAGGGCCAATGTGGTGCCTATATTTAAAAAGGGAACAAAGTCTTTACCAAGTAACTATAGACCTGTTAGTTTAACTTCCATAGTTGGGAAGATACTGGAGAGATTAATAAAAGACCACATAGAGGAGTTCTTGCTGGAAAAAAACTATTTAAGCAACAGACAGCATGGATTCATGAAAGACAGAAGTTGTCAGACAAACCTGATTTCTTTTTATGAAGAGGAAAGTAAAACCTTGGACAGAGGCGTGGCTGTGGACGTGGTATACTTGGATTTTTCAAAAGCGTTTGATACAGTTCCCCACACACGGCTCATGTGTAAGGTAAAGTCTACAGGATTGGAAATATCAGTTTGTAAATGGATAGAAAACTGGCTAAAAGACAGAATTCAGAGAGTAGTAGTTAATGATTCTTACTCTGAATGGTCTAAGGTTATCAGTGGTGTACCCCAAGGTTCAGTGCTGGGACCCTTACTTTTTAATATCTTTATAAATGATATTGGGTCTGAGATCAAAAGTAACATTTCTGTCTTTGCAGATGACACCAAGCTATGCAGTGGAATAACGTCCTTACAAGATGTCTCCAATTTACAAGCCGACCTCAATGCCCTGTCTAATTGGGCGACTATGTGGCAGATGAGGTTTAATGTTGATAAATGTAAAGTTATGCACTTGGGGGCTAAGAATATGAATGCATCATACATACTAGGGGGGAATACAACTGGGGGGATCCATAGTGGAGAAGGATCTGGGGGTTTTGGTAGATCATAAGCTCAATAATGGCATACAATGCCAAGCTGTGGTTTCCAAAGCGAGCAAAGTCCTTTCTTGTATTAAGAGAGGTATGGACTCCAGAGAGAGAGACATCATTTTGCCCCTGTACAAATCATTAGTAAGGCCTCATCTGGAATACGCAGTTCAGTTTTGGGCACCAGTTCTCAAAAAGGATATGGGGGAACTGGAGAAAGTGCAGAGAAGGGCAACCAAACTGATAAGAGGCATGGAGGAGCTCAGCTATGAAGAAAGATTAGAGGAACTGAATTTATTCACTCTTGAGAAGAGGAGAATAAGGGCGGATATGATTAACATGTACAAATATATAAGGGGTCCATATAGTGAACTTGGTGATGAGTTATTCACTTTACGGTCAACACAGAGAACAAGGGGGCACTCTTTACATCTAGAAGAAAAAAGATTTCATCTCCAAATGCGGAAAGGTTTCTTCACAGTAAGAGCTGTGAAAATGTGGAACAGACTCCCTGCAGAGGTGGTTCTGGCCAGCTCAGTAGATTGCTTTAAGAAAGGCCTGGATACTTTCCTAAATGTACATAATATAACTGAGTACTAACAGTTCTAGGTAAAGTTGATCCAGGGTAAATCCGATTGCCTCTCGGGGGATCAGGAAGGAATTTTTTCCCCTGCTGTAGAAAATTGGATCATGCTCTGCTGGGGTTTTTTGCCTTCCTCTGGATCAACTGTGGGTATAGAATTGGGTATATGGGATTGCACGATATTTTTTTTTAATTTTATTTTAGTTATTTTTTTATGGTTGAACTGGATGGACTTTGTCTTTTTTCAACCTGACTAACTATGTAACTATGTAACTATGTAAAGACTATGTTGGCACGTCCAATATATTTGTGATGTGGACTTTTATTTCCTAAGCTGACAAGGCTTGCCGTAAACTCCATGCAAAAAAATGAACCTGTGAGAGACTCTTGCATTAACCTACTGAAACTCTGTCTAGTGTGGAAGGACAGACAGCCACATTTACATTTTAGGGATCCAGTGTTGAATTTATTGCTAGCAGCTACTCCAAGTTCCAGTTCTTAAAGCAGTAGTAAACCGCAGTTGAGAAAAAAACAAATCCCCTACAAGGCAAGGTCATAATGTGCTAGTACGCATCGCATACTAACACATTATGAGCGACTTCCTTTAGAACAAAGTCCTCCTGCGCTGCATTGTTACTGCTGAGAGGGCTGACATCTTCCTTACGGGTTTGCATCCTTCGGGTACATGAGCGCGATGGTGTCACTCCTACACATGGGCGCACAAGTCACCGTTTATGGCATGGGCTCTGAAGGTCCGGCACTGTATGCCAGGCTTTCAGAGCACATGAGCCGTGAAGTCACTGGCTGCATGCACTCTGCATCTCCTAAACAGTGCAAGTTTAGGAGATATTCACAGTACCTACAGGTAAGCCTTATTATAGGCTTACCTGTAGGTACAAGTGATAGAACAGAGTTTATTACCACTTTAAATATAAGTCAAGGCAAAAAAACACATGCAGTACATCTCTGCATTACATGTACATTTTCCATGTTTTACTCCTTTAAAAAGTACAGAAAAGCATAGTTAGTTTCTTACCGGTAACTCTGTTTCCAGTAGTCTTCCAAGGCAGCCCTTGAGAGATGGAGCTCCTCCTCACAATCAGGAAACACATTGCCATTAATTTTCCTCCCCTTAAGAGGCGGTCCCTCAGGTCCCTGGTCAGTCATCCCCGAGAACCGAAGGCCGGAATCTGAAACACAATACACAACACAACCCCACAAGGTTAGACATTTTAGGGTGTGATCGTGCTGCCTTGGAAGACTAATGGAAACAGTTACCGGTAAGAAACTAACTCTGCTTTTCCCCCAGTCTTCCAAGTCAGCCCTTGAGAGGATAACCAAGAACTCACCAGATTTAGGATGGGACAACGGCTTGGAGGAGTTTCCTACCAAAAGCCTGGTCCTGGCTGGAAATCAGATCCAGTCTAATGCTGAACAATGGTTGAGAATCTTGACCAAGTTGCAGCTCTGCAGATTTGTTCTGGAGTGGCTCCTGCCTTTTTTGCCCAAGAGGCTGCTAAAACCCTTGTTGAATGAGCTTCAAGTTCTTTTGGTGGTATCTCCATAACACTGCAGCATTCTAGTATGGCTGCCTTGATCCATCTGGCTATTGTCTTTTTGGACGCTTGTTTACCCCTCAGTTGGCCTGCGTACAAGATAAATAGAAGTCACTAATGAATTTAGCACATCAGATGGTCCAAATATTGAAGAAGACACCTTCTGACATCAAGAAGACTTAGTTCCTGCTCTTTGCTATTATTGGGTGAACTGCAAAATGAAGGCAAGACTATATCCTGGGCTTTATGAAAAGTTGACATGAAAAGTTGACGTCACTTTTGGAGTATATCCCGGATCTGTTTGAAGGACAATTCGATCGTCATGAATCTTTAGAAAAGGCTCTCTAACAGATAGAGCCTGTATTTCTCCTATCCTACGTGCCGTTGTGATGGCTACGAGGAAAACGTTTTTAAGAGTCAATAGTCTTAAAGATGTATCTTGTAGTGGCTCGAAGGGAGGTTCGATGATCCCCCTGAGCACCACTGACAAATCTCAAATGGGACATTTTTGTGTCTTGGGCTTTTTGTATTTTTCCAATGCCCTGCAAAAACGAGAGACCAAAGGGTCCTCTTGTAGTGTCCCCGTTCCAGATACACAGACAGCGCTGCAATCTGAACCTTCAGTGTACTTAGTGCTAACCCTTTAGCAGCGCCCTGCTGTAAAAATTCAAGGATGGTCGGTGTATCCATTTTTAGTCTTTTGTTTTTAGTGCACCAACTGTTAAACTTCCTCCAGATCTTTCTGTAGATGGCTCTGGTGTTTGGCTTCCTAGCGCTCAGAAGCGTTGCCACCACTTTATCTGAGAGTCCTTTAGATCTCAAGATGTCCTCCTCAGTAACCAGGCCGCCCATTTGAAACTTGAACTGACACATCAGGTCTGTCCTGTGAGGTAGAAGCCACGGCCCTTCTGCCGAGAGACTGAAGAGTTGAGAGAACCAGGCTCTTTTGGGCCAGTATGGTGAGATTAGTGCAAGTTTTGTCTGTTCCTGTAGAATCTTCTTTACCACCCGCAGAATCAGATGAACCGGAGGTAAGGCATAGCATATTTTGAAGTTCCAAGGATTTTGAAGAGCGTTGATCCCTAGAGGCTGATCTTGCTGGTTTAGCGAGAAGAAATACTTCACCTGAGCATTCTTCCGAGAGGCAAACAGGTCATGTTTGGAAATCCCCAGTGGTCTGTAATTTCCCTGAACACCTCCGAGTGTAATACCCATTCCTCTTGGGAGATCTCCTGGCGGCTGGCGGCTGAGGAAGTCCGCTACGTGGTTGTCTTACCCTTTTAGATGGACTGCTCCCAGTGATAGCAGGTTCCCTTCTGCCCATCGGCAAATTTGATTGGCGATGTGGCTTAGGGATGGGCTTCTTGTGCCCCCTTGCTTGTTCACATAAGCCACGGCTGTGGCGTTGTCCGAAAGTATCAGAATGTGACGACTTCTGAGCTGGTTTTGGAAGAACCCTATGGCCTTTGCTATCGCCATAAATTCTCTCTAGTTTGAAGATGCCTTGGCTTCTTCCGGGGACCATCTCCCCTGAGCAGGTTGCCCTGCTAGGTGAGCTCCCCAACCCCAACTGCTTGCGTCTGTGGTCAATTTCTGTGAGATCGCAAATGACCAAGTCAGACCCTGATTTAGATTCGTGTGGACCCTCCACCACCACAGCGACCTCTTCACAGATGTCAGGAGTAAAACCGACCTGTCCAGATCTTCTCTTTTGGATCTTCTCCTCCGGTAGGGAAGTCTTCTGTTCTATGGAGTTGAGCAGATACCCCAGGAACCGGATGTTCTGAGTGGGACACAGATTGGACTTTTCTATGTTTAGAATCCAGCCTAGCGACTTCAACCACAGTTGAGCTTCTGTGAGGTCTTTATCAGCTGTGCTTCTGATGGTGCTGCGAACAGTAGGTCGTTTAAGTACGGTATTACGGTCTTCTTTTTCAACCTTAGAGGGGCCAGAGCTTCCGCTAACACCTTGGTGAATATCCTTGGTGATTAGGATAACCCAAAAGGAAGAGCTCTCCCTTCATTTCCACCGCTAACCTTAGATATCTATGGGACTTTTTTCAGATGGGAATGTGGAGATATGCATCTCTGAGATCCATGGTCGCTATGAACGTTTCTGGTTGCAGGATGTTTTTGACCGAAAATATGGACTCCCTAGCGATTCAATACAAAAAATTTTGCATGTTCAAGGGCTTTAGATTTAGTATCAATTGAAATTTCCCGGAAGGTTTTTTGATCACGAAAACATGAGTAAAAACCCTTTTTTTCCTTCTCTGGGACTGGAGTAAGGGCCTTCTGGTCCACCATCTCCCCTAGCAACAGTGGAAGAGCCTTGGCTTTTTCTGGATCCCTGGGAAGTTTTAATAGAAATCTCTCTGGAGGATGACAATTGAATTCCAGGGAGTAGCCCCTTGCGATAATGTCCAAAATAAATTGATTGGCTACCTTCCTACCTCAATGGCAGAAGCCATAACACTAGCTGCGCTGCTGCCCGCTCGCTCCCTCACCGACTCATACGACCCTGAGGCGACTTCTGATCTAGGTGAGGCCATGGGAGAGGAATTTCCAGACGGAACTGCTTCTGTGATGAATTTTTTGAGATCCTTAAAAAGGTGGTAGCCATATCATCCCTCACGGATCCAAATTTTTTTTGCATAAACTGCATCCGATTGTTTTTTAATCAGTTTGTCAATGCAAATTTTGCATAGCGGCTCTGTGTATTCCAAGGGCATCTTGGTAGCACACTTTGCACACCGCTTTCTGGGAGTGGGCTTTGGCTCTTTAGGCGGTTTCACCTGCCAAAAGATACACAGGGGGACCCATGGCGGTGAGAAATAAACACACTGCACCATACATTACTAAAGTGCACACCCAGTGACACTAGTAACCCCCTGGCCCCAGCTTGCTAGTGCACCATCACCACCTAGCTGCTGTCCCAATACAATGTATACAGAGGTCACCCACTGGTGCCTACCTGCATCCTCATGGTGCTTTCGCCTCCTGGAGCCTGGACCGATGGAATATCATCCTCTTCCAGCATCCTGGCTTGCTGTGGCATCTGTGCTGCAGCCCGTCCACGCTAGTAGCACCAGCCGGCCATTCGAATTTCCCGCGCCTTTAAGGGGATTGGACCAGCTTCCCCGGCGCACGCCAATGACATCATTCCGCCCCGGAAATTACGTCCCACATCTTCCGGGTCAAGCGGCGTTCAGTCGTGGGTACACGCCCCCCCCCCCCCCCGCCACTGACGTTGCCAAGGGAACGATGCACCGGCGCCTTTCTCGCCTGGGCACAGAGGAAATGCGAATCCGGGACACCTCCTGCACGCAGCCTGATGAGGGTTGCCCGTGGCCACAACAACCGACCTCCTCCACGCCAGTAACACGGCTCCGGTAAGGTCCACTGACCCCCTACCGCACAGAGGCTCCATACAGTCAGCCCTAATAAAAAAAAACTGCTGCACCTGCAGACACCTGTCCCGGTCAGCCCATGGGAGATGGAGCCCCCCTCAGGTCTAGAGGTCGACCGATATCGGTTTTCTCTGGCCGATATTTAGAAATTGGGGCGGCCGATGGCCGATATATGATGCCGATTTTTGTGGCCGATATTTTAGGCCGATTTTTTTATCGGCCTAAAATAACACCTCACCCACTCCATTCCTTCCTGCTTACTCCTGTCACTCTAGCACACACTTGATGTCCTCAGTACAGGTGGCACTGGTTTGGAACCGGCAGGTGGCACTGGTTTGGAACCGGCAGGTGGCACTGGTTTGGAACCGGCAGGTGGCACTGGTTTGGAACCGGCAGGTGGCACTGGTTTGGAACCGGCAGGTGGCACTGGCAGGTGGTACTGGTTTGGAACCGGCAGGTGGCACTGGCAGGTGGTACTGGTTTGGAACTGACAGATGGCACTATTGGCACTGGTTGGAACTGGCAGGTGGCACTGGTTTGGAACTGACAGATGGCACTGGTTTGGGACAGATGGCACTGATTGGCAGTGGCACTGGCGGGTGACACTGGTTGGCACTGGCGGGTGACACTGGTTGGCACTGGCGGGTGACACTGGCTGGCACTGGCGGGTGACACTGGCTGGCACTGGCGGGTGACACTGACAGATGGCACTGGCTGGTGGCACTGACAGATGGCACCGATTGGCACTAGCTGGTGGCACTGACAGATGGCACTGATTTGCAGTGGCACTGGCAGGTTTCACACTAAGCCGAGTGTAATGTGTGAAACTGACAGAGGAGAGAAAGAGCTGTTAGAATTGAGCTCGATGTGGGGGTGGGCGGTAAATTACACCAGCCAATGATTGGGCTGCTTTAGAAAGGGGACGGGGCCACATGCACGTAGCGGCCCGCCCAGATACCATCCCATTGGCTGGTGTAATATCTGCTGGGTCCCGCCCACCCCCGACATCAAGCTGACAGCTCCTCTCTCTCTCTCTCTCCTGTTACTTTCAGTTACACACACACACACACACACACACACATACGCACACACACGGCGCTTGATGCTGCTGAGTGTGGAGAAGGGAGGAGGAAGGGCAGCCAGTGAAAAAGATCGGCCCAGTTCTGATAATCGGCCGATGCCGATTTATCAAAAATGCCCAAATATCGACAGATATATCGGTCGACCTCTACTCAGGTCCTTTGGCAACATGTCGCCTCCGGACGGAGGAAACACTAAAGCTCCATACACACGGTCGGACTTTTGGCCAACAAACTTCATTTTGAGCAAGTTGGACCAACAATCCGACCGTGTGTACGCTCCATCCGACAAACTTTTTTTGCTTTTTTCTTGTTTTCAGCGGACAAAAGTTGGGTCTGCAAACGGACAAAAGTCAGATGGTTTTCTGTACACACGGTCGGACTTTGCCGATGGACAAAACAACTAATGTTAAAATCAACCAACAATAGCAGAAGTTGACCAAAGGGTGGCGGTAAAGAGCAGAAAACAGCAGAAAAACCACGTGATGTTGCAAAAAGTTTCGGGAAAGTTTGCAGAAAAGTCAGAGCGTGTGTATGCTATGGGTGTTCCCGACCAACTCAGTTCGGACAAAAAACCACGGAAAAGTCAGATAGAAGTCTGACCGTGTGTACGGGGCTTAAGACTGACCAGGGACCTGAGGGACCGCCTCTTAAGGGGAGGAAAATTAATGGCAATGTGTTTCCTGATTGTGAGGTGGAGCTCCATCTCTCAAGGGCTGACTTGGAAGACGACTGGGGGAAAAGTACCTGCTGATCTGACAGAAATGCATCAGCTTCTAAAAAAGAGAAGTGCAGGAATTTAAAAGAATAATCACTCACCTAGGTGGATGTAGTATCAATATGATGCCGCATCTATCCCCCGCTGCCTATAAGTCTGAGAACCGAGCATTCAAAGAGTGCTGATCACTCAGTTCTCTGTCTTCCGTGAGCAGAGTCAGTGACTGATCATTACAGTATCTGCCCCTCCATCACTCACTGGAGCGCTGGGCTGTGTAGGGGGTGGGAGCGGCTGGTCCAGCCCCCAGTGGCCCACTGAGTGGCTGAGCCATCTGCTGGTCAGGCATCTGGTGGATCCTTATATTAAAGTCGGGATCGCTCCAGAGAGTCTGGACCGGCTGAGTGATATCAGACCACAGTGGACTTTAGCAGCGGTCAGCTGAATACGAGTCACAGGAGTGCAGAATGAAGTGCACTTCAGTGACCCACAGCAGACATCGGGCCAAAGGAGCCTTGGTCATACTTCTCCTTTATAGCCAACTACAAACACAATTTTTGAGTGTTGTCAGTCTTATCCACAGTATTCTGCTAAACCAATCAAACCCGCTCACTCTCCGATATCTACAAAATAAAGGCTAATAAAGCCTCCTACACATTGTACCTATTTATCTACAGCTGTATTTCCACTACATCCATTCAAAGTCCAGTATCTACACAAGCTTAGCTTGCTCTAAAAAAGCAGGAGGCAGACAGCTCAAGTTACATCTGTGAGGAGAGCTCATTGGAGGGGAGACACCACCCCCCCCCCCTTTTCACACAGCACACAGGAACAGCACTAAGGCTTTCAATCAGCTGGCGCTCCCTCCCCTGTCACCATTTTACTCTTGGTGTCGGGAAAACTTGGCAGAAGTGACTCATGTTTATAGTAAAGGAACAAGGCAGTAGACAGAAGTGACACTTAGTGCTCTGGAATGAGACAAGCACACACACTATAGAGAGATATGCTTTGTTCATATTTCATTTCGGAGATTTCCAACCACATTAAACGGCTCCCATCCACTTTTTAAACACCTATACCAACTACCCTGTAGAAGCAAGACGTTTATACCTATTCTCAGGGCGCTCCTGTTCGGTCATGTGATCGACTCACTGTGTCCGGCCGGCTGCAAGGGAGGGGAAGGACAGCCAACAGATGCCCCGTAGTAAGCCTAATAGTGACATCACCACCCAGGCATTCCATTCGTTGTCACCGCTCTCTCCTCTCTCTCCCCTGAAGCAGTCTGCTGGGGAGATTATGTGAACTGACCGAATTGCCCTGAGAATATGCAAGTATATGCATCTTCCTCCTACAGGGTAGTTGGTATAGAAGTTAGGAGGTGGGTGGGAGCAGTTTTAGGCATAGTTAGTTCTAGCCCAGACGTCTACTTTAACTACTGTTGTGGACCTTGAAAATTGTGCTTAGGAAATATGCTGGAGATAGTGGGCTAAAAGTGATTTAGGTAGGTTTCACCATTGTTTGCGTTTAAATCTTACATGCAGTAAAGCACAGGTATCATATGGTACCTCCAGCATATTTTGGACAAAATATATTGTAGAACGTTAAGCAATAAAATAGAATTACTGCAGCCGATAACCATAAAAATTAGTGGCATAGTTCACAACTTAACCTTACTATAAGTTTGCGCATTTAGAAAGACTTTGGGGTTGTAAACTGCAACACTGGCTTTGGCCAGCATTCAACCAGTGCTGGGAGGCGTGATCGCCTTAAAGTGGCAGTAAAGTCTTTTTTTTTTTTAAACAAACATGTTATACTTACCTGTCCTGTGCAGTTGGTTTTGCACAGAGCAGTCCGAATCCTCCTCTTCTCGGGTCCCTGGCTGGAGCTCCTGGCCCCTCCCTCCTGTTGAGTGCCGCCCACAGCAAACAGCTTGCTATGGGGGCACCCTAGCCAAGCTGCAGCTCCATGCATCTATTCAGACATGATGCTGCAGTCCGGCCACGCCCCCTCTCTCCTGATTGGCAGAGTTTGATTGACAGCAGCAATGGGAGCCAATGGTACCGCTGCTGTGTCAGCCAATTATGAGGAAGGGTCCTGGACGGCCGAGGGGCTCGTGAACGTCTCTGGATAGAGATGGGACTCGGGTAAGTATTAGGAGGGCTGGCTACTGCACACAGAAGGCTTTTTATCCTATTGCATAGAATGTATTAAAATAAAAAACCCAGTAATATGAAAATAGTTTAGTTTATCCGCCACCCCCCCCCCCCCCCCCCCCCCCAGTGTCCACAGCTTATAAATCAACTTTTTATATTAAAATACTCCCACTATATACCTTTTTGGATGATCTTTATACCACAGTTACATGATAAACTGCAGAGTTTCTCCAGTGCTGAGAGTTCAGGAAGGAGGTTTCCACTTCAGCCTGTATACATGCCCACAAGTGTGATGTCAATATCATGTGACCTGGCTATCTCTGAGAACAAGCAACTGTTCTCTCTAGCATAAGAGACACAACTGAGCATGTGCAGGTCAGCTACTCTGCCTGCGTTAGCTGGCCTTCCCCAGATAGACAGTGCAGGAGGGGGAGGATCTATTCATACAGGATAAAATAGCCTTTTTATACAATGCAGAGGATTACCCCTTAAGTTCCACAGTGAGTATAACACGCATGCTATGCTGCATATACAGACTGATTTTACTGTTGTGGGTTTAGTAACACTGCTTTGCTTCCTTCTAACGCTCTTGCTTCTCTCTGACTAAGGGGAAAACCTGTCAGCAGGCATACCATGAAATCTTTGGAATTATTTTGCTTTCATCTACATAAGCATGAATGGCCCCTTATTAGAGGTCTGGCATAAGTTTATTTTATATATTATGTTATTAATGACAGAAACTGTCCTAACTTATCACCCCAGAAAACAATCACTAGTTACTAAAAATACTCTCCAGGCCAATTTAAAAGAGGGAAGTACGGCCAAATGCTCTTTTGGCTATACTTCTCATGTAGGTGTAGCGGGGGTCCTAAATTTAGGGATTGCTATACTAAATTTAGGGGCGATTCGAGTGGTAGTTGGTTGGCTTGAATCTTTAAATTTACTGGACTCTGCCTTGCTGCTGTTTTACCTGGTGTGCAGTTCCCCTTAGAAGTATGGGTGGCGCTGTCACTTGTACTCGGGGTTGAACCACAGGTGACGGAGTAGCGATTTGGTGTCCTCTCTCAGCAGCCGTGCAGTGGGTGCGGTCTACCTGCTGTGCATGCCGGGAGAGCATACATAAGGGGCAGACGTGGCCTGGCGGTCGTTCGTTCTTCTTGGTTCCAGAGTCGGAGTCCTGGTGCGTGGCCCTCCAGGCCATGGGGCCACATGTGCTCCAGTCCCAGGCACCTTTAGTCCTGGGACTGCAACTTCAGCCCTGGGCCCAGCACCTTTAGCTGGAGCCCACTTCGGGAGGAGGAATCCCAGGGTGCCGCCTTGCGAGGGGGACACGTTTCTAGAAGAGGAGGCTGGGGGAGGACCGTTCTGAAGGACTGGTGAGAGATCACAGTGAAGAAAGGGCCCAGTAACTCTTCGGAGGGATGTCATCCATCCGAGGAAAAAGGGATCGAAACAGGAACATTAGGAGGTTCGGGACACTATAGATTCTGTGGCAGAGGATCTCCTGAACGCATCCATTAGGGAATCTAATAGACTGTTTGAGCTACATGCTGGCTGCTAGTGCCTTTGGGTGACTATCCGGGTGAGCTATACCCACTCGGGATCGAGTGGCGAAGAAGCCAGGAGTGCCTGAATTGATCTGTCTTAACACCTTTCTCTCTTCTCAACTTTGTGGATGTTCATGCATATAAGAAAAATAAACTCTACGTTGGAGTTGACACTGGTGTGGACCTTGGAGTTACTTGGGGTATAGAGACTTTGTCCTTACATTCTAGGGACAGAAACCAACTTTGAGGAGAACCTTACTGCAAGACCCGCAAGTTAAAATAAGTATGCTTAACCTCTGCAAACCAGAGGGTACGGGCATGGTGGCCATGGTGCGCCTTCTCCTGTGAGCGAGCCAAAGATAGAAGAGGAGGAAGAGGGGGCCATGTAGCTACAAAGGTAACAGGAGTGCACTTCGTTCTTGCTCTCTTTTGCCCAGAATCAGCCAACAGCGGGCTACAGCCTGAGTCCCCACTCAGCTCAAAGCGGACCAGAGAACTGTGCAATCAGCAGTCACGTGATCACTCATTTCTTATGCTTGGGGCCAGTGGGGAACAGCTTGCAGCATTGGATCGATGCTGCAGCAGGTAAGTACGCATGTTAATCTTTATTATTCCCACACGTCTCCATTAAAAGTAGGGTTTTATTTAAGCAGCAATGTCTTTAAAGCAGAGTTCTAGCCTGGGGTAAAAAAATAAAATAAAAAAGTCAGCAGCTACAAAACACTAACTGCTGACTTTCAATATAAGGACACTTACCTGTCCAGGGAGACCACAATGTCGGCACCCAAAGCCGATTCTTCCATCGGGTGCAGGTGCCGACATTGCAAGTAAGGGAAACCAGGAAGGCCCCCCAAGTGCAACTGCGGAAGTGAGGTACCTCGCCGCAGCGACATAGTCCCAAAAAAATGCAAAAAAAAATAAAAAAAATCCATGTGTTGTGGCCAATTATTTGAGTTCTTTTTGCCTGGAACTCCGCTTTAAATCAATACAGAATTGTGCGCATGCTTTAGATAAACAACACAGCATAACCAGAAGATGCTTTAAGGTAGAACGTGAAGTGTTTATTAGGTGGTAAGCCGTAGGATAAGAGTGGGGAATTTTGCACATGTGCTCTATTTGTGACATGGCTGTGTCTTGATATGGTGTACTGGGTTCTTATGCAACAGTTTAATTAAATTTCATTTTGCAACTGCCTGCTGTGATTTTTAGTTGAGTCTGCATCCTACTCACTCTCTGCTCCTCCCAAGTGACTCGTTGGCTGAGGATGCGCCTGTCCTAATGGAAAACATGAAGTGTACAGATGTATTCCCAAAGAAAAAGACCTTGAGCTCTTACGAACTACTGTATTTGCAGATATTTGAAAGGCTAGGACAGAAAAGGAGGGCAAGAAACAGGGCAAAAAAACCTACAGTGTGAAGCATTGCATATAACAACCAGAGCAGAAATAAATGCCTAAACTGCTGGGGGATTGGGGTTAAAATCGCTTACCATATCTCTTGCAAACTATATAATCATGCATGTGCATCTTCGTTCACAGCACCATCCACCACCATGACCCTTATGCTCAAGTTGCAATCTACATTCTGGTCTTTATATTTGTTTTACATTTCACAGAATGTTTCAGCAGCAGTGACAATAATTGTCTGTTGGAAGCGATGGTAGTGTTAAAGTGGTCGCGTGGCTCTACAGCCTCTCAAAATGTTTTTAGCAAAAAGCTACTGAACAAAAAAACAAGCAGCCATGAGCTGGTTTTAACCCCTTCAAGGCCTGAATGTACCAGACATAACTAAAGACCTTAAATGCAAAGTTCACCTTATAATAATAATAAAAGGCACACATTTTTTTGCAGTTTGAAAAATGTGCACTTGGAGCCTACAGATTGCTGGTGCAATGTGAGGATCCTGCAGAATCTCAGTATAGCTGTCTGCCCGTACCTCCTGTACATTCAGACAGTTACTGGAGAGCAGGAACATCAATGAACTAAAGAGTGCTCAGCAGTGCCCTCGCAGCTCCCTGAGAACTACAAGCTGTCTGACGCAGTGGCAGACGGTAGTTCTAGTTCATTCACAGATTGCTGTGAATGAATGATGTGGCCCTGTGGGCAGAGCTCTTTTTAAATTTGTGACAGCGGGTGGGGGGAGAAGATCTCCCACCCGCTGTCACAGTGGGGGATCAGAGGAGCGCAGACAAGGTGCTCTTTGGTAACTGGTTACACCCTAAACACAGATCCAACATGTTACCATAGGTGAACCTATCCTTTAAAAGCATGTTATTTACATGTAAACCTCCCCCTTGTGTAACATCCAAAAGGCCTGAGACTGCTGCTGGGTGCCACCATCTTGCATCTCCCCCAGCAGCTACATATATTGCTGTATACGAAGGAGAGAAGGAAGGGCAGAAAAGCTTGGCCAGCACATAAATCATCAGCCATTCCAGAAAGAAGAGAAGGTTATGATATGCAAGGAGGGGGGGGGGGGGGAACTGTGCTAGACTAATTTTTAGGGATGCACCGAAATATCAGCTGCCGAAACATATCGTCCGAAAATGGCGTTTTCGGCACATTGCCGAAAGAAAAAAACACGTCGATAATGGAGCCGAAAATGAGGCAGGGCCTGGGCAAGGTGCCGCCTAGTACGGGGGTGTCGTTCTGGAGTGCCCCAGTCCAGTCATGTCCTCTCATCCTCCCCTTCCTTCCTCTACGTGATCTCCGTGTTTCACGGAGCTTAACTGCACAGACCGCAGTAACAATGTTCCGCCTCCTGTGACAGACGGCACACTGATCCAATTGTGGGACATTGAATCAGTGTGACGTCATTACAGGAGGCGGGACATTGTTACTGCGACCCGGGCAATTCAAATACAGCTCCGTGACACACGGAGATCGCCGTTGATCCAGGCACAGCCAGGCTGCATGACGGGCACTGGTAGGCTGCAAATGATGGGCACTGGTGAAGCTGCTGGGCACAAACAGGCTGCATATGCTGGGCACTGGTGAGGCACAGGCAGGCTGCAAATGATGGGCACTGGTGAGGCTGCATTGATCTCCTGTACCACATCTGCAGTCTCTGACCATCTCCTGCATCATATCTGCTAGGAGGTGCACCGCATGGAAATTTTGCTAACACTATTAGGGATCGCGTGAGACGGACGTAGCCCGGAAGTGACGTAAGACAGCTGCACAGCCGCATCTTGTCACTATATGCTCATTTTTTTCTTGTTTTTATGTAAGAGTCCACTTTTATTTTACTAATAAAGCTACATAGATTTGACTATATTTCACTATTGGAGGCATTTTTCTCCTTTTCCCTCCTCGTGTCACATGGCATGGCATAATACGTTCAGTAAATAGGAGCCTCTGGGACCAATGACAATACTACAGGAGGGACACCGCACCACATATGCCAGCGGAGAGAAATTGGAGGATAGCGTGAGGGATCATTCCCAAAACACCAATACTAAATGCGAGTTTTAAAAGTATCAAGGTGAAAGTTCTGGGAGACTGGGCAGGGATATAGCTGTATGATAACATTGTTTCCAACGCAGACAGTTATAGAGGAGACGCTCAGATTCACACACCACATCACGTTGAAAGCATCAGTCACATAGGAGAAACCCACCATATCTAGGACTTTCAGGATCTATACCCATTGTGATTTCCAGCCATTCCTCATTTAGACACTTATACACTGGATGATAGAGACTGTGTTCATTCCTTATTTGCATTTTTATGTTCACGTTTTTTATCACTTTCGTGTTATAATATTTTGTGTACACCTTTATCCCCCCGGGGATTTCTTTAGCGCTTATCACTTTTATATTTATTTACTTTTTATTGTGTACAGTGAACACTGATAGATTTTTCTTCTTTAGATAGATTTATATATTCTTTGGTGTCATTTTTCTTTACTCACCAGTAGCACAAAAGCTTTAAATCTAAAAACTATTAGCAATGTGTTATATAAAAAATGTATACGTTTTATTTAACCACTTCCATACAGGGCATTTTCACCCCCTTCCTGCCCAGACCAATTTTTAGTTTTCAGCGCTGTTGCACTTTGACAATTGCGCGGTCATGCAACACTCTACCCAAATTAAATCTTTGTTTTTTCCCCCCACAAATAGAGCTTTCATTTGGTGGTATTTGATCATCTCTGCGTTTTTTATTTTTTGCGCTATAAACAAAAACGAGCGACAATTTTTGATTTAATAAATATCAATATTTTTTTTTTTTTTTTAAATTGGATTTTTTACTCGCCGTAAAATCCTTTTCTTTGAGTCCATGGACCGACACAGCTTCTCTATTGACATAGTGGGTATTATCCGTTAATTAGGAGTGACTAGGCAGAAAACTTGTAAAAAGTGTTGCATCACACCTTCTACAGTACCGCCCAGGGGGTGTACCCTCTGGTTATATCCCCTTAGTCTGCATCTCGCAGATCAGTTTGTCAAAAAGCAGTACAAACTTAAAAGGAGGGGTGGGTGCTTTGTCGGTCCATGGACTCAGAGAAAAGGATTTTATGGCGAGTAAAAAATCCTATTTACTCTTTTGTCCATGGACCGACACAGCTTCTCTATTGACATAGTGGGACGTCCCAAAGCAGTGTCAGAGAAAAAAAATGAGGGGTGGTAACAGCATAAAAATAAACTTCGCCCCAAACACAAAACAGCACTCCTCCAATGAAGGAATTGCAACTCTAAACGGCCGCCTGCAAAACTTTGCGGCCGAAAGAGGCATCCGAAGATGCACCTACATCAACTTTGTAGAATTTTGTGAAAGTGTGATTGGACGACCAAGTCGCCGCTTTACATAATTGGGAAACAGACGCTTGATGTCGGAAAGCCCAAGAGGCACCTATTGCCCTGGTCGAATGCGCCATAACAGGAAAGGGGGGCGTCTGACCCTTTAAGGCGTAAGCCTGGATTACTATCTGTCGGATCCACCTAGAGATGGTGGCCGACGAGACTGCTTGTCCCTTCTTGGGACCAGCCACCGAAACAAACAGTGAGTCTTGTTGTAATATGTTGGCTGATTTATTAGATATGTGTGTATGTATGGACATATATGTGTGTGTATATATATATATATATATATATATATATATATATATATATATATATATATATATATATATATATATATATATATATATATATGTGTGTGTGTGTGTTTATATGTGAATACAATATTGACCAGGCCAGCAGTTGTCAGTCAACTGGATTGCACATGTGAGGGAGGCCAGAAGACAGCTTTGATGTGTTAATCTTATCAAGGGGACTTTTTTCCAGGACGAGTCTATCTTTACATATCAGGGCGGTATTCAGGTCACCTTCCGTCTCCGCAATCTAGTTGCATATGTCAAAAGACAGCTTGTTGATGTTATTATGCAAGAATGCAAATAATGGCTGTGGTCGTCTCCGGCTGGGTTGGGGGTCATTCTCTGTCATCCTGAAGCCAATCAAGTTGCTCAGTCATTCAATAGATAAGATATATAAAGCTAATATTCAGGCTAGTCATTTGTATTCCTGCATGATCATGAAGGATGGAGGCACAGGATATATTCTGTAGGAATATGAAAGCACAGGTCTAGAATATACTCTGTTGGGTCCGTTGTCATCAGTATTGGACTTTGTTCTGTATTGGAAAGTCTATTAAAGCGCATCCTCTGGAGAACTTGGGCGTTTGCTGCGGAACACAACTTATTTCATCATTACTAATAACTAAACATCAATTATCAACTGGAGACCACTATACTACTTCACTACAAGTCTGACTTCCGGAACAGGGAAGTAGCAGATAGGTATAATCTCAAAGCTCAGACAACGTCCAAGGAATGAAACGCCGACTCCTTAGGATTCGACGGATGAGGACACAAGGATGGAACGTTGAGATGAAAAGCCTAAACGACTTTCGGAAGAAAGGAAGGCTGCGGTCGCAGCACCACCTTATCCTTGTGGAAAATCAAATAGGGAGCCTTGCAGGACAAGGCTGCCAGCTCAGAGACTCGTCTAACTGACGTAACAGCCACCAAAAAGACCACTTTCTGAGAAAGTGTCAACAGGGGAATCTCTCTAAAATTCTCAAACGGTGCCTTCTGAAGCACCGAGAGGACCAGGTTCAAGTCCCACGGAGGTAGCGGGGGACAGACCGGAGGGGCCACATGTCGAACCCTCTGCACAAATGTACTCACGAGAGAGTGAGTCGCCAGGGGTCGCTGAAAAAAGACAGCCAGGGCAGATATCTGTCCTTTAATCGTTCTTAAGGCAAGCCCTTGATTCTGGAAACCAAATAAGTACGCGCATGCCATTTCATTTCCTCACACATGGAGATGTAGGCCTTCCAAGTGCGGTGATAAACCTTCCTAGAGGATGGTTTGCGAGCACTTCTCATAGTAGAGATTACTGAATCTGATAGGCCCCGGTCTCTCAGTACCTGGCTCTCAATAGCCATGCCGTGAAAGCCAGTGACCGTAAAGCAAGATGGAGTATGGGACCTTGCGATAGCAGGTCCTTCAGTAGTGGTAGGCGCCAGGGGACGTCTGCTACCAGACGTATTAGATCGGCGTACCAAGGACGCTGAGGCCAATCTGGAGCAATTAGGATCATTGGAATTCACTCTGCCTCCACTCTGCGGAGCAGAAGAGGAAGAAGCCTTAAAAGGGAGGGAAGGCAAAGATTAGCCGATACTGACCCCACAATGCCACCAACGCGTCCATTGCGTGTCTGCCCATGCGTCCCTTGACCGGGCCACAAACCTCAATACCTTCAGATTGAGTCGGGAAGCCAGAAGATCTACGTCTGGCGTGCCCCATCTTTGGCAGAGGAGCTGGAACACCTCCGGGTGTAAGGACCATTCTCCCTGGTCCAGCATTTGGCGGCTCAGGTAGTCCGCCTGCCAGTTTTCCACACCCGGAATGTACACGGCCGATAGTGCCGGTACGCTCCTCTCTGCCCACTTCAGGATGCGAGCGACCTCCGATGCTGCAGCTGAGCTTCTTGTTCCTCCTTGATGATTGACATATGCCACTGCTGTGGCGTTGTCTGACTGGATCCTGACTGGACGCCCTTGCAGTCTCAGACCATTTGAAGGAGGCACAGCCTGATCGCCCGGATTTCCAGGACATTGATTGGCAGGCGGGATTCCTCTGGGGTCCAGCGACCTTGCGCCGACTGAACACCCCAGACTCCCCCCCCCAACCTGTAAGGCTGGCATTCGTCGTGATCACTATCCAGTAAACCAGAAGAAATGACTTCCCGGCCAACAGAGCCGGTGCTGTCAGCCACCATACCAGGGATCTCCTGACTAGGTGGCTTACTCGGATTTGATAATCCAGAGATGGACATCTGTTCCATCTGGACAGAACTTCCTTCTGTAACACTCGAGTGTGGTATTGAGCATATGGGACCGCCTCGAAGGAGGCTACCATGAGGCCTAACACTTGCATGCAAAAACGGAGTGATGACCAATTCCTGGAAGTCAGCTGCCGTACTGCAGCCCGAAGGGTCTGCAACTTCTCCACAGGGAGGAATACCTTTGCCTCTGAGGAATCCAGAATCAACCCCAGGTACACTAGGCGTTGAGTGGGCACTAATACTGACTTTTGCGTGTTTAGTATCCAACCACAGTCTCAGAGTCTGACAGGTAATGGACACGCTTACCTCTAATTCTGAGCTTGAAGGGGCCTTCAGAAGAAGGTCATCCAAGTAGCCCATGATATCGATACCCCGCTGTCTTAGAAGTGCCAGAATTGGAGCGAGCACCTTGGTGAACGTCCTGGGTGCTGAGGCAAGGCCAAACGGGAGGGCCACAAACGGATAGTGGTTCTTCCCGATTGCAAATCGCAGAAACCTCTGGTGTCTGGAATATATGGGGACTTGCAGGTATGCGTCCTTGATGTCCAAGGAGGCCAGAAAGTCCCCCGGATGGAGAGCCGTGACTACAGATCGAACCGACTCCATCCGAAATCTTTGTACTTTCACAAAGCAATTGAGGGCCCTGAGATCCAAGATTGGACGAACCCCATCCTTCTTCGGCACAATGAACAGATTTGAGTAAAAACCCTGACCCTGTTCCTGTTCTGGAACTGGAATAACCACCCCGCGTTCCAGCAGACCCTGGACTGCCCCATACAGGGCCTCCCGACGGGTCGGTAGTAGCTGGAGATTGGAGGTGATGAATCTGTCCGGTGGACAAGAAAGAAATTTTATCTTGTAGCCTGAGGAGATTACTTTGCAAACCCACCTGTCAGAGACTAGAGCTGTCCACTGAGTCGCGAAAGATGTCCCCCCACCCACCTGGGTGGGGGAGGACCTTCATGCGGACGCAGATTTGTCCGCAGGCTTGTTGGGTCTGCGGGACCAAGGACGCTTTTGTCCTTGGGCAGGTGCCTTGTCGGCCTGGGGTCTTTTCCCTGTCGCCCTAAGGGGGATGAAAAAAACGCTAGCGTGCAGTAAAGGAGGGCCCTTGCCCTTGCTAGTTTGAGGAAGCAAAGTGCTTTTACCTCCTGTGGCATCCTTGATGATGTCATCCAGAGAAGCCCCAAAAAGTGTTGCCCTTAAAAGGCAGATCCAACAGGGCCTTCTTGGAAGTCTGGTTCGCAGACCAGCCCTTTAGCCAGATCAGGCGGCGTATTGCTACTGCATAAACCAAAGCTTTTGACAGCAGGGGAATAGTATCCATGTCTGACTCGCAGACAAACTTAAGGCCCTGGACCAACTGGTCGGCCAAAGTTATCTCATCAGGAGGAGCATCTCGCTCCTTTAACCCCTGGAGTAGCAATTTTGCCCATTCAGTAAGTGTCTGAGACACTAGGGCCCCCGCCAATGCCGGGCGTCCTGCCAAGCCTACCACTGAGTATAGGTAGCGAGCGCTTCAGCCTTCTTATCCACAGGGTCCTTGAAAACAGGAGCCCCTTCTACTGGAATAGTGGTAGCTCTATTAAGTCTTGACACCGGAGGGTCCACTATAGGAAGAGAGGTCCATTTGTTCAGAAAACTCTCCTCAAAGGGGTACCGTTACGCAAACCTCTTTGAGGCTATAAAGACCCTCAGTGGGTTCTCCCATTCCTTGTATAAGAGTTTATCAAAATAAGACACACAAGGGAACACCTTAGCAGTGCGGGCAGGTTTACAAAAGCCAAAGGGGACCGGAGTCTCTGCTGCTTCTGCAGTATTTTCCAACTTTAGCGTATCCGGCACTGCAGTAATAAGGTCAGATACCAAAGCAGTCTCGCGTACTGACCTGGACTTGGAGTCATCCTCACTGTCCGAACGGTCAAGGTCTGCAGTCTCTGATGCGTCAGAATCTGGGCCATGAGCCTTAGCTGGACCTGGTTCTGTCTCAGAAATATCCCCAGAAGATTGCAGGGGACGGGGGCATTTACTACCCCCTGTATTCCCGTGTGCTGCTTCCACCCTGGCAGCAAACGCCTCTAGGATTGCCGACATAGCGTCTATAGACACCTCAGGGGCACCAGCTGCTAAATCTGGTGTTTCAGGGGAGAAGACATCTGGCTCAGATGCCATGCTGACCACGCGCTGACACCCACAGGGCTCCAGGCAAGATATCAATAGGCCACCCTCCTGCGCTGCAGAGATGCTGGGTCACACAGAGGACTCACCACCCTGGATCGGTACCGCTGCCGTGTGCTGCGCCTGTGATGCTGTCCCACCGCTGCCGTGTCAGTCTTCTTCTTTCATCAGCGCTTCCTGTGTGAATTTTTTGCGCCAGTGTAATGCACCCTAGAGGCCAGAGACTCTCGCAAAATGGCCGCCAAACGTCTGTATGGAAGATAATGTGGGCTCCAAGAAAATGGCCGCCGAGCCGAAGATGGAGGCCAAAGCAGCCGTAGACCACAAAAAGATGGCTGCCGAATGGCAATCTATACATACAGCGTGGATCATTACAAACATGGCCGCCGATCAGTCGATAGAGGCCAGTGGGTGTGGAACTACAAGAAAATGGCGCCGAAGCCACAGAGAGATGGCCGCCGGGCAGTCACTAGAGGCCGAAACCGGCATGGACCACCGCAAAATGGCCACCGACAGCATGGAGGGGGAAGAAGCACACACACAGGTAAGCAGAAATGACATTTTTTAAATGTGAGTTACAGCCAGCCCCGCTCCAGTGGAACCCCCTAGGTGACCCCCAGCACCCAGCAACCTTAGCTAGAAGCCCAGGGAGGAGGGAAGGGCAAGGAGAGAGTGAAGAAAGGGGCCACAACCACTTACTTGGTCTCTCCAGGAATGTCCAGCCAAATCACCCAGCCGAGGCAGGGGAGTTTACTTACCTATCTCCTGCATGTATCATGCTGGAAGACATTCCAAACAGATCATCGTCCGCGCACGGAAGGTGACTGTTGGCCAGGCATGCTGTGATTGGACCCAAGGGGACGATCATATGTATGCCCTGGAGCGCGACGCTCACCAGACAGGCTGCTGTGACTCGGCCGTAAGGTCAGCCGAAGCTGAGCGGTCCGATGCAGGCCCTGGAGCGTAGGCTCACCGGCCACCCGTGGAGCGACGGGCATGTCGTGGAAAACCCAGCGCGTAGCCAGGGTCGGCACACGCTCAATGGCCGAAACTGGGGAGACAAGGATCGAGGATCCAGCCTGTCACCCATTCGGCAATTGATCGAAGATCGCAGGAAACAAAAAAAATGTAGCAAAAAAATATATTTTTCCCCCGGACCAATGGGCCCGAAGGGAGCCATGTCCTACTCCTTGCTAGACAGAAAAAAACTGATCTGCAAGATGCAGACTGAGGGGATATACCCAGAGGGTCCGCCCCCTGGGCGATACTGTAGGTGTGATGCAACACTTTTTACACGTTTTCTGCCTAGTCACTCCTAATTAACGGATAATACCCACTATGTCAATAGAGAAGCTGTGTCGGTCCATGGACGAAAGAGTAACTATTTTTTTCCTCAGTTTAGACCGATCTGTATTCTACATATTTTTGGTAAAAAAAAATCGCAATAAGCATATATTGATTTGCGCAAAAGTTATAACGTCTACAAAATAGGTGATAGATTTATGGCATTTTTTCTTTTTTTTACTAGTAATGGCGGCGATCTGTGATTTTTATTGCGACCGTGACAATGTGGCGGACACATCGGACACTTTTGACATGTTTTTGGGACCTTTCACATTTATACAGCGATTAGTGCTATAAAACTGCACTGATTACTGTGTAAATGTAACTGGCAGGGAAGGGGTTAACACTAGGGGGCGCTGAAGGAGTTAATATGTTCCCTATTGAGTGATTCTCACTGTAGGGGACTCACAAGGGGAGGAGACCGATCTGTGTTCCTCTGTACTGGGAACACACATCGATCTCCACACCTCTGACAGGAGGTGGATCTGTTTGTTTACACACACACACAGATCCACACTCCTGCCGTGATCGCGGGTGCCCGGCGGACATCGCTGCCACCGGGCGCGCGCACCGGGTCACGAGTGCCTCCTAGACGGCTGGGAAAAAAAGGACGTCATATGACGCCCACCCGGAGGGAGGGAGGGTTCCTGCCGGCGTCATATGACTATGGGCCTGGCACGGAAGGGGTTAAAATATAAAAATAAATTTAATATGTATAAAAATAGAAATATTTTTTAAAAAGTAATTTTCCGTCTCGGTTTTCGGCCTAGTGTATTTTTCATTTTCGGTATAAAAAAAAAACATTTTTCCTGACCAATTCAAAGTTTCAAGCAAAGGCACACAGAGCCCATTCACACAGGGGCGACTCGTCAGGCGACTCAGCTGCCTGACAAGTCGCGTCCCGCTCTGTTCAATAGAACCGTTCTAATAGGAGCGACGCAAGTCGCTCCGACTTAGAAAAAGGTTCTTGTACTACTTTGGGGTGACTCGGGGCCACTTACATGGACTTCTATACAGAAGTCATTTTGCAAATCGCCTCTGAAGTAGTCTTCAGATCGCCTTGCCGAGTCGCCCCCAAAGTCGTGCCGCCCCTGTGTGAATGAGCTCTTAAAGTTAATATAGAATAATTTATGGAAAGAAAAATACTGCACGTATTTAAAAGAGAAGTATGGGTTTCCAAAATAAATAAAAATGTTTATTAGTGAATGCAGCATCAATCTCCACAGCCTATGCACGGAGAACAGAGCTTTTAAACCCTGCTGATAGCTCAGTTTCCCCCCTCTGCTCTGAGCAGAGAGTGGTGACTGCAAGTCAGCGGCTCTGATCTGCCCCTCAAGTGCTCACTGGGCTGTGAAGAGGATGGTAGCGGCTGGCTCAGTCTCCCTAAGCTCGCTGAGAGCCTGAACGAGCTGCCGGTCCAGGCACCTGGCTGGATTCCGATTGTAAAGTCGGGATCGATTCAGCGCCTGACCGGCTGAGCGACGTCAACAGCGGACATTAGCCCGCTGTCAGAAGAAAAACAGGCCACAGGAGTGCAGAAAGAGCTCCACTCCTATGATCCATAGGAGAAGTAGGCCAAAAAGGTTTTGGGCCCTACTTTTTTAAAATACCCACATCCTCTCTGCTTTTGCCTGCAATTTTTTTAGTTGGCGACAGGGTCTCTTTAAAGTGATTTTCCATAAGTAGCAAATTCCTCTTTCTTAAAGTGGAACTCAATGCAACGCTATTTTTTATTTATTTTTTTTTTACGTTTTTTTTTTTTACGTTTTTGCTTGGGAAAGATTAGGTTAGAACTTGGTTACTCTTTTTTTCCTACTTGGGAAAATTTCAGCTTACGTCCTGTCTTATCTAAGAGGGACACAGTCAGAAATAAATTTGGTCCAGACAGCACAGACAGGTCCTGCAATTCCTGACACGCCTCTATAGACTACACTGCAGCTGAACTTAAACTAGTGTAGGACACACCACAGCCTGTAACTAAAGAATGGAGAAACAGCAGTACACTAATGCTCTGCCCCCCTAGCATTGGACAGGGTGAAGGGTTGTGCATTGCAGAGCTCTGACTTTCTGAGCACTGCTGTGCAAAGGGATACAGGAGGGTGGTATGATGTATTATGTACTTATAATAAAACTAGTCTTGGCATGAGAAATGAGAGGAGCCACCATTTGCAGTAATCAATTCATTCAGAAAATAGAGTGGAAATAAAAAAAATGTAAGGGCTATAAGCATTTAGCCAATAGTACTTCTACAATCCTGTTTTAGGAGAGCTGTGTCTTGGACAGGCAGCATGGAGGTAACCGATTAACATTTTAAACTTCGCTCTCAATGTCCTTTCCAAAGATACTTCAGGGAGCTATGGTTTAGTACCCATGCTTCATTCTAGCATTTGTACCCACGGCTAAGCACATGCCCAGGCACATATGGTGCCACATAAATCTGTGTGACTGTACAGGAAAGAGCCCTGAGCTTGAGGCCACTTGGTTGGAAGATCATTTTATGCTCACTCTTCCCCACACTTTTGAAGGAAAAAAAAAACGGTTTAAACTGAATTTTGGCAAGCAAAATGGTTTGCCTGCAGTTCAACTATAGTGAGCTTGTATGCAAATATCTTTACATGTAACGGCTCTTCTAGCACCAAAATATTACATTCATAAAAGGTACTTACCTTTTATAGCTTTTTAATATAAATTAAAAAGATGACAAGTATTTACTGTGCTTACGGACGGCAACACCCTTTTCATAACCTTTAGATAAACATGCATGTTCCTTATGACAGTTTACTCCATGACATCACTATATCGTTAATTTAAAGTGGCGATCCACCCAAAAATGGAACTACCACTTTAAGTGCAGGTGACCCCTTGACATGCCACGTTTGGCATGTCTTTTTTGGGGGGGGGGGGGAGAAGCGGGTACCCTGTTTTTAGAGGCACCCAGCTACCAATTCATCCCCGGGCTCCACGGCACCGGAAGGAAGATAACCTCTCCCTCCTCCCTGCAATCTTCTGGGACACATCACAGGTTCCAGAAGATTGCCTGGCTATTCACAGCGCGCGCCCGACTGTGAAGCCACAACCGGGCACCCACAGTTTGAAGGTCAGCACCAGAGAGGACCGGGGCTTCGTGTGCCTGCATTGCTGGACTGTGGGACAGGTGAGTGTGATTATTATAAGTCAACAGCTACACTTTTTGTAGCGGCCGACTTTTAAATGGGTGGAACTCCGCTTTAAGTCAACATTTGTAATCTCCATCATCTATATATCTCCATTTAATTCATAGCTGGGTAGCCTGTTTTTAGAGGCACCCAGCTACCAATTCATCCCCGGGCTCCACGGCACCGGAAGGAAGATAACCTCTCCCTCCTCCCTGCAATCTTCTGGGACACATCACAGGTCCCAGAAGATTGCCTGGCTATTCACAGCGCACGCCCGACTGTGAAGCCACAACCGGGCACCCACAGTTTGAAGGTCAGCACCAGAGAGGACCGGGGCTTCGTGTGCCTGCATTGCTGGACTGTGGGACAGGTGAGTGTGATTATTAAAAGTCAACAGCTACACTTTTTGTAGCGGCCGACTTTTAAATGGGTGGAACTCCGCTTTAAGTCAACATTTGTAATCTCCATCATCTATATATCTCCATTTAATTCATAGCTGAGCCACACCTATTGCACAGGTCAATAACTTACATATATGAGATTTTCTTTAAATCGCTTCCTCAGGTTTTCTATAAATGCAGCTTCACTGGTGTAGTTTTCCAGCAGGACAAAGTCCTGGACACCAACCCGATCTCGGGCTGTTAAGGCACTCTCCATGGTTATTCGGATCCCGTCGATTGCTGGAGCCTAAAAAAGGAAATAAGGGTAAAAGGATTTAAAAAAAGAAAAACCATTTCTACACTGGTGTTCTATATATGTCAATAAGACAAAAAAGAGAAGCCAATGTACATTCCAGTACCAAAAAGACACAAATTCTCACGTCAATGCCCTCTTATGTTGCATCATGATGAATGATTACACATAGCAGAACAGGAAAAACATTGGCCGCATCATGGGAGCAGACCTGCTCAAATGTCATATGTTCAGCAGGAAGTTAAAGTGGTTGTTAAGCCACTCTGACCAACCTCATGCTGTGTCCTAATAATGTGTGTGTGTGTGCGCGCGAGATTAAAAAGTAAAATAAAAAATGCTGATTATACCTCATTGCAGAGCACTGTGACCGGCACGCTCTCTCCTTGTCTGACAGCTGAAGCAGGTGGGGTCGAAATGCCGCTGACATCAGGCGGGACAAGGAGAGGAGGAGAGAGCCAGCCGGTCATGTGAGTGCCGATAGGCTCTCTGAAATTAGGTATAAATCAACATATTTAAAAATCACACACAGGGTGACACAGCATTAGGACACAGAGCAGATGGTATGAGAATGTAAATGCTATTTCAGCAGGAGGGGCGGGCACTGTCATGAGCTGACAGGTAGGGAGGGGAGGGGGGAAAGCAGAGAAGAGACAGGATAGAGCGGCTGACTGAGGCAGGTAAACTGACCATGGTGTCAGGGCTCAGAAGCCATGATGAACCGTGGTCAGTGTACAGTAGGGAGGGTAGAGACTGGCAGGATCAGCCAGGTATTTCAGGGGGGCAAATTACATAGCACAAGCACTGTGCTGTATAACATGCTTTTAAAAAGGGACAGGATTCCTTTTACTTTTTAGCTTAACAAATGCTTTAAGTATATAGAATTTATATAAATTCTGGCAGTTTTATCTGCCAAAATATGTTTTCTTCTGTCCAGCTAGTGTTGTGATTTTCAACTGCCACCACACTGCACATCCAGGTAAGTGATGCATTTATTTCCTAAAATCAACAGTGCTGCTTAATGCTTCTAGCCTATTCATTGGACAATGAATCATTAAAACCTTTGTCCAATTAGAAAAAAAAAAGCATGGGG